>JAQPPZ010001580.1:2062500-2662500 GCA_028583015.1 Wollemia nobilis | reverse complement strand
GAAGATTCATGAATGGTGGACTATGAGAGTGCAAACAGACATGATTGATTCAAGGTACCCTATAAAAAATGATCTTGAATTTTTGGTACGATATGACCATTATCAAAAATCCTGGTCAGGAGTTTTTCCTATGAAGATACCTCGTAGCATTGGTGGCAGCAAGGAGACAAGTCTTAAAGCTGCTAAAAAATAGAATGTTGACCAGGGTAAAGGTAAGAAAATTGCAGTTGAGCAACCATTGGCTCAAGCACAGACCAGGCTTAGAACTTCAAAGAAAAGGGCCACTGAAGAAGTCTTCATAGAAGAGCAGGGAAAAACATATGGGAAAGCTGCTCAAATGATGTTAAATATGGGATATGAAGGCAAAGGCCTAGGAAAAGAAGGACAAGGGATCACTGAACCCTTGCAGGCTGAAAGAAGAGGAAAACGCCTGGCCCTAGGAGCTGATTCATCAAGAGGTAAAGTTGCAACTTCTAAAACTATTAAGTTTGTTCCCCCCTCAAACTCAGCTACAGAATCTGATGAAGAACCTCTTTGTATTAAGAGGAAGAGGCTAAAGTCTGTAGCAGAAGTTCAAACAAAAAATAAACAAAATGTTGAAGAAATCCCAGTTCATGAGCAAATCGCTCAAGATGATGATGTTAATAATATTGGAACTGCTCCAGATGGTGAGCAAATTGTTCAGGATAGTGAGAATAACGTTCTAAATCCAGAGCTTACTGAACAAGAAAATGTCCAGATTGGGACTATTGATGATCCAAATGACCTTGCTCAGGAGGATCAAAATGTATCTATTTTTAAAGAAATTATTGTAAAACAGGAAAATGTGGAACATAGAAGAAAATAGCCTAGGGAAATTCCCCAAAATGTTGAAATTATAAATCTTGAAGAAGATATAGATGGTGAAAATATGGTTGATAACAGAGAAAATGTAGAAGTTCCTACACAGGATGAAAGTCAAAATTCTATCATGAATGAAGACAATCAAGATCGCGAAGGAGAAGATGGAGATCAACAAGCGCTTCAAACAGAAAAAGGTATGTTTTCCCTTTTCTCTCACTCTTTTCTCTCTACTCATCCCCAAAGTGATTTTCCTTCCATTTCTTGTTCAAAGAAAGATGTAATGTTTCCTTTGAATTCATGGTTTTCTTCCTCAGAACCAACATTATCCCCCCAGTTCCAATCTGAAGTTAATGTTGAGTTAGTTCCAAATCCATTTCTCCCTAGCATTTGCGTCCCAACCATTAAATCAATATCTACTCCAGATGCTGAGAGTCATCCCACTCTTTCAAAATTAAAATATTTGAGGAAGGCAAACAAAAATACCTTAGACTGGTGGACATCTCATTCTACTGGAGATTCCAAAACTCCAGCTCGTATTCAAGAGATAATTTCTCTTGATCCCACCACAATGCAGAGGAAGAAAGTAAAATTGACACCTGTTTCAAGGAAATCTAAAGGAGATATGACCATTGAAGATTATCAAGCGGAAGATACAGCTGAAGACATTACTCAGCTACATATGTCAGATGAGTGGGGGAAGGCTCAGGCCCATTTTGGAACTATTTATTTACATGGAGAATTTTTCAAAGAAAATTTTGTTAAAGAGCAAGAGGCCAAGAAAGAATTAGAGTCAATCCTACAGGAACAAAAATTGATAGAAAAGGCCCTGAAGCTAGAAGCAAAGAAGTGGGAAGATAAGTTTGGTGAAGCTGCTAATGAAGCAACCAAATACAAAGAAAAATTGGAAGAGGCAGATGCACAGATTCAGTCCCTAAATCTATAGGTTCAACAACTCCAGCAGTAGATAATAGAAAAGCAGAACACCCCATCTGGTCTCTCGAAAGAATGGGCCAAGGCAGTAAGAAAATAAATGCTCGAAGATATATTGACATTAAGCCTTAGAGCAAGGCCTATGTTATTGTACCTAGCCAAAGTGAAGGAGGTAATTGAAGTAGTCAATGAAGAACTAAAAGCTTCAGTAAACTTCCTTCAAGAAAGATCAGATGCAACAACAAAGATTCAAGTCTTATCAGAAAAGATGCCAGAGAGCATTGCTGCTAAAATTCGGAGTGAAGCATGGTCTCAAGCTAAGATTGCAGCTAAGAGTTTCTTTAGGAGACTTAAACTTGTAACTCAAGGTGACAAGCTCCTTCAATAATTGGAGGCTGAGGCCAAGGGATTAGTGAAGCATTTAAATTTGGCAAACAAATGTGGACTTCCATATTTGTGGGATGATAATTCAAAAGTTTTAAGTGAAGATGCACTAACACTATCCCTAAAATATTTCATAGAAGATGAGTCAGAGATAGAGAATTAGGAAGAACCTATAGAAGAAACGCTAATATTCGCTATGGTGCAGAACCTCACACAGATTAAGTCTTGCTTGCAAGAATTGATTCTGAGGAATAAAATTGTGTCCCATGATAAAGTAGAAGAGTTGCAATATATATCAGTTGTTTATGGATTCTTCAGACCTTGAAGATGAAGACTGGAAGCAAGTTTGCCTTACTTACAATGAAGTAGTTGCTATGATAGAAAAAATGAAGAAGTCCAAACATGATAATCAAAAGCAGCTGACAGAAGGAGGGACTAGTAGCCAACCATGAAACCTGTTTGAGATTGTTTTAAGTTGTTAATGTATTTTTAGTAAAAAATCCATAAGTTGTGAAAGGTATCCTGAAAAGGTAATGCTTTATTTGTCTAAATGCATTTCTTCTTGAATATTATTTTCCAAAATCTCCTCTCCTGTATTGTTTTTTAACTCCGTTTCCCAATGGATGAAGGTCCTGGATTCTAATATTTTTGCTAGCAAAATTTCCCCAAAAGGTGCCAAGAATGTTAGTCTAAAAAGACTACCTTGATAGATAGCATATTTTTGCATAGAAAGACCAACGTTTCATTTTTGAGACATGAGGCAGAAAATTGACTAAGGCATGAAGAAGGTCACGATTTCACGACATGTCAAGTTTTCACCAATATGTAGCTCGAAGAGGCCAAAAAATAGGAGAATGTCATGATTTCGCGACATGGTGAGTTTTCACCCATGAGTAAAGGAGCCAAAAGGAAAGAGTGTCACGATTTCGTGACATGACGGGTTTTCGCATGCTCATAAAATGAAGTACAAGAAGATGTCGAATTTGTGACATGAAGAGTTTTGCTCATAAGAAGCCCAAAGAAGCTAGAAAGTAAGAAGACGTCATGATTTTGTGACATGGCGGGTTTTCGCTGAGTAGGGAAAGGAAAGAATAAAAAGGAAAGAGTGTCACGATTTCGTGACATGACGAGTTTTCACCGACATGGATATAATTAGTAATAAATAAGATGCCTCCAAAAGCTCGTGTCAGTAACTAGAAGTAGACAGTAGAAAATATCAATTCCTAGATTTTTGCTATCAGATTTTGTTTGTTAGAAGCCATGCAAAACATATGGAAGCATGATTGTAGTCTGATTGCTTGTAATTGATTTTATGTCAGAATGTACTAATTATAAAGATACTCACCATAGGGTATATATAAGAGTAAACGCACCTTGAAAAGAGGTCGGCTCTTGGGCGTTTACAAGACTGGATGTATGTACTTTGAATACAAGCAATAAAATTACGCTTCTATTGGCTTCTGGTTCACAGTGTGCAAGTGTATGTATTAACATTTCTCACTTCTATTCACATTATTGAAATATAGATTGTGTTTGTTCTAAAATCTGGACTTATGCAAAACATAAATCATATTGTTGGAGTTGAAATTTGATATATGCATGTGTTAGATAGACATCTAAATCACATTGAGAAATCCATGATTTCTGCGTGGAGATATAATAAATGCTTTAACAAGTAAAGTATATACGTTCATCTTAGTTGTTGTCTAATCTGTACCATAAGCAAGCTCTAGCCTCGGCTATATTTCCCTCTCTTTCAGTAATGCTCTTTTCCCTTTTCCCATAAAAACCATTAAGGAACCAACCTCCTCTGGAGATTAGACGGAAGATCCCAAGATCAAGTCCGTCTACTCAATGTTGACAAAATCAAGGCGCAAATAACAACCATAGGCAGATTTTGTTCCAACAGGTCCCAAGTGTTTCGTAACCCCAGAATCAAGTTCCTGTGGGAAGCATTGCTGCATCATACCCTATGGTAAATTTGGCTTGAGTGAAATTGCAAAATATTTAATGACAATTCCAGGGACCTAGAAGAGATGGTCAACAAAGCTTTATGCTTTTCCATTGAAAATGCAAATTTGGTCCCTTTTCTGAATACCCTAGCATCTGGGTTGGAAGCCTCCCTGTTCAAATCCCTTGGCATCTCTTTCGAGTGCATCATATATTATACTCAAATCAGTTGTAGGTCCACAGTCAAATGGACCCCTCCCCATCTAGGATAGCTCAAAGAAATTTTTTATGGATCGTCTAAAGGCAACCCTAGAGATGCTGGGACTGGAGGAGTCATTTGGTACCATGAGGGCAAAATCATCACAACTTTCATTGAAAACTTGAGAATCGAATCCAAAAACTATGCCAAAGCTCGTGCCCTCTAGAGGAGCCTAGGTCTAACTAACCCAATTATCTTTGAAGGGGATTTCCTGAACGTGGTTAACCATGTTAAGAATAATTCCAATGTTGGGTGGAATATTCAAAGCATCATTCAAGAGATCCAATCCATCCTCAAGCAACGCCCACTCAGCACAATCTAGCATGTTTTTAGAGAGGCCAATGTGGTGGTAGATTTACTAGCTAACAGAGTAGCCAATCAAAATTATTTCATGGTATGAGAAGACTCATTCCCTCAAGACATCATAAATGTTGCTAAAAATGATGTTGAGCACAATTCCAAATAAAAGCAAGCATCGTTTCAAAGGTGTTTTTATCAACACCAAGGGTGTTCACATTAACACCATAGTTATTTGTTCCTCTTCCCATTTAATCATTGTCTTCCAAAATATCGGTTGTACCTCTTTCCATGCAAGTCAACTAGATATTGGAAAAGCTTCTGAACCCCTTTGGCATCCTCCCATCACCCCGTGCCTCCGCTTATTCCTCATCATTTTCCCACATCTCTCAATATTCGCCACTCCACTTTTCTATATTCATCGCCAATTTGCCTTCCACACCGTTTGCTCCACCTAGTTAGCTAGCCCCTTCTACCCTATCATCCTTACTCTCCTCTTACTTTGCCATTTTGTTTCCCTTTCATGTGTAGTTGTTGATGTGGTCTAGTGTTGTTACCCTATGGTTGAAGTTCCAACATGCATTGGAAAGTGCCTTCTATCTTGTAATCCCTTTTGATAGAAACCTTGGCACTCCTTATTCTACCACCTTCTAGGGTGAATTCATTTATTGCTTAGCATCCTTGCTTCCATGTTTTTATCTTGGTGCTTTTACTATTATAGCCTATTTGAAAATTATGGCCATTCTTGATCCATCTATGTTGCAACTCGAACCTGTCAATGAAGCTTTTCTCGGAGCTAAGGGACTCATTCCCTTCTTCAAGCTATTCGGTGGCGTGGATGAGGGTGTCACCAACGAGTTCGTAAGTTCATGGAATAACAATGTGGTTCAGATTCAAGGGCTCCAAATTGAGGTAAACATCCATATTTTAGCTAAAATTTCTAGGTTGTCTCCCAAGGGCAGGGCGGTGAGATGGGACAAACACAATTTCAAAGAAGAAACTTAAAAATTTCTTGATAAAGGCAAGGAGTTGACTTGGGTTAATGGGGGAGTCCTCTATTCCTCTCTTCCTCATCCCTAGGACTTTATCATTATTCCCATTATTCAGTATACCACAATGGATAATGTTAGCAGTCCCATCCATTCCTTCCACCTTGCCTTCGTTAACCATCTGTGTGACATCAAGCTGATTAATATTCTTGAATTTCTAGTTCGATCCATAAGCCTTACCATAGAAAACTTTAGGGATAAGAAATTTTCCAAGTACCTCTCATACCAAGGCTTATTCCTCATTATTTACAAACATGCCCTCTTATCCCAACCTATTATCGAACCTTCTGTTTCTCCTCCGATCATTGTGCCCTCTCTTAAGCCAACTCCTGGTCCTGAGTCTCGTGATCCAAATCCACCGATTGAGTCCCCTGGCACTATTTCCCTCCCCCACAACCCCTCTATTGAAGTTCCCCTGCAATCCTCTACCCCTTCTGATGGTCTCCCAAAAGTTGTCAATCCCATTCAGTCCAGTAGCAAATATGAGGAAAGTCCACCACCCAAACCAAATAATTCAGCCCTAGTGGAGTCCCAAGCTACTGAAGATATAAATAGACCCTTGAGGAGAAAAAGGAAGGTTGTTCGACCCTCTCCCAGTAGAATTTCATGGTGCCTAAAAAGGAAGGGTGTTGACGCATTGTGACCCATGCCTGAGATCATTTCAAACAATGAGGAAGATGTCAAGTATGATTTTGATGATGCGCTTCAAACCAACACCATCAATCACATATCCAGAGTGGTGGAGAAACTCAAGGCAGTAGCTAACATGGTCAGGGAGGTGGGCATCATATTTTCACACACCATCAAGGAGCTCCAAGAACTCTCGATTGCCCTCAATGTCCTCCTTGCAAAGGATCAGAACACTGGCATCAAACAGGAGGATAAAGATGATTTCTAGTAGGACTAGGAGTGGGGTAGTTGGTAGATGGTTTGCCAATGGTTTTTTAAATTACGTAATGGTTTTGTTTCCCCTATTCAGGGTATCTAGTCTATGGGTTTGTTTTAATATTCCTATTTAGTTCTTAGAGCTAGTTTGTATTAGGCTTTTACAGACTATTGGTTGTCCTCATGTCCATCCCTGTGACAATTGGGATGCTTCAAATTTTGTACTATTGGCATTCTGAATGCCCTATGTAATAGGGATTGGGTCCCTTCAACCCGACAATTAATTAAAATATTTTACCTACCAAAAAAATATTAATATTTGGCATTAATTAAGTTAATGAAGTGAGTAATTAATATTATTGTTTTTAATTATTTTAATTGGCTATATGGGATTGAAATGGGTCCCACCCATATTACATCATCACCACATAATGGTATTACAAAAAACATTGGATATTATCCATATATCACTTGAAAATATTTGAATCTTGGTCTTCTCTTTAAATATTGATATGTCTAACCAGTTGAGCTAACTTGATATTTTAATTATTATTATTACCTTGTTTTAAAAAAAATATTAGTTGATTAAAAATAATTAATCTTATAAAGTTAAACCTTTTAAAGGAGGGAGATACACATTTTAAAAAATGATATTCTAAATTCCATATTTATAATTAATGAAAAAGAACATGGAAAATTAATCTTAAAGAGTAGAGCAAATTTATAAGGGGATGGAAGATTAAGCATTTTTTAAATGGGAAAGAAAGTTTAAGAGGAGGTTATTGACATTCTAGTTTCATCTTCCTCGATCTTACTTACCTCTACAAATGCTAATTGAATCTTCCATTTGGGGTAGTTTTTGGGGAAAAGAAGAGAATTTTGGTTGGCTAGAAGGAGTTTAGAAGTGTGAAGAATTTGAGAAGATTAGTCAAAAATTTTGTAAGTCACCAGTTGCTAAAACTTTGTGGTGGATATGTTAAATTAATTTCCATATTTTTAAGCTCATTGAGTTCGTGTTTTGCTTTATCATATCACCTATTACAAATACTTGTTCTTGTGTTTTGTCTTTTAAGAGTTTAGATGGCTTATTCTAAGATTTGGGATGTTTGATTAATATCTAGTATAATTTGTATTTCTATTTATTATTATTATTTTATGGTTCTTTCATCGTGGTAAACCTTAGGTAGGTTGATTGGTTGTCTCTCCCTGAATATTAAGTCTTCATAGAGTTTTATGTTTCAGATTTTGGTAATGGAAAATCCTGCTTTATTTGAGATTGCATAATAGAACTGGATCCAGTAAGCCATTTTTATGCTCCTACTTGAAAATACGTTGATAGATATTCATATTGCTTCCTTAGGCTTAATCCAAAATTTGGTTGCATTATTAGAATGTTGTTTTAGTTTTGGGATACCTATTACTGGTTAAGTAGTCAACTTGGAACTTATGCCATCATAAAGTCTATTTAGAGACCAATTGTTCCTCAGATTTATCAAAATTTAGTTCTAATTTTAGTGTTTGGCTTTTGGGTTTGAATGTTGTTCTTCTTAGACAATGTAAAATGAAATTGAGATGTTCCCATTGTTGCTTTTCTATGTTTTGGTATGTGCTCTTTATGCAGTGTCTTAACTTTGAGCCTTTCCATTTTGTTATTATTGATTTAGAAATAAAGTTAATTATTCTGGTTATTCAAGATTATTTTATTTTAATGTCTTTTAATATTAAAAATTAGTATTTGGGATTTAAAAACTAATATTAATATTAATGAGAACTATTAATAAATTGATGTTTTTTGAAATATATGATTGATTTTTTATAAATATATTTTTAGTTATTTAGTAATTATAATTTACTAATTCATAGGGTGAAATTATATTATATATTAGTCAAAGCTTGAAAACTCTATTTTATTTTTGTATATCTCTGAATTATATTATCTCCAAAGAGGATTACAAGGAAACCCAAGAGAGGGACCAAAGTTTGGAAATAAGAACAATGAATACAAGGAAAACAATAAGAGGAACTTTTAGAGAAAGGACAATCTGAAACCCCATCGTTAGAAATAGAATGATTCAACATAGAAGGAGGATACAAGGGACAAAAGATAAGAGAATGAAGAACACAAGATTATACTGATAGGGGGTGAATAGTATAAGACCACTTTTTACTTTTCTTTCCCAAAAAATATTATGCAATATATCAATGGCAATATCAACAACAGTAATCAAAGCGATGCATAAATCACCACACACGATAGAGATACCAATTTAACATGGTTCACTTAATGTGGGCTACATCCACGAAGAAAATATTTCACTAAAATTTTCTCAACAAATCTCTTGGAAATCCTTTCTCTATTACAATTTTTATGGACCTCTATCCAAAGGAGACACCAATCCCCTAATCTGGTTTGTGGGCACCAACCCATAGGAGACACCAATCTCCTTAGTTGGTTCATGGATCTCTATCCAAAAAGATAACTCCTCCTCTACTCTGGCTGGTGATACTCTAGAAGACTACTGCCTCCCCTACTCTGGCTTGTGGATCTCTCTCCACTAAAGACTCCTATCCTCACTTAGAAGATCTCTATCCTTACTACCCTAGCTAATGGATCTCTATCCACTAGAGACTACTGTCCTCTGCTCTATCACCTCCAAAGGTTGATCTCAGCTCTATCAAATCTGTACTAAACATAATCGTTCAGTCTAGAACAAATATACTCAATATCTATCTCAAATATACACTAAACATAGTCCTTTGATCTAACACAAATATGCTAAATCTCTATCTCAAATATGCACTAAACACAATCCTTCAGTCTACCATAAATCTACTCAATAACTATCTCTGATATACACTAAACACAGTCCTTCGATCTAGCATAAATTTTCTCAATCTCTATATTTGGTTTGGCATAAACCTGTCCTCAAATCTACACCAAACTCTATCCTAAAATTTGTCCTTAAATCTATCCTCAAGCCTTAACACAAAGCTTGATCCAATCACAAATCAACTCTGCTAGATCTGCCCCAAACCTTAACTCAAGGTTTGAACAAATCAATTAATAAAATCTACTCACAAGTCTTCTTAAAGACTTGCCTCAAATATATCCAAAAGTCCTCTCTAGAACTTGCTCAAACTACTCTCAAGTCTTTACCAAGACTTTCCTCAAATCTGCTCAAAAGTCCTCACTAGAACTTGCTCAATCTGCTCAACAAGTCTTCACCAAGACTTGCCTCAAATCTGCATTGTAAGCTTCCACAAAATCTTACTCAAATATATCTTTAAGCTTTCACAAAATCTTCCTCAACTCAACTCAATCTATCACAGAAAACCTCTTCAATCACACAAACAAGTTTCATATAGAATATTTTTTTAATTTCATAGAAACATATAGAGAATAGTTAGAGACTCAATATGTTTCACTCTCACAACAATGCTCAATAACTTTCAAACTCTCTTGTTTAACCATAGAAACATATGGATAATGGTTAGAGACTCAATATGTTTCACTCTCACACAACACTTAATCACTTCCAAACACTCTTCAAATCAATTAAAAATAAAGAACAATTTGTTGCACAAAACTTTAACTTTAACTCCAATGCTTTCAATCAATTATGCTCAACCAAATTCTCACAATAAATCACTCAATGAAACACACCTTGCTTAAAAACCCTAAACAAGTGTTTCACAATGCTTTCAACAACTCACACTATGGAACTCAACCTTGACTCAAGATGATTCCAAATTCACATAACAATTATACTCTTGATCTTTTCACAAACCCTAATCATGCACATGAAGGTTTTCTCAAATATTTTCAACAATGATTATCAAAGAATCTCACATAACAATAATACTCATGACCTTTCACAAACCCTAGTTCAAGATAGTTCTCAATTTATCACTCAAATGTTCTCACAAATATTCACCAATCATGCACATGAAAGCTTACTCAACAATGCTTATCAAACAAACATTTTCACTCCAACTTAGCATTCACAACATCCAATCCAAAAATATTTCACTCAGAAGGAAGATATGCCCATACCTTTTTCTTGATGGAGAAATAACCTTAAAACCTGTCTCAATCACAATCAACCTCTTTGCCAATATCAAAGGTTAGATAGCAAATACCTTCACTCAAATATTCTTACTCAAATGATTTCCTCAAAATAAATTCATCCTTACATAAATTAACAAAACTTAAATACACCTTATTATCTCCAACCTTGTTCAATTACTTTTCAACACACAAACATCAATCTTATTTAATAACTCCAAATCAATCAATAGAAGAAAAGTTTCTTTATAATTTCAAAATAATATTTAGAAATTAAAACCTTGATATCCTTATCACTCCAACCTTAATTAATTTTAAATGTCAAAAAATTAATATAAAATCTAAACACCTTATAACTCCCTACTTTCCAAAGCACTCTGTTATTCACATGGCCTAACGTGTTCCCCAAACCTTGGAACAAAAATTAATTAAACCAAAAAATAATTCTTACCTTAGTTCTTTTGGCCCATGTGCAAAAATGAATGGCATGCGCTTTGGCAGTGCCTCAAACCCATGACCTCACTGCTACCACTGCATTCTAGCAGTCATTGGGTCACACACCCACATGAGTCTAAAGGTGTAAGCTCCACACTAAATAATCTCCGCAAGACCCGACACTTGAAAAACAAAATAGACCTTCCTAAAAATATCCTCACGTGGATTTGAAACCCCAACCTTTTGCCACGAAAAATGCCTTAACTCTGCCTCAGTTTCCAACTGCGCTAACTAGCACTTTGGATATGCTAGACACACGCCTCATGCATTTACACTTTAGCTTGCCCTCCAAAAGGTTTAAATCACATGAATTTCCTTCTTCCCTTTCTATCACCACAGTGCATGATTTTTCCTTTGGATTCATGAATTATTGCATGGATACTTTCTAACCAAAAAATTTGTCTTATTTATAATATTTTCAATGTGCTTCACAATGTTGACGAGTTATATGGAATTCAAATTTTTAAACTCGAATTATATATTTTAACTTAGGTGCCTTGAATAATATTATTATTTAATTTTAAATTTTTACCTTAGGGTTAAATTATTTAAAATTAAATAATTAAACCCTTAATCCACAAATCTATCATATGGGTTTTTTTGGAGATTTAAAATGTGACAACTCCTTAGCATTTATTTTTCATAAACCCAACATGTATACTTAAATATTATAATATTAAGTATTATAATTAAAACTTGCTTCTTTGCCTTTTTGGAAAAACCACCGAAGAATATTAATGAAACTTGAACATCAACCTTACCAACAAAACTTGAACATGAATACTTGGATGACAATAAACTTGGTCATCATCTTCTTGACATCAATAACAACAAAAAATGCTCATATTTACAAAAATCTCCCCCTTTTTCATTGATGGCAACCCATTTTCCTTTTACCATTTCCTTTACCTCTTTCTTTTCTGCTCCCTGAGAAACTTCTCCCCTTGACTGAATGCTCTCCCCCTAACTCAAATCTCTCACCCTTTGACATCAATGGCAAAGAGCCACCTTTGGGGCTTGGAGATAATAATGAGACTCTTAGCTTAGCCCCTCCTCCAACTTATTTTGAGGTGATTAATTTTGGGGTGGGAGTATCTTTACTCCCAACATACACTGATATTTACCTTTGTCCACATTTTTCCTCAAATGGTCCTTTTGATTCCTTTGACTATTTATGTTCTTGTTTGTCTCTGAAATTTTTGCTATACACCACTTGGCTATATGCAAAAAATTATTGCAATTATAACACTTAATGTTGTTATTCCTTAAAGGTGCCAATATCTCGGGGTTTCTCCTGGTGAAGCCATATACATTCCTATCATGAACCCTTCAATTTACTGCCTTGTGACCAAATTGATTACAAGAGTAGCAATACCCTTGAAAAAGATGTTTGTTTTTGAAATTTCCATATTCCTATATTTCATGTGTCTTGCACTGTGTAGCCTTGTGTTCAAACCTGTGACATGAAAATCATCATCCATTGAAACTAACCTGCCTTGACCCCATTGGTCTCTTAGTCTCTTCTACCTTGTGTTGTTTCCTATTCCAGATGTTTCTTATTTGTGCATTGTTCCTTTCCTTGTTGAACTTTCTATTATCCAACTCTTCCTCAGAAGACTCACTTTATCTTACACTCTCTTCTTCTAAAGCTTCTTCTTCTTCGGATCTTGAGATTGACTCCTCTCCTTTTTCCTTTTGTACATGTTCAAAACCAAGTCCTGTTTTGTTTGATGAAGATCTTTGTACCTTGATAATTTTATCCAAGTTATTTGAGCTTCTCCCAAACCTATGTAACTTGTCCTTAGACTCTTTTAATTCCTTCTTTAATGAATATACCTCATGCTCTAACCTTTCACATTCCAAAACCTTAGCCTGTAACATTTCTTTAAATTTCCTTGTCTTGTCTATTGAGTTGGTTAGATCTTCTGTAAGCTTCTCTTTCTCTTCATCGCATTCTTGAAATTGAAGCTTGAGTTTTGAGTTCTATTTTCTAGCATTTCTTAATGCATCAAAGGTAGAAATAAGATCACCCTCAAGATCAACTTCTCCTTTCTCTGATTCTTCCTCTATTGGTTTTCCTTTGGGATCATCTTCATCCCTTTCTGATTTGTCTTCACTAGAAGCACCTTCTTCTTATATTATTGCCATAAGAAGAATTTCTTTTGTTGGACCTTCACTAGCATATTCATACCCATATTAACTAAAACTGATCCATTCCTTGTACAACTATCTTCAAGATGACCAAATTTATCACATCTAAAACACTTGAGAATTATTGGTGACCTGTTTCTGACCACTTATTTTTCTTCTTCCAGAAATAGAATTTTATCTTTATCATTATTTGAAGAGCTTCCATCACTATCAATTTAACTCTTACCGTGACAACTAAAAAGGCTCACACCTATTGTCCTATTGCAATAATCAAAATAAAAATCAAAATGCATGCATACGATATTGACAATAAATGAAGAATGAAAACAAGACTTTATTCCATCATTTATTGAAGTCAATTCACATTACAAATACGTCCCTCTTAGGGATACTCATTTTGATACTCTTATTACAATAGGTGGAAAATTCCCTCGCAAGGGTAGGTGTGGTTTCAATGCTCTTCGGGGTGACACGAACTGCTCTAGGGTGGATTTGACCCTCTTCTCCACAATTGGAGGGAATTGAATGCTTTATCTCCTTCAATACTTGTTCCCTACGGTCAAGAAACAACAAAACACGATTAAACCACAAGGAGACCTCTCTTAATGAGGCTTTTAAAGGTCATTATACCAAAAGATAACATGATAATCAAGAAATCAAGAAAATGATTAAATGTATGCAAATTGACCTAAATCATGATAATCTACCATTAGAAATGTAAAAGAAACTCAAATGCATCTATCTAAGATTCTAATTAATAAATTGAAGACATAAAAGTATGAAACATATTTGATCATACCTATACTACAATAATGAAGGAAAATTATAATTAACTCCTAATCTATCGGTCAAAAAGCTCTATACTATTGAATTAAAAATACAACATGATTAATATAACCTATATAAATAGACTACAAAATAGAAAATAGGGATATCAGGGATTACACTCTAATCACGGGTCATTCAAGCGGGTGGCACTGTTCACTGTGGATGACAGTCGCAGGTGAGCCTAAAGTAAGTTTGCTCTCCAAATCAGGGCCAATTATTTGATTCTTCTTGCCAAATTGATGGTCAAGGGTTGCCACTGTGTCCTCTAATAGATTTGGTAGTTGAATTACTCAGTGAGTGCATGGATTGCATGGATTAGTGTTTCTTGGCTCTCCTATCCTCCTAGGACCTCCATGGCAATTTGATCTTCAATTGGGTAGCAAAAGTATCCCTCTCAATGCATATAGGTGAGTATGCAATTCGATAGGGCTTCACTACATTCAATTGAAGGCTTATCTTTATCTCTTCCCCAATTCAGAGGGGGATTCTATCACACTTGCCAAGGGCTAGGGGTAGCTTCATGAGGAAGCTAAGATCAAGATTGGGTGGTTGAGCTTGTTGGATGGAATAATCCATAACCTTCCTCACTCAAACAACTCCAATACACAACCAATTGGCCGTTGCAACCAAATTTGGATTGGATGAAGTCCAAATGACTTTCATTCTTGATCACGGTTGATAGGCACGATCAAAACTGCTAACCGTGGGTGTCAGCAGAGCTAGTACTGACTAGGAAAACATGACCAAAATAAGTGGTAAAAACCACTACTATACCTTGGAATCTATTCAAGGTCTTCCATATGGTCTTCTAGCATGTACCATATGAGTAGTTGCCTCAACATGATGTATTTTAGGTGTCTACAGATGCCCCTTTTGAGATGCGTTGTGATATAGAACAACATTGAGCAAAAATAGACCTCCTAAAATGATGTCATAGGTTGGCTGATGATCATTAGTCTAATCAACATTAGATGCCCTAGGTCTTGCAAAAGGATGTGCATCCTAGAATCATTACTTCCAACTGGAAGGCTTAAATTTGAAAGAGTTTGCACTCATCATCAGACATTCGGGTAGCTTTGGTGCTACAATAGGAGTTAGGCCTATATAAGCGAAAGGAGGAGAGCTACAAATAAACTATCATATATGCTATTTTCCCAGTAGAATGGTAAGCTTATGATAGTCTTTGGCAATGATTCGTAAGATGAATGCAATTTTGACAAGATCAAGGGATCTACGATCAAGGGATATTCTGTTGAATTTGATTATTATTATGATATTATGACTACCCCCTAAGTGACGAGTCGATGAGGGTAGTTACAATTAAATGAAACAACGAGGTCGCTTGACCACTATGAAAGATTTGAATAAATTAAGATTTAGCATTTGAATGTCTGTAAAGGCCTAATCAGCTATGATTACAACTGTTAATAGTAATTGCCTATTTCTATCCCATGGAGCGGTCCAACCATGAAGGCCTTCTTAGGGAATCGAAATGAAAGCAATTCCAATTAGTCATGTGTTGAATCATATTGTTGATGATATATTGAAAATATCATAGAAGAATTGACATGAATATCTTGTTCCCATGGAGCAGTCTAGTCGTCGAGGCCTTCTTAGGGATTGAAATGAAGCATAACAATTCTACGATGATGAATTTGACCCAAATGTCCTTATGGTAATTTACTCATCTTATCAGATTGCATGGATCGCTAGTCTCTACAACCACTAAGTGTATAGGTTAAATAACTAGATACAAGACACATTTAGGATTTAGGATTTTATGATTTTTTTGTTATTTTATGAATTTTGAATTAGCTGGTCTAATGGGTATTTTTTATTTATCATTTTACAGCTCTCCCCAGTTGGATTTGGGAGCATTTATTGCAGTTTGCTGACCACGTCTATCATATGCGGGTAATTTTCTTGATCGTGGCTCAAACCCATGGGTGCAAAACCTTAATTTGGGGATCGCGGTTATCAGACATGATCCGAACCAAATTCGAAAAGGTATTGAAAGTTTTGCCATTTAAAAATTTTCATTTTTAACCTAACAATGATGTAAAACTGAGAGCTCTGAGAGGTAAAAAGTGAAATTTGTCATAGAACATTGTCATAAACTTGACCTGCTTGCTTCACATCCATCTAGATAGTGGATCAGTCGGAGACTTCGACCAATGGAGGCACTAGTGCCGTCAAGGTAACTCAAAAACCCAGACCACACAAGCAAATTACCAGATTAAAATTAACCACACTAAGTAATGGGTTAAATAAACCATATTAAACTGTCGGTAATGAACCTCACCCTAGATAGGTTTAGCATAGGTTAGATTAGGGGGAGGGTTTAATTTTTGGAGCTTATTTTTGGGACAGACGTGACCCTAAAAGGTCATGCTCCTTAATCGCGACTGGTAGACGTGGTTCCCAATTATCAGATTGGGACCATGGCTATTAGCTACGATGGGATTCAAATCCTAATGGTCACTTTTTTTATCATTGCGTTAATCGTGGTTTTGACCCGCAATGCCCAAATTGTTTAAAAAATTTCAAAATTTTCCATTTTTTTGAATTTTTAGGGCAATTAATGCCATTTATTGCATTTTTTGAAGTCCTTTTTTGATGTTTAAGATTTTTTTGATCATGTTATTGCATGTTTTCACTTTTTCATGAGATTTTTTAATTTGTTTGTCATTTTTTAGCCTTTTTTATTGTTTTTCTTATTGACTTGATTGCTTTTACTCAATATTTGACGAACAGAGCGAGGGAAACTTATCTCCTTCGCAACCTATGCTGCACTCTCACTACCACGGAGTGGGGTGGTTTACTGCCATGGTATTTGGTTACATATTGGACCTCCCCACCATCAGAGTGGATCAGGTGTATATGACTACATTGGGCCGTCGCTGGGATGCATGAACCAACATATTTCACCTATCGATGGATGAAATAACTGACTCTAGAGGATTTCTATTGCATATTATGGCTACCTATTGATGGCGAGCCCATCACCTCCTCTCCTACCACAGTGAGGAAGGTCGTGTTTAATGTTATCTTTAGTATATGGATCCACGAGGCTTAGGGTTGCATTGACCATGGATGCATCCACGTAGAGGAGTGGTACCAGGATGGATTATTTTCATAGCAAGAGGTTGTTTTTATACACCTGATCATCTAGATAGTCCTCCCAGACTCATCAGGCATGAGGTTCCCTTGGAACCTCCTAGCTAGGACCAGGGAGGTTATGATTAGGTCGATCGAGTGACCTCTCATTCTGGCATGGGGGAGTGCTCTTTTAGTGTAGATCTACCATGAGCTATACCAAATCACACACCGTAGTAGAGTGGGAATCGACTACAACTTACTTCTACATATTTGGGGCTGGTAGCACATTCTAATAGAGCACCTTGTCGATTTACCCCTAGAGATCATTGCCATTGATGAGGATCATTAGTGCTATACAGCCTGTTGGCCCTGAGAGTAGGAGGGATTTAGGTGTAGATCTCATGCAGGAGACCTAGACCACTACATCTCCAAACTTGCATAGCTTTGTCCTCAGCACATATAGTGGCAACCATATATGGATTTCCTGGCCTAGATAGAGGTCGATAGATATCTATGCCAAGTATGCTGAGATAGGTGGATTATCGATAAGAAGGCTGACATACATAAGTATCAATTCTTCTCTTGCATCCTGAGATAGTTTAGGATTTGACAAGATATCCTAGATATGCCTACTATCTACAGATACCTGGTCCTAGAGAGGGACCTGAGCTAGCCCCAGGTGACTCCACTAGGGGATGCTGATGATGACTTTCAGGAGTTAGGCTTGGTGAATGTAGGCACTACTCCTGATTATGATGGATGGTGGTATAAATTCCAATAAAACGAAGAGGGACCTCTAGGTCAACCAACATCTGGCTTCGTAGCCAAGGGTGTAGAGGGCACAGAGGTAGATCATCATGGATGCAAGACCTACCAGAGGATAAAGGGCACATGGGGCGCATGGGCTACCATAGAGGAGGACCCATAGGTAGAGGTAGTTGAGGAGGCACCTGATGAGGGTAAGGCACCTCCTGACAGTGAGGTAGGGCAATTGAGGGCATAGATTACCGACCTCCAAAGCCAGGTTGGGAGACTCTACACCTAGCTCCTGCACAGGGACACTAGCATCGCCACTTTAGAGGTAAAGCTATCTCATAGCTAGAGGTAGTGGCACGGCTACGTGGAGGAGAGGGAAACTCTCCAGGCATAGGTAGCTATAGCAGACTCCCATATTTGGCAGGTCATTGGAGAGTGTAATCTACTATAGGCACAACTAGGTGTAGTGACTACTGATTGAAACCTACTTAGGGTGGTGAGGGGATATTCCTCACCTACACAGGCTATCATGGGACCTCCCATGGTACCATCTACTCCAAGGCTTACAGGTATTGACTCAATGGTAGATATTAGGAGGCTACGTACCCTCATGGATGAGGGTAATGAGCAACATACAATAGATGTAGCTCGCAATACCCAACTAGAGGGTATTATAAGGCTGCTAGGTGGGTAGGTTCTGGAGAGGACCATGACTAGGTTCACACCGAAATAGGACTAGGACCAGGGAGACAGGGCAATCATCAACTAGCTCCAGCCACAGGACTCATAGGTCTAAGAGGACTCATGGTGCCATATCACAGAGGACCCACAGGGAGGGTGGAGGTGACGGTGGTGCCTCACAAACTGGGGGCATAGGCCCTAACTAGTACACATCTTGGAAATGTCACTATACCATTTTTTAGTGTAAGGTCGAGGATCTACCCATATGTAGCCTACGAGAATTTTTTACCATGCCGATGTACTGCACATTATTATTATTTTTGTACACACACACACACACACACACACACACACACACACACACACATATATATATATATATATATATCATCTATCATTGAGACTTCATTATATGTGTAGATTTTTATGTGTTTTATTATTTATTTTTTATGATATGCACATGGATGCAATGCTGATATGTTATGTTGATTTGATTTTATATTATGTGATGTATGGATGACATGCACTAGCTAGATATGCATTATATGATTAGATGCTATGAGTTATGTATGTATATGGACTACTTATGATGGATTTATATGAATGCAATACTTTGATGTTAAATATATGTATACTTTGTTTCACTTGTATGCATTTAATTTATACTGCTGACATAATCTATGCCATGTATGTACTACATATATTTTTTATGCTGATATATGGAAATCGACATGTATGCTTTAATCATTAAAACATAACATATGCAATATGAGTTTAAAAATCTAATGGATGACACCACAGAATGTATAACAATCATGGATTTTAATTGCTATATATTTATGAACATTTGATGATTTGTACACCCATATGTGAGATGCAATGGTATATGGTTTCTATTTATAAGTTTTTGTAAATTAAAAATAATAATTAATAACATAGTCAGTGGTCGTCTAAATATCATTTCTAACATCCATATGGTATCTAACATATATTATGAATAATTCTAATAAACAAACTCTCATAAAAGAAATTGATGTTTTGATGATTGCATTGAAAATTGATTGTTGCTATTTGGGAATTTTTGAGGTTTTCCATGAGACTCAAACACCCTAGTTGACTTATCAAAAGTTGTATACTGATCATACTAGAATTTTGAAAGATAAGTCTTTTGCTAGGATAGGCCCTAACTATTCATTATCCTTGTGTGTGCACATGAATATATTTAGATAAAGCATAAGCATACCCCAGTGCCAAGCGGGATTCATTCAGCCCATTGTTGTATTGGGGATCCTCAAATGCCTATCCAATCCTAGGTTTGGATTTCAATTGGACTATACCACTAGGTGATACAGGACACCTAAAGCTAGATCTTCCACATTTAAACATTAGTCTACACACAAGCGATATTCAAGTGTATCATACATATCATCGTGCATAAGGTACAGTAGTGCAAACAATTCCAAGGATTCAGGTTTGCTTCCTTCTTTTCTTCAAATTTTTGGGATACTTGCTCATATAAAGTGATTATAATCACTGTTTATTTTGTACTTTTTTTTTTTTTTAATCAAGGAATTTGATACTGATTTGATTTTCTTTGTACAATTGGATCTTCATTTGAATTGTCTTTCTAGAATTTGAATTTTTATAATTTGCTTCAAAAACTTCCTTTGGGGATTTTTCTTTGGGGAACTATTTTGGGATATCGATTTTAGGATATCGATCTATGATATCAATATGGGTATCAATTTGGGATGCCGATCTATGATATCGATCTAGGGCATCAATCTGGAGGATTGATCTAGGATATCACTCTGGGATATTGCTCATTTTAACATAAGCAAGGGATTATGGGTAGGGAATAAACTTGTCATTTTTCCAATTGCCAATATTTCCCAAACCATTTGCACAGGGGGATAAGAAAGAATAAATATTTTCACCTTAGGATACCTGATACTACTTCATAGCTTTCATTTTCCCCTACTCCTTATTAGGATTGTTTAATTTTTTGATTAGTGATAGGATTTGGATATGCTAAGGGCTATACTAACTAGACCTCATATACAAAAGCAAAGCGAACTTTCTATCAACTCTTGATAAGACCTTTAGGTATGGTTGAATGACCAAAAAACCCTAGTATATTCTTCATAGCAACAATTGGGGTTGTGTTGAAAAACACAATTACTCACAAGGGTGAATGGATGATAATGATAATGCATAGATGCATGATTGAAACACACAAATGTGGTGTCATTTGTAAGATTGTAAACACAACCTATCCTAATGCAAGTGTGGCGGATGGAAATTCTAAATGTAATGCAAAATGAAATGCATGTGGAAATGCAAAATGTAGGTGGAATGCAATAATGCAAATGACATGCAAATATGAAAATGCAAATGTTTTTAAATTTTGATATTTTCCATATTTTTTTTGGATTTTATTGCTTTTTAATTTTTATAGATTTTTTTTTTTTAAATTTGGTTTGACCAAAGGGCTTACAGATGCCTTTGGAGCCTTTTATTGGGATGACCAAAGGGATTATAGATGCCTTTGGGGCCTTTAGGATTGACCAAGCAGTTTTGAAAAAATCCTTGGAGTCTTTTGGGGATTGACCAAGCGATTTTGAGAAAACCCTTGGAGCCTTTTGGGATTGACCAACCGATTTTGAGAAAATCCTTAGAGCCTTTTGGGATTGACCAAACGGTTTTGAGAAAACCCTTGGAGCCTTTTGGGATTGACCAAGTGGTTTTGAGAAACCCTTGGAGCCTTTTGGGATTGACCAAGCGATTTTGAGAAACCCTTGGAGCATTTTGGGATTGACCAAGCAGTTTTGAGAAACCCTTGGAGCATTTTGTTGGTTTTAGGCATAAAACACTTTAAGATGAAGGATATTGAGAGGTTCAAGCTCTTCAATTACTTTGAGTGATGTCAAGCGATATGTCCCAGGTCCAATATTATCAGATATCATGTAAGTACCTAACCAATTAGCCATGAATTTGTCTTGCATTTTTGGCAGTAAATTTGAGTTTTGTTGATTTTATTTCAGCACAAGATCACCAACCTCAAAGTCTCTCAGATGGAATTTGTCATTGTAAGCTCATTTTAAGCGCTCTTTATAAACACAAAGATGCTCAAGGGTATTCACATGATGTTCATCAAGTAGCATCAATTGATCTAGGTGAGCTTGTCGTGCAGTGTCATCATTGATGAACTCTTTCAATGCGATGCGCAGTGTTAGAATCTCCAAATCTAAGGGTATAATGGCCTTAGTGCTATATACTAGTGAAAATGGAGTTTCTTGAGTGGGTGTCTAAATGCTAGTCCTATAAGCCCATAATTCAAGGGGTAGCTGGATGTGCCAATATTTGTGGTGCTCTTATACCGTCTTTTTCAATATGGAAACCACTGTATTATTTGAAGCCTCGGCTTACCCATTTACCTGTGGATAATGTGGATTCACAAAAATATGCTTGATTCTATACTTAGATTTCAAAGCTATCATATTTTTATTCTTAAATGATGTTCCATTATCTGAAATTATCTTGGATGGTATCCCAAAATGACTAATGATATTGGTGAGTATAAACTCAACAAGACGTGCTCCAGTTATCATTGTTAAGGGAATGGCTTCCACCTACTTTGTAAAATACTTAGTAGCTATAATAATGAATGTATGCTAGCCCAATGATGAAGGAGAGATCTTACTAATGATACCAAATCCCACTAAGCAAATGGCCAAGCTACTTGAATGGGCTTTAAGGCCTGTGATGACAAGTACGTAAGATTAGTATGATGTTGATGTTTAACGCATTTCTTGACATACACATTGCAATCCTTATCCATAGTGGGCCAATAATAACCCATGCGAAGGATGCACTTCATGATAGCCATATCGTTGAAATGGCCACTACACATACCATCATGAGCCTACAAAATTGCCCAATATGACTCTTGGGGCTCAAGACAATAAAGGAGAACTCCATCGTAGCTCTAACGATATAGAATGTCTCATAGAAAGACATACTTTGTTGATTTTAGTTTAAATGTGCATTTTGTGGTATGCGACAATCCCTGAGGGATTATACCAAGCTTCAAGAAGTCATGAATCTGTGACATCCATTTTTAGTAAGCCTCAACCTCAACTGACAAGGCAACGTGCTCCCCCTACAGTTCAAAACTTGTGAATGCAGACTGGGAAACAACCTTATGGTGAATGGTACTACCATTCCCCATGGGACCTTGTGAGATCAACGACCCCCAAGGTGCTCTCCTGAGAAAGTCTCTGGATCTGTAGAACCACTCATAATTTGGTTCTATATGGATTATGTTTATTGAATCTTTGTTATCCAAAGCTTCACGCTGCACAACAGAATGTGACAATGTTTTGACATGGATGGTAGTAAAATCAGTAGAAGGATTCTGAGGGATTAATGATCCCAAATATGCCATAGTATCTATGAATATCTTTAATGATCGAGAGATTGCTTCAATGTCATACCACTCCAATTGAGCTAGATAAGTATAAAAAATATCTTTGTAGGCATTCAGAATAGGACACATACATTGAAAAAGCCCCTTCACTTGGTTGACAATGAGAAGGGAATTGCCAAAGATGTTTAACCTTTTAATATTCATGGCGATAGCTATTTTGAGGTCCAAAATTAGGGCTTCGTATTTAGCATTATTGTTAGTGCAAGGAAATTCCAACTTGAACAACAAGGGCATAGGAGCACCTTGCGGCGTGAACAACACTATTCTTGCACCACCCCTTGCTCAAACTTTGAACTGTCGAACAACAAGGCTATATCGGATTTGTTATCTGGTTCTTCAGGTTTGGGTGCTTCTGATAAAGTAAATACTACATCATCAAGAAGCTCTATGGTGAGAGGTATACTATTCTCCAGATGCACCTCAACCAGTTAATCAACTATGACTTGTCCCTTAATAGACTTTTGGCTAATGAATTCCAAATCAAATTTTGTCAATAGCATGATCCACTTTGTAGTACGTGTGTTATGATATGTCTTGCTCATCATATACTACAAAGGATTTTATTTTGATATTACATACATTGTATGGCTTAATGTATAGTACTACAATTTATTGATAGCGAACACTAATGCTAAACTCAGATTCTCCACGTATGCATATCATAGCTCATAACTCACCAAGGTTTAGCTAATGTAATATATGGCTTGCTCTTTACCTTGCACATTCTTTTGGGCTAACATGGTTCCTAATGCAAAGTCGATTGCCGATATATATAGCAAAAATGGTACATCTGGTCTTGGTGGAGCTAGCATTGGTAGGGTCATCAAGTAGTGCTTAATCTCAGCAAAGGATGCTTGAAAATCCTCATCCCAATTGAATGGGACCCCCTTGTGTAGTAGTCTATTCATGGGTCGATATCTATCTGATAACTATGTGATAAATCTCTTTATGGATGCTACTTTGCCCTAAAGGCTTCTTAATTCCTTGATATTTGTGGGGGGATGTGTTGAGTGTTAATTTGTCATATTACCAATAATAACACGCAACTTAGAGTCTCGAACAAAAGACTCTTTCTTGCAAAGAAATAATTTATTTTATTTTCCTTCCTTTTATTATTTCTCCAAGTTTCTTTGTGAAACAACTTTTACGTATATAAAAATGAATTCAATTTAATACATGCAACTGATATATCCCGTAATAACTCAAAATCCTCGCAGATAGTCGTTAACAAGGGGCCTT
Source organism: Wollemia nobilis (assembly GCA_028583015.1). Lineage (NCBI taxonomy): Eukaryota > Viridiplantae > Streptophyta > Pinopsida > Araucariales > Araucariaceae > Wollemia > Wollemia nobilis. The sequence continues at coordinate 2,638,099 of JAQPPZ010001580.1, read as the reverse complement.
TGTTGATTCTTAATGAACTTTATAATCTTGACTTGTTTGATTAATCAAAAAATAAACAAAAATCCTTTTGATGTTCTAATATTCACAATTTATTCTAAGGTTAACCTGTTCGTTTTATCTCTATTCAATAGTTCTGTTATTTCAGTGTTAGTCTCTGACATGAAATTAAGCATATCAAGGAATAAAATAGAAACTGTTATTTTGAATCAACTGGAAAATAATGAAGGATATTAAAATGGTTCACGATCTCCTCCCTGCAAAATCCCAAGTTAAGAGATGAAATCCCCAAAACAACCCAACCGATCAGATCCGTACTAACACACAATCTAATCGGATCGTATGCAAGACTCTAAGGAAAAGAATATAACCGCATCATTCTACCATTCACCTATCGTAACCCATCCCATGGCGTAAACGAAATAGATACAAGACAAAATGATGCAACGGAAAGATTGACAATAAAACAATAGTTTTGGCTTCGATCTCCTTTTGATTTTACACACAAAAGTCGTGTTACCAAAGAAAAATCCTTTATTTCAATAAGTAATGCTTTTTTTGTTACAGTCTCCAGCCTCCGTATCCATCTACATTTCTGCTATTTAACCTTTCTGTCGCGCGTTCTCGGCTGCTCCATGACGCTTCGTTTCGACTCCCGGGACCCTTCGCTTCAATTCCTGCCCTTTGGTATTCTAACCTTTGCGTGCAATCGTAACGCTCGATCTGCGGCCAGTAACTGTTGTTATGAAACGTTACTCTGGTTCTGTCATTTCTGCCACGTGTCCTGCGTCTCCTGCACCTTTCGTAACGCTTTCCCATGGAAATCCCGACAGAATTTGCATTTGGCCTCTTCCGTTTCCTAGGTCGCGATAACGCGACATGTCGCGAAATCGTGACATGTCACGATATCGCGACATGTTCTTGGTCCGTACGCCCGCAGTAGCTCGTTGTAGCGATATCGCTACCGACTTTGCTTTGCCTTCTTTTTAAAAAAGTGGTAGCGATATCGCTACCACTTTGGTTCCGAGCCTTCCTTTCAAAAAGTGGTAGCGATATCGCTACCACTTTGGTTCCGAGCCTTCTTCGATGAAGTGGTAGCGATATCGCTACCACTTTGGTTTCGAGCCTCTTTCGATGAAGTGGTAGCGATATCGCTACCACTTTGGTCTCGAGCCTTCGAAGTGGTAGCGATTCCTACCACTTTCTTAGATTCCCGAAGTGGTAGCGATTCGCTACCACTTTTCCTTCGAGCCTCCTTACGAAAGTGGTAGCGATTCGCTACCACTTTCCTTCAGACTCCAGTGGTAGCGATTCGCTACCACACTTTCTTCGCTCCGAAGTGGTAGCGATTCGCTACCACCTGTCTTTCGGCAACTTGTAGCGAAATCGCTACCATTCTCAACTTTTCGTACGCTTCCAAAAAATGCGTCGCGATTTCGCAACACCTCTTTTCTTTGCCGTCGACACGTCAGATTTCGACGAATCCTTTCGTCCCCGCACGTCACGATTTCGTGACATCCTTTCTCGCGCGTCACGATTTCAGACATCCTTTCCTCGCCGACACGTCACGATTTCGCGACATCCTTTCTGGCCTGCTGCCGACACGTCACGATTTCGCGACATCCTTTCGTCGCGACACGTCATGATTTCGCGACAGATTTCAATTTTTTGCAGCGATGGAGAGACAGGTCGCGATTTCGCAATGTCGCGATATCGCGACATGTCGCGATTTCGCGACCCTTTCAACACTTAGGCATTTTTCTTCTTTTCTTCATTTTTAGCATCCGGGTCTTTGAGATCTTCCCTAAAACCTGCAAAAACAAAGGTGGGTCCCCACTTGGGGTGTGTTGTGGATGAACCACAACAAATGGCGACTCATCGTCAAATGCTCTTGAGCATTTTAGTAAGAACCCAACCTAACACAAATCACAAATTTGAAAACATGGGTTAGCCCATAATCAATATAACTAATGCCCAAAATCAGAAGTACATGAATTATCATAATCATCAAGTACTAGCTCGGTGTGTGCAATGAATTCCTTTCCTTATCATTTGAATTTGATCCACATTCCATCATCGGTTTTGCATGAATGCATATGCGAAATTGTGAATGATTTGTGTATCCTACAGAATATGCCATGAGAAAATGCATAGTCACTCTTGTAGTATTATGTGCAAACATTCAAGACTCGCCAAACCCTCTTAGGATCCACTAGTGAACGGTTCATTATATCCCAAAGTTGGTTATGAGTCCCTACTATCTTGAACCCATGTGCAAGTGGATGTGAAATCAGAACTTTGGGGAATCAGACTCCCAACCAACCGAGATGAGAGTTTAACCCTATCCTTACTATTCTGATTTAGAATTCTTTACCTCACTTTGAGCAAAATAACTAAACCAACCATGGAAGAAATGGTCATGCTAGTCTAACCCTCTTAGACAATCAATGGTCTTGTTTTTTTTAGGCAAGACATGATGCCATGCATGGGCCTATCTAACCCCATAATCCAAAACTTATCTTCATTTCTTTGGACCTTGGGGATGACTACCCATCCCTTGCAGAGGACAAGTAGTACGATCCTTACAATCCAATATAGGGATGAGATGGGAAAAATTTATTTATTTTACTTCTTGGACCTTGGGGATGACTACCCATCCTGGTTAGGGACAAATAGTACGATCCTTACAATCCAAGATTTTAAATGTAAGTGGAAAATATTAATCTTGTTACTTAGACCTTGGGGATGACTACCCATCCTTTGCAGAGGACAAATAGTACGATCCTTACAATCTAAGACTTAATACGAAATGAAACATAAGAGCTTTGGGGAATCGATTCTCAACCAACCGAGATGAGAATTTATGCCCTATCCTTACTACTCCATGTGGGTCCAATCAAAGCTTTGGGGAATTAGATTCTCAACCAACCGAGATGAGAATTTAACCCTATCCTTACTACTCTGATTTTAGGCTTTAAGCTCTATGGAAGTGGTCAAAACCACTGTTTTTAGGATCATGTTGCATAATAGGATAGACATGAAAACCATTTTCGCTCAACCTTTTCCTCCAAGTTAGGTTTTGATCATTTTGCTCAAGATCCCTTTTAATGTATGAAACGTGCTTGGTCCTAGATACTTCAAGACTCAGTTTTCAACCTTAGGATTTACTTAGATTTATGTTATAACATAACCCTAAGAGGATTCAACATACTCAAATGAATTGCACCTAAGATGCATATGCCACTACGGTGAAATGTATGAAAAGTGAGATGAACATGAATGCATTATTTCTTGAATTGCAAATGAGATGATTTGTCATGCAAAACTGACTTTTTCATGCATCACAAGCTTCAAATGATCTAAATTAACTGTTTGTATTACATGTGGAGCTTTTACAACATGATTCCAATGTTTCATATTCTCCCAATCTTAGGCATGTGTTCAACATCAAGTTTTTTATTCCCTTTTTTTTTTTTTTTATAAGGCAATGAAAAGGAAATCAAAGGAACACCACCGCCTAAATGTCCAACCTGCACACAAACGCAAAAACCCAACATTAATACAAGAAAAACCTGAAACAAAAATGAATACATACTAACATATCAAATCTGCACATCAAAAAAACTAAATTACAGCATTGACACAAAACTAGATATCTCCTGAAACACACACTTAAGTATCAAATCTGCACACAAAGAAACAGATCACAACATTAATACAAAGCTTAGACATGTCAAAACAAACAAAATAATACACACCTAAACATGAAAAATGAAAGCAAGAAATTACAACGTTATTACATATAATACAAAGCCCAACTACCTCATGCTTGAAAGTAATGCTTCAAGTGCAACCCATTGATAGGTAGTGCCAAATCCTTTCCATCCAAGGTTTTTAGTCTAAAACTATTTTCCCCTAGGATCTCTGAAATCTGGTAGGGACCTAACCAAAGGTAATCAAATTTATCATGTTCCCCCTTCTTCTCATGTCTTTTGTCCCATAACAACACTAAATCTGAAATTTTAAACGCCTTGGCCTTAGACCTTTTGTCAAACCACCTTTTTACAATGTCTTGGTGTTTACTAAAATGAAGCATAGCTTCATCCCTTTTTTCATCCAAGCGCATTAATTGCGTTAGTCTAGACTCAAGTTTATCATTAGTTCCAAAATAATCTTTCATGAAGTGCAGCGTTTGTAATCTGAGATTTGCAGGAAAAATGGGATCTTGTCCATAAACCAGATGGTAAGGAGATGTCCCTATTGCTTCTTTGACTCTGATTCTATCAGCCCAAAGGGCCAACTTAAGCTTATTGTGCCAGTCCCACGGATTCCTTTCCAACAATTTTTTTATGACAGTCAACATATTCTTATTGGATGACTCGGCCAATCCGTTACCTTGCGGGTAATAATTGGAGGAGAACTTTAAACTCACGCTGTTATCAAATGCCCAATTAGCAAACTCCAGAGAGGAAAAGGCCGAACCATTATCACTTACGATGGAGTTAGGCATCCCGAATCTAGTGACAATGTTATCTTCTAAAAATTTAATGACCACCTCTGCAGTAGCATTCTTTGTGGGGATAGCTTCGGTCCATCTCGTGCAATAATCCGTAGCCGTCAGAAAAATATTTGTGAGCATCGGATGAATTGGGGCTGATAATCCCAATAAAATCCAGGCCCCATTGCGCAAAAGGTCTGGACTCGATTACGGACCGTAAAGGCATGGAAGCGTTTCTATCTCTATTGGCTGCAGTTTGACATATGTGACATGACCTCACATGAGAATGGGCATCCTTGAATAGTTGAGGCCAATAATAACCGGCTCTGAGGATTTGATGGGCCGTGGCATTAGCATACCCATGCCCTGTCCCATGTTTACCATGAAACTCTTCGAGAATTCGCACTGCCTCCTCTTGATCAACGCAACGAAGGTAAATACCTTCATGGTTCTTTCTGTATAATGTGCCAGATCTAACTATAAAATTAGCAGACTTCAAACGCAAGGCTCTACACCGAGTAGCATTCAAAAATGATGGACACCTACCATTTAGTAGATAGTACACCACATCCGCATACCACTCCTCCTTGGTTACATCAGCGACTTCATAATGTTGACAAGGGATTGCGAGATCCTCGTTCTACGATTGCCTTAGCTAACCCTTGCCCCCGCACTATCTTCATCGATTGAATCTCCGTATCAAATTCCTGCAAAGTTGAAACCCACTTACCACGCTTCTCACCTAATTCATTCTGAATGAACATGGCTTTGACAGCAGGATCTGGGACGATAGCAAAGACCCTATTGTGGACTATGTAGTGCCTGAACTTTTTTACAGTCTTAACCAGCGCATACATTTGCTTGTCTAGGGTAGAATATCTCAGCTTCGCATCTTTGAGAGGACTACTCAGAAAGCAATGGGATTTTCAATGCCGCCTTCACTCTTCTCGAGTTAAAACACTCGCAAAGGAGTGATCCGAAGCAAATGTGTAGATATAGAAAGGCTTCGTATAATCGGGACTCACCAAAATCGGGGCTTTAGAAATCGCATCCTTGATATTATCAAAAGCCTCTATCCTTTCATCCGTCCAAATGATCTGGACCTCTTTCTTTAGCATGTCGTTCAAAGGTCTTGCTATCTCTGCAAAATCTGCGATAAATTTTCTGACAAAATTGATCTTTCCGAAAAATGATCTCAACCCCTTCTTGCTATTGGGACGAGGAATTTGCTGTATGGCTTCTATTCTCTCAGGGTCAATGGAAATTCCATCCTTAGATATTATATGCCCCAACAGTTTTCCTTCTGTTACCCCGAAGATGCACTTCTTTGGGTTGAGAGATATACCATGTTCCCTGCATCTTTGAAAGACTTTCTTAAGATCCCTGACATGGCTTTCCCCGTTCTTAGAAAATACAGGAATGTCATCGACGTAAACAATGATGCACTTACCAATAAGCCCTTTAAAAGCAAAATCCATAGCTCGCTGGAAAGTGGCACCTGCGTTCAATAGTCCGAAGGGCATTCTCCTGTATGCAAAGGTGCCCCATTTTGTCGTAAAACGCCTTCATCCTATCACTAGGATGGATAAGGACCTGATTATATCCCGAATAACCATCCAGGAATGACATCATCTCCGACCCGTTTACCTTTTGGAGTATTTCATCGATGGTGGGTAACGGGTAGTTGTCCTTTTGGGATGCCTTATTGAGATTTCTGAAATCAATGCACAACCTTATTTCTCCACTCTTTTTCCTCACAGGGACTAGGTTAGCAACCCACGTGGAATGCCTAACGGGAAAGATGATCTTAGCTTCTAACAGTCGCTTCACCTCTTTCTCTATCAAGGGTTCTAATAATGGATTAACTCGCCTTTGTCTTTGCCTGAAGGGCTTGGACTCTGGCTTCAGTGGAATCGTGTGCATTATGACATTTTGATCATAGGTTTTCAACTCCTTATAACTCCAAGCAATGCAATCTATGTATTCTTTTAATGCATTTGCTATGGAATCCTTCTCCTGCTTGGTACATGCTTTTGCTATGAATACCTCCCGGGATTTTCTGCACTTCCAATGTTAACCAAATCACAGGCCTCTCCAGGAGATGGAACCCTTTTACCTTTTCTTGGTTTGCATCCGATATCAAAGATTTTTTCTAATGAAGCTATCTCATCAGGCATCCCGTTGTTTTTTACAGGATTTTTATCTTTCGAAACTACCTCCTCTACGTCCCTTTCTTCTTCATCTATGTACCGCTTTTCAAATATACCGTAATTAGTGACAAAATGAAATATGTGCCTGTCACTATCAAATACTTGGAAGTTCGTAACATTATCTCGGTATCGAGGGACAAGGGACCAACTCTATAGAGAACTTCTTGCATTTCTTATGGTCCACTCGGCTTCAACATACTCGCCGCTACAGCTAGGGAGTCTCGCCGTACGATTGCCCTTTCTCGAGATCGTAGAAATGTTAAAGGCGTCAAACTCATCTATTAAATCTCCGACCCTAGTTCGGTAAAGCCCGAGCCGCCCGTCCTTGCATATGTATTGTCCCCTCACTTGTTTCACCACCAGCTCCGAATCACCAAGGACTTTGATATATTTAATTTTCTTTCGAATGGCCACCGTAGTCCAAGAATCAAAGCCTCATATTCTCGCCATATTGTTGGTGGCAGGGAACTCGTAGTCCGTATGCAACGAATATAGGCTCCCCGGTCCGAACATGACAATTCAACACCGGCTCCTCGCTCCTTGTCCTGGACCTCGGATCCATCAAATCTTAAGGTCCAAATGTCTTGATGTCCTTCAATAAAGTTGCGCCCAATCCTTTCATCATGGGTATTTTTGAGTGCTTCTATGTCCAAACAAGATGCTCCCAACTCAGCTTCAATGTACTGGATCTCGCTCGGCTTGTTGTAATCTGTGATCATCTCTTTGAGTCGGGGTTCACTGTCAATTCGAATTTGATTGGCCACTCCCCTCCAAGGCAGCCACATGTGTGAAGAGTCTGTCACAATGTAACCGTTTAGGTTCTTACTCCAATCTCTTCCCAATACCATGCCATACTTGATAGGAATATCGAGCACCAATATGTCTATGCGCTGTTGAACTCTGGGTTCTGAATTGACTTGAATATGCACATCACCCAACTCTCCTACTGCCTCCATGGTTGACCTGTCCAACTGCACCACCCTGCTCCTAGAAGGCTTTGGTGTAAGTCCCAATCTTTTACAGATTTCTAAGGGCATGATAGTAGCCGAGGCCCCTGAGTCTATTAAACAATTGTGCAAGTTTTTACTTGCAATTCTAATGGTTACCAAAAAGGGAGGTATATCTCGTTTTTCTTTTTGTACAACCACTTGGGACTCAAGGACTTTTAGCTTCATGAACTTGTGCAGATGGATTTAATCCTTTTGGTGAACTCACTTCTTGGCCTAATAATCGGGCCATGTCATACATCGATACATTGGCCCTATTCTTCTTCATATCTTCCACCAAATCGTAAGTGAGCTTTTCTGGATTTGGCAAGTTTTGCATCATCTTAGACTTTTCGACCTTCGATGGAGGAGGGGGATTGACATCTCCTTTAGGGTCAGGAGGGAGTAATTGATTATTCGGAGGAGCAGAGGAAGTTTTGGGCTCTTTAGAACTCCTAGTGTAATATTTGTGATTTGCTTTCCCAAAACGTTTATTTGCATGAACTTCCAAAGCTTCTTCATCTTCGCTTCCAAAAAATTCTACATCCTCCTCTTCTTCACTTTCATGGGAATGTATGACCTCTGTTAGCATAGACTACGGTTTCACGTGGCCACAGTACGGGCAATCATTATCACAAGAACTCCGCATCTCCACAGTCTTCCGAAATGTCTACTCGGTTGGCAACGGGATTGGGTACCCGCCCGTTGTTAGGTCGCGTGTTATACATTCCTTTTCCTCTATGATTGTGAGGTCGGTTATGGCCCATGGCCCGATCAACTTTTTTATTGACATTCCCCACCGTTACCAACACCTTGGCCAACGTTTCTTTCATATTTTCTATGGTCGCTTCTGACCCTTGTGGTTGAGGCACTACAATTGCAGGTCCAGTTGTGTTGGCTGCATTAGCCACCTCTGGACTGGGTACAATGGCTTGGGTTTGGGCAGGTGGATTCCATCCTGGATTCCCATTTTGAATGGCTTGAGTTTGGGCAGGTGGATTCCATCCTAGATTCCCATTTTGAATGGCTTGAGTTTGGGCAAGTGGATTCCATCCCGGATTCACACTTTGAATGGGAGTGATTGTTGGATAAGTTGCTGAGCTTGGCGTGTTAATTGGAGCAAACCCCGACATGGTCAACAGATTATTGCCCATACCGAACCCATGCAAACCCATCGAGTTATTTTGAATCAAACTCTGTGTTTGAACAAGCGGCATTCGGATAACCTCGACAATGGCGTAACTTGGGTGGGTGTTTGGAAGTTGTTCAACATCGGAGCCTCGTGGTGCTACTACCTGGTTCATCATGGCAAATTGGTCGTATGGGCCATATTGTCCCATCCCAGCCAATTGAGACAATCCTGCGCCTGGCAGGTTCATCTGCTGTTCGAGAGTCATTGTTTCTGCATAAGCCAAAGGAAGGGTTGTAACCTGAGGGTTCCTTCTAGTCAACAAAGATGTTAAAGGATCTAAGGCTCTGAAGTATAGCTGCAAGGCAATTGCATGGTCTACCGCAAAGTGACGAGTCACATTCGTATATAGCTTTTGAAATCTCTGATTGAACGCTCGAATGGGTTCATTGGTTTGTCTTTTGCAAGATACGAAGAAATTGTATGTCATGGAGGGATCTACTAACTGTCTGAATTGACCTATGAACGCAGATTCTAGCTGGGCCCATGAAGTTATGGACCCCGCCGGCAAATTTCGATACCATTCGTTAGCAATGTGGTCTAGACTAGCAGGGAAAACTCGACAGGCAACATCCTCGTGAGTAACCCCCCGCCTAAACATGTAATCTTTATAGATTTGGACATGATCTTCTGCCGTTGTTGGACCATCATGAATGAATTTGGGTAATCCCCTTTCAATGTTTCTAGGCAAGTCGTGGACTCGCCCGGGAATATCTAAAGGGGAACTCCGAGCACCATACCAAAGGGCAGGTGGTCGTTGTTGTTGTTGTTGTTGGGCCATGTTATTCAAAGGTGTCAACCCCGTGGGAACAATTGGAACTCCTGGAACTGTGGAGACAGATACAACTGGTGTTACTATCCCACCTGAACTTAAGGGTTCATGCCCACTAGAGGTACTTGAGTCCAAAGAAATCCCTAACTCAAGTATACTGGGTGGTATTTCGACTTCTAATGTTTTGTTTTTCGGCCTCCTAGCAGTGGGAGAAAGACTTTGGAAGATAGTTTCCCCCGTGGTTTTAGACCTAGTAGCAATGTACTCAAAGTTGGGCCAGCCTTGGAAACTCTAGGACTCTAAAAGATTTCTCAACTCGCTACGCGTATAAAATGTCTCGGTGTTACACCTGCAAGCACAATAGATGGAAACAAAACTACCCACGTTAATTGTTAGAACAAATCAAAATTGCAAAGCAATACATAAGGCCCTCCTTCTAGCGCCAAAATGTTGAGTGTTAATTTGTCATATTACCAATAATAACACGCAACTTAGAGTCTCGAACAAAAGACTCTTTCTTGCAAAGAAATAATTTATTTTATTTTCCTTCCTTTTATTATTTCTCCAAGTTTCTTTGTGAAACAACTTTTACGTATATAAAAATGAATTCAATTTAATACATGCAACTGATATATCCCGTAATAACTCAAAATCCTCGCAGATAGTCGTTAACAAGGGGCCTTTGTTGATTCTCAATGAACTTTATAATCTTGACTTGTTTGATTAATCAAAAAATAAACAAAAATCCTTTTGATGTTCTAATATTCACAATTTATTCTAAGGTTAACCTGCTCGTTTTATCTCTATTCAATAGTTCTCGTTATTTCAGTTGTTAGTCTCCGACATGAAATTAAGCATATCAAGGAATAAAACAGAAACCCGTTATTTTGAATCACCTGGAAAATAATGAAGGATATTAAAATGGTTCACGATCTCCTCCCCGCAAAATCCCAAGTTAAGAGATGAAATCCCCAAAACAACCCAACCGATCAGATCCGTACTAACACACAATCTAATCAGATCGGATGCAAGACTCTAAGGAAAAGAATATAACCGCATCATTCTACCATTCACCTATCGTAACCCATCCCATGGCGTAAACAAAATAGATACAAGACAAAATGATGCAACGGAAAGATTGACAGTGAAACAATAGTTTTGGCTTCGATCTCCTTTTGATTTTACACACAAAAGTCGTGTTACCAAAGAAAAATCCTTTATTTCAATAAGTAATGCTTTTTTTGTTACAGTCTCCAGCCCTCGTATCCATCTACATTTCTGCTATTTAACCTTTCTGTCACGCGTTCTCGGCTGCTCCATGACGCTTCGTTTCGACTCCCGGGACCCTTCGCTTCAATTCCTGCCCTTTGGTATTCTAACCTTTGCGTGCAATCGTAACGCTCGATCTCGCGCCAAGAATCGTTGTTATGAAACGTTACTCGGTTCTCGTCATTTCTGCCACGTGTCCCGCGTCTCCTGCACCTTTCGTAACGCTTTCCCATGGAAATCCCGACAGAATTTGCATTTGGCCTCTTCCGTTTCCTAGCCGCGATAACGCGACATGTCACGAAATCGTGACATGTCGCGATATCGCGACATGTTCTTGGTCCGTACGCCCGCAGTAGCTCGTTGTAGCGATATCGCTACCGACTTTGCTTTGCCTTCTTTTCAAAAAGTGGTAGCGATATCGCTACCACTTTGGTTCCGAGCCTTCCTTTCAAAAAGTGGTAGCGATATCGCTACCACTTTGGTTCCGAGCCTTCCTTCGATGAAGTGGTAGCGATATCGCTACCACTTTGGTTCCGAGCCTCCATTCGATGAAGTGGTAGCGATATCGCTACCACTTTGGTCTCGAGCCTTCTTCATGAAGTGGTAGCGATATCGCTACCACTTTTCCTTCGAGCCTCCCACGAAGTGGTAGCGATTCGCTACCACTTTCCTTCGCTCGTAGCCTCCTTTCCTTGTCGGCTCCTTTCTTCCTCCACGAAGTGGTAGCGATTCGCTACCACTTTTCTTTCGGCAACTTGTAGCGAGATCGCTACCATTCTCAACTTTCCGTACGCTTCCAAAAAATGCGTCACGATTTCGCAACACCTCTTTTCTTTGCCGTCGACACGTCACGATTTCGCGACATCCTTTCTGTCCTGCTGCCGACACGTCACGATTTCGTGACATCCTTTTTGTCCTGTTGCCCGCGACACGTCACGATTTCGTGACATCCTTTCTGTCCTGCCGACACGTCACGATTTCATGACATCCTTTCTGTCCTGCTCGACACGTCGCGATTTCGCGACAGATTTCAATTTTTTGCAGCGATGGAGAGACAGGTCGCGATTTCGCGACATGTCGCGATTTCGCGACCCTTTCAACACTTAGGCATTTTTCTTCTTTTCTTCATTTTTAGCATCCGGGTCTTTGAGATCTTCCCTAAAACCTGCAAAAACAAAGGTGGGTCCCCACTTCTGGGGTGTGTTGTGGATGAACCACAACAGGACGCATTTCTAAAATAGCCTTGATCTTTTTTGGGTCAACTTCGATGTCTCACTTTGAAATGATGAATCCTAAGAGCTTTCCTAAAATTACACCAAATATGCACTTATTAGGATTCAACCTGACATTATGCTCTATCAGGCGATCGAAGACCTTCCTCAGGACCTCTACATGCTCTGAACGTAGCAATGACTTTGCCAATAAGTCATCGATATAATCTTCTAATATCTTATGCACGTAGTCATGAAAGACATATGTCATAGCCCTATGATATGTAGCACCAACATTTTTGAGACTGAATGGCATAACATTATAGCAAAATTTCCCCCTTGGCGTTATGAACATGGTTTTATGCTGGTCTTCAGGATTAATATGAATTTGGTTGTATTCAAAAAAACCATCCATTAAGGAGAGCATCTCGTGACCTGTAGTTGCATCTACAAGAGCATAAATATTTGGCAACAAAAAATGAATCCTTTGGTGTTGCCTTATTTAGGTCTCTAGAATCCGTACAGATACAGATCCTTCCATCAAGTTTTCCTATGGGAACCATATTGGACACCCATTATGGATAGTCAATGGAAATGATAAACTCTATATCCAGTAGCTTTTGCAATTCATCCTTAACCATTAAGGCTACTATTGGATGCATCTTCCTAAGTTTTTTCTTGAATGGCTTCTTCGATAGATCTAGCTAAAGGTTATGAGTAACAAATTTTGGATCTAGACCTGGTATATCTTTGTAAGTCCAAGAAAAGAGATTAGGTCTCTCTCTTAGTAGAGATATGAGGTTGGCCCACTCATCAGGAGTCAAAGTTTCTCCAAATTTAACCTTCTTTGTATTGGTAGGATCATCACTAATATCCACATTAAATGTTTCCTCTATTGACATATGAGATCCCTCCTCAAGCTGATGAGACGTAGGGATCAAATGGATGTCATCAGCTAGATTTATAGGTTCCACATCAAAAGCATCCTCAGCATGATAAATATCATAAGCACAACCTGGTGCAAAATGAAAAAATTGCAACATTTCTTCATTAGGTAAGAAATATTTAGGCTCTCAAGGTGAATCTACGCAATCCCAATCAATAGTATTTACATTAAGATACAATGGTTTGGATGGATCAACTAGATTGCATAGTGGAGTGGTCAAATCAATGGAGATCATATTAATGGAATGCATCATATATCCAGGACCACGTGCATGTGACTCTACATGTGTGAAACTTCCATACCCAATATGTGGTTCTAGGGATCTCCAGATCTAGTCTATAAATAGACTATCTGATGAGATCATTGGGCTCGAGGAGCTCCATATAAGTCGACAGATTGAAAAAAACAATATGATAAATCACATCGATATTTGGTGGTCTTCCCCTAAGGTGAGGATGGAGATTTATCTCTCTGTACATGTCCTCAACCGTATATGGTGTATTACGATGACGTAAGTGAAGATATCCTAAGTAGGCCATCTCTATCTCATCCTCATAGTCACTATCGTAAATAAATCTCTTGTCCTACCCAATGGAATTGGGATATCAGCAAGATGAGGCTTGAGGTAGGCCCTATATATTTCATCCTCATAATCACTCTCGATTATGAAGTTCTCTTCGATCTCGTCTACTTTTTCCATGGGTAACAAATGGTATAGGTTGAGAGGGCCTAGGTAAGCCAACTTAGTTTTGTCCTCATATTGCTCATTTTTTTAGGATAACTCAGTGTCATCTATTCCAGAATCATATTTTGGTCCATAAATTTTGATGATGGATATTGCATGCACATATTTAGAAGCAACTCCTTGATTCGATGTCTCTAGATGTATCTAGACTCTGGATATGCATACCAATATTATCAGTAGCTCCACGACTTTGATTTTCCAAGTCAGTTCTTGGAGTGTGTTTTGGACCGGTTCCCACCAAAATGTTTTAGTGGTATATTTTGGGTGGTTCTAAAGTGACATAGGAAACTAGCCGATTATCCCTTTGAAAAGCAGAAGGAATAGGGTGATAAGGATTGTAATCAAATTCACATCCTAGACTGAGGTACAGGTAGTCTAGAGATGATGTAAGGATTTTTTCCTATCCTCCACTATAAAACCTTACATCAAACCTATCAGTAGGTAACTGATATCATGGTTCGATAGGTCTCTTACACCCCCTGCTCGAATAGTCCAAGGCCGTAACCATACCAATGGTAACAGTCAAAATATCACATGGCATACTCAGGGTTGGAAAGATAATGAACATTTATAGCAAAAGGTTCATCATCATCTTCATCCATGGGAGCGCAAGAAGCTAACTGATCGAGCCCTCTATAGATGAAGTTGGTTTGGTTAGGTGGAACCCCTAGTGGTACCACCATCCCTATGGGAAGGCGATGGGCTCATGGTCAGCCCATGTCCTGCGTAGTCTCAATGATCAATGTGAATGTCACATTCTACACAATGTATTCCCCCAATCTAGGATTAACCCAATGGATGGTCACCTGCGATGCAAATGATCCTACTAAATATGTAGGTGAGGAAAGCTGAGGTGCCTCATCGACTTCTCCTTGAACTTCCTCTACTTCCATGGGAGTAGGAACTTCAATGATAATTGTTTTGGACATGTGACTCATCTCCTTGTTGCCCATATTTGTTTTTAGCTTCTCGACATCTCGATGCACCATGGATGCTGACGATCTAGTAGAATCCGTTATCATGTGCTCTGATCACTATGATATGGATATTTTTGGATTTGCATACACTTCTTTAACTTTACCTCCTGGCTTTTATATCAATGATACAGATCGAATATCCAAGTACGTTGAGGGGAGCACAAAATCCCTCAGTAAATCTGCTAAGTTCACATACTTGAAGGGTTCCTTGTCTAAAGGGACCACATGAACTTGTACCTCATGCACATATTTGATACATTGGTGCAAAATGGAAGGGACACAATGTATTTATCTGATCCAAGGTCTACCTAGAAGTATGTTGTATTGCATAGCACCTTAGATGACATGACACATCACGAGGATGGTCTTCAGTCCTACCTGAATAGGTAAAACTATAGTACCTACAGTCGAGCATAATGCATCGTTGAATGCTCTCAATGTGAAGGTAGAAGGTACGATATGCGTCTTTGGTAACTTTAGGTAAGTTAATGCCTTGGTTGTAATAATATTGATCGATGATCCCGTATCGATCAATACCCGCTTGAATGGTATGTGATTCACACACATAATAATATGTAGTGGTAGGTTTGCTATAACCGTGGATACCGTCTTGACTTCATGGTTATGAAATTGAATGATCGGCTCCTGGAACTGTTGCACATGTCCCACAAAGTGTGTAAATGCTTCAAGATCTTGGGATTGTACTTTTATGGCCCTTAAAATATCCATAAGTTTCTCCCTGTGCTTAGGAGATTGCTGAATAAGCTCATAGATCGACAACTTCGTTGGAGTTGTTTGTAGGTTTTGAACCAACCTACTTCTGATGGTTACCACTGGTCTAGTTGGTGGGCCTAGCATATTATGGACTAGCCTTGGAGGAGGTGCATCTTGGACCCTAATAGGCATAGGAGGTTGAGTCGGTCTCTTATATCTCATATTTCTTGTAACAACGTTGACCATCGCAATGAACCCATGGGTTGGTGGTTCGATGCACACTTGGTTAACTTGGCCAACATTATTCCTCAGTTCCTCATGGTTGGGTAGAGGATTTTTGAAAATTCCCATATTCTGATTGTCAGACGCTTGTGGGTTGTCGACAAGAAGCATACCTCTTTCGATCATATTTTACACAAGATGTTTGAAGGACCAACATACTTTGATTCATGGCCCTTCATTCGATGAAATATGCAATATTGATCATATTTATACCCCTTACACTTGGGTTGATTAGGGTCTATTAATTTTAATTTGAGTAAATTTATGGCCTTAGCCTCGCATAACTGATAAAAAATCAAAGCCAATAACTTCGATAACTGAGTGAATATGTGAGGTGGGTGCTACTCTTTGTTTTTACCCTTGTATTTGTTATTGCACTTTTCATACTACATAGGAGGAGGTTGGGCCTGATAGTTTTGCTATTGTTACCCCTTATTCCCTTTTTGAATATTTAGCACCACTTGATTAACATGAGTCAACTTGGTCTATTGTTTCTTAGTGCCCTTATTATTCCATTCCTTCTTATTCTCGAGTTTCAAGTTACCCTCCTATAACTTGATATCTTCAATTAATTTAGCTTGCACCAAAGCCTCTTCAAAGGCTCTATACTACTGCAACTATAGTAATAATGAAATGTGCTTTGCGTAACTTTTTGTAAACATTCTAGTCAACTCAGAAGTAGGGATGATAAATGGAAAATTTGCCATTATTTTTCTCCATAATTTACCATAGTCCATCACTGGTTCATCGTCATGCTACAATAAGGAAGCCATATCAGATAAATTTACCTTTTTCTTGATGCCAAAGAAAAAGCGTTCAAGAAACGCATTAGCCAATTTCTCAAATTTGGTGATGCTATGCTTCTTAAGTTGGTTGAACCACTTTTGAGATGGACCTAAAAGGGTCATAATGAAGGTGCACAAGAGCAAGGAATTGTTGCTTTTGATATGGAAGCGCATGTCTATAAAATCCATAACATGCTCCTATGCATATTCCTCTCCTTTGAACTTTTCCAGCCTAGGAATATTGAAATGCTCAGGATAAGCTGGAATAGGCACTGACGGGCATAAATATTTATTGTGAATTTTGTTCAAGGTGGGCTTTTGATAAGCCACCCCCTGTTTCTCAATGGCTTTAACCTTTTCTACCAAGGATTTGTAAGCTTGTGAAGATAAGAATTCCTCTTCTCTAGATTGCCTTGTAGGCGCTTTCGGAGGTAAATTCTTCTTCGATCGAAGTGACAAATTTGTCTCATCCACCTCTTCAACTTGGGAGGGTTCAAGATATTCTTACTCTAACTCCTATCCCAATTCTTCTACATACTGCCTATGCTCTTAATTTTTAGATGCAGGGCACTGATCTCTACGCTGAGATGCATAATGAGTATGGATGTCTGCATAATCAAAGTGCAAGTTGGGTTGCGATGCAACCTGTCTCTCGATACACTCTCTATGCTCACTAGGGGGATGTAAGCTAACATGAGCTAACCTATCCTCCCTCTCAACATGCTTCTTCTACTCAAGGATACATTCTTTGCACATGCACTACTCGTATAAGCACTACCTTATGAGCCTCTGCCCCTAAGCATTCTCATTTTTGAGGTATTCTCACTCTACACGAACATCCTCTAATTGATCTTGGAGGATATATCATATCTACTTAGACACCAATCTATGGGATCTATCTATATGATCAGTCATCTGAGGCATTTGGTGAGTGCACTCTGTGCGAGTGACTTTGTGAGTATGTCCTCCAATGGACTAGTTTGCCACACTCTTGCTTCTGTTAGTAAAGACGATATTCACATTTGGCTGCTACCTATATTTCATTCCTGCATGAGATGTAGGGGAACACATGTAACGAGAATGCTTAAAGCATTCTCTAGGCTCTCGAATAGTCCTAACTATGCTACCCCTATGCACACTCGTAGGATAAAAAGGCGTAGGAGTAGGCTTATAGCCTAATTGTTCTAGGACTCTGTCTAAGCCATCTGATTTCCTGCTATGCCAAGGCTTATGTGGTGGTGTGCCATTAGCACCCACTTTAGATATATCGATGGTGATCCTACAAGGTTCACTTTTGGAAGGAGTTTGAGCAGACCTTCGCTCGAAAGTAGCCCTATCTATTTACCCCTAAATGGGTGGATCCTGGACTCGTCTATACTCTAATGATAGGGATCTTGAGCCTCCCCTAGACACAGGATGGAGAGATACCAATTTGGATTCCTCAATGACATACTCCTTAGCAGATCCAGTAGATGTACGTGGAATGTGATCATGGTAAATGCTAAGATGCTCGAAACCCCCATGTTGGGAAGCTCTGTGTTCTTATCTATACCTAGAGGAATGCCTAGTAGCTCCTCTAATTGGGGTATTCTCAATAGAATCCCCATGCATAGTATTATCCCCTCTAATGCTCACCGAATGATGTTCAGGAGGATTCTATGATTGAGGGTTATGCATGCCTTGTTGTGTGCGTTGGACATTTTGAGTCCTAAATTTTAAAGTTATCATTAATGTCAAGAAATTAAGTCAATATTAATATCAAGAACTTCATCAAGAAATAAATTTATCAAAGTTGTCATTTGATATCCAGGAAGAATGCCAAAGGTGAAGAGAATCAGTGCAAAGTTAAAAAAGGAGATATAATATTTATTTTATAAATTATTAAAATTCAATGAGAATTTTAAAATAAATATTATTTACACCATGGTATGCAATGAGAAGGAAGCAATAAAATCAAAAGGATATAATATTATAATATTTGTTATTATAATATTAAGTGACATGGTTAAAATCCCAAAGTAAAATATTTATAATATTCATTATAATATTTTACAATACCCAAAGGTGGGTTTGGAGTTAAAAATATTCAAAGCACCTTTATCCATGTCCTAAAATTCACCGACGTTACATGGTGGTGAAAGCATTCACAGCGCCGATGTTTTACAAGCATGGAGGAAATTAATATATATACCTATGCCCAAAGGGCATTAAACTTTACCCTTGCTCGATTTGATTATTATTTGCATGCAAAGTGAAAGAAGAGCTCATGAGAATTTTATGAATTTTGTGTGCGGTGAATAGTTCAAAATAGAAAGCGTAGATCATTTGAAGGCCAACTAGGCAGCTTGGCCTAGTGGTGAGTGGGCAAGTGTGAAAGCATTTGTTGGCAAGGGAGCCAACATTCAAAACATGATAGTGTGCTTGGCAATCATGTTGGTTGAAGGGGCCAAAGGCATACATTTTTGCAAAGGGCAAAAGGGAGGCACAACTTGAAGAACGTGGTGCTTCGTTAGTTTCAAACGAGCAAGTAGCTCATGCGGTGGTTGAAGCCATGACTAAGGCGTTCGTCGTGGGTAGAGTTGAAGGTTCAAATCCCTCCGAAGGCGAGGTAAATATTTTGCATTAAATTTTTATTATTTGCCTAAGTTGGGAGGTATAAGGGTTGTTAGTGGAATTGTTTAGAAAGGTTGCTTATTGGATAGTGGTGGTAGTTGAAAATTATCACTTGGAGTAATAAGGAGGTTTTTGGATTGAATTTTTAGTAAAGTATTAAATTACTATATTGGCATATTGGAGGATTAAGACTTTTGAGTATTGTTTTAATTTTAATAAGGGGTTTTTGTGTTAAAGAAGATTATTGTGAAGGTGTTGAATATTATTTAAGTTGGAGTGATAAGTTGTAATTTTTATATCATTTTGTATTGTGTTTTGTTGAGGAAATTATTATCTTCTAACCCTTATTGAGATTGGTAAAGAAGTAATGGTGAGTGTGGAATATTTGTGTGGTCTACTCCTTGTCAAGCAAAAAGGTATGGACAAATTCTTCCTTGGTTGAGTTGATTGATTGGATTTCTAGAAAATTAAGTTTGGAGTGAAAAGGATTTGGTTAGGGTTTCCTTTTTATAAGCGTTTGAATTAATGCTTCAAGGTTTTCTAGAATTAAGAGTTGTGATTAAAACCTTGTTTTATAAGCATTGTTGTTGAAGCCATTGGATTATGTGAAGAACTTGAGTTAGGGTTTTGAAAATAACATGAGTATCATTGTTATGTGAAGATTGATTTATAAGCATTGTTGTTGAAGTGAGTTGTTGTGCAAAGAACTTGAGTTAGGGTTTTGAAAAGAACATGAGTATCATTGTTATGTGAAGATTATTTTATGAGCATTGTTGTTGAAGTGAGTTGTTGTGCAAAGAATTTGAACTAGGATTTGAAAAGAACATGAGTATCATTGTTATTTGAGATTTGTTGTTGAGCATTGTTAGAAATATTTTGAGTTGGTTGATATATGCTTGGACTAGGGTTTGTGAGAAAGGGGTGTTTCATTGAGTTATTGGTTGAGCCTAGTCAAGTGGTTGTATTAAGTGATTGTTCAAGTTCCATAATATTGAGAAAGTGATTGAGCATTGAGTGTAGAACATATTGAGTCTCTAAAAATTCTCTTTATGCTTCTATGATATTGAGCAAGTTGAAAGTGATTGAGCATTGAGTGTAGAACATATTGAGTCTCTAAAAATTCTCTTTATGCTTCTATAAGATTGAGCAAGTTGAGAAAGTGATTGAGCATTGAGTGTAGAACATATTGAGTCTCTAAAAATTCTCTTTATGCTTCTATGAGATTGGACAAGTTATGTGTGGACTTGTTAAGCATATTTGAGGCAAGTCTTTGAGGAGACTTGTGGACTGATTTTGTGTGAGATTTTCGTGGAAGCTTGCAATACATATTTGGTTAAGTTATATGTGGACTTATTGAGTAGTTTGGACAAGTTATGTGAGCTTGTTGAGAATATTTAGACAAGTTCTATGTGAGCTTGTTGAGAAAATTTGGACAAGTTTTGAGTGAGCTTGTTGAGCAGATTTGATCAGGATCTGAGTGGACATGTTGAGAAGATTTGAGCAAGTTATGAGTGGACTTGTTGAGAAGATTTGAGTAGGTTCTGAGTGGACCTGTTGAGCAGATTTGAGCAAGTTCTAAGTGGATATGTTGAGCATATTTGAGATAGGTTTCGAGTGGACCTATTGAGCAGATTTGATCGGGTTCTAAGTGGACCTATTGAGCAAATTTGAGCAGGTTCTGAGTGGACCTATTGAGCAAATTTGAGCAAGTTCTGAGTGGACTTGTTGAGCAAATTTGAGCAAGTTGTGAGTGGACCTATTGAGAAGATTTGTGCTAGATCGACTGGACTGTGTTTAGTGTAGATTTGAGATAGAGCTTTGGAGGTGATAGAGTAGAGAGGACAATAGTTTCTAGTGGATAGAGATCCATCAGCCAGGGTAGTGAGGATAGGTCTTCTGAGTGGGGATAAGAGTCTTCAGTGGAGAGAGATCCACAAGGCAGTGCAATGGAGGTAGTATTCTTCTAGAGGATCACCAACTAGAGTAGAGGAGAAGGAGTTCTCCTATGGATAGATATCCATAAACTAGATTTAGGGGATCAACATCTCCTTTGGATAGAGGTCCATAAACATTGTAATTGGAAAGGATTCCCAAGAGATTATTTGAGAAATATTTAGAAGAAATATTTTCTTCGTGGAGGTAGCCATCTTTGGGTGAACCATGTTAAATCTATGTCTCTATTGTGTGTGGTGATTTTTTGCATTGCTTTGATTATTGTTGTTGATATTGCTATCTATACATTGCATAATATTGATTTGGAAAGAAAAGTAAAAAGTTTATCTTATACTGTTCACCCCCCTCTTAGTATAAGTTTGTGTTCTTCAATTGGTATTAGAGTGGGTGCCTTCATAAGAGTTTAACAACTTGAATGAAAATCTAATAAGAACACAATGGATCCTAAGGACGTGTCCTCAAATAACTCAGCACCAGACTTTGATGGAAGTGACTATATGTATTGGAGTATGATGATGAGGATCTACCTAATGGCACTTGGCAATGAAGTTTGGGATGCAGTGGAATTTGGATATGATACAACAGTCAATCCTCCTATAGATAAGGAAGGTAAGCTTCTACAACACTATAATTCAAAAGCAATGAATGCACTTGTGAGAGGTTTGCATAGAACAAAGTCTATGAAATTTATGCATTGTAGAACTACAAAAGAAATGTGGGATAAATTTCAAGGTATATATGAGGGAGATAAAAGTGTCAAGAAAGCAAATATATGAAATATCAAAGGACAATTTGAAACATTGAGAATGAATTATGAGGAAAATATTAGTGCTTATCTAATTCAAATTAATGAGGTTTTTAATGATATGCAAGGACTTAGAATGAATATTGATGAATTAGATGTTTGTGATAAGGTCTTAAGAACTCTTCCAAAAATATTCAGTAAATAGGTTTCTGCTATAGAAGTATCAATGGATGGTGATTCTTTGACAAGAGATAAGTTGCTTGGTATGATTAAAGCTTTTGAGATAAGAACAAAATATCATATTCCCCAAAAGGAAGCAGCCATAAAAGAAATCAAGAAGGGAAAGTCAAGATGTCAGAATCAGGGAATGAGTCATCCAGTGATGAAGAAGATAATTATGGTAGAAGAAATAAAGGTTCCATAATATCCATAGATCTAAAATTTGTTAAGTGTTTCAATTGTGGAAAGTATGGAAATTTTGCAACAGATTTTAAAGAACCAAAGAACAACAATGATGAATAAAAATAGGATCACAAGTACAGGGAATCAGAAAGATATAGGCAGGATAACCATTAGAATAAAATCAAGGATGGACAAAACAGACAAGGAAAGAAGTTCTTTCAAAGACAAAAAAGGAGCTACTATGCGGATAATGCAAGTAAGTACTCAAGTGATAGTGATGCTAGTTTTTCAAACAATGATAGAGATGAAGTCCTATTTATGATTGAAGAAAAATAACCAATTAAGAAAAATCTAGTTATTCTCAAGTGTTTTAGATGTGGTAAATTTGGACATCTTGAAGATGATTATATAAAGGATGGTTATAGTTTCAATAATGATGAATATGAGAATGCACTTGAAGGACCAGATGAAAATATTCTAATGGCATTATAAGAAGAAGTAAGTGATCCTATAGAACACAAGCCAAAAGAGAATAAATATATGGACAAAGGTAAACAAATAGAGGATTATTCAAAAGAGAATGGTTATGATCTCAAGGGAGAACTTATCTATGTCCTTGACATGGTAAATAAGGTAAGGAAGCAACACTCTAAAATTGAAATTCAATTTCAATAATGTGATGAAGAAAGGAGATTGCTCATAGAGGATTTAGAAAAATCAAAGGCTAAAGTAAAGAAGTTCAAAGATAAGTTAGAAGCAAAGATCTTGGAATGTGAGAAGTTAACACAAGAAGTGGCACTACTAAAAGAATATTTATAAGACTCCAAGATAAATATGAAAGGATTTAAAAATAGCTCAAAGAACTTGGATAAGTTCATCAAGACACAAAAGACTACATCAAGGAAAACAGGTCTTGGATTTGAAAAGGTTCAAAAGAAAAGGGAAGGAGAGTCGACTTCAAGTTTTGAAGGAGAAGAAACTTCAGATGAAGATACTTCATAAGAATACAGTGTGAAATAAAGTGATACATTAGAGGATGGGTTGGATAATAGAGGGTTCAAAAAATATAGGAATAATGTACAAAGAAGATATAGATGAAACAAAATTAGAACAGGTCAAGAGATACTAAGAGACCAATGAGATCAAGACAAGGAAACTTCAATAGAAGATGTTTTTCATGTCATAGGTTTGGGCATATGGGTTCACAGTGTATGACATATGAAATATAGGAATATGGGAATGGACAATTTTTCCATGGGTATTGTTACTCATGTAGTCAATTTGGTCACAAGGCAATGAATTGCAGGGTTCATGACAGAAGAGGATATGGCTTCACTAGGAGAAATCCTAAGATATTTGCACCTCCAAGGAATAATAACATTAAGTGTTATAAGTGTAATAATGATGGTCATACAACAAAGTGGTGTAGAGTAGATATTCCAAAAATAGGTATGAATAGGAACAAGAACATGGACAGGAACAAGAATAGGAACATGGACAGGAATAGGAACAAGAACATGGATGTGAACAAGAATAGGAACAAGAATGATGACATGGATAGGAACATGGACATGGATAGAAATAGTGAGAAGAATCATATAAGAAGGAAAGAGGATAAAGGCAAAGAACAATGCCTTCTAGGAGTAGAAATACTCCCACCCCAAAATTAACCACCTCATGAGGAGGTGGGGGAGGGGCTAAGCTAATAGGCTCATTCTTAGCCCCGATCCCCAAAGGTGACACTTTGCCATTGATGACAAAGTGGAAGAGATATTTGAGTATTGGGGAGAAATTTGATATTTGAGAGAGCATCCAAGGGGAGCAGTGTCCCACAGGAAGCAGTGCAGAAGAAGAAGTCAAGTTTTTGGTAAAATTTTTTTGGGTTACCATCAATGACAAAGGGGGAGATTGTTGGACATTTTGAGTCCTAAAAGTTAAAGTTGTCATTGATATCAAGAAATGAAGTCAACATTAATATCAAGGACTTCTTCAAGAAATAAATTTGTCAAAGTTGTCATTTGATATCCAAGAAGAAGGCCAAAGGTCAAGAGAATCAGTGCAAAGTTAAAAAAGGAGATATAATATTTATTTTGTAAATTATTTAAATTCAATGAGAATTTAAAAATAAATGCTATTTACACCATGGTATGCAATGAGAAAGAAGCAATAAACTCAAAAGGATATAATATTATAATATTAAGTGATATGGTTAAAATCCCAAAGTAAAATATTTATAATATTCATTATAATATTTTACAATACCCAAAGATGGGTTTGGAGTTAAAAATATTCAAAGCGCTTTTATCAAGGTCGTAACCTTCACCGACGATACATGGTGGTGAAAGCAATTGAAGCACCGATGTTTTACAAGCATGGAAGAAATTAATATATATACCTATGCCAAAAGGGCACTAAACTTTACCCTTGCTCGATTTGATTATTATTTGCATACGAAGTTAAAGAAGAGATCGTGATAATTTTACAAATTTTGTGTGTGGTAAACAGTTTAAAATAGAAAGTGTCAATCGTTCAAAGTCCAAATGGGCAGCTTGGCCTAGTGGCGAGTGGGTAGGTGTGAAAGCATTTGTTGGCAAGGGATCCAATGTTCAAAACATGGTAATGTGCTTTGCAGTTGTGTTGGTTGAAGGTGCCAAATATGCACATTTTTGCAAAGGGCAAAAGGGAGGCACGACTTGAAGCATGTGGTGCTTTGTTAGTTTCAAATGAGTGCGTAGCTCATGTGGTGGTTGAAGTCACGACTAAGGCGTTCATTGCGGGCAGTGTTGAAGGTTTGAATCCCTCCGAAGGCGAGGTAAATATTTTGCATTAAATTTTTATTATTTACCTAAGTTGGGAGGTATAATGGTTGTTAGTGGAATTGTTTAGAAAGGTTGCTTATTGGATAGTGGTGGTAGTTCAAAATTATCACATGGAGTAATAAGGAGGTTTTTGGTTTTAATATTTAATAAATTCTTAAATTACTATATTGGTATATTGGAGGATTAAGACTTTTGAGTATTGTTTTCATTTTAATAAGGGGTTTTTGTGTTAAATAAGATTATTGTGAAAGTGTTGAATATTATTTAAGTTAGAGTGATAAGGTGTAATTTTGATATCATTTTGTATTGTGTTTTGTTGAGGAAATTATTATACTCTAACTCTTATTAAGATTGGCAAAGAAGTAATTGTGAGTGTGGCAGATTTGTGTGGTCTACTACTTGTCAAGAAAAAAGGTATGGGAAAATTCTTCCTTGGTTGAGTTGATTGATTGGCTTTCTAGAAAATAAAGTTTGGAGTGAAAAGGATTTGGTTAGGGTTTCCTTTTTATAAGTGTTTGAATTAATTCTTAAATGAAATTTGGAATTAAGAGTTGTGATTAAAACCTTTTTTTATAAGCATTGTTGTTGAAGCCATTGGATTGTGTGAAAAATTTGAGTTAGGGTTTTGAAAATAACATGAGTATCATTGTTATGTGAAGATTGATTTATAAGCATTGTTGTTTAAGTGAGTTGTGCAAAGAACTTGAGTTAATATTTTGAAAAGAACATGAGTATCATTTGTTGGCAATTTTGGGTTTGAGAGCCTAGCTTCTTGTCTATGAGTTGTCATTGATGTCAAAAGGAACTGGCATTAATGTCAAGAGGATTTATTGGCTTCAAAGGTTGAAGATTCCAAAGAATTTTTTTCTAGAAGATTTTGGAGGGATTCCATGTGGCAGATGAAAAGGTTTTTATCAAAACCATGGTAGGTTTAAGGGTTTTTATTAAAACCAGGTGGATGCATTAAGGGTTTTTCTCAAAACCACTCTCAACTTAATGCAAAGGCTCGAGACACTTATTAATTAAATAACTTAATTAATAAAACCTTTTTTAAGGTTTTTTAATTAATTATTTATTTGATTTAGTGATTAAATTATTTTAATAATTTAATGGGTTCTCCACCTAAGGTCTAAGGTCTAAAAGACCTTTGATTATTTTTTAAATAATCAAAAGGGTTTCATAAACCCTAAAGTTGTTTCGAAGGCGCCAAAATAATATTAATTCAAAAAGTTCAAATTATCCTCCCGTCGACGTCGTGCATAGCATGGAAGTTTGGCTATATAAGCCATAACCTATAGTCCAAAGCAATGGTGTTAAAGAAATTCAAATTGCACAAAGGTTGGGAAGTAAAAGCTACGACTATCATTTTTTTGCCATGTTTATCCACCGCCAAAGGGTTAAGGAGAAGGAGACTCTTGCTAGCCTTCAAGCTAGTGTCGTTGGCCTAGTGGCAACGACTGTTATGTGAAGGCGCTTGAAGGGAGGTCAAGCGTTCAACTCCCACCATGGAGTGTGAGAAGAGTTTTTGCGCTCAGATTTTTTTTTTAGAGGCACTGTTGACCCACGATTTTCGGAAGCATTTTTTTTGTTGAGGGTGGTGTTGGTAATAGGTTGAAGAACTATTCTCTTCTTCCTCAAACAAAGGTATGGGCAACTTCTTCCATGTATATTTTTGATGGTGTATTTTCTGAAATTGAGTTTGGAGTGAAAAGGTTGTCTAATAGGTATTCTTGTTGGTGTAAATCCCATTTTTTGGATATTGAAGATTGTTTATGCATTAAAATCATTGATGAGTTTTTGGGTGAATGCATAATTATGGTTGAGGAAGAGGAAGAATTTTGCACTAGGGTTTATGTTAGTAAGTCTTGCTACTTGCATTGAGATGGTGAAACCCTTAGTTGGCTGTTTTGAAATTAATGGTTGAGTTGCTTCCATAGAGGTTGTTTTGATCAAGTTAATGCTTTACTTGATACATGATTTGGGCTTACTCCATTGAGATTGATTTGAACAAGTTATTCTTTGCATTGGTGATTTATGTTGGTGGCTATTTTGTTCAAATACCTTTGGAGGGAAAAGGATGTCTACTAGTTTTATTTTCATGTAGTGATTGGTTGAATGCTTCAAGGTAAATGTTGAGTTGAATGATATTGGTTAAACCTTGTCTATAAGCATTGTTGTTAAAGCCCTAATTGATTGAGAAAATATATTGGTTGTGGAAAGAACATGAGTATCATTGTTATATGAGATATTGCATGGTTGGCAATTGTTGGGTTGTGTTTCATGATCTTGAGAAAAGCATACTACATCTATCTTATTCTTTTGAGATTTGAGATTGAGATTGAGTTGAGATTGAGATTGGGAGTTAAGTATAGAACATATTGAGTCTCTAACAATTATTTTTATGCTTCTATGAGGTTGATGAATCACATTGGGTCTCTAACAATTCTCTTTGTGGGTTCATGCTAAGCAAGTTTTTCTTGGTGAGCTTGCTGATTTGGACAGGTTCTAGGGAGGACTTGTGAGCTGATTTGGACAGGTCCTAGCAGAGGACTTGAGGATAGAGTTGAAGTGGTTCTTTGAGAAGAACCTGAGGATAGTTTTGACAAGTCTTTGAGAAGGCTTGTGTGCAGTAAATATTGATTTGTTCAAGCTT
The DNA here is from genome assembly GCA_028583015.1 of Wollemia nobilis. Classification (NCBI taxonomy): domain Eukaryota; kingdom Viridiplantae; phylum Streptophyta; class Pinopsida; order Araucariales; family Araucariaceae; genus Wollemia; species Wollemia nobilis. The sequence continues at coordinate 2,610,333 of JAQPPZ010001580.1, read as the reverse complement.
TATGAGTTGAGCTTGGGATAGATCTGATAGAGTAAGGAAGACTTGTGCTGGACCGACTGACTGTGTTTACTACAGGTTAATGAGTTGCTGTGGAGGTGATCAGTGAGGACAAAGGTATCTTGAGGTTGAGAATTGAGGACAGGAGGTCTTCTATGGAAAGGATTTCCACGTGCTAGTGGAATAAGAGGCAGGTGATCTTCTGAAGTATCATTTCTAGAGCTGAGGGGAAGGATTCTCCTTTGGGCAAGAGGCTCATAAATTCGTGAGGAGGGGAAGGATTCTCCTTTGGGTAGGAGGCTCATAAATTCATGAGGAGGGGAAGGATTCTCCTTTGGGTAGGAGGCTCATAAATTCGTGAGGAGGGTAAGGTTTCTCTTTTGGGCTGAGGCTCATAAACATTGTAATTGGGAAGGATTCCCAAAGAACTTTGAGAAAGCTTTTAGAGAAAATATTTGAGTGGATGTAGCCCACCTTGGGTGAACCACATTAAAATGGGTCTTCATTGTGTGATGTTTTCTATGATGATTAATGCTATGATGATGCCACTGCTATCTAAAGTAAAAATTGATAAATGGTTAAGTCTTATATTGTTCACCCCCCCTCTCAGTATAAGTCTATGTTATTCAATTGGTATCAGAGCAGGTCTCTCTAGGAAGAGCCTAACAGCTTGGAGAAGGATTCAACAGAGGAACATACAGATACAGAAAGTGATGAAGAGATTGAATTCGATCTAAAAGGTGAATTCTTTTTGGCCTTAAGAAATCTTGAAAAAATTAGGGAAGAGAATTCTATTCTAAGGCAACAAAGTTAGGAAGAAGAGATAGTAAAACTAGAACTATCTCAAAGTCTCACAGACTTTAATATTCTAGCTGAAGAAGGGAAGAAGGTTGAACAGGTTCTAACAGAGGTTCTCAAAGGGAAGGAAGCTGATTGCGAGAAACTTGAAGAAGAAGTGGTGTCTCTTAGAGTTAAGTTGGAACAACTGGTTCTCAAACATAATATTCCTTTTGGAAAGCAAAAGGAGGATAGTCTCACCATTCAAGAAACATGAACTTCAAGCAAGATCAACTTTCAAATAGAAGAGATATGGATTCAAGTTGATCACAAGAAGAACAATCATCCAAGGCATCAAAAAAGGTTACATAATACTTTCCATGGCTATTGTCTTTCTTGCAAAAAAATTGGTCACAAAGCTATGCATTGCAATAAGTTTGTGAATAACCATGATAAGGGAAATGTTAATCCTTTTGCACCTCTTGTGAATAAAGATATCGTTTGTTACAAGTGCAATAATTTTGGGCATGTAGCAAGAATGTGTAATTTGGATAGATCTAGCAAAGAGTTTACTAGGAAAAGAAATCAAATCAAATCTAGATCTATGATAGTTCAAACTACTTTTCATGCTCAAGATAAAGGGGGAAAATGGTATATTGATAGTGGTTGCTCCAAACATATGACTGGTGAAAAATAAAAGTTTTTGGTTTTGAAAGAAACAAATAGAGGGATAGTTAGTTTTGGAGATAACAGGTCAACAAAAATTTGTGGGAAAGGAACTCTTAGTTTGTATGGAAAAACCAAAATAGAAAATGTGCTTTATGTAGAAGGTCTTAGAAATAATCTTCTGAGTGTGAGCCAACTTTGTGATCAAGGGCACATAGTATCCTTCTTTTCGGATAGATGTGAGATAAGTAAAGAAAAGAATGGAAAAATCATTGCTAGTGCTAAAAGGACTCCTAACAATCTTTACATGTTAAGTGAGATAAAAAGGGAAAAATGTTGTCTATCTCAAGAAGATGAGAGTTGGTTATGGCACAAAAGAATGGGACATTTGAGTTTTGATAACCTTGTCAATATTAGTCACAAGAAGGTCGTTAGAGACTTACCCAAAATAAAGAGACCACAAAACACCATCTGTGGTCCTTGTCAACATGGGAAATAGACCAGAACTAGTTTTAAATCTAAGGGGTACTCATCTTCCAAACCCTTGGATCTTATTCATACTGATTTATGTGGCCCCACCAGGACTCAAAGCATTTAGGGAGAAAGTTACTTCATGTTTTTTATAGATGACTTTTCTAGAATGACTTGGGTCACTTTTCTAAAAGAAAAATCTGAATCTCTTGAGAAATTTAAAGCTTTCAAAGAAATGATAGAAAATGAAATTGATAAGAAAATCAAATGTTTGAGATCATATAGAGGAGGAGAATTTACTTCAAATGAATTTGTGGAGTATTGTGAACAACAAGGAATTAAAAGAGAGTTTTCAGCAGCTAGAACTCCTCAACAAAATGGAGTAGTTGAGAGAAAGAACAGAACTATTAAAAATATGGCTAGGGCTATATTGAATGAATCAAAGCTTTCAAACGATTTTTGGAAAGAGGCAGTTAGTACAACAGTTTATATTATCACCAGGGCTCAGTTAAGAGTAAATCCATAAAACTCCTTATGAACTATGGAAAGGGATACCAGCCACAGTGAAATATTTCAAAGTGTTCGGTAGTAAATGTTTCATCAGAAGGGAAGATCAAAACTTGGGGAAGTTTGATCCTAGATGTGATGAAGGGATTTTTCTTGGGTACTCCAACAAAAGCAAGGCCTACAGATGCTACAACAAAATAACTCATACTATCGTAGAAAGCATAAATGTGATAGTTGATGAGAAGATAGGAATACGAGAGTCAATACAGGATTTTGATGATGAGAATTGTCAAGAGGAATTCAGAGAGGTTTCAGATGAAGAAGAAGAAAGACAACAACTTCTCCCAAAACCTCCTTCCAGGTATGTTCAAAAACATCATCCAAAATATTTGATCATTGGTAATCCAGTTAGCAAACAAACAAGAAGAAGAGTTATTTCCTCACATGTTTCCACAAATATCTCCTTACTATCTCAGATTGAGCCAAAGCATCTTAGTGAAGCTTGTGCAAATAAGTTTTGGACAAAAGCAATGGATGAAAAATTAAATTAGATAGAGAAAAGTGAAACTTGGGAATTGGTTCCAAGACCTAAGCATAAGAATGTCATTGGTACCAAATGGATTTTTAGGAACAAACTCAATGAGGATGGTAAGATTGTCAAAAACAAAGCAAGGTTAGTTTGTAAAGGATATGCTCAAGTTGAAGGTATTGATTTTGAAGAGACCTTTGCTCTAGTTGCTCGTCTTGAAGAAATCAAAATGTTTTTAGCTCTCTCAAGTTTCAAGTCTTTCAAAGTGTATCAAATGGATGTTAAGTCAGCTTTCTTAAATGGTGTGTTAGAAGAAGAAGTTTACATAGAACAGCCAGAAGGATTTTTAATTTCAGAACATTCAGACTATGTGTGCAAGTTGAAAAAGGCTTTGTATGGGTTAAAGCAAGCTCCTAGGGCTTGGTACTCAAGACTTGATAGGTATCTTCATGAACAAGGATTCAAAAAAGGTATGGCAGATAGCAATCTGTATATTAAAAATGAAGGCAATGATATGTTGATTGTGGTTGTTTATGTTGATGATATTAGTTTTGGAGGAAACAATACTCAAATGTGTAAAGATTTTGCTAACAACATGCAGAAGGAATTTGAGATGTCTATGATTGGAGAGTTATCTTTATTTTTAGGGTACTCATCTTCCAAACCCTTGGATCTTATTCATACTGATTTATGTGGCCCCACCAGGACTCAAAGCATTCAGGGAGAAAGCTACTTCATGCTTTTTATAGATGACTTTTCTAGAATGACTTGGGTCACTTTTCTAAAAGAAAAATCTGAAGCTCTTGAGAAATTTAAAGCTTTCAAAGAAATGATAGAAAATGAGACCGATAAGAAAATCAAATGTTTGAGATCAGATAGAGGAGGAGAATTTACTTCAAATGAATTTGTGGAGTATTGTGAACAACAAGGAATTAAAAGAGAGTTTTCAGCAGCTAGAACTCCTCAACAAAATGGAGTAGTTGAGAGAAAGAACAGAACTATTGAAAATATGGCTAGGGCTATGCTGAATGAATCAAAGCTTTCAGACGGTTTTTGGAAAGAGGCAGTTAGTACAACAGTTTATATTATCACCAGGGCTCAGTTAAGAGTAAATCATCATAAAACTCCTTATGAACTATGGAAAGGGAGACCAGCTACAGTGAAATATTTCAAAGTGTTTGGTAGTAAATGTTTCATCAGAAGGGAAGATCAGAACTTGGGGAAGTTTGATCCTAGATGTGATGAGGGGATTTTTCTTGGGTACTCCAACAAAAGCAAGGCCTACAGATGCTACAACAAAAGAACTCATACTATCGTAGAAAGCATAAATGTGATAGTTGATGAGAAGATAGGAATACGAGAGTCAGTACAGGAATTTGATGATGAGAATTGTCAAGAGGAATTCAGAGAGGTTTCAGATGAAGAAGAAGAAAGACAACAACTTCTCCCCAAAACTCCTTCCAGGTATTTTTAGAAACATCATCCAAAATATTTGATCATTGGTAATCCAGATAGCAGACAAACAAGAAGAAGAGTTATTTCCTCACATGTTTCCACAGATATCTCCTTACTATCTCAGATTGAGCCAAAGGATCTCAGTGAAGCTTGTGCAGATAAGTTTTGGACAAAAGCAATGGATGAAGAATTAAATCAGATAGAGAAAAGTGAAACTTGGGAATTGGTTCCAAGACCTAAGGATAAGAATGTCATTGGTACCAAATGGATTTTTAGGAACAAACTCAATGAGGATGGTAAGATTGTCAGAAACAAAGCAAGGTTAGTTTGTAAAGGATATGCTCAAGTTGAAGGTATTGATTTTGAAGAGACCTTTGCTCCAGTTGCTCGTCTTGAAGCAATCAAAATGTTTTTAGCTCTCTCAAGTTTCAAGTCTTTCAAAGTGTATCAAATGGATGTTAAGTCAGCTTTCTTAAATGGTGTGTTAGAAGAAGAAGTTTACATAGAACAACCGAAGGATTTTTACTTTCAGAACATTCAGACTATGTGTGCAAGTTGAAAAAGGCTTTGTATGGGTTAAAGCAAGCTCCTAGGGCTTGGTACTCAAGACTTGACAGGTATCTTCATGAACAGGGATTCAGAAAAGGTATGGCAGATAGCAATCTGTATATTAAAAATGAAGGCAATGATATGTTGATTGTGGTTGTTTATGTTGATGATATTATTTTTGGAGGAAACAATACTCAAATGTGTAAAGATTTTTCTAACAACATGCAGAAGGAATTTGAGATGTCTATGATTGGAGAGTTATATTTCTTTTTAGGTCTTCGGATTGCCCAATCAAAAGATGGTATATTTCTCTCTCAAGGAAAGTATATAAAAGAGATGTTAAAAAAATTTGGTATGATGGATAGCAAACCAGTTTGTACTCCAATGATTACAGGGTGCAAGTTGAGCAAAGATGATGAATCTCCAGTGGCAGATCAGAGGTTGTACAGGTCAATGATTGGTAGTTTACTGTATGTTACAGCTACCAGACCAGATATCATGCAGGCAGTTGGGTTAGTAGCAAGATTTCAGGCAGCTCCAAAAGAAACTCATGTTATGGCAGTCAAGAGGATATTCAGATATTTGAAGGGCACTATGGACCTTGGACTTTGGTACCCCAAGGGTGATAAGTTTACTCTCACAGCTTATACGAGATGCAGATTGGGCAGGAAGTATTGATGACAGGAAAAGCACTAGTGGTGGAGCTTTCTTTTTGGGAAGGAGTTTGGTTGCTTGGTTAAGTAAGAAACAACCTTCAGTTTCTTTATCTACAATAGAGGCAGAGTACATAGCAGCAGTAGCTTGTTGCACACGGGTTTTATGGATGAAAACCACCTTGGAAGACTTCAAAATAAAGCATGATCAACCCATATCCATATTATGTGATAATACAAGTGCCATAAGTATCTCCAAGAATCCGGTAATGCACTCAAGAACAAAGCATATTCCTATCAAGTATCATTTTCTAAGAGAACAAGTTCAAGACAAGCAAGTTAAGTTAGAGTATGTGCCTACTAAAGAACAGATTGTTGATATCTTCACCAAACCTCTTCCAAGAGATACGTTTGAGTATTTAAGGGAGAAATTGGGAGTTTTACTCCCACCCCGAAATTAATCACCTCAACAGGAGGTGGGGGAGGGACTAAGCTAAGAGGCTCATTCTTAGTCCCAAGCCCCAAAGGTGACCCTTTGCCATTGATGACAAAGGGGGAGAGATATGAGTAAGGGGGAGAGCCTCAAGTCCGGGGGAGCTGATTTCTATACAACAGTTTTGAGTTTCAGTGTTGTTGAGAAGCATGGTTTGCCATCAATGACAAAGGGGGAGATTGTTGGCAATTTTGGGTTTGAGATCCTAGCTTCTTGTCTATGAGTTGTCATTGATGTCAAAAGGAACTGGCATTAATGTCAAGAGGATTTATTGGCTTCAAAGGTTGAAGATTCCAAAGAATATTTTCTAGAAGATTTCGAAGAGATTCCATGTGGCAGATGAAAAGGTTTTTATCAAAACCATGGCAGGTTTAAGGGTTTTTATTAAAACCAGGTGGATGCATTAAGGGTTTTTCTCAAAACCACTCTCGACTTAATGCAAAGGCTTGGAGACACTTATTAATTAAATAACTTAATTAATAAAACCTTTTTAAGGTTTTTTAATTAATTATTTATTTGATTTAGTGATTAAATTATTTTAATAATTTAATGGGTTCTCCACCTAAGGTCTAAGGTCTAAAAGACCTTTGATTATTTTTTAAATAATCAAAAGGGTTTCATAAACCCTAAAGTTGTTTCGAAGGCGCCAAAATAATATTAATTCAAAAATTTCGAATTATCCTCCCGTCGACGTCGTGCATAGCATGGAAGTTTGGCTATATAAGCCATAACCTATAGTCCAAAGCAAATGGTGTAAAAGAAATTCGAATTGCGCAAAGGTTGGGAAGTAAAAGCTACGACTATCATTTTTTTGCCACGTTTATCCGCCGCCAAAGGGTTAAGGAGAAGGAGACTCTTGCTAGCCTTCAAGCTAGCATCGTTGGCCTAGTGGCAACGACTGTTCTGCGAAGGCGCTTGAAGGGAGGTCAAGCGTTCGACTCCCACCGTGGAGTGTGAGAAGAGTTTTTGCGCTCCGATTTTTTTTCGGAGGCACTATTGACCCGCGATTTTCGGAAGCATTTTTTTGTTTTTTTTTTTTTTTTTTTTTTTTTTTTTTTTTTATATTTGTTTTTTTTTTTTTTTTTTTTTTTTTTTTTTTTTTTTTTTTTTTTTTTTTTTTTTTTTTTTTTTTTTTTTTTTTTTTTTTTTTTTTTTTTTTTTTTTTTTTTTTTTTTTTTTTTTTTTTTTTTTTTTTTTTTTTTTTTTTTTTTTTTTTTTTTTTTTTTTTTTTTTTTTTTTTTTTTTTTTTTTTTTTTTTTTTTTTTTTGTTTTTTTTGTTTTTTTGTTAATAATTGTGAATTGAGGGTGGTGTTGGTAATAGGTTGAAGAACTATTCTCTTCTTCCTCAAACAAAGGTATGGGCAACTTCTTCCATGTATATTGTTGATGGTGTATTTTCTGAAATTGAGTTTGGAGTGAAAAGGTTGTCTACTAGGTATTCTTGTTGGTGTAAATCCCATTTTCTGGATATTGAAGATTGTTTATGCATTAAAATCATTGATGAGTTTTTGGGTGAATGCATAATTCTGGTTGAGGAAGAGGAAGCATTTTGCACTAGGGTTTATGTTAGTAAGTCTTGCTACTTGCATTGAGATGGTGAAACCCTTAGTTGGCTGTTTTGAGATTGATGGTTGAGTTGCTTCCATAGAGGTTGTTTTGATCAAGTTAATGCTTTACTTGATACATGATTTGGGCTTACTCCATTGAGATTGATTTGAGCAAGTTATTCTTTGCATTGGTGATTTATGTTGGTGGCTGTTTTGTTCAAATACCTTTGGAGGGAAAAGGATGTCTACTAGTTTCCTTTTCATGTAGTGATTGGTTGAATGCTTCAAGGTTAATGTTGAGTTGAATGATGTTGGTTAAACCTTGTCTATAAGCATTGTTGTTAAAGCCCTAATTGGTTGAGCAAAGATATTGGTTGTGGAAAGAACATGAGTATCATTGTTATATGAGATATTGCATGGTTGGCAATTGTTGGGTTGTGTTTCATGTTCTTGAGAAAAGCATACTACATCTATCTTATTCTTTTGAGATTGAGTTGAGATTGAGATTGGGGTGTTGCAGTCATCTTTTTTTGAGATTTGAGATTGAGATTGGGAGTTAAGTATAGAACATATTGAGTCTCTAAAAATTCTCTTTATGCTTCTATGAGGTTGATGAATCACATTGGGTCTCTAAAAATTCTCTTTGTGGGTTCATGCTAAGCAAGTTTTTCTTGATGAGCTTGTGAGCTGATTTGGACAGGTTCTAGGGAGGACTTGTGAGCTGATTTGGATAGGTCCTAGCAGAGGACTTGAGGACAGAGTTGAAGTGGTTCTTTGAGAAGAACCTGAGGATAGTTTTGACAAGTCTTTGAGAAGGCTTGTGTGCAGCAGAGATTGATTTGTTCAAGCTTTATGAGTTGAGCTTGGGACAGATCTGATAGAGTGAGGAAGACTTGTGCTTGGACCGACTGACTGTGTTTAGTACAAGTTGATGAGTTGCTGTGGAGGTGATCAGTGAGGACAGAGGTCTCTTGAGGCTGAGCATTGAGGATAGGAGGTCTTCTGTGGAAAGGAGTTCCACGTGCTAGCGGAATAAGAGGCAGGTGATCTTCTGAAGTATCATTTCCAGAGCTAAGGGGAAGGATTCTCCTTTGGGTAGGAGGCTCATAAATTGTGGAGGGGAAGGATTCTCCTTTGGGTAGGAGGCTCATAAATTCGTGAGGAGGGGAAGGATTCTCCTTTGGGCGGAGGCTCATAAATACTTGAGTAGGGGAAGGTTTCTCCTTTGGGTTGAGGCTCATAAACATTGTAATTGGGAAGGATTCCCAAAGAACTTTGAGAAAGTTTTTAGAGAAAATATTTGAGTGGACGTAGCCCACCTTGGGTGAACCACGTTAAAATGGGTCTTCATTGTGTGATGTTTTCTGTGATGATTAATGCTATGATGATGCCACTACTATCTAAAGTAAAAATTGATAAATGGTTAAGTCTTATACTGTTCACCCCCCCTCTCAGTATAAGTCTATGTTCTTCAATTGGTATCAGAGCAGGTCTCTCCAGGAAGAGCCTAACAACTTGGAGAAGGATCCAACAGAGGAACATATAGATACAGAAAGTGATGAAGAGATTGAATTCGATCTAAAAGGTGAATTCTTTTTGGCCTTAAGAAATCTTGAAAAAATTAGGGAAGAGAATTCTATTCTAAGGCAACAAAGTCGGGAAGAAGAGATAGTAAGATCAGAACTATCTCAAAGTCTCACAGACTTTAAGATTCTAGTTGAAGAAGGGAAGAAGGTTGAATGAGGTTCTAACAGAGGTTCTCAAAGGGAAGGAAGCTGATTGCGAGAAACTTGAAGAAGAAGTGGTGTCTCTTAGAGTTAAGTTGGAACAGCTGGTTCTCAAACAGAATATTCCTTTTGGAAAGCAAAAGGAGGATAGTCTCACCATTCAAGAAATAGGAACTTCAAGCAAGATCAACTTTCAAATAGAAGAGCGATGGATTCAAGTTGATCACAAGAAGAACAATCATCCAAGGCATCAAAACAGGTTACATAATACTTTCCATGGCTATTGTCTTTCTTGCAAAAAATTGGTCACAAAGCTATGCATTGCAATAAGTTTGTGAATAACCATGATAAGGGAAATGTTAATTCTTTTGCACCTCTTGTGAATAAAGATATCATGTGTTACAAGTGCAATAATTTTGGGCATGTAGCAAGAATGTGTAATTTGGATAGATCTAGCAAAGAGTTTACTAGGAAAGGAAATGAAATCAAATCTAGATCTATGATAGTTCAAACTGCTTTTCATGCTCAAGATAAAGAGGAAAAATGGTATCTTGATAGTGGTTGCTCCAAACATATGACTGGTGAAAAAGAAAAGTTTTTGGTTTTGAAAGAAACAAATAGAGGGACAGTTAGTTTTGGAGATAACAGGTCAGCAAAAATTTGTGGGAAAGGAACTCTTAGTTTGGATGGAAAAACCAAAACAGAAAATGTGCTTTATGTAGAAGGTCTTAGACATAATCTTCTGAGTGTGAGCCAACTTTGTGATCAAGGGCACATAGTATCCTTCTTTTCGGATAGATGTGAGATAAGTAAAGAAAAGAATGGAAAAATCATTGCTAGTGCTAAAAGGACTCCTAACAATCTTTACATGTTAAGTGAGATAAAAAGGGAAAAGTGTTGTCTATCTCAAGAAGATGAGAGTTGGTTATGGCACAAAAGAATGGGACATTTGAGTTTTGATAACCTTGTCAATATTAGTCACAAGAAGGCTATTAGAGACTTACCCAAAATAAAGAGACCACAAAACACCATCTGTGGTCCTTGTCAACATGGGAAACAGAACTGAACTAGTTTTAAATCTAAGGGGTACTCATCTTCCAAACCCTTGGATCTTATTCATACTGATTTATGTGGCCCCACCAGGACTCAAAGCATTCAGGGAGAAAGCTACTTCATGCTTTTTATAGATGACTTTTCTAGAATGACTTGGGTCACTTTTCTAAAAGAAAAATCTGAAGCTCTTGAGAAATTTAAAGCTTTCAAAGAAATGATAGAAAATGAGACTGATAAGAAAATCAAATGTTTGAGATCAGATAGAGGAGGAGAATTTACTTCAAATGAATTTGTGGAGTATTGTGAACAACAAGGAATTAAAAGAGAGTTTTCAGCAGCTAGAACTCCTCAACAAAATGGAGTAGTTGAGAGAAAGAACAAAACTATTGAAAATATGGCTAGGGCTATGCTGAATGAATCAAAGCTTTCAGACGGTTTTTGGAAAGAGGCAGTTAGTACAATAGTTTATATTATCACCAGGGCTCAGTTAAGAGTAAATCATCATAAAACTCCTTATGAACTATGGAAAGGGAGACCAGCTACAGTGAAATATTTCAAAGTGTTTGGTAGTAAATGTTTCATCAGAAGGGAAGATCAGAACTTGGGGAAGTTTGATCCTAGATGTGATGAAGGGATTTTTCTTGGGTACTCCAACAAAAGCAAGGCCTACGAGATGCTACAACAAAAGAACTCATACTATCGTAGAAAGCATAAATGTGACAGTTGATGAGAAGATAGGAATATGAGAGTCAGTACAGGAATTTGATGATGAGAATTGTCAAGAGGAATTCAGAGAGGTTTCAGATGAAGAAGAAGAAAGACAACAACTTCTCCCCAAAACTCCTTCCGGTATGTTCGAAACATCATCCAAAATATTTGATCATTGGTAATCCAGATAGCAGGACAAACAAGAAGAAGAGTTATTTCCTCACATGTTTCCACAGATATCTCCTTACTATCTCGGATTGAGCCAAAGGATCTCAGTGAAGCTTGTGCAGGATAAGTTTTGGACAAAAGCAATGGATGAAGAATTAAATCAGATAGAGAAAAGTGAAACTTGGGAATTGGTTCCAAGACCTAAGGATAAGAATGTCATTGGTACCAAATGGATTTTTAGGAACAAACTCAATGAGGATGGTAAGATTAAACAAAGCAAGGTTAGTTTGTAAAGGATATGCTCAAGTTGAAGGTATTGATTTTGAAGAGACCTTTGCTCCAGTTGCTCGTCTTGAAGCAATCAGAATGTTTTTAGCTCTCTCAAGTTTCAAGTCTTTCAAAGTGTATCAAATGGATGTTAAGTCAGCTTTCTTAAATGGTGTGTTAGAAGAAGAAGTTTACATAGAACAACCAGAAGGATTTTTACTTTCAGAACATTCAGACTATGTGTGCAAGTTGAAAAAGGCTTTGTATGGGTTAAAGCAAGCTCCTAGGGCTTGGTACTCAAGACTTGACAGGTATCTTCATGAACAGGGATTCAGAAAAGGTATGGCAGATAGCAATCTGTATATTAAAAATGAAGGCAATGATATGTTGATTGTGGTTGTTTATGTTGATGATATTATTTTTGGAGGAAACAATACTCAAATGTGTAAATATTTTGCTAACAACATGCAGAAGGAATTTGAGATGTCTATGATTGGAGAGTTATCTTTCTTTTTAGGTCTTCAGATTGCCCAATCAAAAGACGGTATATTTCTCTCTCAAGGAAAGTATATAAAAGAGATGTTAAAAAAATTTGGTATGATGGATAGCAAACCAGTTTGTACTCCAATGATTACAAGGTGCAAGTTGAGCAAAGATGATGAATCTCCAGTGGCAGATCGGAGGTTGTACAGGTCAATGATTGGCAGTTTACTGTATGTTACAGCTACCAGACCAAATATCATGCAGGAAGTTGGGTTAGTAGCAAGATTTTAGGCAGCTCCAAAAGAAACTCATGTTATGGCAGTCAAGAGGATATTCAGATATTTGAAGGGCACTATGGACCTTGGACTTTGGTACCCCAAGGGTGATAAGTTTACTCTCATAGCTTATACAGATGCAGATTGGGCAGGAAGTATTGATGACAGGAAAAGCACTAGTGGTGGAGCTTTCTTTTTGGGAAGGAGTTTGGTTGCTTGGTTAAGTAAGAAACAACCTTCAGTTTCTTTATCTACAGTAGAGGCAGAGTACATAGCAGCAGTAGCTTGTTGCACACAGGTTTTATGGATGAAAACCACCTTGGAAGACTTCAAAATAAAGCATGATCAACCCATATCCATATTATGTGATAATACAAGTGCCATAAGTATCTCCAAGAATCCGGTAATGCACTCAAGAACAAAGCATATTCCTATCAAGTATCATTTTCTAAGAGAACAAGTTCAAGACAAGCAAGTTAAGTTAGAGTATGTGCCTACTAAAGAACAAATTGTTGATATCTTCACCAAACCTCTTCCAAGAGATACGTTTGAGTATTTAAGGGAGAAATTGGGAGTTTTACTCCCACCCCGGAATTAATCACCTCAACAGGAGGTGGGGGAGGGACTAAGCTAAGAGGCTCATTCTTAGTCCCAAGCCCCAAAGGTGACCCTTTGCCATTGATGACAAAGGGGGAGAGATATGAGTAAGGGGGAGAGCCTCAAGTCAGGGGAGCTGATTTCTATATACAGCTTTTGAGTTTCAGTGTTGTTGAGAAGCATGGTTTGCCATCAATGACAAAGGGGGAGATTGTTGGCAATTTTGGGTTTGAGATCCTAGCTTCTTGTCTATGAGTTGTCATTGATGTCAAAAGGAACTGGCATTAATGTCAAGAGGATTTATTGGCTTCAAAGGTTGAAGATTCCAAAGAATATTTTCTAGAAGATTTCGGAGAGATTCCATGTGGCAGATGAAAAGGTTTTTATCAAAACCATGGCAGGTTTAAGGGTTTTTATTAAAACCAGGTGGATGCATTAAGGGTTTTTCTCAAAACCACTCTCAGCTTAATGCAAAGGCCGGAGACACTTATTAATTAAATAACTTAATTAATAAAACCTTTTAAAGGTTTTTTAATTAATTATTTATTTGATTTAGTGATTAAATTATTTTAATAATTTAATGGGTTCTCCACCTAAGGTCTAAGGTCTAAAAGACCTTTGATTATTTTTTAAATAATCAAAAGGGTTTCATAAACCCTAAAGTTGTTTCGAAGGCGCCAAAATAATATTAATTCAAAAAGTTTGAATTATCCTCCCGTCGACGTCGTGCATAGCATGGAAGTTTGGCTATATAAGCCATAACCTATAGTCCAAAGCAATGGTGTAAAAGAAATTCGAATTGCGCAAAGGTTGGGAAGTAAAAGCTACGACTATCATTTTTTTGCCACGTTTATCCGCCGCCAAAGGGTTAAGGAGAAGGAGACTCTTGCTAGCCTTCAAGCTAGCGCCATTGGCCTAGTGGCAATGACTGTTCTGCGAAGGCGCTTGAAGGGAGGTCAAGCGTTCGACTCCCGCTCGTGGAGTGTGAGAAGAGTTTTTGCGCTCCGATTTTTTTTGGAGGCACTGTTGACCCACGATTTTTGGAAGCATTTTTTTTGGGGGGGGGGGGGGGGGGGGGGGGGGGGGGGGGGGGGGGGGGGGGGGGGGGGGGGGGGGGGGGGGGGGGGGGGGGGGGGGGGGGGGGGGGGGGGGGGGGGGGGGGGGGGGGGGGGGGGGTTGTGGGGGTTTTTTGGGGGGGGGGGGGGGGGGGGGGGGGGGGGTTGGGGGAATTTTGGGGGTTTTGCTACCTACTTGGTGAGTTGAGGGTGGTGTTGGTAATAGGTTGAAGAACTATTCTCTTCTTCCTCAAACAAAGGTATGGGCAACTTCTTCCATGTATATTGTTGATGGTGTATTTTCTGAAATTGAGTTTGGAGTGAAAAGGTTGTCTACTAGGTATTCTTGTTGGTGTAAATCCCATTTTCTGGATATTGAAGATTGTTTATGCATTAAAATCATTGATGAGTTTTTGGGTGAATGCATAATTCTGGTTGAGGAAGAGGAAGCATTTTGCACTAGGGTTTATGTTAGTAAGTCTTGCTACTTGCATTGAGATGGTGAAACCCTTAGTTGGCTGTTTTGAGATTGATGGTTGAGTTGCTTCCATAGAGGTTGTTTTGATCAAGTTAATGCTTTACTTGATACATGATTTGGGCTTACTCCATTGAGATTGATTTGAGCAAGTTATTCTTTGCATTGGTGATTTATGTTGGTGGCTGTTTTGTTCAAATACCTTTGGAGGGAAAAGGATGTCTACTAGTTTCCTTTTCATGTAGTGATTGGTTGAATGCTTCAAGGTTAATGTTGAGTTGAATGATGTTGGTTAAACCTTGTCTATAAGCATTGTTGTTAAAGCCCTAATTGGTTGAGAAAAGATATTGGTTGTGGAAAGAACATGAGTATCATTGTTATATGAGATATTGCATGGTTGGCAATTGTTGGGTTGTGTTTCATGTTCTTGAGAAAAGCATACTACATCTATCTTATTCTTTTGAGATTGGTTGAGATTGAGATTGAGGTGTGTGTTTATTTGAGATTGAGATTGGGAGTTAAGTATAGAACATATTGAGTCTCTAACAATTCTCTTTATGCTTCTATGAGGTTGATGAATCACATTGGGTCTCTAACAATTCTCTTTGTGGGTTCATGCTAAGCAAGTTTTTCTTGATGAACTTGTGAGCTGATTTGGACAGGTTCTAGTGAGGACTTGTGAGCTGATTTGGATAGGTCCTAGCAGAGGACTTGAGGATAGAGTTGAAGTGGTTCTTTGAGAAGAACCTGAGGATAGTTTTGACAAGTCTTTGAGAAGGCTTGTGTGCAGCAGAGATTGATTTGTTCAAGCTTTATGAGTTGAGCTTGGGACAGATCTGATAGAGTGAGGAAGACTTGTGTTGGACCGACTGACTATGTTTAGTACAGGTTGATGAGTTGCTGTGGAGGTGATCAGTGAGGACAGAGGTCTCTTGAGGCTGAGCATTGAGGACAGGAGGTCTTCTGTGGAAAGGAGTTCCACGTGCTAGCGGAATAAGAGGCAGGTGATCTTCTGAAGTATCATTTCCAGAGCTGAGGGGAAGGATTCTCCTTTGGGCAGGAGGCTCATAAATTCGTGAGGAGGGGAAGGATTCTCCTTTGGGCAGGAGGCTCATAAATACTTGAGTAGGGGAAGGTTTCTCCTTTGGGCTGAGGCTCATAAACATTGTAATTGGGAAGGATTCCCAAAGAACTTTGAGAAAGCTTTTAGAGAAAATATTTGAGTGGACGTAGCCCACCTTGGGTGAACCACGTTAAAATGGGTCTTCATTGTGTGATGTTTTCTGTGATGATTAATGCTATGATGATGCCACTGCTATCTAAAGTAAAAATTGATAAATGGTTAAGTCTTATACTGTTCACCCCTCCTCTCAGTATAATTCTATGTTCATCATTGTTACGTGAAGATTGTTTTATGAACATTGTTGTTGAAGTGAATTATTGTGCAAAGAACTTGAACTAGGGTTTGAAAATAGCATGAGTATCATTGTTATTTGAAATTTGTTGTTGAGCATCATTGGAAACATTTTGAGTTGGTTGATATATGATTGGACTAGGGTTTGTGATAAAGAGGTGTTTCATTGAGTGATTGGTTGAGTAGAATTGGTTGAGCCTAGTCAAGTGGTTGTATGAAGTGATTGTTCAAGTTCCATAAAATAAACTATTCTATATTTTGATCTAAGTTGAGAAAGTGATTGAGCATTGAGTGTAGAATATATTTAGTCTCTAAAAATTCTCTTTATGCTTTTATGAGATTGATCAAGTTGAAAAAGTGATTGAGCATTGAGTGTAGAACATATTGAGTCTCTAACAATTCTCTTTATGCTTCAATGAGATTTAGCAAGTTGAGAAACTGATTGAGCAGTGAGTGTAGAATATATTGAGTCTCTAACAATTCTCTTTATGCTTCTATGAGATTGGACAAGTTCTTTGTAGACTTGTTAAGCAGATTTGAGGTAAGCCTTTGAGGAGACTTGTGGACTGATTTTGAGTGATATTTTTGTGGAAACTTACAATACAAATTTGGATAAGTTTTGTGTGGAATTATTGAGTAGTTTGAACAAGTTCTTGTTGATCATATTTGGACAAGTTCTATGTGAGCTTTTTGAGTAGATTTGGACAAGTTCTGAGTGAGCTTGTTGAGTATAATTGGATAGGTTTTGAGTGGACCTATTGAGCATATTTGAGCAAGTTTTGAGTGGACTTGTTGATCAGATTTGAGCAAGTTCTAAGTGGACCTATTGAGCATATTTGAGCAGGTTCTGAGTGGACCTGTTGGTCATCAAATCCGCATAGGAAAGGAATTTCGGTGGGTTTGCGCACCCTGGACCTGTGACCAACATTGAAAGGCCGAAGGGAAGAGATGCCCCTCATGCCAATCTCCGGAGAAGGTCGGCTCCTATACTTTTAGGGTTTGAGATAAGAGTGCAGGAAAGAGATAAAAGGAGTTCGAGTTAGAGAAAGAAATAAAAAGGGGTAAGGGTTAGAGATTGATGATTCAAGGTGGGGAAGAACAGGAAGCATGATCACTCACTAATAACTTGAATAGCAGCAAAGAACACCAAGAATAGGTGAAAGAAACACAGTGTCGACCTTCCTATGTATCCTCTGGATGGGTTTGCAGGGTTCTCCTCTCTCTCACTGGAATTTAGGGTTCAGAGTAACAGCGATTAAGAAGAGGGAATAACAGAAACCTCGATCCACCAGGCAACATAAAAAAAGGCAACAGGGACATTTTTCCTCTCCTATGTATTCTTCAGGGAAAATTTTAGGGTACAGTCCCCAATCGCACATCGAATTCAGGATTCAGAGTCTCAGTATATGAGTGCATACAGACAAAAGAATTAAGCATAGAAGGTAGCATAAAAGAGAGAAATGGAGTACAAAAATATTTAGTATTAGATGTAGGACATCAAGTTACAACAACTTTCTAGCAGAAAGTTCCCCCCTTTTTACATTGCAAAGCCTGGGTTTTTATAGAGGACCCGACCCTCTGAATCATTATTACAAAACGGTGGAGTACACCCTCGGGCTCTGAGAAATCGGCTCCTCGTGGCTGCTGCAATTGAGTTTTCAAATTGGTTGCCAAAACTGGCAACTATGACCGGGTCAACCGTGGAAACATTCATTTAATGCACCACCCGAGTGTCCCTGGCTTCTGGATGTTGTGCTTGAGTGATCGCTATGCCCGCCGAGTTTTACTTCGAGGACTATTACGTCCATTTCATTTTCCAGGAATGGTCAATAGACTTATCGGGCAAGAAAGGGGGTACTTGTAAGGGGCCTTCGATCACCTTGGGAAGCTACCCGCCTTGGAACATGGGCCCAAAAAATGCTTCGCTACATATCCGCTTCACCGAAGTCTTGGGCCGAAGTAGATTCCTTTTGATTTGTTCTTCACAAAATAATGCTTTGTAGAAAATACTTCGAGGATGTTGACTGTCGATCGGATTCCATCTTTGAAATGGGGCTCTTTGTCCTTTGCTGGCAAAATTGCTTCAGCTAGAAAATGTTTCGGCCCGATTCTCTCTCAAAACTACGGTTCGAGGAATATCCTCCTGAAGCATTTCTCTGTTCTCGACACATTGTCATTTTGCTTTGGGTGCCACTGCTTCGGGTGAAAACTGGCCGAAGTAGGTGTTGGAAATACTTCGGGCTTGAAGTAGTTTCCTTGCCTTAGTGGATTTGGACTATGTTCTCCTCCTTCAACGAAGTCGCTTGGATACTGCTTTGCAAAACTTTTGCCCGAAGCGGCTACTGAAAATGCTTCGGGTGCGAAGCGTTATCATTGTATTTTCTTTGGTGAAATTACTTTGCAAGGTTTTCGCCTGAAGTGATGATTTGAAGTGCTTCGGGCCTAAAGCTCTTTTCACGTCTTCCTATTTTTCTTTCGGTGAAGCAATTTTCCTTGGCATGTTTAGTAGCAAAGCTCTTTCTTCTTCATTCTATGATAGGGAGAGTCAAAATTGTTGTAACTTAAAATAAAAGAAAACTTTCAACAAGGAAATACTATACAAAATTCTACTATCTTCTACCCCTTGTATAATGTGGCAAAAAGTGTCAACATTCTTGGTGGCTCGTGGGGTGATGAGCTTGCCTCGACAGAAGAACCCTTTAGCCCTAATCCATTGGGCTACGAAGTCACTGGTCTTCCCCAGACCCTGCTTCTACGATCTGTCCTTCTTCTTGTTCTTCTTCTTCCTCGGGCACGGCTTCTGGCTGTGGTGATGGTTCGAGGCATTCATGGATGCACTTCATTGTTCTTCGGACATGAGTCCAGGCACCCTTTTGAAATGGTTCTTGGTCCTGTAATGCCTTTACCAAAACATGAAACCGATCAATCTGCCTGATGTCGGCATGTTTGGCCCTGGTGAATAGATCATCTAGGCAAGCCTTGATCTTACAATATCTCAAGATGAAATCTATCACCTGCCCTTCTATGATTGGTTCCTCCTAGCCATCGATCTTTGAGACATCATTCTTGAACTGCAGCCAGACTGGTTTGAGATCATCCTTGCTAAGAAGATTTTTGTCATCGTCTATGAAACTCGAGAAACCCAAGGAAGAAAGGTCCTAAAAATAATTCATTGAGGCACGCTGCTCATTATCAAAAATGTCCTGGAGGCTCCTGAATTTCTGAGCCTTTCGCACCTTGGAGAAAAATGTGCGAACCATGGCCTGGGTTGTGGACCAGTCCCTAGCTATCTGGGTCATTGCAGTGACCTACAGGTCTTGATATCTGGCATTTTGAACATCGAACGCTAGCTTGAGTCGACTCTGAGCTTTCTGTGTGACTTCATCAATGACTAGCCCTCCTTCGACAATAGCGTGCTGGGCTTCGATGATGAAGATCAATATCGTGAGAGCACTAGAACATCGAGACCAAATTTTTTTGCATGCAGTGGAGCTTGCATCTACAAGATTTCATCCTCAAGCTTCTTAGCCTTCAGATCACTCTCGGCCTACTTTTGTGCTTTGATTTCAGCTATAGACTGGAGTTGTTGAGCTTGCTGCTTTAGGTCAAATGTCTCCTTCTTCATTACCTTGCACTGCTCCTCGGCCTCTGCCAACTTGGAGCAGACCCTCACTAAATCCTCCTCTAGATTAACATTGGCGGCCTCAACCTCAACCCTGCATTGGTTGGTGATAACTGCATGAGCCCTAAAGGTCTCAATTCGGACATGCATGGATGCCGACTCATTATCAACATTCAGGTGTTCCAGGTCCTTAGGTGTCTCTTGATAATCATAGTCTATTGGAGTCATTTCATCCAGAGGCTTTTGTACCTTGGGGACCTTCTTAATTTTATGCACCTTTTCGGCCTCTAAATAAAAAACGATGCATTTTTCAATTGACGCTGTCAAGCATCCTTGTCTTTTCCTTGCCTCCATTAGTATTTGCTCAGTGTTTTGCCGTGCTTGTAATAGCTTCTCGACAAGGGGGCGATCCTTAATTAAGGACATCTCTAATTTAGACAAGGCTAGATCTCCAACCGAGGGAGTAAACAAATATAAAGAATGTGTGGGGGATGCCTCACTAGAAGGCTCGATGATAGATGTGGTGGGACTCGACGTTGAAGTGGGATCAATGGTCTTACCTTTGTCATGATCATGGGATGAGGCCGAACCGGTGGTAGGTGATGTGTGATGGGGTGATGGGCTATGCAAGGGATACTGGAAAGAACTTCCAGCTGGGGCTTCAACAAAACTACGTGAGGCTAGGGCAAGGGGTGGAGAATGCATACCTGCATGCCCTCCTGGCATTGTGGTAGTGGTGACTCTTGGTGCAACCGCATCTTGTTCTTTCTTGGTTTCAACACATGGTAGGGTTGTGACCTCGACACTTGCTTAGGATGGGTCTGATACCAGTCGCCCAATGGAGGGGCTTACAAGTCCTATGCAAGGTCGCTTTGGGTGCTTTGGGGGTGCCAGGGTCTATTCTTGCATTTTCCTTTTCCTCCTTACCAGCGGTTCTTCTGACCCTTCAGTGCTCGAGTCGTGGCCTCCTATGGGCCCCTACAGTGATCTTGGAGGTGTAGCTTGGGCCTTTTCCTTTCTTGCAGTAGTATCATCTCTTTCTGGACTCTCGCTCGAGCCTAGGATAGATAGAGGGATGAGGGCGGCGAAGGAAGAAGGCTTCCACTTTCCAACGTTGGCTTCATAAATTTTTGCGAAGTCCTTGTCCGTTGCCAAAAATCCATAAGAGTTCATTTTCTGCCGATGGACCCTCATTATCCACCATTCTCTTAGTTTAGCTGTGTCCCAATCCTTTACTCCCTCCTTCAAGTCGTCTTTCACTTTCTTCTAGAAGGTGGAGTTGGGGCTCGGGAGTGAATACCGATTTGGGTCATATGCGACCTCCATTGGGTAGAATTCGTGCCAGGGAGGTAAGGCTTCCATCCTCTCCAGGTGCCATTCCAGATCCTTTCCTTGAGGATTATTTCTTTGTTTCACAATTCCTAGATAGGGGCAAACATGGAAGCTCTTGACCCGTATATGGTCCCTCATTACTCCCAAAGGATCGTAAAGCCATTGCTGGGGAATTTGGAGTAGGCCAAACTTGGCAAGCTTTTCTTCCAAGAAGACATTCTGATTCAGGGCGAATACTTCGACAACTCCTATCTTGAGAGGGAAGTTGCAAGTGTGGGTCCATTTTTGACCCTTGCCATAGATGGCATTGGTTGCATCGCTTTGCCTAGCGACTTCCAACGTGAATTGATACTCAGAGGGGTAAACTAGCAGTAGGAAGGGCTTCCCTATGAAACCGAAGATGCGAATCACCAGACCCTATGTTAGATGAAAAATGTCTCCCCTCTTCTCCCTGACTACTTTGTTTCTCAAGCCGAGGGAGACTCGCAGGGAGGATCCCGCTAACATGTGCATGGCAGGTCCCAAGAATTGTTGATTGAAGGAATAGTAGGACTCTGATCTCAATAGTAGGGGAGTCCACTGATATACGAGCAAAGGATTTCCATCCTCACAGCTTGCCGCAATGGAAACCTGAGGAAAACTATTATGTACATGAAAGAAAAGTAACCAAACAAGAAAGGAGTAGGGCGCAAAATGCTGGCTGGTCCCAGCATTCTTCATGCTGGTAAGTTGCGTATGCAAGCCCATGGCCACCCATTCTGCCCAATCTACAAAGACTGGATTGGAACTGGGTCTCGAATTATCGGGGGCATTGAACTCCCCTATGGAAATGCATTCAGCCAGGGACACCTGCCATGGATATACCGAAGCGTCGATAGATAGGCCTGCCACCCATGCAATGATGGAGAAGAGGTCAGCATTGTTAAAAGATTCCAAGGGAAGGGGCATTTGGGGCAGTCTGCCCGAAGGGAGCCCACTTTTGAGGCTCTGCTACAAAAAAATTGATCATGTAGCCAGCAAACGTGAACCTATCCGTTTGTTCGCTCAAAACAACATTGTGAACTATACATCCCTTGGGTGGGCCCTGCTGTGGCACAAAATCTGCCTGTACATCTTCTTTCAAAATTGAGAATAAATTTTGGCCAGATGCGTCCAACACCTATCTAGTGGTAGGCTGGTAATTCTGTGCAATGGCATTGACCAACTCTGGGCAATGGTGTGTGGGGGGCACCAGATACCAGTATACCTGGGAGTAGTACACGATAGCTTTTCTACTTTCCATCGGAAGGTTGCTTATCATAAGCTCAATGGTGGCTCTAATCTTAGCTATGCTCTTTGACAACTTCGTATCCCTGATTCTTTCCCACCTGTCGACTGGTGGTTCAATGGGTTGCTCATCTTCGGAATCCCCATTTTCCTCCACGACACGCTTATCTGGGCAGAGGCCCAAATCAACGGGCCTTGGCTTCGGCCCTTTTCCATGGCCTTTTACCTTTGGTTTCTCAGGGGCTACTACTTCTAGCCCTTTTCCCTTCTCCTTAGAACTTTCCATCGTTGACGACGAAATTTGCAGTATGGAGAAAATTGGCATTGAAGCTTTAGAATGCAAAGTGGAAAAGCTTGCAGGTTAGCAGTGGGGTCTGTATGAGTCGTTGAGTGAGTAATCTTCTCAGCTGCTTGAAGTCTGCATTATATAGCCACCAAAGACAACTACTCGCATTTATGGCCTATGCCACAATTAATCCTACACTTTTCACCTGAGAGATCATCGGTTCATCGGATTGGCCCCACGATGGCATAGTACATAGGGCAACGTGTTATGATGATTATGGCTGCTTTGGGAAAGCATCCGACCACTACCTGGTACCTGGGGGCAAACTTTTATCTCAACTAAATCCACTAAGGATGTACCCAATGCCTTTTCATTTAACTTGCTTGCTTTGGACGCTTTTGAAGGTGACTGTATGCACATTCCTCTAGGCGAGCAATAAATGCTTTGGCCTTCTGCATCTTTGGGCCAGTGAAGCCAAAGTTTGAGCTGACATACTTCATGGTGAACCTTTTCATACCTTTGCTCGGCCGATCGCACTTCGTTGTGAACCACTTCGCATCTACTACTTCGCAAGCCAAGTTCCCTAGGGATATATATATATATATATATATATATATTTTTTTATATATATATATATATATATATATATATATATATATATATATATATATATATATTTGGATAGCTGTCGAGGTAAAACTCAACGTGAGTTTCTGAGCAGCATTTTATTTAATAGCCAAACTTTTTACAATATTCACACAGGCTTTGCGGCATAATGGGCATGCCGCCACCACAAACTCAGCTTCGAATGTTTATTCGGTGAATCTGCAATGCTCAGACCAGATCAAATTGAACTTTAGTTGATCCTTGAAGTCCGGATGGCTCCTCTCTGAAGTTCTCCATACTGCAAACCGAAAGAAATACACTAGTTCGCTGCTCTTACCAGTACTCGTGCTGCTGATGCAGGATGTGGCGAAGTAGTTTGCCAAATGCGGGCCCTCTTGGGGTACTGGTTGTAGTTATGGTTGGAACAAAAATACTGAAGAGTCTAGCAACTATGGGCTGGGTACAGGTTCTTTCACCTCTTTGATGCTATAATAGGGCTTTTTCAGCAAAGAGCAAACTTCTATGATCTCTTCGACTTCAGCCTCTTGAAGTAAGCTTGATGGATTCTGGCTGAACACCTGCATGCCATGCTTTGGGATACAAAAAGGGTGCAAAAACATCCCTCTTCGTTCTAATGCGCTACCACTTGAGCTTGTTTCTCCTTTTGGCCCGTCCCCTGATGGATATTGCAAGCACCCATATTGTTCATCGTTAGGGCAAAGCTTGTGAATTGCCATGGTTGGACTTGGATGGGATCTACCTCTCGAGCTCCACATGATTGCATCTCAAGCTTTTGCTCAGTATGAGGAGTCTGCCATGAAGAATATTGCATTGGGCAAACGAGAGAAGTGATTATCAAAGAAAGTGATGGGGCTTCTCCCCATTGCCACTTTCTCGATAGAAACTGCTTCGCTCGTACTGCTTCCTCAAAAATCTGAGGGAATATTTGTTCGCCTGACCGCAGCAAGAGGAGGCCTATGTCCAGGTGAAAATCCTAAACATAGTAGAGGTGAGCTTGGGCGGGTGTTGGTTGAATCTCCCCTAGAAATTTCTTCCAAGTTTTGGAGAATCAGAAATTGAAGTTCGTGACGCTCTCCAAGGGTGCTCTCTTAATGGTGGAGAAGTACGTTAGAAGTTGGAAGGGATCCTGAGAGCCATCAAATGTTTCGAATAGTGCTCATGCCAAGTCATCCCATGAACAGATGCTTTTAGACCCGAGCAGTCTATACCACCAAAGCGCCTTTCCTTCCAGAGACACAGCCAAAAGTCAGACCATGACATCTTCGTGGATTATGTCATAGAGGAACGCTAAAGCAGCAACAGCTTCAAGGTGTTCTCAGGACATCCCCATGGTGCCATCATATATTGTCAATGCTTTCAAGGTGATATCGGGGATCTTGTGGTAGCTTTGAAGATTCAAGGGGCCTTGGTCATCCTAGTTGGGAAAAATTACCCCTGCCATTATAGCAGTGGTCTGCAGAGATCACGGTTATTGTCGCTGAATCAGAGTTGCCAGATGAACATTCTTTCTCCGCTTGTGAGGTCAAGGCTGCTCATCGAACCTTGATTCCTTCGGGATATCTTCTTTCAGATTTGAAAGGTGCCCATGACCAAAAAATTTGGATCTTCAGTTCAACTGAGTCACCAGGTGATTTTATTAGATGAAAACAGGCCAGAGATTCATCAAACTCGGACCTTCTCAAAACATGGGGGCTCCTGGTTATGAAAACCAGGTTTAGGTATTGGTCTTTATGACTTTAGAGATTCTTCAGGTAAAATAGAGTCATCGGATGCTAAGAGTCACTTAGTAATGAGAGCATCGATTCTCACTACTACTCAGGGGATGAGACTGACCGATTCTCACCAAGAACTTTGTTAGAACTACTGGCTCCGGTGAAGATGGGCTAGAAATTTTCTCAAATATGGGACTTTGGGTCCCACCGGGCGTGCCAAAAATTGTTGGTCATCAAATCCGCACAGGAAATGACTTTCGATGGGTTTGCATGCCCTGGACCTATGACCAACATTGAAAGTCCGAAGGGAAGAGATGCCCCTCGTGCCAATATTTAGAGAAGGCTAGCTCCTATACTAATCTACTTTTGGGGTTTGAGATAAGAGTGCAGGAAAGAGATAAAAGGATTTCGGGTTAGAGAAAGAAATAAAAAGGGGTAAGGGTTAGAGATTGATGATTCAAGGTGGGGAAGAACAGGAAGCACGATCACTCACTAATAACTTGAATAGCAGCAAAGAACACCAAGAATAGGCGAAATAAACGCAGTGTCGACCTTCCTATGTATCCTCTGGACGGGTTCGTAGGGTTCTCCTCTCTCTCTCGTTGGAATTCAAGGTTTAGAGTAACAGCGATTAAGAATAGGGAGTAACAGAAACCTCGATCCACCAGGCAACATAAAAAAAGGCAACAGGGATGTTTTTCCTCCCCTATGTATCTTTTAGGGTGAATTTTAGGGTACAGTCCCCAATCGCACACCAGATTCAGGATTCAGAGTCTCAGTATACGAGTGTAGACAGACAAAAGAATTAAGCACAGATGGCAACATAAAAGAGAGAAATGGAGTACAAAAATATTTAGTATTAGATGTAGGACATCAAGTTACAGCAGCTTTCTAGTAGAAAATTCCCCCCTTTTTACATTACAAAGCCTAGGTTTTTATAGAGGACCCGACCCTCTGAATCATTATTACAAAATGACGGAGTACACCCTCAGGCTCTAAGAAATCGGCTCCTCGTGGCTGTTGCAACTAAGTTTTCAAATCAGTTGCCAAAACTGACAACTGTGACCAGGTCAACTGTGGAAACATTCATTTAATGCACCGCCCAAGTGTCCCTAGCTTCTGGATGTTGTGCTTGAGTGATCGCTATGCCTGTCGAGTTTTACTTCGAGGACTGTTACGTCCCTTTCATTTTCCAAGAATGGTCAGTGGACTTATCGGGCAAGAAAGGGGGTACTTGTAAGGGGCCTTTGATCACCTTGGGAAGCTGCTCACCTTGGAACGTGGGCCCAAAAAGTGCTTCACTACATATTCGCTTTGCCGAAGTCTTGGGCCGAAGTAGATTCCTTTTGATTTGTTCTTCGCAAAATAATGCTTCGCAAAAAATACTTCGGGGATGTTGACTGCCGATCGGATTCCATATTTGAAATGGGGCTCTTTGTCCTTTGCTAGCGAAACTGCTTCGGCTGGAAAATGTTTTGGCACAATTCTCTCTCAAAACTACGGTTCGGGGAATATCCTCCTGAAGCATTTCTCTGTTCCTGACACATTGTCATTTTGCTTCGGGTGCCACTGCTTCGGGTGAAAACTGGCCGAAGTAGGTGTCGAAAATACTTCGGGCCTAAAGTAGTTTCCTTGCCTTAGTGGATTTGGACTATGTTCTCCTCCTTCGATGAAGTCACTTGGATGTTGCTTCACAAAACTTCCGCCTGAAGCGGCTATTGAAAATGCTTCAGGTGCGAAGCGTTATCATTGTATTTTCTTTGGTGAAATTACTTCACAAGTTTTTCGCCCGAAGTGATGATTTGAAGTGCTTCGGGCCCGAAGCTCTTTTCACGTCTTCCTCTTTTTCTTTCGACGAAGTAATTTTCCTTGGCCTGTTTGGTAGCGAAGCTCTTTCTTCTTCATTCTATGATAGGGAGAGTCAAAATTGCTGTAACTTAAAATAAAAGAAAACTTTCAACAAGGAAATACTATACAAAATTCTACTATCTTCTACCCCTTGTATAATGTGGCAAAAAGTGTCAATAGGACCTATTGAGAATATTTGGACAGGTTATGAGTGGACCTATTGAGCATATTTGAGCAGGCTCTGAGTGGACTTGTTGAGCAGATTTGAGCAGGTTTTAAGTGGACCTGTTGAGCATATTTGAGCAAGTTATGAGTGGACTTGTTGAGAAGATTTGAGCAAGTTCTGAGTGGACTTGTTGAGCAAATTTGTGCTAGATCGACTGGACTATGTTTAGTGCAAATTTGAGATAGAGCTTCAGATGTGACAGAGCAGAGAGGATAGTAGTATCTAGTGGATATATATCCATCAACTAGGGCATCGAGGATAGGTCTTCTAAGTGGGGACAAGAGTCTTAAATGGAGAGATATTCACAAGCCAGTGTAGTGGAGGCAGTAGTCTTCTAGAGGATAACCAGCCAAATCAGAGGAGGAGTTCTCCTATGGATAGAGATACACAAACCATATTTAGGGAATCAACATCTCCTTTGTAAAGAAGTCCATAAACATTGTAATTGAGAAGGATTCCCAATACATTATTTAAGAAATATTTAGAAGAAATATTTTCTCCGTGGAGGTATCCATATTTGGGTAAACCACGTTAAATCTTTGTCTCTATTGTGTGTGGTGATTTGTGCATTACTTTGATTAATATTGGTAATATTGTCTATATATTGTATAATATTGATTTTGAAAGAAAAGTAAAAAGTTTTCTTATACTGTTCACCCTCCCTCTCAGTATAAGCTTGTGTTCTTTAGTGTGCTAGGTGGAGCTTGGGCTTCAATATCGAGCCTATGCCTAGATCGGCCACTCTGTGTAATCACCATGATGTGTATCCTATGTCTATATTTAGATTTTATTAACACAAAGAATACAATGATGACTATCTTTTTCATAATTTTAAAGTGAGCCCTAAACTATTTGATGTGTTTTTCAAATTTGTTGTATCACTATGGAACTCTCATCGTGTTTTGCAATATGTTGATGATTTTCTCAATTGTTTAATGGATTTCACCTGTATACTCGTAGCTCGACAACCTAGTTCCAGGCTGCGTAATCCCTCCAAAAAATGGTGATGATTTCCACACCTGGACAGGGAGCACATGTCCTCCCAGATCCTCACCCAATCTCACCTAATCAGTGTTATACCCTCCAGAGAGAAGTACATGCAATTTTTTTGGGCTACATATGGTTCTTGGATCTGCTATTGGTCTAGTAACAAAGGTTTGAGGGAGTTGGGCCAACATATGAAAATCACCTCCATCGTCGTTGAAACCCTAATAGTGGTTGGATGTGATTTCAAACTCATTAGCGTTTAAATGTGTCATGGTGTGTGTGGGTTATTTTTAATTTACACAAAGGAAATATGCATAATACAATATTAACATAATCATTTCCTACATGATATGCAACAAATAATGTTTGATATTCAGAGATATATGCACACTACACTATGTGATGTTCAGATAATACAACTAGTATGATTAATTGGCCACTGATTGGGCCTCATGTAAGAAAAATCTAACATTCAGATGGCCTAGACCGTTGGAGACTAGGGTAGGCTGCACTCAAAGGCTAGTTTTTCCTAGCAACGACTAGTAGAAGCACCAAATAAAAACCTTAAGGACCTAATTCATTTTATTGTTCTTTTTATCCTTATCCTAGCTAGGTTTCATTTTTTATTTTTTGGAAAAATACAAAAATAAAAAATAGAAATAGAGGATGTTAGAAGGGCCTACCTCAGGTCCTCATCTAATTTATCTTTTTACTCCTGCTTTGTGGTTGGTCTGTTGCTGACCATGACTCTATAGTGTGGCTATGACTATTGCTCGTGCCTATCAACATCGGGTCAACTTTTTGACCATGAATGTCAACCGTGGTGAGTACCTACCATAAAAACATAGACGAGAGTCAGTAAATCATGGCTAAAAATACAAGGTTCCATCATGATCGCCTTCTATGACCACCAAAAAGGCTCACACCTATTGTCCTATTGCAATAATCAAAATAAAACTCAAAATGCATGCATACAATATTGACAACAAATGAAGAATGAAAACAAGACTTTATTCCATCATTTATTGAAGCCAATTCACATTACAAATACGTCCCTCTTAGGGATACTCATTTTGATACTCTTATTACAATAGGTGGAAAATTCCCTCGCAAGGGTAGGTGTGGTTTCAATGCTCTTTGGGGTGACACAAACTGCTCTAGGGTGGAGTTGACCCTCTTCTCCATGATTGGAGGGAATTGAATGCTTTATCTCCTTCAATACTTGTTCCCTACGGTCAAGAAACAACAAAACATGATTAAACCACAAGGAGGCCTCTCTTAATGAGGCTTTTAAAGGTCATTATACCAAAAGATAACATGATAATCAAGAAATCAATAAAATGATTAAATGTATGCAAATTGACCTAAATCATGATAATCTACCATTATAAATATAAAATAAACTCAAATGCATCTATCTAAGCTTCTAATTAATCAATTGAAGACAAAAGCATGAAACAAATTCATCATACCTATACTAAAATAATGAAGAAAAATTACAATTAACTCCTAATCTGTCTGCCAAAAAGCTCTATACTATTGAATTAAACATACAACATGTTAATATAACCTATCTAAATAGACTACAAAATAAAAAATAGGGAGATCAAGGATTACCCTTTGATCACGGGTCATTTAAGTGGGGGGCACTGTTCACCATGGCTGACAGTCATGACTGAGCCTGAAGTAAGTTTACTCTCCAAATTAGTTGTAATTATTTGATTCTCCTTGCCAAATTGATGGTCAAGGGTTGCTACTGTGTCCTCTGATAGATTTGGTGGTTGAATTTCTAAGTTAGTGCACGTATTGCATGGATTATCATTTCTTGGTTGTTCTATCCTCCTAAGATCTCCATGGCAATTTGATCTTCAATTGGGTAGCAAAAGTATCCCTCTCAATGTATCTAGGTGAGTATGCAATTTTATAGGGCTTCACTGCATTTAATTGAAGGCTTCTATCTCTCTCTTACCTAATTTGGAAGGGGATTATATAACACTTGCCAAGTACTAGGGGTAGCTTCATGAGGAAGCTAAGATCAAGATTGGGTGGTTGAGCTTGTTGGATGGAAGGATCCAAAACCTTCCTCACTCAAACCACTCTAATCTGTAACCAATTGGTCATTGCAACCAACTTTGGGTTGAATGAATGCCAACTAAATTTTAGTCCTGACCATGGATGACAGGCGTGGTTAGCACTGCTAACATGGGTGTCAACAATGGCTAGCACTGACTAGGCAAAGGTGCCCAAAATAAGTGGTAAAAACCACTGTTATACCTTGGAATCTATCCAAGGTCTTCCATATGGTATTATAGCATATCCCATATGAGTAGTTGCCTCGACATGATCCATTTTATGTGTCTACACTTACTTTCCTTGTCTGCATAAAAACTCTTTTTATGCCTTTGGAAAAACTTATTTCCTTGTTTGCCTTGTCCATCCCTACTTTTCTTTTGGTACTTGTGTTTTCCTGTTTCCTTGTTATTATGATCCTGTTTTTCTTCATCATTACTATTTCTAGCCTCTGGAAAATCAAATGCATAGTGACCATATTTTCCACAATTGAAACATCTAACTAATTTTGTACCTTTATATTTTCTTGAGTCCTTTTTCCTTCTACCATAATTTGCTTCTTCATCATTGGATGACTCATTGCTTGAATCTGACTTCTTACCCTTTGTATTCTTGGTAACTTTGAAGGTTGCTTCCTTCTAGAGAATAGGTTACTCTTTTATTCTCATCTCAAAAGTTGTGATAATTCCATGTGACTCATCCCTTATTAACAGTTCAATATATTTTGACTCTTCTATAGCTAAAATATTTTCACTATACCTTTTTAGGAGTGACCTTAGAATCTTATCACAAACATCTGTTTCTTCAAATTTAAGCCCAATTCCTTGCATGGAGTTAACAACCTCATCCACATGAAGTATATATGCAAGAATTTTTTCCTCATACTTCATCTTTAGGTCTTTAAATGTTCTCTTCTAATTTTACAACTTTGCTATTTTGACCATTTTGTCTCCTTCATATATATCTTTCAACTTATTCCAAATTCCATTTTCTGATTTGCAATGCATAATATTTATAAACTTTGTTTCACACAAACCCTTTAAAATTCCATTCATTACCTTAGAATTATTTAGATGTAGGAGCTTACCATATTTATCTGTAGCTAGAGTAGTTGGCAGTATGTATCAATTCTCAATAGCTTCCCATATTTTATTTCCAAGTGCCATTAGGTGAATCTTCATTCTCATACTCCAAAGTACATAATTGCTCCCATATAACAATGGTGCAAAATTTCTTGAATATCCATTTTGATAATCCATTTGTGTTCTTATGAGATCTTCCTTCAAGTTGTTAAACTCTTTCGAAGGAACCCGTTTTGATACCAATTGAAGAACATAAACTTATACTGAGAGGGGGGTGAATAGTATAATACCATATTATACTTTTCTTTCCCAAATAATATAATGCAATATATAAATGACAATATCAACAAGAGTAATCAAAGCAATGCACAAATCACCACATATAATAGAGACACCAATTTAACGTGGTTCACCCAATCTAGACTACGTCCATAGAGAAGAATTTTCACTAAAATTTTCTCAAAAAATATCTTGGGAATCCTTTCCCTATTATAATGTTTATGGACCTCTATCCAAAGGATACACCAATCCTCTAATCTTGTTTATGGGCACCAACCCACAAGAGACACCAATCCTCTAATCTTGTTCTATCCACAGGAGAACTCCTCCTTTGCTCTGGCTAGTGATCCTATAGAAGACTACTACCTCCACTATTTTGGCTTGTGGATCTCTCTCCACTAAAGACTCACGTCCTCACTCAGAAGACCTCTATCCTCACTACCCTAGATAATGGATATCTATCCACTAGAGACTACTGTCCTCTGATCTATCACCTCCAAATATTAATCTTAGCTCTATAAAAATTGCATTAAACACACTCCTTCATTCTAGCAAAAATCTACTCAATATCTATCCCAAATTTTCACTAAACATAGTCCTTCATTCTAGCACAAATTTTCTCAATATCTATCTCAAATAT
Source organism: Wollemia nobilis (assembly GCA_028583015.1). Classification (NCBI taxonomy): domain Eukaryota; kingdom Viridiplantae; phylum Streptophyta; class Pinopsida; order Araucariales; family Araucariaceae; genus Wollemia; species Wollemia nobilis. Next base: position 2,578,490 of record JAQPPZ010001580.1, on the reverse strand, counting down.
TCACTAAACACAGTTCTTCGGTCTAGCACAAATCTACTCAATCACTATCTATGATCTGTACTAAACACAGTCCTTCGGTTTAGCATAAAACTGCTCAATATATGTTTATGGTTTGGCACAAATTTATTCTCAACTCTACACCAAAACCTATCCTCAAATCTATCCTTAAATCTATCCTCAAGCCTTAACACAAAGCTTGATCCAATCACAAATCAACTATGCTAGATCTGCCCCAAACCTTAACTCAAGGTTTGAACAAATCAATCAATCAAATCTACTCACAAGTCTTCTCAAATACTTGCCTCAAATATGTCCACAAGTCCTCTCTAAAAATTTCTCAAAATGCTCTCAAGTATTTACCAAGACTTACCTCAAATCTGCTCAACAAGTCCTCACTAGAACTTGCTTAATCTGCTCAACAAGTCTTCACCAAGACTTATCTCAAATCTGCATTGTAAGATTCCACAAAAGCTTACTCAAATCTATTTTTAAGCTTTCATAAAAGCTTCCTCAACTCAACTCAATCTATCACAAAAAACCTCTCAATCACACAAACAAGTTTCACATATAATCTTGTTTTAATTTCATAGAAACATATAGAGAATGGTTAGACTCAATATATTTCACTCTCACAAAAATGCTCAATCACTTTCAAAATCTCTTTTTTAACCACAAAAATATATGGAGAATGGTTAGAGACTCAATATGTTTCACTCTCACACAACACTCAATCACTTCCAAACTCTCTTCAAATCAATTAAGAATAAAGAACAATTTGTTTCACAATCACTCCAATGCTTTCAATCAATTATGCTCAACCAACTTCACACAATCAATCACTCAATGAAATACAACTTGCTTACAAACCCTAAACAAGTGTTTCACAATGTTTTCAATAACTCACACTATGGAACTCAACCTTGACTCAAGATGATTCCAAATTCACATAACAATGATACTCATGATCTTTTTACAAACCCTAATCATGCACATGAAGGTTTACTCAAATATTTCCAACAATGCTTATCAAATAATATCACATAATAATGATACTCATGATATTTCAAAAATCCTAGTTCAAGATAGTTCTCAATTTCTCACTCAAATATTCTCACAAGCATTCACCAATCATGCACATGAAATCTTACTCAACAATGCTTATCAAACAAAAATTTTCACTCCAACTTAGCATTCACAACATCCAACCCAACAATATTTCACTCAGAAGGAAGATGTGCCCATATCTTTTTCTTGATGGATAAATAACCTTAAAACCTGTCTCAATCACAATCAACCTCTTTGCCAATATCAAATGTTAGATAGCAAATACCTTCACTCAAATATTCTTACTCAAATGATTTCCTCAAAATAAATTCACCCTTACATAAATTAACAAAACTCAAATACACCTTATTATCTCCAACCTTGTTCAATTACTTTTCAACACACAAACTTCAATTTTCTTTAATAACTCCAAATCAATCAATAGAAGAAGAGTTCCTTTATAATTTTAAAATAATATTTAGAAATTAAAACCTTAATATCCTTATCACTCCAACCTTAATTAATTTTAAATGCCCAAAAATTAATATAAAATCTAAACACATTATAACTCCCTACTTTTCAAAGCACTCTATTATTCACGTGGCCTAACACGCTCCCAAAACCTTGGAACAAAAATTAATTAAACCAAAAAATAATTCTTACCTTAGTTCCTTTGGCCCATGTGCAAAAACAAATGGTGTGTGATTTGGCAGTGCCTTCAACCCACGACCTCGTTGTGGCCGCTGCACTCTAGAAGCCATTGGGCCACACGCCCACATGAGTCTAAAGGTATAATATCCTCACTAAAAAATATCCGCAAGACTCGATGCTAAAAAAAATAGACCTTCCTCAAAATGTCCTCGTGGGGATTGGAAATCCCAACCTTTTTTCATGAAAAATGCCTTAACACTGCCTTAGTTTCCAACTGCACTAACTAGCGCTTTGGATACGATAGATACGTACCTCATGCATTTACACTTTAGCTTGCCCTCCAAAGGGTTTAAATTGCACGAATTTCATTCTTCCCTTTCTATCACCACAGTGCACAATTTTTCCTTTGTATTTACGAATTATTGCATGGATACTTTCTAACCAAAAACTTTTGCTTATTTATAATGTCTTCAATGTGCTTCACAATGTCGGTGAGTTATTTGGAATTAAAATTTTTAAATTCAAATTATATATTTTAACTTAGGTGACTTGAATAATATTATTATTTATTTTAAAATCTTAACCTTAGGATTAAAATATTTAAAATTAAATAATTAAACCCTTAATCCACAAATCTGTCATATGGGTTTTTTAGGAGATTTAAAATCTGACAACTCCTTGGCATTTATTTTTCATAAACCCAACCTGTATCCCTAAATATTATAATATTAAGTATTATAATATTAAACCTACTTCAAAACCACCGGAGAATATTAATGAAACTTGAACATCAACCTTGCTAACAAAAATCGAACATGAATACTTGGATGACAATAAAATTGGTCATCATCTTCTTAACATCAATGACAATAAAACTTGCTAATATTTCCAACAGAGAAGAGTCATCCACCTAGGATAGTTTATTTTTTATTTTTGGAGGACCTCATTATGCAAACAAGTGTTCTCAATGGATATAGATGAGCAATAGAGCAGAAGAGTAGCCACATAAAATTTATGTAACAAAAAGAAATCATAATATGGATGGCCAAGCAACTCCTATGTTATTAAATGATAAATTATTCAATAGAAATGTAAATATTTTAATTTATTGTGGAGTCATAAATGTTTGGCACAAGGGTGGAAAGTTGAGTATGGTTCTAGGAAAACCTATTCAGTGAGTCAGTGCTTTTCCAATATTGAGACTCCTTACCCAATGGATCAACTATTTAGAACTTATATGTAGCACTATTACATGCCTTTGATATAATTTTATAGATGGATTGGCTAAAAGTCCATGGTGTCTTAATCAATTTCTAGGAAATATGGAAGGATTATAATGTAAAGGATAAGCAAACCTTAAGGGTTTAAAGCAAGGATCATTCTAATCACATTTATTATTAGCTATGCAACATAAGAAGGCAATTAAAAGGAGTGGAATGTTGTATGTGGTCAAAATAAATGGAAAGGAAGGAAGTAATGGAGATTTAGAACTATTTAAGAAACATCCAATATTGCATGAATTTAGGTATGTGTTTCCAAAATATCTCCTAGGCCTTCCTCCTTGATGTGAATTTGATTTCCCTATTGAATTAATGCTTGGAGATAAATATATTGCTAGGAAACTATATAGAATGACAACTATTGAGTTGCAAAAGCTAAATATACAACTTCAAGACTTGTTATAGAAAGGTTCGATTAAACCTAATGTGTTTCCTTGGGGTGCTCTAGTGTTGTTTGTAAATAAGGATGGTTCCTCAATACTACGTATTGATTAAAAAATATTGAATAATACAACCATAAATAATAGGTATCCTTTACCAAAAGTTGATGATCTTTTTGATAAATTGAAAGATGCCACTATTTTCTCAAAAATTTACTTGAGATAAAGATACCATCAGCTAAAAATTCATGAGGAAGACACTCACAAAACAACTTTCAAGATAAGCTATGGATACTATGAGTTTATTATTCTATCGTTGGGTTGACAAATGCACCACCAACCTTTATAAACCTAATGAATAGTGTGTTTAGTAAATATTAAGACTATCTTATTTTGATATTTTTGGATGATACATTGATTTACTCCTGCATCAAAGAAGAGCATGGCCAACATTTGATATTGGTATTAGAGGTGCTAATGAAGAATTAACTTCATGGAAGGTTATTAAAGTATGAATTCTATGTTTCACAAGTATAGTATTTAGGGCATATCATATCTGAATAAGGGGTTGCTATTGATCCAAATAAAATTGAAGCCATACTAATTTGGCTTGCACTTACTAATTCGTTTGAGATTTATAATTTTAATGGAATGACTATTATTATAGGCGATTTGAAAAAAAATATCTCAAGAATTATATACTCTATTACCAACCTTCAAATAACAGGAAAAGAGTTCAAATTGATGGAGACACTTGAGTCTGCCTTTGAAACTCTAATGAATAACCTTATTACAACACCAATTCTCAAAGTACCTTATCCTCTTGGGAGATTTATAATATGCATATATGGGAGGAGTTTTATCCCAAATTGAAGCTACAATACCCTATGAATCTAGAAAAATTAAGAGCCATGAGTTGAACTATATTGCGCATAACCTTGAGCTAACATCACTTATCCATGCTATTAAGGTCTGGATGCACTACTTGTTGGGAAAAAAATTTGAGTTAAGAATAAATCACCAAAGCCTAAGGTACATATTTACCCAACCAATGTTGAATGCAAGGCAAAGAATATGTTGATCCATATTTTTTATATACTTGCCAACAGGTGGAACACACACACAATAGATTTTCCCTCTTAAAAAGGAAATATATTTCCTCCAAGGTTCAGGTAGGTTGGGTCTCAACCATGCAAGGTTTACTCAATGGAGGCTAATTTGGTGATCCACAAGTTTTTTTTTTTTTTTTTTATAGCACATTCAATATATGAGATCTGAATTTAATACTACCCATAAGCTTTAGTATAACTCAAAAATTTCCAACAACAATACACACACATTACAACTACAACTAACTAAGAGAAGAAATCGTGTAATCTATACCACTAATCTATCATAGGAGATAAAAAATACAAAAATAAGGTCGGGAGAAATAAAATTTGAATCTCCTTGATTTACCATAGCATACAATAATAAATCCAAGCATGAACACACCTCCAGGTAGCCAGTATGCACACAGTTGCAAGGAAGAAAAGTTATTGAAAATAGAATTGCAACCACCATAAACATGCATAGATTGCAATTACACCAATATCTTCAACAAATTTCTCTATTCATGAAGTAATTTTCCATACATTTGCAATAATAACTAGGAGCCTCTAGAAGAAAAATACAAAAAAATAAACCTATTCTAATGTTGTTGCTATTTTTTTTGTGGAACCTTTTACAAATGAGTGGAAGTTTCTTTTATAATATGAGAAAAGTAATTTTCCCTCCATTTTCAAAGTTGGACTTCCATGAAATAATAATTTTAAATTGAATTCCTTTTCAAGTCTTTGTAGATTACAATGACAAATGATTTCAGCTCATTAAATCATGCATTCCAGTTGGAAGGGGAATATTTGGATACTTTTATATTTGGTGGGTCTTCACACGGTGGAAGATAAAAGTTGTGACCAATAAAAAAATTTAAAAAAATATATGTGCATCGTCGTAAAATTTCCAACACATCCAGTTTGAGCTCAATCAGGGCTCTGGATGAAAAGTTATGGCCTCTGAAATATTACTAGCCAAAAAGCAATAAAAAAATTAGTTTGCATGGGAAAAATATTATTTAATAAATTACTTCGGGTTTCAAATAGTCTTTGAATGGGATTTTGGAATTTTAGGATTTTGAGGTTTTAGGATTTGGCAAAATGCATTTTGCCAAAAAAAAACTTCGAAATTTCAAAATTCCAAAGAAGGAACTCATCCAAGACTAAAGAAGACCCAAAACACACCCAACAGTTAGAATTTTTTTTCTAGTTTTTTTTTTAGGATGAACATAAAATTGAAAATCCAAAACTCTACAAGATCTAGATCCAATCGAAAACATCAAAAAACTAGAATTTTATAAACATGAGCTCACTAATATTCATAACCTCAAAGGTCCACAATATATATATATATATATATATATATATATATATATATATATATATATATATATATATATATATTATATATATATATATATATATCACTAACTCCAACACACAAGAAAAAGAGGGCCCTGTTTAGAGTGTAAAATGAGGGCATGTTGTCCAGGGACAACAAAAGGTGGATAGAGTTCTTAAGTGAGTATGATTTTGGTAAAAAATATATAAAAGGAAAGGAAAATAAGGTGGTTAATGCCTTGAGTATGAGGAAGCATATAACAAACTTAACTTGCAATCATATTAACTTGATTGAAAAAGTTAGATAAATGTAGTTACAAAACCTGTATTGCATTGAAACCTGGGCTAAAGTTAAGGTAAATCCCTAGGCAAATAGGGATTTTAACATAAAATATGAGCTTTTGTGTTTTAAATATAGGGTTTTTATATCCAAGATTGGTAATTTAAGGAGAATTATTATGCAAGAGGTAGATTATTCTCCATATTATGCTCGCTCGAGAGGTGCTAAGATGAGGGAGAATATAAAAAAGACCTTCTATTGGCCTAGAATGAAATGGTATATCAATGGTTTCATTGCTAAATGTTTTGAATGTCATAAATTAAAGGCATAACATCAACACCCAATAGGAAAATTATACCCACATGATATACCTACTCAAAAGTGGCAAGATATAGCAATGGACGTTATTGTGGGTTTACCTAAAACTAGTTATCAACATGATGAAATCCTTGTAGTGGTTGACAAGTTGACAAAGTTTGCACACTTCATACTAGGAAACATTAAGAATAATGCATTAGTTGTGGCAAATAAGTTTTCCATGGAAATAATTTGGTTGCATAGTTTCCCTGAAGTAATCATATCCTTTAGAGACTCTGGATTTATGTCAAAATTTATGCAAGCTCTTCATCGTGCTTTGGGCACTAAGTTGAATATCAATTCTACTTATCATCCAAAAATAAATGGGTAAACAAATATGGTAAACCAATTCTTTGAAGATATGCTTTGCATGTATTGCATGAATTAAAATTCTAAATGGGAAAACTATTTGCATATCGTAGAGTTTGCATATAATAATAGCTACCATGCATTCTTGGCAATGGCTCCATTTGAGGCCTTGAATGGAATAAGGTACAAAAAATATCTATCTTGGGATAATTCAAAATATCAGGTGGTGATTAGATAGGACATTGTCAAGGATATGGAGGAATAGCTCAGGGTGATTTGACAAAGGCTCAAGGAAGCAACTGATCACCAAAAGGGCTATGCAGATCTAAAAGTATCATCGAGAGAATTCTTTGTGGGAGATAGTCTTCATAAGGGTGCAACCTAAGAAAAGTTCTATCAAGTCAACTAAGTTGGATTATGATTTTGTTTGGCCATTTGAAATCATTGATAAGATTAGTCCAATAGCCTATAGGCTTGCCTTCCTACCCAACTTGTCAAAAATCCATGATACTTTCAACATATCCCTACTTAGAAAGTATGTTGTTGATCTCTCTCATATTTGGAATGTGTCTAAATTATATATGGTATATCCCATAGCTATTGAGGTGTGACATATGAATATTCTAGGGTTTTGTTCTAAAAATTTGATAAAACATACCTTAGATCAATGTAAGATCTAGTAAGACCATGTTTTTGAGAATTGTGCTACTTGAGAAGATGTTGATGAAATGAGAAAGCAATTTACATTTTTATTGGAATAAAAAATATATTATTTTCAAAAAAGCAAGGTATTGTGTTTAGTCCAAGCAAAGGAGTATATAAATACCCCATTTTGGTAGGATTTTCCCTTGTTGTTTGATTTATGTATTGACGAGTTGAAATTAAATATATGATCCTATTTTATTCTATCAAGATGAGTTGATAGTTGTACTTTATCTTTTTTAAAGTTGGATTATACTATTTTTAGAATATGGTACTACTTATGACTTTTGTGGTTGCAAAACTATGTACTATCATGGGTGTACTGGTATGGTAAAACCACCAGAGTTGAGAAATGAGAAATGATGGATGAATTTTTCATTAATAACCACAAGGGTAAAACAATCATGTAGATGCATTTGCATGTGTATATGTGTAATTAAAATACATCATCGGGCAAGGAGGTTGCTATTAAAGTAAAAGAGCCCTTACCCCTATGCTTAGGGATCCTTTGCAGGTGGTTTATAACCATGTAATTATCATAATGCCTCCTACCTAAGGAAAAACTTTGGTTGTGCATATTCTTGCTTATTGTTGATTTCCATCTTAGTCCACATGAGGATTGCTTTTAGCAAGAGCCCTTCTGTTGCTTAGACTTGTATTGTATTTATGCATGTGCTTTGAAGTATGGAATTTTTTTGGTTAATAATTTATCAAGTAAGGTATTAATAATAATGTTAGTATTATTAATACTTAAAATATTAAATACAAATGTTAGTGCTTAACATTAACATTTGGTATGAATTCAGTTAATGAAGGAAGTATTTAATTTAATTATTATTACTACCTTATTTTTAAAAATATATTAGTTGAATAAAATTAATTAATATTATAAATTTAAACCTTTTAAAGGAGGGAAAGACACAAATTTATAAAATGATATTCCAAAGTCGATATTTATAATTAATGAAAAATAATGTGGAAAGTTAATCTTAAATAACATAGTAAATTGAGAAGGAAATGGCAGATTAAGTGTTTTTGAAATGGGAAAGAAAGAAATTTTAAGAGGGGGTTATTGGTGTTCTAATTCCATATTCCTCAATCTTCCTCACCTCAATTGAATCTTCCAACTGGGGAAGTTTTTGGGGAAAATAAGAGAATATTGGTTGGTTGGAAGAAAGTTTGGAAGAATGAGAAAATTGAAATCAGTCCAAAATTTTGTAAGTCACAAATTGTTTTACTTCATGGTGGAGATGTTACATTAATTTCCATGTTTCTAAGGTCATTGAGTCTATGTTTTGCTTTATCATGTTGCCTCTGAATTTTATCTTATTACAAAGACTTGTTCTTGTATTTCATCTTTTAAGAGTTAAGATAGCTTGTTCTAATATTTGGGACATTTGATTAATATCGAACCTAATTTGTATTTCTCCTATTATTATTCTTTTATGGTGTTTTAATTATGTTAAACATTAGGCAAGTTGATTGGTTTTCTCTTCCTGAATATTAAGTCTTCTTGAAGCTCTATGTCACAAAGCTTGGTAATGGAGAAACCGCTTTTATTTGAGATTGTATAATAGAACCAAATCCAATAACCCATTTTTATACTTCTACTTGAAAGTATGCTAGTAGATATTCATAATGCTTCCTCAACCTTAATCTAGAAGCTAGTTGCATTATTTGAACGTTGTTTTAGTTTTGGATTGTTTGTTACTAGTTAAGCAATCGACACGGAACTTATACCATCTTAAAGTTTTTTTAGAGACTAGTTGTTCCTTAGATTTATCAAAATTTGATTTTAGGTTTGGTGTTTTGGATTTTGGGTTCGAATGTTGTTCTTCTTTGACAATTTAGAACAAAATTAAAATGTTTCCATTTTTTTTTTACGTTTCGGGACATGCTCCTTGTGCAATATCTTGAATTTGAGCCTATTTATTTTGTTATTTTGTTTTAGTAATAAAGTTGTTTATTCTGGCTATTCAATATTAAATTATTGTAATATATTTTTAATATTAAATATTATTAGTTGAGGTTTAAATACTAATATTAATATTAATGAGAACCATTATTAAATTGATGTTGTTTGAATATTATGATTGTTTTTTATCAACAAAATTTCTTGTTATTTATTTATTATAGTTTACCAAGTCATAGGGTGAAATTATATTTAATATTAGTCAAAATTTGAAAAGTATGTTATATTATTATTGTTTGATTAATGAGGTTGTTTTAGACATCAATATTTCTTTATTGTCTATTGTTGGTTATTTTTTATTTTTATTTTTTTTAATATTTTAGGTTTTGGTTGTATTTATTTTTCATGTTTTTTTGGTTATGTCTTTATAGTGTTTAGTTGTTTTTATCTTGTTTGTGTTTTTCTATGTGGTTTGTGTTGTGGTTTCTTTTATCTTTTTGTGTATGTGTTTGGTTGTGCTTTTGTTTTTGACATACTCAAGGAGAATGTTTTTTATTTTATTTTATTATTTTTGTTGTTTTTTATTTATTTATTCACTTATTTTTAATTTGATTTTGTGTGTTTGTTTGCTCCTTGAGTATGTCAAATGTGGTAGGCCAAGTCCGAGTCCTGGGCGTTTTTGACGAAATGGATATCCCTGCCTCCTTGGGTCTTACCCGAAAGTGGCATCCCTTTTGGGATGTTTTCCACATATAAAAAAAAAACATTTCTTGTTATAGTTGGGTTTATTAGGAGAGTAATAAACCCATGTTATAATTGAAGTTTGCAAGTATTGAATATTAGGGAAAGAATTGTTTTTCCACTCTAATATTGAGTAATAAATTTATCAAATGGGATAGTTGTGACTTGTACAATAAAGAGCTATATATTGAGTGAGAGAAGTATGAGATTCTCTTGGCTATGAATAAATAAGCATTGGAAGAATATTTTGATATTATCGTATTCATGTTGAATGTTTTACTTGCATTATGCATGTTAGGCTTGCATATTCATTCAAGGAGTTATCTTGATCCCTAAACTTACTTCTAAATTTTGATGAAAAAGAGCCAACAAGTAGAAGACATTGTGAAGAAGATAAGGTTTAGTGACCATTATGTAATAATGTATTAAAATATTTTATTGTAATTGAGGATGAGGAAACCTTGAAGGATTCATATGTAGAAATTATGTGATGTCATGATTAAAAATATTAGCATTTTGTAAACATAATTGATGTTTTATCATGAATTTTATTTAATGTAAGAGAAATGAAATAATGCTTTCTTTTTTATATTAAATTCATGGAAAGGATTGTAGTTAGCAAATTAGATTAATTTTGTTAATTAAAATAGATGATGGAATAGTAGGGAAAGTAATAAATGGAAATTGGTTATGATTATCGAGATGACAGTTACTTATTTTCATGTAATCAAGAAAATGCATATTTCTAGTATTATGATTAAAGGAGTACGTAAATTATTTAGTCTTCAACAATATGTTATGTTGATATTTAATTTGATTATGTTTCAATATAGCACTCTACTGATTTTGGTGAGATAGTGACAAATATTGTTTAAGACCCTTAGGTTGGAAGGGATTTTTTATGGGTATGTTTGTTAGAGCCATTTTAGGAAAACCCCTAACCTTGAGATGTACTCAATCCTAGTTGAGTTAGACAATTCAACTAGGTAATTATGAATGATATATCCTAGCGATGAGGCATGGGTGAGGCTTGGGTGGTCCTAGCAATGAGGCTTGGGAGGCTAGGCTTGGAAATCTTAATGGTGGATTGGCATGGGATAATCCATCAGATAATTCATAGGATAGTATAGTGGTTGTATTAATGTAGGTAGGCAATCATAACCATGATTATTACCAGGTGAGTGGTACTGATCTTAGTTAGATCATGGATAGATAAAACTAACCAATTACTAAGATGTCATGTCATAGTAATACTACATATATGGGAGTATGTAGGGTTAAGAAATAGGCATCACATTTAAGTATTATGGGACTTAAAGGATAATTCCTACACTATGGTCAAGTTTTTCCATGCAGGGTAGTGTATAGGAAATGGGGGGACCATTTATGGAATATTTTCTAATTGTGATATTAGAAAAGTGAACCCCAAGATTAATAGGAGGTTGACCACCCCTATCCTCTTTAGTTTCATATGCAGCAACAATAAACTCAATATGATAATGCCTTATATTGATGAAAATATTGGGTCTTATTTTTGAGTTAATCCTTGAAATATATCTAGATATATATAGCTCTCTTCCTTGGGTCGAGTTTGTGGGTTATTATACTTGCCTTGAGTTCTAGTAAAAATCTCCCTTAGATATTTCTCTATACTATTTGTTTATGTATATATATCAGTTAAAGCAAAGGAAGTGGAAAAACCTATGAAAAATTTAACATGTGTATTACTAGGTCTATTTTCAAAGTATCTCATAGCTTTCAAGTTAAAGATTATATTTGGCTTCATATTCATAATAAATGTTTCTTCTTCCCACTGTAGACACTAAAATCTAGTCAATCTAATTAGGCAACCAGGATAAGGTCTAATTGACACCATTTGGATCCCTTGGGTAACCCTCAGAGGTTTTACAATGCTCCTAACCACTCTCGAAAGGCTATACCACACTTTTGGGAGGTTTTGGGCCACATAGACATGACCATACCACCCTGGGACAATCATAATTTATGGCCGTCCCACCCAAGGATGATGGCAAACTGGTCATCTTGGGGTGGGATGACCACAAGGTTTGACTCCCAAAAATTCAAATTTAGACAAATGGCACCTAGAAACTACCATTTGCCATGCCTATTCAAGCATGCAAACCTGAGGGCATAGAATCCTTATGACATGTTGCATGATGGAGGTCAAAAAGAGAGATTATCTTCCCCTTCCAATGCATACCTCCTTTTTAACAAGTGGCACCTCTTGCCCTGCATGCCCTCACATGCCTTTTTTCCCCAAGGCCTCCTTTGGCTATAAAGTGGATCTATTTTCTACACAAATGATAGAAAGGAGTTTTGAGATATAGCGAAGGAGGTTTGTAAGTGATCTATGAGGCGCAATTTGATTACAAAACCAGATTAGTTGAGTGAATTTCACCATAAAATTTGATGACAACACTAGTAGGAGGGTTTTTAACCAATTCACAAAGGAATTGGTGGTAAAATAAGGGTAAAATTGGTGGCCATCCCACCCCAGGATGGTCCCCATTTTGTGATAGTCACCACCATACCTACAAGGTAAGGTGGTATATATGTGCATTATTTATTTACTATTAACTTTAAGATATATTCTATAATAGCATATGAATCTCATGTCTAAATTTCATGTATTTTGGAGCTATATTGAGCGAGATATCATATTTTTAAGTTTTTGCAGGCTTGTGGGGTCCATATGAAGGTGCACAATATTAGATAATAAATTTGTGGCATCTTAGGTCCACCCACTTCGATTGTGGGTACGAGGAAGAACATTGGAAGTGCACACGAGTTACTTTGAGGATTCGATCCTTGGGCACAATTTTGTAATAATTGTATCAATATTAAGCCCTCAATGGGACACCTATGTAACCATGGTTTTTATCCATTTAAATAATATAATAAAGTTTCATTTCACTTTTTTTTCTCATGTTTTGGTCACTTCTCCATGTTTACTTGCATGCTTCTATTTTGATGCTCATCAGACACTAGAGATAAATGCACATTGTTTATCACTTATAGGTGTAACTTTTTTCCCCTACTTCATTGGTGATCATGGTGGGACCCTATCCCTATTTCTTAATTGAATTTTTAACCTCATTTTTTGCTTGGTATCCATTGCAGGTACTGGTTGTTCTATCTTGAAATGACCTCTAGACTGCTCCTTGTGCCACCCTATGATGGACACACAACCATCCCACCTTGGGAAAACCATCCTACTCTGGGATGACCACAAAAAAAAATATTTTCTACCCAAAATTCCAGAAATATCAGGTCCTCCAACTGATGACGTAAGTGCCTGAACTTCTGATTTTCTGTTACACAGTCAGAAATTGCTGAAATTTGTTTTTTCTCACATGCTTTGTTTGATAGAAAGGTAGAAAGATAGTTTCATTTTCTTATAAATTCAAAAATAACACAAAGAGAAGAAAATAAAAAATAATTTAAGTAATGATGCCCTTGTATGGTTTGCTTGCATGTAGGCTACCCAATGGGTAGGCCATCATTTAGGGTTTGCATCTTGTAGGTCTCTTTTTTATCTAGCTTTTTGAAAGTAAAACATACTTTTTTGCTTGTATTTATTGAATGATCATAAAATGCTTCATTTTTTACTTTATTTTGGCTTAAAAATAACCACACACACCATGCTTCACTTAAACGCTAGTGAGTTGGATTTCATCACCAACCGCTAGTAGAGTTCAACAACGATGGCTTTCATCTCCATCCATTTCCTCAAATACCACAAACCCTTGTTCTTTTCCAATACCAACTCCAATATCTATCTTAACCATGTAAAATATCATGCATTCCTCTTCATAGGGGTGTATCATTATGCATGGGGTGCTGGGTGAGGATCGGTAGGACCTGTGCTCCCTGCCTAGGTGTGGATTTCATCTCCACATTTCGGGGGGTTTACGTGACCGTGAATTTCATTATCGGTTATCAAGCTATGAGCATACAGGTAAAATCCAATTAAACATAGATTTATCATACAAAAAAATTCAAAGATGTGAAACAAGGTCATATTTTACAAACAATACATTTGAAACACACAAAACAGTATAGGGATTCAAATCTAAAACATAAAAGAGATAATCACTTGCTTTATTGAGTGTTTTCCTTTCTTATGTGTTGTTTCATTAAGAATCTATAAAGGAGATAATAATCTAGGGTTTGGTAGAGAGTAACAATGGTGTGCACCGTAGCCAAGCCCAATCAAGGCCAAAAGCTATGGAGAGTGGACTAGGATACAACAGTCGTCTCCACTTTAGCCTCAAGGACTTGGTCATATCTCCTTGGTGAGCCTCTACTCACCTAAGTCCAAAAATAGTGGGACATGAACCACACCTACAATGGATCACTATGCGAGACACCCCTATGGGTGATGGACCCCACATGGGAGAGTGTTCCAGGTATGTAGACACATCACATGCCTTCTTTGATGAAAGGCAATTGCGCACTAAGGTGCAAGTAGACTGAACGGTACCATGCATTAGTGTGTCTAATAGGTATAACACACATTTTCATGGGCCAGAGAATGACTTCACACACTGGGCAGAGCAGATTGATCATATTTTACCTCTACATCGCCTTAATAGGTTCCAGCAACCTAGACAATAGGATGAGTATGATACTGTTAGTCAAAAAGTGACTAACTACAGAAAAACATCTGATGCTCCTTTTTGCATATTTTCCAAGAGGACCGAAGTGGCCCATATGCTAAATATCAAAGAAAATGCAAAACACCGCAAGGAGGAAAAAGTGTCGCGATATCGCGACATGTTGCATTTTCGCGGTTCAAAGCAAAAAGAAAGAGCAAAAGGGAAAAAGTGTCACGATATCGCGACATGTTGCTTTGTCTTTGGCAAAAAGGGAAAGAGGAAAAGTGTCGCGATATCGCGACATGTTGCTTTGTCGCGGCCAAAAGAGAAAAAGTGTCGCGATATCGCGACATGTTGCTTTGTCACGACCAAAAGAGAAAAGTGTCGCGATATCGCGACATGTTGCTTTGTCACGGCCAAAAGAGAAAAAGTGTCGCGATATCGCGACATGTTGCTTTGTCACGGCCAAAAGAGAAAAGTGTCGCGATATCGCGACATGTTGCTTTGTCACGGCCAAAAGAAAAAAAGTGTCGCGATATCGCGACATGTCTGCAATTTCGCGGTTCATAGCAAGAAGAAAGAGCAAAGGGAAAAAGTGTCACGATATCGCGACATGTTGCTTTTTCGCGGTCCAAAGCAAAGAGAAAGAGCCAAAAGGAAAAAGTGTCGCGATATCGCGACATGTCTCATTTTCGCGGCTAGAAGCAGCAGAAGAGCAAAGCAAGGAAAGAATGTCGCGATTTCGCGACATGTCTCATTTTCATGGTGGGAGGCGACAAAGGAGCAAAGCAAGAGACGAATGTCGCGATTTCGCGACATGTCTCATTTTCGTGACGGGAGGCAACAAAGGAGCAAAGGAAGAGACGAATGTCACGATTTCGCGACATGTCTCATTTTCGCGGTTGGAAGCGGCAAAAGAGCAAAGCAAGGAAAGAATGTCGCGATTTCGTGACATGTCTCATTTTCACTGGAAGCGGTAGAAGAGCAAAGCAAGGAAAGAATGTCACGATTTCATGACATGTCTCATTTTCATGGTGGGAGGCAGCAAAGGAGCAAAGGAAGAGATGAATGTCGCGATTTCATGACATGTCTCATTTTCATGGCTGGAAGCGGTAGAAGAGCAAAGCAAGGAAAGAATGTCACGATTTCGTGACATGTCTCATTTTTGCGGCTGGAAGCGGTAGAAGAGCAAAGCAAGGAAAGAATGTCACGATTTCGCGACATGTCTCATTTTCGCGATGGGAGGCAACAAAGGAGCAAAGGAAGAGACGAATGTCACGATTTCATGACATGTCTCATTTTCATGGCTGGAAGCGACAGAAGAGCAAAGCAAGGAAAGAATGTCACGATTTCGTGACATGTCTCATTTTCACGGTGGGAGGCAGCAAAGGAGCAAAGGAAGAGACGAATGTCACGATTTCGTGACATGTCTCATTTTCACGGTTGGAAGCGATAGAAGAGCAAAGCAAGGAAAGAATGTCATGATTTCGTGACATGTCTCATTTTCATGGTGGAAGCAGAGAAGAGCAAAGGAAGAGATGAATGTCATGATTTCACGACATGTCTCATTTTTGTGGTTGGAAGCAGTAGAAGACCAAAGCAAGGAAAGAATGTCACGATTTCGTGACATGCCAGTTGTAAAGGAATAAAGTATATTTTTGGCAACTAGAGATGAGCACTGACATCAGGTGCTGATTTTTGAAGAATGGTCTGTTGATTATAACCTGGCAGGTCCACTGGATGATTGCCAATCTATCCAATCTACGGGAAATCCGTTGTGTATTGTTAGAAACTGTAGATGATTGCTTGTAAAATAAGTAAGATGTACTTAGGAAGATACTCTTTTAGGGTATATATAGGGGTGAGCGACTCCAGAAAAAGGGTCGGCTCTTGGACGTTTACAAGATTGTGTGTACGTACTTCGAATACAAGCAATAAAATCACATCTCCCATTGGCTTCTGGTTCATATCGTGCAAGTGTATGTATTAATGTTCTTTATTTCTGCTCACAATATTGAATTGTAGATTGAGTCTGTTCTTGTATCTGAACTTTCGCAATACATAAATCATATTGTTGGAATAAGAATCTAATATATACGCATGCTAAACGAAACATCAGAAATCATATCTGGAATTATATAATTTCTGCTTTGGAATGTGTTTTTAAATGCTTTGGATAGAAGTAAGTAAATCTGTCTTTGATGTTGTCTAACTCTGCACCATATAAAAGTTCTAGCTTAGGCTATATTTCCCTTATCTCTTGTTTCCCCTTTTCTCTAAAAAACTTCAAAGGAACCAGCCTTCTCTGGAGACTAGACAGATGATCTCAAGCAAGATCTGTCTATTCAATGTTGGCAAAGTCTAAGGCGCATCACTATTAACCGAAGGCAAATTTTGTTCCAACAATTTTTGGCATGCTCGGTGGGACCAAAAATCCCACAGTATTGTATAAGTTTTGGTGTTTTACCTTCAGAGCCTTTTGTTTGCAAAATCTCAAGAAAAAATCACCTGGCGACTCCGTTGCATTTAGACCATAAAAGAAAGACCTTGTCTAGAAAGCCTTCTGGTTATATAGCCATATGATAACCAGATCCCGAGCTAGAAACTCTGAAGAACCTATCGAGTTTTTTGAACTACATCTCGAAAGCCTAAAAGCACACCCTGTGCTAGCCGCACGATCAAATCCGCCCGGCACCATTAGCACCTCTTTAACACCCATTGTAGGAGCATCTGCAAGCAATCCCATAGCAGTTGTAACTCCTTTAGCAATCATGGCAGCCGCCCCTGCCCTAGCACATCTTGTATGGAATCAAACTGGCCCTTTGAACTTGGGAACACACCACCAAATTCCACAAGCTGCATTAAAAGCCTTACCGACCTTTGATGGAATAGGAAAAATAGTAGATGAGCACTGTTTGGATGTATCAGCGCTAGCATCTGTTTATAACATCACTGAGGAAGATGTAATGGTCAGATTGTTGATTATATCTTTGAAAGGAAAGATGCTCTATTGGTACAGAGCACTTCCCGTTGGATCCATTACTTCTTGGGCAGTACTAGCCGGTCGTCTGGTCGATGAATTCAATATACATGCGGATCCTTTCACATTGTTGAATCAATTCACTGTCATTGAGAGGCATCCACAAGAAGAAATCCAAGATTTCAACATCAGGTTTACCAGAACTCGTGATAGAGTACCGCAAGGCCTAAAGCCCACGGAAGAACAAGCTATATGCTATTATCTAAGGGCTTTTGATTCAGAGCTCAGTATGATAATAAGGCAATCCCGTGTAACCACTTTTCCTGGGATCTATGTAGAGGCAGCAAAGGGCGAAGCTGATCTCATCGCTACAAAAAGATATCCATCAAAAACTCTATTGCCAATTTTACCAGAGTTTTCCCAAGCGTCAATCTCTAAACTGCCTGTACTCCCATCAACGCAGGCCCTCCCAGCTATAGCTGCACCTCCTGCATTCCATGCATTACCAGCCACACCCCTTGCATCAGCTCCCCCCAGTGATCAATACACGACCATAATTGATACAATGAAGGCATTGTCAAATGAAATGGCATCCATGAAAAAGAGAGAGGCTGAAAGGAGTTTTCCACCAAGAAGGTTCCCTCAGGTAACAGGAGATGCAGCACAATCAAGCAATAGGGGACATGTAAGACCGAGCACGGTATATACAAATGAGACAGTGGAGGCCGATGAGCCTCCCACTGATTCTAACTCTTGGTGTACTACATGTAACGATCCACATGGGGAAAGTTCGTGTATAATACACCAGCATTATGTACAAAGTATAGCAGTTGAAAAGAGTAAAGAAAAAATGAAAAGCCATGTAAATATAATTAGAGAGGAGGACCACAACTTCATGATGCCTAGAGTAGAACAGGTTTCAGTTTTGACAAGATCAGGTAAGAAACCACTGCAAGCAGACCCTAAAGAGCTTCAGCCATTGGATGTTTCCCCTGCTCCCAAGGAAGTTCCCAAAGAAAATCCTAAAGGAAGTCTCCCTCAGGAAAGAGAATATCAGTTTCCAGCCAAAATTCAAGGGCAAGAAACACACAAAGAATTTTTTCCTCAGGGGGAAAATGAAACCCAAGAACAGGCTAGGGAAAGGTTGAGTTTCCCCTCGCTGACAAAAAGGCAAAGAACTGAAGCTACCCAGGGGATACAAAAATAAATGTGAAACTTTTGCCAAAGAAAGAGAAAGGATAGTTGATTCACCTATATTGAGTATAGTGGAGGAAATGAAAAAGACTCCTTCTAAGGCAAGTATGTATGATGCTTTTCAAATCCCAGGTCAAATCAATCTCCTACAGGAATCCCTAAGGACAATGAAAAATGGAGGTGGGACTGCATCATCTTCGAAAACGGTTCTAACGAACTTGACATCTGCCACTGGTAAGAACAGGCCCCCCCTTTTATTTATCCCTTCAAATGGAAGGATGGGTTGTCCACAACTGCATGATAGATTCAAGCGCTGCTACCACTGTGATACCCAAAGCAGTATGTGATATTATGGGAATGGAGTACACTAGGAGCAGCGCAGGCGTCCTACAGTTAGATGGTACTCCAGTAAAAATTGTAGGAGTGATAAAGGATATTCCCATACGGTTGCATAATTTGCCTCAGATGACAATCATACAAGAGGTAGTAGTCGTAGACTTGGAGCCCTATTTTGGTATGTGTCTATCCAGAGAGTTCACGACAAATATAGGAGGATACTTATCCTTAGATTATTCTCATTTGGAGATACCTTTCAAAGGTAGAAGGGTCAAGATTTTTAATGAGAAACCATCGACGTTTCATGTAGAAAGGATTGGTGAAACCGATCATGTAAATATGATGACTGAAGAAACAATAGAAGAAGACCTGATGGAAGAAACATTAGAAGAGCTCCAAGTCGAGGACGAGTTTTCTCTACGGAACTTTAATGCCATGATAGAAACAGAAATAGGAAACTATTCTATTGAGAAACCAAAAAGAAAATTGGTACCCTCCCTAGAAGAGGATGGTTCTGTGAATCATTTGTGGAAGCTTTTCTTTGATGGGGCTAGGTGCAAGAATGGAGTTGGTGCCGGAATAGTTTTGATTTCTCCCATTGGAGAGGAAAAGGTTTTCTCTTACAGGTTGACTTGGAGTTGCTCCAACAACGCAGCAGAATATGAGGCCCTGTGCTTAGGGTTAAGAAAGGCTGAGAAATTGAGAATCAAACAGTTACTCATCTATGGAGATTCAGAACTTATTGTGAATCAAGTCACCAAAAAAGGTATAAGTAAACAAGATTATTTGAAGGCTTACAGGAACAAAGTGTGGGATCTCTTAGAGGCCTTTGAGGCCCTAAATATAAAGTTTATCCCTAGAGAACAGAATACCCACGTAGATTTGTTAGCTTCAGTGGGAGCTAATTTTTGTCCTGTAAGTAATGTTATTCAGAAGTCTAAAACTGTTAGACTTATATACAGGCCTTCAGTACCTGATAAAAATATTTTTTGGCAAGTTTTTGAAAATGATGAACAGGTACTGGATTTCTTAATCCCTGAAATGAATTGCTCAGCCAGCCGGGATCTGCAGGATGAAGAGGAAGGGAACCAGATCAGAGAAGTGCGTAAAAAAGGAGCTAAGCCTTTTAGGCAAAAGCAAAAAAGGAATTATATGTACAGTATAATATAAGCATATTCAGACAATATTTGTAAATATTACCATTTTTTCGGCCTTAACACAAAAAAAAATATTTTCAGTCGCAGCCAATCAGAAGTCGACATTTTTTTTTGAATAGAGATACTAAGGTATAAAGGGAGTTTTGGCGAGGTAATGTTCACGTTTGATCTAAGTGCATTTTCCTGTGTTCTTTGTCTTTCTCTGAAAGATTCTTTTTACAACTGCGTTGTTGACTCCGATACCCAATGGATAAAGGCCTGGTTCAAAATTTTTGCAAGCAAAAAATCCCCCGGAAGGCGCCAAGAATGTTAGTCAAAAAGTGACTAACTACGAGAAAAACATCTGATGCTCCTTTTTGCATATTTTCCAAGAGGACCGAAGTGGCCCATATGCTAAATATCAAAGAAAATGCAAAACACCGCAAGGAGGAAAAAGTGTCGCGATATCGCGACATGTTGCATTTTCACGGTTCAAAGCAAAAAGAAAGAGCAAAGGGAAAAAGTGTCGCGATATCGCGACATGTTGCTTTGCACGACAAAAGGGAAAAAAGTGTCGCGATATCGCGACATGTTGCTTTGTCGCGGCCAAAAGAGAGAAAAAGTGTCGCGATATCGCGACATGTTTCTTTTTCGCGGCCAAAAGAGAAAAAGGGGAAGGGGCAAAAGAGAAAAAGTGTCGCGATATCGCGACATGTTGCTTTGTCGCGGCCAAAAGAGAAAAAGTGTCGCGATATCGCGACATGTTGCTTTGTCGCGGCCAAAAGAGAAAAAGTGTCGCGATATCGCGACATGTCTCAGTTTCGCGGTTCATAGCGAGGAGAAAGAGCAAAGGGCAAAAAGTGTCGCGATATCGCGACATGTTGCTTTTTTGCGGTCCAAAGCAAAGAGAAAGAGCCAAAAGGAAAAAGTGTCACGATATCGCGACATGTCGCTTTTTCGCGGTCCAAAGCGAAGAGAAAGAGCAAAGAAGGAAAGAATGTCATGATTTCGTGACATGTCTCATTTTGGGGAGGCAGAAAAGGAGCAAAGGAAGAGAAATGTCGCGATTTCGCGACATGTCTCATTTTCATGGCGGGAAGCAGCAAAGGAGCAAAGGAAGATACGAATGTCACGATTTCGCGACATGTCCCATTTTCGTGGTTGGAAGCGGTAGAAGAGCAAAGCAAGGAAAGAATGTCACGATTTCGTGACATGTCTCATTTTCATGGCTGGAAGCGGCAAAAGAGCAAAGCAAGGAAAGAATGTCATGATTTCGTGACATGTCTCATTTTTGCGATGGGAGGCAGCAAAGGAGCAAAGGAAGAGAAAAATGTCACGATTTCGTGACATGTCTCATTTTCATGGCTGGAAGCGATAGAAGAGCAAAGCAAGGAAAGAATGTCGCGATTTCGTGACATGTCTCATTTTCGTGGCTAGAAGCGGTAGAAGAGCAAAGCAAGGAAAGAATGTCATGATTTCGTGACATGTCTCATTTTTGCGGTGGGAGGCAGCAAAGGAGCAAAGGAAGAGACGAATGTCACGATTTCGTGACATGTCTCATTTTTGTGACTGGAAGCGACAGAAGAGCCAAGCAAGGAAAGAATGTCACGATTTCGTGACATGTCTCATTTTCACGGTGGAAGCAGCAGAAGAGCAAAGCAAGGAATGAATGTCATGATTTCGTGACATGTCTCATTTTGCAGTGGGAGGCGACAAAGGAGCAAAGGAAGAGACGAATGTCACGATTTCGTGACATGTCTCATTTTGTGGTGGAGCGACAGAAGAGCAAAGGAAGAGACGAATGTCACGATTTCGTGACATGTCCCATTTTCATGGTTGGAAGCGACAGAAGAGCAAAGCAAGGAAAGAATGTCACGATTTCGCGACATGTCTCATTTTCACGGTTGGAAGCGACAAAAGACCAAAGCAAGGAAAGAATGTCACGATTTCGTGACATGCCAGTTGTAAAGGAATAAAGTATATTTTTGGCAACTGGAGACGAGCACTGACATCAGGTGCCGATTTTTGAAGAATGGTCTGTTGATTATAACCTGGCAGGTCCGCTGGATGATTGCCAATCTATCCAATCTATGGGAAATCCGTTGTGTATTGTTAGAAACTGCAGATGATTGCTTGTAAAATAAGTAAGATGTACTTAGGAAGATACTCTTTTAGGGTATATATAGGGGTGAGCGACTCCAGAAAAAGGGTCGGCTCTTGGACGTTTACAAGACTGTGTGTACGTACTTCGAATACAAGCAATAAAATCACATCTCCCATTGGCTTCTGGTTCATATCGTGCAAGTGTATGTATTAATGTTCTTTATTTCTGCTCACAATATTGAATTGTAGATTGAGTCTGTTCTTGTATCTGAACTTTCGCAATACATAAATCATATTGTTGGAATAAGAATCTAATATATACGCATGCTAAACGAAACATCAGAAATCATATCTGGAATTATATAATTTCTGCTTTGGAATGTGTTTTTAAATGCTTTGGATAGAAGTAAGTAAATCTGTCTTTGATGTTGTCTAATCTGTACCATATAAAAGTTCTAGCTTAGGCTATATTTCCCTTATCTCTTGTTTCCCCTTTTCTCTAAAAAATTTCAAAGGAACCAACCTTCTCTGGAGACTAGACAGATGATCTCAAGCAAGATCTGTCTATTCAATGTTGGCAAAGTCTAAGGCGCATCACTATTAACCGAAGGCAGATTTTGTTCCAACAGATACTCGTCGCTCAAGGTGAGCAAACTTTGTCCTTCCCTTCCTCATTCATGAAGGAATGAGGAAATCCCCAATTATCCTCAAGAGCAGTATATCATGCAATCATGATGTGCCTCTATGCCCACAGAGTATAATTATCATATTCTCAAGCCTGAACCTCAAGTCAATATGACTACCCTCAATCGAGGGAAGCATGCAATGGATATCATAGATTATCTTGAACGAGGTTGGCCTCAAGTTGAGGCTCCTAGATATCGTAGGACCTGCATAGTGTAAAATATCAATCAAGTGGTTGCAACATATGTAGAACACCCAAAACAATTCAAGCAACTTCAATGAGACAAAGAGAAACTAGACCGCTTGCATCAACTTGAGAAAGAAAAGGTTGAACAACAGACCAATGAGCTATTCCAAAAAACTTTATGTGAGAGGGTCCCTACCCCTAGAACTTATATATAGGAATTCCATCTGAGGAAACCCACTCTCATTCAAGATAGGTCTCCTAGGCCTTATCCAATGTTACCTCCATGACCTCCTAGGCCAGATTAGGACTTGCCTCCCAAGCCAAATATAGGGCATCCACAGTAGGCAGGTACCCCTCTCTATAGACTGGCTCAAGAGATGCCCTATGGGGGCTTCACTAAGCATGAGCCAAAGGTAGAATATTTGGAAATGCCTTACCAAGGTAGGGGAGGTAAAATGCCACCACCCCAAAATAGGCCTGAGGATCCTCACCCTCCACTGCATGATAGAAGCAAATAAGAGGAGATCAAATCCTCTGATGCATATAAGGTACTGCTAGAGTGATTAGAGTTAGTAGAGAACAAGGCCTTTGGGTCTGAATCTCAAAATCCTACTTTGAACTAGCTATACATTAAACCCCTTCATCCTTCGATGTCTACCCCTTCCTATCAATAGTAGTTCAAGATTCTTGAGTTGGATACCTTTAAGGGAGAAGAAGATGCGTAGGAAAATGTTACCAA
Organism: Wollemia nobilis; assembly: GCA_028583015.1. Taxonomy (NCBI): domain Eukaryota; kingdom Viridiplantae; phylum Streptophyta; class Pinopsida; order Araucariales; family Araucariaceae; genus Wollemia; species Wollemia nobilis. The sequence continues at coordinate 2,554,421 of JAQPPZ010001580.1, read as the reverse complement.
TTTCCTGAGTCAATGATTTGGCATTCAGGAAAATGATGCTTTGCTTTTATGAAAACTCATGACTACCCTCTCTAGCCCAACCATGGATTGGTTTATCCAACTCTCAAAGCATAGCATCCACAATTTGGATCAACTTATAGATGCGCTCCTAGAATGCTTCACCTTCAACACCAAGCGAAAGGCGACATTGGTTGATCTTGTTGGGTTGAAACAATATGATAATGAGTCAATATAAAATTATGATAATAGGTGGCAAGCATTTCTCTCCAAGCTACCATATCTACTCCCAATTTTGGAGTTGACTCAGATGTTTTCCAATAGCTACCTAAAGTTGATCTCCTTGTTGTTGTAGCTGCAATAATATCTGACTCTTGAAGATGCCCTAGTAAAGGCTAGAATTATTGAAGACATCAAGATTCAAGAGGGAGATATTTCGAAGCCTTGCAAGAAGGAGTGGAATAAGAATCCTAAGAATACACCAATGCAACCTAAGCCAGCAGTAGTAAATCAGGTTGCTATTAGCATCCTAGGGCCATCGCAACTCTTGCTACCTCAAAAGCCTAATTATCAGGCCACACCTAGGAACTAAAATAAGGACAACTAGAATATTCAAGGGAAAAATAAATAGCATTGTCCCAAGCAATAGTTCACACCCATTGTAGAGTCTATGGACTCATTTTTTGAGAAAATATTAGTAGCTAACTTGATCAATCTGCCTGAGAGTCAACCTATCGACCTAAATGAACTGAAGCCCAAAGGGTACTGAGAAGACCTATATTGCAAATTTCATAGGCAAAATAGGGATGATATGTAGATGTGCTATAAGTTCAAGCATTTGGTGCAAGAAATGATTTATAGGAATGCTCTTTGGGTAGATAACCCTATCACGCCAAACAACCAATAGATGGAAGTGTTTAAAGACCCATTGCCTACCCATGTAGAGCAGGCCAATCCAGCACCCTAGGTGAATGAGCTTCATCATACACCCCCTAAGCAAGGGTATGTTGGTATTATTAGCATTGTAATGATAAATAGGTGGTACCCAAGTCCAATCACACCACCTATGGCTCAATGTTATGTTACTTCAACATCGCATCCTCTACCACCTCTAGTGTTGAGCCTCCCACCTAGGCTAGTGGTCACAATTAAGAGCAAGTTCACACAGAGCCTAAGAATGACATCTACCTAACTCTCCATCTATGAGCTCATTCAACAATCTCCACCTCATATGGAAGCCCTAATAGGGATCCTTAAGGCAATAGAGCTACATCCCTAGGAGCCTCACTCCAACAACTTCATGGGGCATGTGTGAAAATGCATAGAATTGGTGATTACCTTTCAAGAAGATGAACTTAAATCAGTTCCAAATGATATGGTGGATCCTCCCTTGCACATCATCACATGTGTAAATAAAACACCATACAAGAGAGTATTGATAGACACTGGGTCTTCTAGCAACATCATCACTACAATAGCTCTCAAGCATCTAAAGCTCCCAGCATCTCATCTTTTTGTGTCTACCTACACCCTTTGATCATTTAATGATACCATATGCTCAACAGTAGGAACAATAGTCCTACCCATTCAAGTATAATAAAATACCATATCGAAACTGTGCCATATCTTGGAGGGTGAATGGTGTACAATATCTTACTGGAAAAACCTTGGATCAGGGACATGAAGTGTGTCCTTTCCATTGCTCACCAGTGCATGAAATACACCTATGAAGTGCAAGTTCATGTCATACCCATAGACCTAGAATCCTTCAAGTACTACAACATGATGTAGCAACTCCCTTAGTCTACCTTGACATCCACCCATATGGATTTTCAACTGAATGAATCCAAAAAAGGTTTGAATCCATCACCATCACCTTCATTAAATCCATCATCATCTCATGCCATACCATCCTCATCTTTAGCACCTCCAGGCATGCCTTCATCATCTATGAATCCTCCATCAAGGGACACAGGGAAGAGGCCTATTGATGAGAGTCCTTTGACCATATCCACCATTTCCACAAGTAAGATCCTTAGCCCAGTAGATGAGGAGCTACCTCATGAGGGAAACATTGAATCAATTCAAACATCGCTCTCATATCCTCCTTCTCTATAGCCACAAGTCATAGAGCATCTAGCTTCTACCGTATTAGGAGAGTACATGGTTAGGAATATCACATCCATACTTGCTATCAAGTTGATGCAATATATGGGTTGAACTCATCTTCCTATAGGCACGATTGTGCTTCTTGGTCTTCCCCCTAATCAGAAAAATTTTATTTATGGGGGTATCGACTATGTCATCGAGCCTTATAAACAGTAGGAAGAGGATGAAGAGCCTTTTTTTGAGGATACTAACTACATGTCCAACCCTGACTTTGCCATAAATTATATTCACCTTTGTAATTGGTACGGTTGTGGGTTGGGCCTTTGAGTATGGCACTTGTGTTCCTTACCATATTCAGCACCAAATGCCTTATGACAAGTCTATTTTGGGACACAACAAGCCTGTGCCCCTCAAAATCCTCGTGGATAGCTTAGAGCGCCTGAATCTCAACTTTCAGGATGAGCTTGCGCATGATCCCTATGCCAACCCCAATTGATTCTATTCACTGGAAGACTACTTCCATGCACCCCTGAGTAATCAAGAGATACATTGCGAGGTCAACCGATCTTATGAGAGGTGAAAGTTTGCATAACCTTCCCCAAAATAGTGAGGAAGAATATCATGGGTCTCCCTATGAATGGACATATGATGACAAGTCTTATTATGGCATAGCACCCATTGAATCTTCTAGTTTGGATTGAGAATAACCATGGATTGTCCCTATGGATGATAAGTATGATTTCTATCTGTGAATGTTCTCATTACACCATCCCATCTGGTGATAACTTCTACCAAAAGAAGAATAAGATTGCCCGTAGCCACATTGACCACCTCTGGTTATTTAGCCTCCACCGCAACCACCTCCATAGGTCTTACGACATATTTATGTTGATAGACACCATAATCCATCTAGGGGTAATCATCCACTTGTAAACATAATCTCCATAGACCTCTTTAAGGCCCTAAAAAATTTAGATAACCCATCAAATCCATTCCACCTCAACTTGGGGGAAATTGACTTCAATCAAGGATATTCTCCTCCATCGCCTTCTACGTACTGGCCTTGTGACGAGATGCTACAGCCATTTCATTTCTCTATGAGGTTTACTGATGATGTCTTACATTCTAAGGAGGAACCTGAGGTTCCAATTGCTGATCTAAACCCAACAGATGGCATTTACCTGATCCCTACTCCCCACCAGTTGGAGGAGAGGTTGCATATGTCAATCGAGCCAACAATTGATAAAGATATCGATTCAGATCTTGAGAATCTACAATTTATCAAGTTGGGGGCAGTGGGAAAGGTAGAAGGAGCAATGAATATTTCTTCGTGATATTTCTTGAGAATCTACAATTTATTAGATCTTGAGAATCTACAATTTATTATTCTTTATAAAGTTTTTGATGTAATTTTTCATTCCTACCCAATAGAAGGAGGTAGTGGCTCTTTTATAGGTTTTTAAGAACCCTGAGTGGCCTGCAATGGGTGAGGTATGTAACTCATGAAGAAGTTTCTTTCGATAAGTGGAATTAGGGGTGAGGACCATCCTCCCTTTGTATCTTAATATATTGTCCTTCCAAGTGTATGGAGGTTTGCTACTAGGATTATATTGAAGTTGTTGAATTAAGGCGTGGGTAATAGGATCATTTATCCATTCTTCATGCACCTCATCTACCCATTTAGGAATAAGGGATGAAAGAGCATGGATTTGAGGCATATCTTCAAATTTTCTAGAAAGTGCATCGGCTGCCATGTTGTCCTTGCCCTTTTTATATGTAATTTCATAATCATAGCCAAGAAGTTTAGTAACCCATTTTTTTTGTTTCGGGGTATTAGTCCTTTGTTCCAAAAAATATTTCAAGCTATGATGGTCGGTGCATATAATGAAATGTTGGCCAATAAGGTAAGGCCTCCAATGTTGAATAGCATGGAAAATCGCTAACATCTCTTTTTCATATGTAGAGCAAGCTAAATTCTTAGGAGAAAATGTTTTGCTTATAAAAGCTAGAGGACTTTCATCTTGCATGAGTACGGCTCCCATTCCTATTCCTGAAGCATCACTTTCAATGATGAACGGTTTAGAAAAGTTGGGCATGGCTAGAACAGGGGTGGTGCACATTGCAGTTTTCAAGGTGATAAAGGCCTCATCTGCTTTAGGTGACCATTTGAAAGCATTTTTCTTAAGTAATTTTGTTAGAGGAGCAGCGATTTTACCATAATTTTGGACAAATTTTCTATAATATCCCGTTAGTCCAAGAAACCCACGTAGAGCCTTTACGGTTTTTGGAATAGGCCAATTTTTCACTTCCTCGATTTTGGAAGGATCTACCATCATGCCTTCCTTTGAGACAATATGTCCTAAGTATTCAATTTCTTGTTTCCCAAAGGAACACTTTGATCTATTTGCATAAAGTTGATTTTCCTTCAAGATTTGGAACGCTTGTCTAACATGGTCCAAATGTTCTTCCCATGTTTTGCTATAAATCAAAATGTCATCAAAGAAAACTAATATAAATTTACGAAGGAAAGGGTGAAATACCATATTCATTAGACTTTGAAAGGTAGAAGGAGCATTGGTAAGGCCAAATGGCATCACCAAGAATTCATAGTGCCCTTCGTGAGTGCGAAAGGCTATCTTAGGAATATCCTTTTCAGCGACTCGTATTTGGTGGTAGCCTGACCGTAAGTCCAACTTGGAAAAGTAAGCTGCCCCATGGAGTTCATCTAGTAGCTCGTCTATGACCGGAATAGGAAATTTATCTTTGATGGTCATTTTATTTAGCGCTCGAAAATCGACACATAAACGCCACGAACCATCCCTTTTCCTAACTAAAATAATTGGAGAGGAGTAAGGGCTTTTGCTAGGTCTAATGACTCCTGCTGTAAGAAGCTCTTGCACTAATTTCTCTATTTCGGTCTTTTGGAGGTATGGATAACGATAAGGTCTAATATTAGGAGGTTGATGCCTTGGAAATAGTGGAATAGTGTGATCGTGACTTCGTTGTGGAGGTAGTCCTTTTGGTTCGTTGAATACCGCCTTATGGTGGTCTAAAATTTTTTGTAACTCTGGTGTCTCGTCTTTTTGGTGACTAGGTTGAATTGAAAATAATTGGGCGACCATTCCTTTGTTCCCTTTTCGGATAATTTTTTCCATTCTATGTGAGCTGACGATTTGGGAAGGTCCTGATTTCAGGCCTTGGATAATATAGGTTTGGTTCTTTGCTATGAATTTCATCCATAGTTCATCAAATTCCCATTGGACTACGCCCAAGGTTCTTAACCATTGTATGCCTAGTACAATGTCGCATCCCCCTAGGGGTAAGATGTACATGTCACTTTGCATGGTATAAACCCCCATAGTTAGTTTTACATTTCTGCATTTTCCTTTGCATGCAATTTTTTTGCCATTTCCAATCATCACTTCGAAGTTATTGCAAGGGTATATGAAACAATTTGCTTGTTTAGCCACTTTTGGATCGATAAAATTATGCGTGCTACCAGAATCTAGGAGCACGGTAAGGTTTTGTTTCTTAAAATACCCTTTTACTCGCATTGTTTGAGGGGCAAAAAATCCGGCAAGGGCATTGAAGGAAACCTTTGGTGTATTTTCTTCATCATTTTCAAGTGTGTTGGATAATACCTCTACTTCGAGTTCAAGTTCCTCTTCAGTAGAATTTCCTTCCTCTGTGGCATCGAGAATATATAATTTTCGTGAGGAACATTTGTGATTTCTATCAAATTTCTCATCGTAGTGGTAGCAAAGACCTTTAGCTTGTCTTTCCTTCATTTCCTCGAAACTCAGACGTTTAATTGGTAGAGCGGGGTTAATTTTGGGGGTTGTGTAGGATTTTTGGGTTCGTCCATTTTGCATTGGCTTGGGGTTGGTATAAGCATTTGATTGTTTCCCCCAAGTTGGTTTCGTGAACCGATTTCGTGCCTTGATTTTGTCTTCTACTAATTTTGCTAAGCCGATGGTCTCTAACATGTTTGTAGGGTTGTACATTTGTACCTCAATTCAAATTTCTTCTTTTATCCTACTAACGAAACATTCTTGAAAGAAGGCAGTGTCTAATCTGGATGTTCGATTAGCTAACCTTTCAAATTTTGCTTGGTACTCGCTTACTGAAGTGGTTTGGCATAATTTAGTGAGGGCCCCTGTAAAGCTTTGAAACTTGCTAGGGAAAAATCTTACTAATAGGTTCTGTGTAAAGGTTGACCACATCGGAGTGCCATTAGTTTTCTTGAACCACTGGTACCATTGTTTGGCATCATTTTCCAAGTGGAAGGAGGCGATGTGCACTTTTTGTATTTTTGGAATTTGATTTAGTGAGAAATATTGCTCTGCTCAGTAGATCCAGTTTGTAGGGTCTCCGCATTCAAATTTTGGGAAGTCTAATTTGGTTTTTTGTGGTAGAATGGAAGTTTGTGGACCCCCTAACATTGCTCGGTTTGATGACCCATTGTTGGTTGAGTTTGCTTGTGTTGTTGCCTATTTTTGACTAATGGCATCAATTTTAACATCTATTGCAAATATTTTCTAGAAGAGTTCTCTTATGTTACGGGAATTCTCCTCTCTTTCCTATTTAACTTCGTCAACAATCCTTTCGTGTTTCTCGTGGATGGATTCCAGTGATCGTCGTCTGTCGGCCATTGCGGTTGGTGTAGGTAATGATCAATGTGACTAGGTAACGTGTGCAATTTTTTTTTTTTTTTTCAAAAATTTAATGGGCAATGCCCTATCAACCTTAAAATTGGTGCTCTCTGTTAATTAACAGAGTACAGCAGTCAACTGGTCAGTAGGGCGGGTAAGTTGACTATGCTCTGTCAATAGGCGGCAAGTTGAGGATCGAAATTCGACGCCGAAGACTTGTTATGGTTTGATATCTTTAAAATTTTTGGCTGTAACGATGTCGGATCTTTCTTTTTTTTTTACTACAGTAGCATCAGGTATAATTTAGTTTTACTACATGGTGTCAGGTTAAGCTTATTGATAGTTTCACCGATGGATGTCCCAATATTCTGTGATGGCGTAGTTGTTCTGATGACTGCGAACAGAAAAAGAACTGGGAGAAAAATTTCACCGACGGACAGTTGATATTTGAAGTCTGCTTTTGCTTATATTTGTGTCAATACATCCAGAATTTTCAAACCTTATATTTGAAGTTTATAAGGTTTCCTTTAAATTTTTTGCGTCGAGTTTTTTGTCCCACGGTCGAAACTTCGAAAAAATTTATATAAATTTGTATTTATATTTTTATTCACTTCCTCGTCGCCAACAGACACTGTTAAATGTTGCAGGTCTTCGACTCGTCCGACTGGAATGTTCACTGAAGGGCAGCGGAGTAGAATAGCCCCAGATTGGTGGCCAGGCAGGTGTGGTGGACGTCGGCGTTCACTCTGCAGGTGCGGCAGACGTGTGCAGGCTGTAGGGTTGGTGGAAAAAAATTTCTTGTATTTTGGCTCTGATCCAGATGTTAAGACACTGCTCGAAAGGAAACAATATACTGCAAATAAAAGATAAATGAATCGTTGATAATAAGAATCACCTTTTTGAAATATTGAGTTTAACCTGCAATATTGAGATATAATAAATAATGTATATTTGATTTGATGATTTATGACACCAAATATATTAACTATAAATATATGTGAAGTGTTGTAAATGAAAGGACATGTTGGTCCTTTATAATGAATCACTGAAATAATATACAATGTGTTAGGAATAGGGTCCTAACATATTATCCCCTAAAGAGAAAATCGATTACATATCCCTTCTCATAGAGAAGAATGAGGCTTTTGCATGGTCTTACAAAGATATGTTGGGACTAGATCCAAATCTAGTCATGCACAATCTGACGCTTGACCCCAAGGCCAAGTTGATTAAGCAAAAGCTGAGAAAGATGCATCCCATAGTATCCCTAATGGTCAAATATGAGCTACAAAAGTTGTTGGATGTTAGGTTTATCATTTTCATAGACTATCCACCATGGTTTTCCAACATGGTTCCCATCAAGAAGTCTGATAAGAGGATTCACATTTGCACAAACTTTTGAGACCTAAACAAAGTGAGTCCTAAGGATGATTTTCCTTTGCCAAGCATTGATACCCTGGTAGATGCCACAACGGGCCATGAAATTTTATCCCTCATGGATGGTTTTTTTGGATACAACCAGATTCATATCAATCCAGAAGACCAATTTAAAATGGCATTCACAATGCCTTGGGGGATATTTTGCTATAAGGTCATGCCTTTTCGCGTTAAAAACATCGACGCTACCTACCAGAGTGCCATGATATACATCTTCCATGATTACATGCATAATATTCTAGAATATTACATTCATGACTTATTGGCCAAATCCTTATTACACCATGAGCATCTCAATGTCTTGCACAAAGTCCTCGATCGTCTTATTGAGCACAACATGATATTGAACCCCAAGAAGTGTATCTTCGACATCACATCTAGAAATCTCTTGGTAGTTATAGTCTCTAAGAAAGGCATTAAAGTGGACCCCAATAAGGTCAAGGCAATCCTCTAGTTGCCTCCCCCAACTACCATAAATCAACTCTAAAGCTTGTAGGGTAAGGTTGCATCCATCAAATGCTTCATAGCACAATTGTGGGACAAATATCGACCCATGAATAAGTTACTACATAAGGGGGTCATATTCCATTGGGATGATGAGTTTCAATCTACCTTTGATGCAATCAAAAAATATCTAGCTTCATCACCAGTATTGGTTGTACCTAGACCATAAGTGTCATTCCGCTTATACATCTCAGCCATTGAGATTACCTTGGGTGCCATGTTAGCCTAGAACAATGAATTGCATAAGGAACAGGCTACCTACTATCTTAGCCACACATTGGTCAGCTATAAAATCAAGTACGCATACATTGAGAAGTTATACCTATAGGTGGTTTTCAACACCAAGAAGCTATGCCATTACATGCTTATTCATACCACGTATGTTGTATCAAAAGAGAATCCATTACGATACATGATGAGTCATACTTATCACAATTGTCACATAGTGAAATGGATCATGTTGCTGATAGAGTTTGATCTAGATTTTATTGGACAAAAATCAATTGAGGGTTAGGTCATTGCTGATAAAATCGCAAAGGCTTTCCTTCAGGATGAGTAGCCTCTTAGCATGGAGCTTCTTGACGATGGATTCTTCCAAATATCAGAATCGCCTGATTCCGACGAGGCTAAGTCATAGGCAGATATGACTCAGTTCGTCAAATTCTCCAAGTGTGAGAAAGGGAGTGGCGTAGGAATCATGTTTTTTACACCTCAAGGGGCTCCCATATCCCTATAATTTAAACTCAATTTCCCATGCACCAACAAAAATTTTGAGTACGAAGACTTGCTCATAGGCCTTCAAACGACTATCGCTATGAAAATAAACAAGCTAAACATTTTTGATGACTCCTTGCTCATCATAAACTAGGTCAAAGGGATTTACCAATGCAAGTGCCTAGTTCTGCAAGCCTATAAAGCCCTTGTGGATAAACTTCTAATAAATTTCAAATGGTATGACATCGAGGCACTTCCTCATTCATCGAATCATTTTGTGAACACCATGGCCTCCTTTGAGTCTCTAATCCCGTAGAACCCTACCAATTATATGATAATAATTTATGTTAAAATACTATCACAATCTGTGGTTGAGCGTGTGAACACTCAAACCACACTATAAGTTCACTTGATTCAGATTGAACCTCATCAAGATAGGTTCTCACACATTCAGGAGCACTTGAATCATGCGCTTGGGGGACTCTTTTCCCTCAAACCCCTTTTGATAGCAGTACAATGTTATTCTTACAAGTTCTTTTCCAATTAGCATTCACCCAGGATGAACTTCAGAAGGGGTAGGAAATTTATGCAATTGAGGCTTCCTCACACCAGGACTAGTCCATGCAAATCAGGGAGTCCCTAAAGCTTGGTAATCTCCCTCCTCGATTTTTGTACACTGCCAAAATGATATTTAAATGAAAGGTGAAAAAATATGTCTTACTTGAAGACATTTTGTATCATCAAGGCTATGAAGGTATCCTCCTTCCCTACTTAGAGCATCAAAAGTCATTTTGGGCAATGGCCCAAGTGCACGACAGTACGTGTGGTGGCCATTTTAGCGGTGTGGCCATCGCTAAATGCATACTTTGCATGGTATATTATCAGCAAACTTTATAGTGTGATTGTTGCACATATGTTAAGAAGTGTGTAAAGTTTCAAAACCATGCTAACTTGACACATGTACCTTCTCAGGCCTTACAACCGATTCAATCGGCATGGTCATTCTTGCAATGGGGGTTGGATTTAATCGAGAAAATATAACCCGCCTCCTCAGGCCATCACATGTTCATCATTACGGCTATCAATTATTTCACAAAATGGGTGGAATCAATTCCCATTACCACTAAAACAAGACCTTGCATCATAGAGTTCATATTACATAATATCATTTTTTATTTTGGTATTCCATCCAAGATCATCTCTGATAATGGGACATCGTTCAGGAATAAATATGTGCATGCTTTGACAGGGAAGTATAATATCTAGCATAGCTTTTCCACACCCTATTATCCACAAGAAAATGGGCAAGAAGAGGCATCAAACAAAACATTGATTTCCATTCTAGAGAAAATATTTAAATAAAATCAAATCGATTGGCACACGTAAATACCCCTTGCTCTATGGGCCTACTACACTAGCATTCGGATGCCCACTAGGATAAACCCATTTTCACTAGTGTATGGAGCCAAGGTGGTCATGCCTCTAGAGCTTTAAATCCCATCACTACACATATCTATGTAATATTTCATCGATGATGATACCGCACGATAGGCTCTCTTATAGAACCTTACGTTGCTTGATGAATGATTCATCAATGCCCTCAATCACTTGCATGTTTATCAAGAGCGACTCAAGAGAGCCTACAATATGAAATTCCATTGTATATACTTTTAGTTCAGTGGCCTCATCCTAAAATAGAACCAACAAAATTCTAATTTGTTGCCCCATCTACGGGATAAGTTTACGACAAACTAGTTAGGTCCTTTTGTCATCACTAGTCAAATCAGACCCAAAACTTACCGCCTAGCTTCCCTTGAAGGAATAGAGGATCCTAAACCCTTGAACATCCTTCATCTATGGTCTTTCCATGCTTAGAGTGTTTTTTCCCATCCCAAAAGGCTCCAAGGGTATCTACATACCGCTTGGTCAACCCAAAATGCTCCTAGGTGGTCTATGACCATCTAGGTCACCCTAAAAGGCTCCAAGGGTATCTACATACCGCTTGGTCAACCCAAAATCCTCCTAGGTCATCTATTACCATCTAGGTCACCCTAAAAGGCTCCAAGGGTATCTATGTACTACTTGGTCAACCCAAAACACTCCTAGGCAGTCTATGACTATCTAGCTCACCCAAAATGCTCTTAGGCAGTCTATGACCATCTGGGTCACCCTAAAAGTCTCCAAGGGTATCTACATACTACTTGGTCAATCCAAAATGCTCCTAGGTAGTCTATGACCATCTAGGTCACTCCAAAATTCTCCAAGGGTGTCTACAACCTACTCAGTCAATCCAAAATGCTCCTAGATGGTCTATGACCATCTAAGTCACCCCAAAATACTCCAAGGTTGTCTACAACCCACTTGGTTAACCCAAAATTCTCCTAGGCATTCTACGACCATCTAGGTCACCCAAAAGGCTCCAAGGGTGTCTACAACCCACTTGGTCAACACAAAACACTCTTAGGTGGTCTAAGACCATCTAGGTCATCCCAAAAGGCTCCAAGGGTATCTACATACCACTTAGTCAACCCAAAACACCCCTAGGTGGTCTACAACTATCTAGGTCACCCCAAAAGGCTTCAAGGTTATATAAAACCTTCTTGGTCAACCCAAAATGCTCCTAGGTAGTCTATGACCATCTAGGTCATCTCAAAAGGCTCCAAGCATATCTACGTACCGCTTGGTCAACCCAAAATGCTCCTAGGTGATATACGATCGTCTAGGTCACCCCAAAATGCTCCAAGGATATCTACATACCGCTTGGTCAACCCAAAATGCTCCTAGGTAGTCAATGACCATATAGATCACCCAAGAAGCCCCAATGGCATTCCTTAAGCCCATTTCTCAACCTGTATATACATACACATTTAAAAAAATCTAAAAACATTATTGAAATAGCAAAATTACAAAAATATTGCATTTCATCAAGTTGCATACCATTGCATTATATCATCACTTGCACTTGGCATACTCATAATTGCACTTTGTATTTTAGAGTGGCTCATATGTGTCTAGCACTGATACTATACACCAGTCATCATTCAAAATCTATGTTTTTCAAATCCTCGTTCACACCATTTCATACTTTGTATATCATCTACACCTACATTTCTCACTTTCCATATTTGTGTCCGTTCTCTTCACCTAGCTATTTATTCTATAATGTCATTAGTATTTTCAATCACTCAACCATCTCTAGTTTTCTTTTCATATTTTATAGAAAACTATCTTAAGTTTTAGGAGGTAGAGTCTTGCTTAGATTGTACCTTGTATACATCAAAATCCTGACACATTTTTCACACTAATAAATCCAATTTTTGCACAAGGAAATATGAAACCTATGAAGTGGTCTAGGTTACCTTAATTGAAAAGTTTATCTTGATCATACCCCTACGCGTATGGTTCAAGAATGCTAAGAATTGATAAAAGGACAATCTCCTCCTTACCCAATTCATCAAAATAAATAGTGGTTTTCACCACTATCAAAATCAAAATTCCAAAAAGAAAAAATCAAAATCACAATAAATAGTGGTTATCACCACTCCCCAAATCCCTTGCTCAAAGAAAACAAAATACAAAATAAACAAAAAATTTCATCACTACATATGAGCAAATATCCTTGAAATCAAATAAAATAAAATAAGGGAGTATTGAACTTGAATCCCTAGAATTCTCAATATTCGACAAACCATTAGGTGATCCTCATTACAGGTTTGGTGGAATAAAGCCTTCCTAGAAATGGTGGTATCCTTATGCATGATGATATGTCTGTCACATTAGCTTTTTGCGTGTGTGTAGATCAATGTTTACATGTGGATGAGCTAGCTTTTGGTAGCCTATACTACCTAGTGGTCTATTCAACAACGTACAAAACCTAGAATCATGCTACTCATAGGGTGATCTCCAGTACATATGGGTTGTGTTAAGCCTATTTGGCACTAGGATAATCTTATGCTTATCACAAAAATGAACTCACTTGCACACACAGGGATATTAAGTATCTAGGTCATCTTAGCGGATTCATACCTTGTCAAAAAGTCTTGCATGGTTATTATATAACTTTTGATCAGTTGACTAGAGTATTTGAGTCTCATGAAAACCTTAGGGACATTCTATAACATTCTACTATTCATCTCATTTCATACCATTATCTCATTAATCCATTACATAGTCTCATGACAACATTACACATGAATTGATGAATTCTATACAGTCTATGGTGCTAACATAGTATGTCATATAGTATCCACATTTCATCATCTAGATCAATCAATCATCCATATTATTATGCATCCATACCAATACATATCATAAAATCAAATAAAATCACAACATATGCATACATTATAAGCATCCATCAATACATCATAAAGCAAATCAATACATTGCATACATCTCATAAAGTAGTATGGAACACATGATGATAAAACATAAAAGCTCATATATATATGTATATGTATGGGGAAAAAATATACATCATACTCCTCGAGTTTCCCATAGGCTACAATAAAGTGGGTCCTCCGACCTCACAATACCAAAAATCCAAAATACCAAAAAGATCCATTAGAGTCTCGAGAACCATGGTCACGTAGGTCCAATACTATGACTCTCACTCCTACCCTTGGTTCGAGCTTGCCAAGAACTCCTAGACCTGCTACACCCTAACCTACCCATCCTCTGTGTAAATCTAGGTGCCCTCATCCTAGCTGAATACTATCTGGTACCACTCTACCAACTCTGGTATGGTCTACTAGCAGATGGTCGGGCTGGTATGCACCCCCTAAGGTGCACTATCTCATCCTCAAACTCATTAGTAAAATCCTAGTCCTATTGGAATCTCACCTGGTATATCTCCACTAAGACTTGGAGTTGTACCACCTCTTCCTATAGTCTAGTCATATCCCCATTGCTAGGTCCCTCCTACCTAGGGCTTCAAGATCGCAACTGTTCCTGTAGAGCTGCTATCTCTGAGTAAGCATCTTGTACCTATGTTCTAAGGAGATATATCTCCTACCTAACCCTAACCATATCATCCCATAGTTCAATCATCGTGTCATCCTATGCCACCTACTGTGCCTATACTCCCTAATATCTAGTGTCATCATCCCCAAATTCACCCCGATCTCCCAAGTCCAAGAGGTCTACCTGCTCATCTTCCATGTTACAAATCTCATGCCACTCACCTACCTTAACTTGGTCCTCATAAGGAGCCTCCTAATGAGCCTCCTCTATCGCCCTTGCTACACCACCCCCTAGTGGCCCTTCTCCTTGCCACTAGTGCATCACCCGCCATGCGTCATACTCCTCTGTAGTCTCTGCATCATCCAAATCCAAAATTTCTACTATAGGATTTGCATCCCCTCCAACCACCTCCACCACTGGCCACCTCAGTGTCCTCTCATCCTCATGATACTGGTAAACCATTGGCTCACTAGTAAACCACTATTAAGAAAGAACTTTTGCTCTAACTTGTGTCATCCAAACAACCATCTCCCAAGGCAAGGGATATGGTTGGTTAGATGACCCAAGAATAAAGAAAGAACTTTTGCTCTGACTTGTGTCATCCAACCAACCATCTCCCTTGCCTCACTTGGCAAAGCTACACCTCAGCACCAGCCCATTTTGGGCAATCCCTATAGAGTATCAAGAGTATATTTGTTGCTCTGAGTACTAAAAAATACTAGGTATAATGACCCACGTCACCCACCAAACATCGAATCTGTACCACCTCCTACACCCATTGCCATAGGATCCTATAGCCAATCTCTCAATCTACCACATGTGCTCGTATCATTCATGGTAGTCCCTGTGACCTATCCATCGCTATATGCTACCATCCCCAAACCTATAGTAGAAAGCTATAGACCAATCCCTTACATCCATGAGAGTGGATCTTGTACAACTCATCATACAGCTATGCCAGGAGTGTCATCCCCCATGCCATCACTAGTGGTTGCTCCACAGTACACCCTACTAGAGCAAACACTAACTCCAAAAGGTTCTAAGGAAACCTGACACCTGATGAGTTTGGTAGAAGGATATTAGAGATAAATATCATCAAAAAAATGTGCCTCATGCCCAATACCATGGACTCATACCAGTGCGCCACTAGTATGCCTTTGTTGAAAGATTCCCCTATCACCTCCTTTATGGCCCTACCAAAGTATCTCTCTATGACTGCCTCTCTCTGGTCATGGTGAGTAAACATAATTGATTGTCCCTCTATAAAAATGTATAATATCTAGTAGGCATCCTCCAAAATCACTATCATATCCCCTGTTAGTAGGTGGAATGTGTTGGTTCGGGGGTCCCATAGATCAATAAGAGCTATCGAGTAAGTGCGGTCGCCCAACACAGGCTCTAACCACGTCACCTACTTGAGGCCAATGGCATCAATCCAATCCTAGTTAGCACCTATTAATAAGTTTCTCATGGTATAAAAGAGGGTCATAACTCGACACTGACTCTTCACCACCTAGCAGAGACAAGTCAGTCAATAACAAGCTCCAAATAGGCTTCAAAATGCCCCAAAAATACTCAAAAAAGACCAAAAAAGGGCCCTTTTCATGCCAGTTTATGGTCATCCCACCCAAGGATGAACCCCAAATATATGACCATCCCACCCAGGGATGGCCCCTATGTAGCTTAGGTTGGCCATCCTACCCAGGGATGGCCCCCAAATTGGGCAAAATTAGGCCTTCCAAACCACCAAAAATAGTCAAATAATGGCAAAATAAAGCAATAAAATTACATAAAAATACAAAAAAAAGAATAAAAAATTAGAGGGCATCACTAATTAGGTTAAATTATCAATAATTTAGTGTGCTCTATCAAAAATAAAAAATAAGCAATAATTCCACTTTTAATCTTAAGCATAGTGCAACAAGAAATTCAATTCTTATCCATATTGCACTGAATATATCATTGGATGAGTCTACACACTGGCTCATGGTGACTGTAGGATAATTTCATTAGCACTCCACTATGTAGAATCCTTCTCCTCCTCCTCACCTCTCAAGCTGCAAAGTTACAAATGCACAAATGAGCCTACATAACCCATTTTTAGCTTAAATAACCCTCTCAGGGCCCTGACCATCCCTGGGTGGTATGAGCAGATAATTGGCTGGATTTCCCACCCTAGGACAGTCATAAAATGTGCCACTATCCCAGCTTGGGATGGCCAACAAAAATTTTCATCAAAACAGCTCAAAATGCACCAAAATGGGTCCAAAATCCACCAAAAATAACTCAAATTTGGTCAAATTTCACAAGGGATAAAAATGAATCTAAATTGCTAATGTAGAAGTGTAAAATTATTTACTTCACACTCTAATAAGGCCATTGCATCTATACCACACCATGAGAACAAATTTTTTAGCTCCTTTCTTCCATACATCACCAAAATCATCAAAATCCTCTTAAATTGCTCCATTTTTCAATGGGTAAAATTGACAAAATCCCAACCAAGTCATAGGGGTCAAGCGACTCATCACTTTTATCACTCATAATTCCATAAACAAATCATCACTTGAGAGGGTAGTCATACTTAATGATTTCATAATCAAAATCAACAAACACACACTCAATCATGAAAATTGTGTTTGTCCAATGAATCTTTGACAAAGACAATCACGCTCCTACTTGGGGCAACAAACAAGCACAAATTAACTAGATACTTGACATTATTAAGCATAAAGGATAATAGACCTTGCCTCCTTATAAAGTGAATAGTTTCTAAAATCAATTCAACCTAAAATGCAAGGTTGTACTTGAAGCAAGTTTTTTAGCTCATCAAAAGCAAGGATTCAAGAACGCATGCTCTTTTCACGATTGGGGCATTCAAATTTTGTTAGGTTATTGAATAACCCTAATAATTTAGCATTTTAGTCATCTATTTTTTCTCAGCACTATGTTGCACACAACGCATCTCAAAAAGGGGCATCTATAGACACTAAAATCTGGTCAATCCAATTAGGCAACCAAGACAAGGTCTAATTGACACCATTTGGCTCCCTTGGGCAACCCTTAGAGGTTTTACAGTGGTCCTAACCACTCTTGGAAGGATCTACCCCACTTTTGGGAGGTTTTTGGCCACATAGGCATGACCGTCCCACCCTGGTATGATCATAGTTTGTGGTCATCCCACCCAAGGATGGTGGCAAACTGGTCATCCTGAGGTGGGACGACCATAAGGTTTGACTCCCAAAAAGTTAAATTTGGATATATGGCACCCAAAAACTACTATTTTCCCTACCTATTCAAGCATGTAGACTTGAGGGTACAAAATTCTTATGACATGCTACATGATGGAGGACAAAAAAGGAGATTCTCTTCCCCTTCCAATGCATACCTCCTTTTTGACAAGTGGTACCTCTTGCCCTGCATGCCCTCACATGCCTTTTTACCCAAAGGACTCCTTTGGATATAAAGTGGTTCTACTTTCCACAAAAATTATACAGATAAGTTTTGAGACATAGCAATGGAGTGCTGCCAAGATTTCCCCTCACCATTTTGTGCCTTTTTCCCTTGAAATCTCTGTGGAAAAATTGGTGATCATCCCACCCTAGGATAGTCCACATTTTGTGATAGTCACCACCGTCCCTGCAAGGTACGATAGTAGACATGTACATGATTTATTTACTATTATTTTTTAGGCATATTCTAGAGTAGCATATGAATCTCCTATCCAAATTTCATGCATTTTGGAGCTATATTGAGTGAGATATCATATTTTTAAGTTTTTGTAGTCTTGTAGGGTCCATCGGAAGGCGCACATAGATATGTGCCTAATTTTGCAAATCTAACCATATGGGTCCTCTTAATATCATATTTTATACATAGTACCCAATTTTCATGCATTTTTTATATGTTTAGGGCTAGAAATTGTTTGGGTTTTTGCAGGTTCGAGAAGCGCACTGCAGAAATGCCACATCATTGGATGCAATTTCTATTCTTTTTTTGGTGAAACCTTCCCAAAAACATCTATTTTATATAACTCTGAATTTTTTAGTCATTTGGAGTTGTTTTAGATAGGCGTATTGCATATTCATATTTTCTAGCCTTTTAGTGCCTATGGGTTTTGCATGTTTTCAATATACACACTTGCTATTTAATGATTATGGTTTTCTTGTGTGTAGGTGCAGGTCATACAGTGTACAAGGAAGGAGCACAATATTAGAGAACAAAGTGGCAGCATCGTAGGCCCACCCACTTTGATTGTGGGTACGAGGAAGAACATTGGAAGTGCACACGAGTTACTTTGAGGATTCGATCCTTGGGCACCATTTTGTAACAATTGTATCAATCATGAGCACTCAAGGGTACACCTATGTAACCATGTTTTTGATCGATTGAAATAATATAATAAATCTTCATTTCACTTTATTTCTCATGTTTTGGTCACTTATCCATGTTTACTTGCATGCTTCCCTTTTGATGCTCATCAGACACTAGAGATAGATGCACATTATTTATTGCTTATAGGTGCACATTTTTTCCCCTACTTCACCCACACTAAAATATCAAACCTTTGTTCTATTTTTCTTATACCATAATTTTTAATGTTGTAAAGAGTGTCTTCATTCTTGACTTGGCATTATACTTGCGAATATTTTTTTTATCAATGCAAAGGTCCTCAAGCCATACATTCCATTTATGCTTGAACCTACATGTATATAACATCTTTTAGGCATGGATCTAAATTACTGGATATCAATTTTTCCAAATTAATTCATCTGTATTTAGTAGATACATCCATATGGAACTCATAATCTATTTAAAATTATGAGAGCTAGACATTTTTCATTCAAATCTATGGTACACACTTTGATTAAATCAAGCATTAATTTTTCTAGTTGAAATTAGAAATACTAGAGACATTCATTGTTGAATAAGATGATTATTTTGACTAGATCATGGGTTTATCAATTGTTCATCAACAATGATACCAATATAGTGAATGCTATTATAAATACAAATATTTGCATCTTAGTATTGACTTAGATCTTCACTCAATAGTTTGGTTCCATACTCTAATTTGACATCAACATAGTATTTGATATAAGCATCCATTTCAATTCCATTATCCAAATTCGATATTACACTATACATTAAGTCCTAGTGTTGAATGATTTAGAATATTAGTAATCTAATCTTATTAGACAATTTTGACAAAGGTTGATAGAGTTGATGTAAACCTGCGGGTGATATTGATTTAAGCCTATTGACATTCTCTATGTAGGCCTATGGTAATTCTTAATGTAAGAATTTGATTAGTCCTGACGTATTCACCCCATGATACCAATTAAATCACTTGTATGGTTAAACTTAATTAAGCATGTATTGTAAAATAGTTCCTTAATCCATGCTATATAGGATAGAGTTTTGTAGTAATTAGGGATTAGGTGTTTTCTATATATAACCCTAGTCATTGATTCTTAGTTTATTTCATGTGATAACATGGGGTGGGTATGGGCACCCACACATTCTTCCTATTTTGCTTATGTATATTGATTCTATTGTTTATATGTTCTTTTATTTTGGTTCTATATTCTTTTGTAATATAATATATGGTGAATTAATGCATTGTAATGTTTGTGGAAAGTATTTTAAAATCCAAAATGGTATCAAATTTGACATAACGTGACATTACCTAAATATGTAGAAGATATCTTCTCTTCAATGATATAAGGAGCATAACAAGGAATTTATTTCTTATTATTATTTCTTACAAAAAAATCAAAAAGAATTTCATGAAAATTTATGTTTTTCAAAAACATCACTCTAGGGATATTTTGGAGGAAAAACTTCTAGAGGTAGGTACTTTTTGTATACAAAAGGATGTAGAGATTTCATTTTTAAAATTGCATGTCTTTCCAAGATCTATGCACTGGTGACAATAGTTCAAATACTTGTTATATGTTGTAAAATATTGTTTAGTTGTAAAAGAATCATCCTTTGGATGGTCACTACAAGGTATACCTTGTTCCTATGGATCCCTTTTAAATGGTTGGGGTTGATTATTTAGAAATCTATTTCTATTGTTTGATTATTCAACTATTCACTTTTGATATTGGAGGATAGATTTTGGTCTTCATGTTTAATATTCATGATCTTTTCATGGGAAACTCAACATCTTTGATCCAAAAAGTGGAGTCATGATTTCATGTTTAAGGAAGGATTGATCTAGTCTATGTGCCTTTAGCAAGATAAGATAACAATATTCATGATGAACATTCATTAGACCATTTAAGAACCCATTATAAGGGTGATATGTTACCATATCTAATGTCTTCTCTCCTTATACTCAATTCAAATTATTGGGGTTGTTGGAAAATTAGTAATTTGATCTTATTGGCTGATATTGACAATGTTGATATAATCCTACATAAAATCTTAATGTGAACATATGAGCATGTACAATGTTAGGATTAAAGCAAAAAATATGAGCAATAAAATGCAGAAATAAAACACAAAATAAAATAATGCAATACACAATAGATGTTGATTTATGTGGTTCACCCAATGTGGGCTACGTCCACGGAGAAAATAACCAGGACTTATATTCTATATAGAAAAATCTCTTTGTTACACAATCATGCATCGAACATTACAATCGATCGTCATACAACATCCTCTTATAAAAGTGCATTGCAATTTTAGAGCAAAAAACCCACCTAAAATCTACCGTCTAATCTGTGACCTAATATCAAATGGTCCAGATTTACATAGAGGAAAAAGCATATATTTTTGGCTGCCCCCTAGACCCCCCTAGCAAACACAAGAAGGGGGGTCTAATTCCCCCTCTACACCCCCCCTCTTTCACGTAGTGGATCCAAGTATAGCTAAAACAAAGACCTCCAAATTAATCAAGCTCCACAATCAATAATCTTCCACTTGGAGACTGATCACAGTAACTCCACCGCTACTGCACTTGCTAGACTATGCTTCAACTTTTGACCTAGAAATTTTCTCACCTTTTACTATCATGCTTGAAGACCAACTGAAACTAAGCAAGAACTCAGTTTCTCCTTGGTTACTACTTTTGTGAACATATTTTTAGGATTTTGGCTAGTGTGTATCTTCTCTAATTTTAACTATCCATATTCTAATAATGAGCATATGAAATGGTACTTGGTATGTATGTGTTTAGTCCTAGAATGGAAAGCTGAATTATTTGCAAGATGAATGGCACTCTAACTATCACTATATAATGTTCTATTATCCTTCTTATTTCCCAACTCCTCCATAAATCTTTGTAATCAAATAATCTCATTACTAGCCTTTGTAACAACAACATACTCTGCTTCTGTTGTTGACAATGCAACAACCTTCTGTAATTTTTAAATCCAGCTTACTAAAATTTCACTTATAGTAAAAACATACCCTGTGGTACTCCTCCTATTGTCTATATCACCTGCCATATCTAAATTGATATATCATTGTAAATCAGTATTATATCCTCCAAAGCATAATTCTTGAGTAAAAATACCTCTTAAATACCTAAGAATCCACTTCACTGCCTCTCAATGATTTCTTCCTAGATTGCTCATAAACCTGCTCACAACTCCCAATGCATGTACAATATTTGTCCTTGTGCACACCATTGCAAAAATCAAACTGCCAATTGTTGATGAATAAGGAACCTTGGATATGTAGTTCATCTCCTCATGTGTCTTAGGACACATCTCTTTAGTCAGTTTGAAATTATTTCCCAAAGGTGTGCTAATAGGTTTTGCATCCTACATACCGAATATTTCCAACACCTTCTCAATGTACTCACTCTAAGACAATGTTAATTATCGGTTTTCCCTGTCTCTTGTTATTCTCATACCAAGGATTTGCTTTGCAGCACCCAAATCCTTCATTGCAAATGACTCTGCCAATTTTATTTTGAGTACAATTATGTCCTGCATGTTAGACCCCATAATAAGCATATCATATACATACAATAACCGGATAATATAGTTACCATGATCTAATTTCTTAAAATAAACATAATAGTAAGAATAACATCTTCTATAACCTTGATCTGACAAAAACCTATCAAATTTCATATACCACTACCTTGGAGCTTGCTTCAGGCTATATAGGCTCTTTTTCAACCTACATACTAGTTCCTCCTTTCCTTTGACCTCATACCCTTGTGGTTGTTGCATATAAATATCTTCCTTCAAATCCCCATAACGAAAAGCTATTTTTACATCTAACTATTCAATATGCAAATCCTCTATAGCCACTAAGATTAAAATAGTTCTAATTGAAGTCATTTTAACAATAGGATAAAATATTTCATCATAATCAATACATTTATTTTGTACAAACCCCTTTACAACCAGTCTAGCCTTATACCCATTTTTACCTCCATATTCTTCTTTAACCTTGTAAACCCATTTATTCTGCAATGGTATTTTTCCTATAAGCAACTGAACCAGATCCCAAGTCTAATTATTTATCAAAGAGTCCATCTCCTCTTTCATTCCTTGCTCCCACTTCTTCTTGGTTTATACCTACATTACTTCTTCATATGTTTTTGGTTCACCAAATTTAGACAATAATACATAATATAATTAAGGAGAGTAACGTACAGGAGGTCTACTTATGCTGGTAGATTTTCAAACAATAGTTGTAGGAGTTGGAGGTGCTAGTTGCTGCTACTATTATTGATTTTATAGCACCTTTGGAGTTTCAATTTCATCAAACACTGTGTATTTTATGTTTACCTTTTCCTGTTTCTTTTCCTACTGATCCTTATACATGACTTTCTCATTGAATATTACATCTCTACTCTTAATGATTTTGTTATTTTCATAATCCCAAAAGTGATAGCCAAAATCATTAACTCCATATCCAATGAAAAAACACTTCTTGGATTTTACCTCAAGTTTAGTTTGATTTTCTTTACTAATATGGATGAAAGATTCACAACCGAAAGTCTTTAGAAATGAGTAGTTAACAGGCTTACCTATCCATACCTCTTCTAGAATCCCACCATCTAGGGAACCTGAAGGTCCTCTGTTTATAAAATAAATTGTAGTATTCACAACATCTATCCAAAATTGTAAGGGTAATCCTACATGTAATCTCATGCACCTAGCATGTTTCATGATAGTCCTATTCATCCTTTCTGACATACCATTTTCTTGTGGAGTTCCTGGAACTGTCTTCACTCTACGAATCCCATGATATGAACAGTAACTGTCAAAATTTTTACTACAATACTCACCTCCATTATCATATCTGAGACACTTTAGATTATTTCCTGTCTCATTCTCAACCAAAGCTTTCCATTTCTTAAAGGTATCAAAAATATCCAATTTATTTCAAATACAGTAAACCCAAGTTTTTCTAGTTGCATAATAAATAAACATAACATAATAATGAGAGCCACCAAGAGATGCTACCTAAGTTGGTCCCCATACATCTGAATGTATAAGCTCTAGCTTTTCACTCTTCTTTTCTTTTCCAACTCTAAGAAATCTGACTCTTTTCTATTTTCTATAAACATAGTTCTCATAGAAGTCTAAATCAACCTAATTCAAACCTAGTAATAAATTCCTTGAGTGGAGAATCTGCATCCCCTTCACACTCATGTGTCCAAGCCTATGATACCATAATGTTATATCCACTCCTGTAGAACCTAAAGCAATATAAAGACCAGTATTACCAGTACATACATACAACGTACCTTCCTTATTTCCTTTTGCTAATAATAGTGACCCTTTAGCAACCTTCCATAAATTTTCTAAGAATGTAATTGTACATCCTTCACTGTCCAACTACCTTGTGGAGATTAGATTTCTTCTTAAGTCAGGAATATGCCTTACCTCTTTCAACAACCATTGGTTTCCATTTGGTAACTTTATCTATATGTTACCCTTTTCAGTGATTTTACATGGTCTATCATCACCCAAATAGACCTATCCAAAATCACCTTGAACATAATCTAGAAAATATTTTCTATGGGGTGTGGCATGATATGATGCACCAGAGTCTAGCACCCAATAATCATTAATATTATCTAGTAAAATAATTAAGGCATATTGCAATACATCACCTACTACGTTTGCTTCCTGATTACTCTATTTTTCTTCTCCCTATTTTTCTTTTTGATTCCAACAGTATCTTTTTAGGTGTCCTTTCTTCCTATAATTCTAGCATTCCAACTGCTTCCCTTTGGATTTGGATTTGCCTTTCTTTGATTTTCCATGATTCCCTAGGTTTTTTCCTCTCTCCCTTTGTCTCACCCCATTATCTATAGTCAAAGCATTACCTGATATCCCACCTCTGCTTTTCCATTGTATTTCCTTACTAAGGATAACACCAATAACATCATCAAACTTTAAATTATTTAAACCAGAGACAGAGTTACTCAGAGCCATTACCAAGCCATTCTAGATTTTTGGTAATGAGCACAAAATCAAGAGAGCCCTAACCTCATCATAAAAGTTTACTCCTATAGAACTTAAATTATTTGTAAACATGTTAAATTCATTTAAATGATCAGTAACAGACCCACCTTCTGACATTTGCATATTAAATAAATATTTCATAATAAATACCTTGTTCAAAGCTAAGGTTTTTTCATACAGTTTAGCCAACGCATTAATTAAACCCTCCATTGTATTTTCCTTCAAAACATTGAAGGCCATCGATGATGCCAAACATAGTTGTATTTTTCCTAGTGCTTTTCTATCTAGAACTTCCCAATCTTCATCTGTTGTCAATGTCAACTTCTTTGCTACTCCACCTAACGATAGGTAAAGATATTTTTGATAAATATAATCCTCCATTTGCATCTTCCATTGTTGGTAGTTTTGGCCATTAAACTTCTCAACCCTAAATCTACCTTCTTCTACCATTGCTCCCACTCAAATTGGAAACCCTCCTTTCAAGTGCATTTTTCAAACCCTAAGCTCGCTCTGATACTAGTTGTTAGGATTAAAGCAAAAAGTACGAGCAATAAAATCTAGAAATAAAATACAGAAGAAAATAATGCAATACAAAATATACATAGATTTACGTTGTTCACCCAATGTGGGCTACGTCCATGGAGAAAATAATCAGGCCTTATATTTTATCCAAAAAAACCCCTTTGTTACACATCCGTGCACCAAACATTACAATCAACCGCCATACAACATCCTCTTATAAAAGTGCATTACAATTTTAGGGTAAAAAATCTGCCTAAAATCTATCATCCGATTTGTGACCTAATATCAAATGGTCCAGATTTACATAGAGGAAAAAGCATCTATTTTTGGCTTCGAGGGCACCGCCCCCCTTGGACCCCCCTGGCGGACACAAGTAGGGGGGCTAATGTCCACCTACACCCCCCCTCTTTCACGTAGTGGGTCCAAGTACGACTAAAACAAAGACCTCCGAATTAATCAGGCTCCACAATCAACATACAATATAATCTTGTAGATATTATTTATGTAGGCATATGGGAATTCTCTATGAAAGCTTAAGCAAGGATCTAATATTCATGTATAGTTAAATTTAATTACGGGTTTAATATATTATAAATTAACATCTAAGCTAAGTTATGTGGGCTTGAGGTTTGTAATAAGTATTGTTTAAGTATCTATTATAAATACCCTCACTCACTAATTTATTGTATTAGTTTATGTGATGTGATATCATGGGAGTGCCTATAGGTACCCACTCCTTCTTCCTACTTTTGTTATCTATATTCTTTCTTTCATCTATTTGCTCTCTTATTTTGCTTCTTTATTCTTGTGCAATATGATCTATGATGAATGTATACTTTGTAACATTTCTAGAAAGTATTATAAAGTCACACAAGTTTTAGATGCAAACATATCATCAAGAAAGTTCTTATACATATAAAACTAAAAACTATGCTCCAACTAATAGAGTAGACTATAAAATTGATATTGCTCTATGGAAATATGATATTTTAACCATTTGTGTTCTTGAAACTATCTAAATATGAGCAACCCCAATTTCTTCAAAATGTTCTCGTAATTGTCATGTACATAGCAATGTAGAGGCTAATGTTTAGAATAGATTAGATTCCTCTAGATATATCTATTTATTTTCTTATAGGTTTTTTTCATTTTCTTTTAATAGGTTAGGATTAGGAAGTTAACACTCTAGCATCTAACATGCACACTACATCCCAACATCTAAAATTTGCAGCTTAGATTTTTTTGTAACTAATATACATGATTTCTTTTTATATTTTGGTTCAATTTTATTTGCATTATCTCTAATTTATTTTTTTCATTCTTTCTATTTTCAAATATATTTTTCATAAAAAAACTACTTTTCAATTTATTTTTCTATGTAATATTTGGAGACATATATTATTGGTTTCATCATATTATTTTGTAAAACTTAAAAAGGTAATTTATTTATGCTATCCAACATAGTTGAAGAGTTGTCCTCAATGTCAACATCTTATACTCCATACTTTCAGACCAACAATAATAGGATTTTGATTTTATATTAAAAATGAAAGCTATTAATGAATGTTTTATATGGCATGACATTCTTTAAAAGATGGATATTTTATAGATTTTATGTCATTTGAACAAGAAAGAGGATAATGTTTACAATTCACAATTAAGAAACAGTTTTCTAATTGTTATATGAAGTTAAATGGGCCCCACCCATATCACATCAATACCATGTTAACATGATATTTAAACCAAACACATAAGTTGGTATTTATGCATGTGTAAGCTAGCAAGATTTACTATAGATCCCTACTTTGAAAAACTACTTTTCTAATCACTTGACCTCATGTTATTTGATAATTCAAACGCAAACTTCATAAAATATATTTTATAAAGCAAATGGTGTTTACAACATAAGGTAAATCTAATAATATGGTACAAGGTAATATTCAATTAGCATAATGACAATATGCATGGAGGACTCCATTTATAAACCATAAAATGCAATATGAAATTAGTGTAGACACCTAATTTTGAGAACATTGCTAATCTTCAAGCTTGGAAACTCTTCATCAATCAACTAGTTAATCAATCAAATTGAATTAATCATTCTCTTGCCCAAATTTGGAGTATTTATTGCTTTAGAAATCAAGGTTTTGGGACATGAGCAAAAATGACCACCATCATTGTATCCCCTAATAGTGATTTTACAAAATTTTGATTTTTTTACCTTTCTATCAATTTTGATCTCCAATGGTCATTTCAGCAAAATCATAAGAGCAGAAGCACTGCTAATTTTTTTGAATGATATGCATCAACCCTAATAAAATTGATTATTGGTACATAATAATCCACCAACTATTTATGGATAATATCACCAAGATCCAATTTGTGATCCCAACAAAAATTCTAGATTCAAGATTTGTTATTTTAAATCTTCAATGAATGACATCTTGATCTCATTTTCAATTTCTTACCATCTTCAATCCTACTATAGTCAATGTAATCCTTCCTCCAAGTATCCATGTCTTCATATAAATCCAACACTTGGAAATCCCAATCCATGACCTATTGAAGATAGCAAAAATTTACCAAATTTTCATAGGGATCATTTTTCATTATTACAACAAAATTTTACCAAAATCCATCTAGATTTGTAGGTATTCATATTCATGCATGGTAATATTATTCTAAAATTAAATCTTTCCACAAGTAGGTGAAGGCATCCTCTAAGAATTTAAGCATCTATTATTGTTTAGTGGAGTTCAATAATGTATTTGATATAGTATCTGGAAGTAAACTATGGAGTAGAATGGATACCATAGCAATATAAAGCAACAATTCATAGATCTTATGAGGATATAATTTTAGGGACACCTAAAATTATATGGGTTATATTTGGGCTATTAGTTTTGTCAGTGATTCTATATATGTATGAAGTGTAGGCTAGCAATACATCAAAATTAAAATGGAGACAAATAGGGAAGATGTAGAAGCATCTAATTGCAAAGAAATTCAAAGTAAAAGCTTTAATTCCATATGAAATTATTTTAGGTAAAGCATGTACCATTTCTATATAAGCAGTGCTATGGTTTGTCTTCTAGGAATTATAAAATAATCAAACAAAAAAATACAAATATACAGCCTAAGTTTACAATAGAATAATAAATTAGCAAGAAAAAGAATATATGGATGGATAAAAACAAGTGGATGAACAAATGGAATATTAACTTGAATGAATGTTGAATAAAATAAAATGCATAAAGGCATTTGTTAAGAAAATATTTAAAGTAACTGTGTGGAAAAAGAAGTCAAGAAGAAAGAAAGAACATTGTCTTATTGGATTTAACCCTCAAGATGATCAACCATCAAAGGATTATATAGGAGTATACATAAATTGGGTAGCAAATATGGTCATGGCTTGATTGATAACTAGATCACACCAACTTAAATGTGAAATGAAAATATGGAAGAGAACAAAAAAGGAATTAGAGTAGAGGATATATACCTTTTACACATCAAAGGTAATTAAAACAAATAAGCACTTTAGTTTGGAATGCTAGGCATATAGCGATATTTTAACTAGCCATGTTGATACTCTAGTAGTGGAATCAATGCATGATTTGTTTGAAGAGAATAAACTAAATAAATTAGGGGAATTCATTGCAAATACAATAATAAAAGATCAATATTACGTATAAAAAAAATAACTAGGTCATACTTTGTAGTTAGTGACCATTATTATTTGTAACATAAGTTATTTTTGCCTCATGGACATTATAAACCTTCTATTCTATTCTATTCTATGTAATATTATAATGGGGGACTTACCAAATATAGTTTTGAGGTGGATTGCATATTATTTCTTGCTACTACCTTTTGAGGTGACTTTACCTTGGGCTTGGATATTTAAACTATTTTAAGATATACATATTTTAAAGATTCAACGAAAACCCCACACCACATGCAATTCCTAAGATTTATCATGTATTCTAGCCTACCATTATCCTATGAGTAGACTTTAGCCTGAACCTAGATATTCAAAGTATTTTGGGCCTAACTCCTTGCATGCATACTCAAAAGTGATTGCATAGTCTAGTTACTACTACCTTGTGAGAAGGATCTAGTCTAGACTTTGGTATTTGAAGTATTTTGGGGATTTAAAAATTCTTTAGGTTGAGTGACCCCATGTACATACCCAAGGTTGAGTACAAGATGCACACTTGAACATTCAAGTTCTTGGCTCCTCACTCACATATCTAAGGGTGATCATGAAACTTGAACTTAAATTCTCATATTGACAAATATTTTGGATTGAAAAATTGACATGTATGTGAGATGTGGTGGTAGTCTAAAATAGATATTTAACACAACATAAAAATGAGAAAATAAAATTACACAAAAATCTTCTGAAAAAATGTTTCATTAATTTCCAAATATATACATACTACTTCAATACAAGGCATTATATTTATATATAATTGCAAGTCTCTTGGTTGTGTCCAGAAAATATTGGTGCTTCACATTCTCTCTATATTTAGACGAGACTATTTTTTTCGCTTTTTTATTTATATTTTCACTTCCAATTCAATTTATATTTTGTTCTAAATTTTATCTCTTTTAGAATCACAATTTTTAATATTTCCCCTTATAGCCACCAGAAATTGACCCAAACAAATAGTTTAATTTTCTCTTAGAAGCCTAAGCAGTCCAAAAAAATTGCCAAAATATAAATTTTTATCTCTTTTAACCTTTATTATTAAGATTTTCCCATTTTTAGTAATTATGTGCTCATATTTGATGGACCACAAAAACACCTTTAAATTGTTTCTCACCTAGTTTTTAAAAAGCCAATTGGTTTTTTTGTTGTTGCTTGACATGACCTCCAATGGTAATATCAAAAAATTCATGGTTGACCAAGATAGACCACAAAATCATGTTTTTAAGGCAAAAATCCAAATCTTGGATTCTCGGCCCTCTTACAGATTTTGGGTCATTTATGGTACCTTCCCCTCAGATTTTATCTTCTTGTTGTAAAATCCTAAGTGTATCCCCCTTGGATTTCATGAATTTAAAATTCACCCATATCTTCCTTTTTACCATCAATATTCTTCCCTCTCTCCCTCCATACCCCAAATTTCTATAAATTGAGGTATTGGGATTCTATTCTCACAATGCTCTCTCATAGTAATAAAACTCCAGCAAATTGGTGATGCAAAGTGCTAAGGTGATAAGTGCATTAATTTGGTGAGATCTTGGAGGATCTGTTGGTCAAGCTTAAGAGGAATAGCTCCTCTTTTGTTTGTAGCCTTCTCCTGTTATGTTTTCCTTGTTGATTTTTATAGCATTTTAGTTAAAGATCTTTCTTTCAAGCTTTAATATTTATATTTATTACTTTAATCTTCCTTTCTAGCCATTGTACAATTCTAGACCAAGTTTGGATTAACCTCTCTTTACTTTTAAATCCTTATGAACTATCATTTTAGTAAAATTTTACCTCAACCTTATGCATAAGACGATTTTGTGAACTGTCCTTATTAGTCACGAATTCACCGTTAAACAAGATTGACGGTAATTTTTTATTGTCACCCAATTTATTTAGTCTCTTTTTGTTTTCCTTACACTAATTATATCCTATGACTAGATGAGAACCCAATTAGATCATCTTTTCATGCCTTGTCTTTGCTCTAAATTTTAGCAAAAGCAATTTTATGGTTCAACTCTACAAGGCATGAATTTGCTTTAGAAAAGGGTAAGGACTAGTTTTGTATTGTCCCTGTAACTCACGATTCCTTATTAGCTTATTAAAAATTATATTTTTTTCCTTTGTGATATATATAATTTTTTTACATGGTGGAATCGGTAGCCGCCATGAATCCGGGTAGGCTGTCCAACTTTTATGGCCGCCATAGTATACTGTGATGTCCACCCCAAAAGCTACCACACAGATCTTTGCATAGTCCACCTCTATAACTGCCATGCCACAATCATTTTAAACCTTTTACTTTGCTGAAATCACAAGGAAATGGACAAGCGTTCAGTCAGCGAGGCCCGATATTTGAACCTTGGACCTCCACCCCCCTTATGGGGTTTGGATTAACCAATTGGTCTACGCATCGGACCTATTTCCTCTATGATAGTTAAGTCTATATTAACCCTATTTTACTTCCTTGTCTCTACCCTAAGCCTTAGCAAAGTGATTTCATGCTCCACCACTACTAAGCATGAATTCATTTTAAAAAAATAAAAGGATAAAATGTGTGTCACCCATATAGGTCTTGGACCCTCCTCTATACTTATATTATTTTACCTTTGCCCCCTATTTAACCCCATATTGATACCTGGTGTCACCTTATTTTCTTACCTTAACTTTAGCAGAATGATTTTGTGGTTCACCCTTTTTAATAGCAAAATTTCTCTAAGACATATTTTGGTAGTCTACACTAAGGACTAATATTATTTTAGCCTATTCATTGATTAAACATCCTATTAAAACCCTCATTCTCATATAAAACATAAACTTGACCCTGTTCCTTACTCATATTTTCATCCATAGTGATTTTGCACTTAGCCCTTATATACCACGAAATCATTTTATTCATCAATTGTCCAGTGTTAACACTAGTAATATGTTCTTCAATCATTCTTTATTTTGTGCAATTTTGTGATTTTTTATTATGAAGCATGAATTCATCCTAAAAACCAAGGCTATTTTTTTTATGTGTTCATTTAGGTCATCTAAAAGGATCTAGGGGGTTTGACTATTGAATCTATGAGCCTTGCCTCCCATCTAGCTATAGTAGACCCCCAAACATTGATCATCCCTTTTTGGTTTATCATTTTTTATAGATTCATGGTCAGTATTTTTAGGGCATGAAATAAAACGTGTTGTTGGGATATACAACATGCAAAAGCATGGCAACCATTGATAAATGTAATTTTTTAGTTATTTTCAATAGCATTCCTTTCAAAAGATCATTTTTTTTTATTTTCTAGTCTTTGTTTCTCTACAGACTACACAGAAAGAAAAAGGATAAAAATAATCCCTCTAGTTTACTTTAGGTTTTAATTCATAAAATAGAAAGATAATTTTGGAATATATTACATTATTTGGTGCTTACTAATGTACCATCATGGATACATATTTAGATTAGGAGTTTATTAGGATTTAAGGATTTGCTCAAAGCAATGTAATTAATGAACAAGTGTTAGAATGTGAAATGATGTAAATATGCATGTAGTCCACATGTACATGAGTCCCTAGAATAGAATAGTAAGGTGTCATAGTAATATGGAATGCAAAGAGTCATGTCTCACTATAAATAGGCCTTCTTAGAGTAGAAGAATATAGAGATTTTTGGAGTGCATAAGTTAGATTAGTAGTAGATACAATGTAGATCATTTTTGCAAAATGGAGAGGTAGAGACCTCCATTGCATAGCATTTTATATTTTCATAAGATTTCATTAATGCTTATTTATTGGTTATTTCAAAATTTTCTTATAATATTTTCACGCTTATTAGTTAGCCATTATCATAGTTATAGCATTGCATGCTTAATTCATTACTTGTGGTTGCATTTCCTTTAATTTTATAGCTTCAAAATTTATTAGTTGTATCAAAGCACTAGGTAGATCGATAGGAAATAGAGAGCCACAAAAGAGATTGATAGCAGATTAAAAATACTATTTTCATAAATTTTGAAATTGCATTTGACTAGAGTTTTTCCACAGAGTTGTGGAAAAACTTGTGAAGAATAGAACTCAACATTGATTCCACTAGATTGGCAAATCAACTAGTGAAGATTAATTATCTCTAGATTTAGATTATTTTCCATTACAATTTTCTACTAATTTTTTACAAAAAAGCATATTCAAAGAAATTTGGGAAGCTTCCTACAAGAGCTAGGAAGAATATCTTCTTTGGAATAAATCCAGTACCTAAAGCAACAAATTGGAGATTGAATATTTGGAGGCCTAAGAAAAAAGGTCCCATTGTAATATTTGTAGATTGAAGGCTCCAATTTGGATATTGAGAAGGTATCTAGAGGCTAAGGAAGACCTATTGAAGACTACAAATCAAGGAGGAGGTCCTAGTAAGAATACCCCATCAAAGAAAGAAGAGACTCAAGAAGAAGAGTCCTAGTGAAGATTGAATATTGGATATATCCATTGAAGATTGAAAAATTCATGTTGAAGATACCCAAAGGAGATCCCATTGAAGAAATTTCGTATTTGGAAGATTGAAGATAGATAAGGACTAGCAAAGGTCCTATTGCAAATTTCAAAAGTAGCAGATTTTAGAGATCCAATAAGAGATCTCATTGTGTAGGAAGATTGGAAAAAGTCTCATTGAAGACTTAAGAAGCTACATAATTTGAAGGCCCTAGGATATGGCCTCAAGCTAACTTTAAAGGAGAAAAATGAGAAGGCTAGGAAACCCTCATTGAAGGAGATTTCAAGATAACTCAAGAAGTTCCTAATAGTGTAGAATTTGGTACAATTGTCACCATTCGACAACAAGCCCAAGGAAGAAGTATTTGGCAATAATTTTGCCAAATTATGAAGGAGATTAGTGAAGACCTCAAGACATTCAGATTCTTGAGAAGAAGGCCAACAAGAGGCTAGGATCAAAGTAAAATTTCTAAAAGGATATTGAATGTGAAAGGAGCTAGTAGAAACCACCATACCTAAGAGGTTTGAAGTTTATGTTTGGAGGATTTAAAGGCTTACTTGAAGAAGGAGAATTGTTGATTTTAAAGTAGAAAACTAAAGGGTTCTTGAAGAAAATATCAGGTGTGATTTGGAAGAAATTTCTTACCAAATTTGTAAGATTCAAGGAAAGTATTTCAAAGGAGAGATTGACTGCTTTGTAATCTAAAATTATTAGATTTGAGGACAACAAGAAAGCAACAATTTAGGCAGCATTAATAGCTACTAAGTTTCAAATTTTTAGGATGTATTCTAAAGGAGAGTTGAAGCCACCAAACTACATTTTCGAGTGGTAAGTTAGATAAGTTTAAAAATTGAAAAATAGGTGAATTAGAGAGTTGTTTTGGATATCCAAGAAGAACTACAATTTCATCTAGTACAAGGCAGCATTTAGGTGATCTAAATCACCAAGAACATCATCATCAAATCAAGATTAAAAAGGTATGCAACTAAGGTGCAAAAGGTTCATTATTTGAACTCTTATATTTGGTTCATTATTAAGTTTATTAAGCACCAAGTTTAAGTTTTATAAGTTACACAAAAAGGTTTTGAATTTAAAGTCTTCAAGGTAGTGCAGAAGTTAATTTCTACAAGGTTCAAACCTGCACATAAAATAGGAGTTAGATATATTTCAAGAGAAATAAAAATATCAACATCCTACTATCTATTGAAAGGAAATAAGATTTCATTCTAAAGGTAATATTGCATATACATGAGTGCATAATACTATCATCCAAAAAGTACTCTATTTACATGGTTCAAAATATTGGAATTAGCATTCAAAAGTAACCAGCTAGGATAGAGTTGCCAAGAGAAGAAGGTAATACTAAATTCAACATTATCACAACTTGCAAAGTTAGAAGAAGCCTCTATTTCATGAAGGTAAGAAATTTAGTTTAAAGTACAGGGGAGCAAGCATTTATATTAGTGCATCTTAAGGTTTTAAAATCACTTCTCCATTCAATAGAGCTCTAATGTTAGTATCTCTAAGGTGAAAATGGAGATATCTTGGACACCATAAACATACACATTATCAAGAAAATAAGATACTGCTTAAGAGAAGAAGTCATTAAAAAGGTGAAATTAGAAGGTTGTTACGTATTTATCTAAGGTTTATTGAGCAAATGTAGGACAACTCAATAGCAACACTATAGACATCAAACCAGGTATGTATAGCATCTAGAAACCTTTGGTTAAGGTGAAGTAAGGAACGCCCAGCATTTAGAAGCCTTTGGTGAAGGTGAGGTAAGGTACGTCTAGAAGCCTTTAGTAAAGGTAAGACAAAGAGGTACAACAAAGTCTACCTCAAGCAACATACTTGAAAGGTGCATCTTCCAATAGAGAGAGTAGCATTGGCATATTGTAGAAATCCTTGTTGGCACTAAGATTTAGTCTCCATTTTTCCCATGCAATAGCATTGACTCGCACCAAGGCAAGCATCCATTCGGCTCTTGTATACAATGTAGAAGATCATTACAGGGTGTAAGGAAAATCTAGCAAGCTTGCACCATCAAAGAGAGGAGAAGACACATCATATTGTAATGTTGAATCATCAAGTTTACACAAGATTCATAAGGAAAAATAGAATTTTTTCACTGCCTAGATCCACCCTACAAGCCACAACGTATACTTAGTTGGCATTTGAAATAAGAAGTGAAAGAAAAAGAAATATTTGCATCCTTAAAACACCATATAGAAATTGGAAGGAGTGCCAGCATATCAGTTGAAACCTCTACCATTGAATGAGGATAAAATATTCTTAAAGTATTAAGTAAAGAAGTGCAGTGAGCAAGCATTTAAATAATAATATTAGGGTATAGTGGTTGAAGAGCATCCACCATGTGGATAATATGCCTCATATCATTGTGGTAATCAAAGAGAGAAGACACCACATGTTCAAAAATATCTCAAGTGAATAGTCATTAAGAACAAAGGAGTTACATTGAGTGTAATCTATTATTCATACACTCAATCATATAACACTCTCAGAAAGCGTTAGATAAAAATACTACATTGAGGAAGGAAGTAATATTCTTGGTGCCACTTGGCATAGACAATAAAAGAGAAAGGCGTTTCAAAGACATTAACAAGGAGGTTGAAGACCCTAAGTTCCACTTGGCATAGGCATTGAAATAGAAAGGTGTTACAAAGACGTTAGCAAGGAGGTTGAAGACCCTAAGTGCCACTTGGCACTATCTACTCTGCATATCAGTTAGAACCAAGAGGAGAAGCACATCAAAGGTGTGAATATATAGTGCATGAATTAGAGAACACATTAAATTAAAAGGTGAGAAAAAAAAGTATAGTGCATAAAGCAAATTAATAACTTAAGGAGAGCAAGGTGCACGTAAATTGAAGCAAGAGAAGTGCATCTACATAGAGCAAAGAAGAAGTTAAAGATATCAAGTTTACGAGGAGTTAAGGTAATCAACTATCATCAATACACAGGAAACCACACTGATTGTAGGTCGAAT
This sequence comes from Wollemia nobilis, assembly GCA_028583015.1. Taxonomy (NCBI): domain Eukaryota; kingdom Viridiplantae; phylum Streptophyta; class Pinopsida; order Araucariales; family Araucariaceae; genus Wollemia; species Wollemia nobilis. The sequence goes on along the minus strand of JAQPPZ010001580.1, from coordinate 2,517,901 downwards.
ACAGTAACTTTGTAACATAAGAATTAGTTCTTGGAAGGTAATAATTATCCTCATATATATTGCAAAGCTCAAAGATGAACTTAAGGTATATATATTAAATTTGATATCAACCAAGTTTTATACTTTAGGGTGATTTAATAATAGGAGTAATAAGTTGTTAAAATAAATCATAGAAAGTATATTGAATGCCTTAATAAAGGAGTAGAAAAAAAAAACATTAAAACTTTTAATATTATTGCTTCAAATATTTGCAAATCATAAAACAAGGAGATATAAGTTTACTTACAAATTGAAGTAAAATTTAATTTACAAATACAATTTTTTTCTAAATTTTTAACTAGGGAGATATAAGGAATCCTACATCAAATTTAAATATAGAAATTTATAAACTATATTATATAAATATATTAAGAGTTTTATTAATTAAATTGCATATTTAAGCTTCCTAGTAGGGAGACAAAAGGGATTCAACTCATAGCAAAATATAGAAAGCTAAGTATTAAAATCATAGTACATTCATTCATTTGCAATATAAAAGGTATTTCAAATTATATTGTACTAAAAATCAGTTGGTAGACCCAAGTGCTTATGAAACTTGAAGAATTGAAAAAAACCTATCAAAGTTGATTCTACTAATTGAAATATAGTAGTTAATCATATTATCAAATTACTAGGGAGTCATAAGGTAGACTACTTCAAAGGTTCTATCAAAATATTCTCAAAAGTACTAATTTGATTAAATTATATACTCAGACTCAACTTAAATTTTTTTGGTAGGTTAAATTAAAAGTGGGTTTTTATCAAGGATCCCAAAACCTGATTACATTGAATCAAGATTACATCAAAATGAAGATGTCCAAGAAAGGACAACAGGACAATCTTGAGGAAAACCAAAAGGAACAAAAGTAGGAAAGCACCAAAGGATCCCATTCAGGAAGACACAAAGGATGGCACAAAGGAGGCAGGATCAGGACAAAAGCAAGAAAACTTGTAGAGGAAAATCGTGTAAGAAAAGAAATCCCACCAGAAAAGCAAATTTGAAACTTTAGGCACCAAAAAAGAAATTTGAAGCTTTCCAAGGATGGGGAAAAGTGCCAAACCGCCCAATCTGCCAACAAACCATTTGAAACTTCCCATAGGCAAGAAAAGGACAAGCACCAAAATTTAAAATTTGAATCCTCCCAAGGGCAAGAAAACCAGAAACCACCCTTGGGAAACTAGGACTCGAGAGAAAAAAATTTCCCACATAGGGGAAAACTAGAATGAAACTAAAAATCCACCCTGAACAAATGGGTGGAGCAAAGGATCATAAAAACTATGAATCCCACAAAAATAGGAATGGGAATCACACAGGGATGGTGAATGATTACAAAAACTAGAACAAACCACTCCCTTGCAAGCCTAAAATATGAAGCAGCATAAAGAGGAATTCTACAGGCCATGAAATCTTTATGCAATGGAATAATAGCCTAAATGATGGTGCAGCAGTGGAACAGCATCAAGATGAACTCCCCAGGCCACAAAGTTCTCAAGAAAAAACAAGGAAGCCTTCAAAAAATTAGCCCAGAAGAGGAAACAACAATCAGTAGAACAACAATCTAAAGGAAAAAGGTGGGAAAGTTCCATAGGAACCCAAAAGGAAGGAGTCACGAGGAAGCTCGACTGCAAACATTAGAGCCCAAACAAAAGGAAGTAGCCATGTATCCCAAACAACCTTCAGCACTGCCAACAAATAGCTTTAATGACATAGATGAGGAAGTCCTATAGGGAAACAACAGAAAGGAAAATAGAGGCTCTCCCATAGCCATGAAAGGAACTGGAATCCCGTAGGTCCTCCACAGTACCAAAGAGCAAAGTCACGGTAGAAAGTGCATGGTCCTCATCAAATCAAAATGATGTTGTGCAAAACTGCTCATGAAGCCAACATTCCTCAGACCCAACATTCCACACTGAAGATCCTCCAAGAGCAAATGACAAGAAGACTTCCAAAAAAAACCTGAGAAAAATAGGATAATTCAAGGAAAAACCCTAAAAAATCCAAAATACCCAAGGAAAGTCCCAGGGAAGAACCTGAAACCATCCCAAGACCCAGAAACCAAAGGAAAAAGGTAAAACAATGGGGAAAATTATGGGACAAATCTTCCCATCACAGAGCAAGGAAAGGGGCAAAACAATGGAACTATGATTTCCCAAACTAAGGAAATTATCTGCAACACCTACCAGCCATGGAGGAAGAAATATAGATAGGGATATACAAGGTTTTCAAGTGATAATAGTCTATTAAATCTAAGGAGGAAGAAATATGTCTACTTCAAAGAATACATTGAATACTGATATGGACAACACCATTAAAAAGAAAAGGGCTAGTATTATAAAAATGGGGATCAAGAATCGACTTACAAAAACTGAAAACCTAGATCTTGCCTCAAAAGTGATATATAATGAAGCCTTAGAAGAAAATTTTACCACCATGGAATATTATCTTCATGCTAGAATCATTAAATAAGTTGATAATGGAAAGGATGATATTTCAATTCCTCTAGACTTTGGGAGCATATTATATATGGCTTTACTTACATTCCAATACTACAAAGAAGAGAATGTAAAGAAAAAATAATTAATTGAATTACTTAAAGAGAAAATAAAAATAGATGAATCCTTCTTAGAGAAGATATTTCAATCATCATGCAGTATTGATACTTCAAGTTCTTCTAATTCAAGATCTTATCATGATGCTTTAAGTAGTTGTACAGAATATTCTATACTAAAGAAGAATTGTGATGAGAAGGACAAAGGCAAAGATAATATTGTCTTCCAAGTATCTAACGATAGTATAACATTGATCAAGAACCAAACTCATAGGGAAGAAAAATAGCTTTATTTTATTCAAAATACAGCAAAGATTTACAGTTACACAGAATATTACAGAAGTTATAGAAGAGTTGCGCTTTTACAAAATTTCAAAACTCTGAAAATATAGAAATAGGTTATCATTCTCAAAATTTTCCAGCCGCTATGCATGCCTTTGTTCTCCTTTTTAAAGGTTCTCAGGTGACGCTTCATTTCCAGCTGGTGGCCCTTTGTTTCCTCTTCCAGAACCTTTCGTTTCGTCTTCCCGTGCCGCTTCGTTGTCCTGGTATTTGAAACAACTGCCCTTTCGACTCTTCATCTTCGGCTTTCCCTTCAGGTGTGAAAATATGACAGGTCACGATATCATGACAGTTCCGCTCCTTCGCTCCATATTCCTGCTTTCGGGTCGTGAAATCGTGACATGTCATGAAATCGTGACATCTTTGTCTTTTGTATGCTCTTTCTGATTTTGGTTCATGAAATTGTGACATCTTTGTCTTCCGTACGCTCTTTCTGCTTTCGGGTCACAAAATCGTGACATGTCACGAAATTGCGACATCTTTGTCTTTTGTATGCTCTTCTGCTTTCGGGTCACGAAATCGTGACATGTCATGAAATCACGACATCTTTGTCTTTCGTACGCTCTTCTGCTTTCAGGTCGTGAAATCACGATATCTTTGCCTTCCTTGCCTCTCCTATGAAACCTGTCATGATATCGCGACAGTTTCCCTGCTAGCATCTTTCTCCATTTTTGTGTCACGATATCGCGACACCTTTTATGTCACGATATCGTGACACCTTTTCCGCCAACGTCCTTTGTTAAAAAACATGTCGCGATATTGCGAGACTTTTTATGTCACGATATCACGACATCTTTTTTGCCCACGTCCTTTGTCTTGTTTCGATCACAATATCGCGACATCTTTTTCGCCAACGTCCTTTGTTAAAAACATGTCGCGATATTGCGACACTTTTTATGTCGCGATATCATGACACTTTTCAACACTTAAACATTTTTTTTCCTTTTTTTTTTTTGTTGATGCAATATTGCAGTGCTGCCTTGGATGCTCTTGCATCAGACACCCGAGGTTGATTTGAGAAGTGATCCTCACTTCTGAACTATTAGAGGAAGACCTAGGTGATCCAACTCTATTTTTGTCAGCCAAGTTGCATCTTCTGTCGGTCTGCCCTTCCACTTGACCAAATATTCAAAATACTATTTGTTTCTGGTACTTCTGCCTTCTCTTGTGTCCAGTATTTCCTCTATCTCATATGTGGTTGGAGTAGATGTTGGAATACTCCACAACTCTGCACTTGGTGTCTCACTACTATCCCCTTCATGGTATTTCACCAAATCTAAAATATTAAATATGGGTAATATGTTTAACCCACTTGACAATTCTACTTCATACGCATTGTCTGAATCCCATTTTGCTAGGATTCTGCACGGTCCAAACTTCTTCATCTTTAGTTTGTTATAGGTTTTAGCAGGAAATCTTTCTTTTCTTAGATGGACCATCACTTCATCTCCCACTTCGAATTCCTTAAACCATCGCTTCTGGTCTGCTTTCGTCTTATATTGCGTATTCATTTTAGCAATATGCTTCTTCACTTCTTCATGCAGGTTCTTTAGATGCTCTGCAAAATCCTCAGCCTCGACACTACACTTTTCCCCTGTATTCATCTTCCTTAACATAGAAACATTTCTTGGACTGCTTCCATATATTATCTAAAATGGAGATTTGTTGGTACTCCTATTGACAGAATTGTTATATGCAAACTCCACCTGCGGCAAAATTAGATCCCATCCTTTGGGCTTATCTCCTATCAAGCACCTCAATAGGTTACCCAAAATTTTGTTTACCACATATGTTTGCCCATCTGTCTGTGGGTGGTATGCTGAACTGAATTTCAAATCTGTCTTTAGTTTCTTCCACAAGGTTCTCTAGAAATACCCAACAAACTTGGTATATCTATCGAAAACGATACTCTTTGGTAGACCATGTAGTCGTACCACCTCTTTGAAAAACAAACCTACAATATGAACTGCATCATTAGTTTTCTGACAAGGGATAAAATGTGCCATCTTTGAAAACCTTTCAACTACCACAAATATGGAATCATTTCCCCACTGTGTCCTTGGTAGACCAAGAATGAAATCCATGCTGACATCTTCCCATGGTTTCTCTGGTATAGGTAACGGTTGATATAATTCGATGTTCTGTCTCACACCTTTCGCCATCTGACAGACTCTATAGCTCTACACAAATTTCCACACATCTTGCTGTAGTTGCGGCCAATAATAATTCTCGCTCACAAGGGCAATGGTCTTATCTCGACCAAAGTGTCCAGCCAATCCTCCACTGTGTTTTTCTTTGACTAGATTTTCCCTCATGGAACTTCTCAAAATGCATAATTGGTTTCCTCTGAACAACATTCCATCTTGGATCATAAAATCCAACCACTTGGTTTTGTCCAAGGTAACTGGTGCCAAGCAAGCCTTCCAGGCTTCTGCAAAATCAGGATCTTCGTGGTACAAACCCTTCAACTCATCAAATCCCAACACTTCCACCTTCATTTCTGTCAGCAAACTCTACCTTCTACTCAAGGCATCTGCAACTCTGTTGGACTTTCCACTCCTATGCTTCAACACAAAGGAATAACTCTATAGAAACTCAACCCACTTCAAGTGCCTCTGGTTCAATTTTCCCTGGATATTTATATACTGTAAGGCCTGATGATCAGTATATAGCACAAACTCTTTCGACAACAAATAATATCTCCACTTCTTCAAAGCCTGAACTATAGTGTAGAACTCTTGATCATACACTGAATACTTTTTCCTGGCATCATTGAGTTTCTCACTGAAGTAAGCAACAGGCTTACCTTCTTGACTCAGCACAGCTCCAATGGCACTACCACTGGCATCACAGTCTACCTGAAATACCTTATTGAAATCTGGAAGTGCTAAAATAGGTTGCTCCATTACCTTCTTCTTCAACATGTCAAAGCTCTTATCAGCTCCTAAGGTCCACTTAAAGTTTTTCTTATCCCCTCTCATTGTTTCGGTAAGGGGTGCACATATACTGCTGAAATTTTTGATGAATTTCCTATAAAAATTGGCCAAACCATGAAATGATCTCACTTCAAAAGTGCTTCTTGGAGTAGGCCATTCAATGATAGCCCTCACCTTTTTTGGGTCCATTTTCAGACCTTCAACTGAGATGAAAAATCCTAGGTATACCAACTCCTTCACAAAATTGCACTTCTTCAAGTTGATCAACAACTATTCTTCCCTTAGCTTCTCAAAAACCCTCCTAATATGCATCAGGTGCTCTTCCAGGGTTCTTCTGAATATCAAAATGTCATCCAAATAGACAATAACATACTTACCTAAAAACTCCTTCAGCACTTCATTCATCAACCGCATGAATGTGCTTGGTGCATTGGTTAGTCCAAATGGCATGACCAACCACTCATACAAACCTTATCTAGTTTTGAAAGTAGTTTTCCACTCATCTCCTTCTCTGATCCGAATCTGATGGTAGCCACTCTTCAGGTCAATCTTGGTGAAGTACTTGGCTCCACTCAAACAGTCCATAATATCGTCCATCCTTGGCAATGGAAATTTGTATTTGATGGTGATCTTGTTGATAGCTCGGGAGTCTGTACACATCCTCCACTCTCCATCCTTATTTGGTGCTAGTACTGCAGGTACTGCACATAGACTCAAGCTTTCTCGAATTAGTCCCTTTTTCAACAACTCATGGACTTGCCTGCTCAGCTCCTCACTTTCCACAGGAGTCATTCTATGGGTTGCCTTGTTGGGTAAACTAGATCCAGATACCAAATTAATATGGTGACTAATCTTCCTCATCGGTGGTAAACCCTCAGGCACATTGTCTGATATAATTTCTGGAAATTCTTCTAACAGGTGTTCGGCCTCTGTTGGAACATTTGTGTACTGTTCTTTCTTAATAGTAGGGATTAATGCATAACACATTGAATCCCTCTTCAGACCATCCAAAAACTATTTTCCATCCACCAGGCAGATTCTGGCACTACTGCACACTTTCTCATCCACTTCTTTCAGTGGCTTCAATTTGTGACATACTCCATCCTTCATCAGAGAGTACGTATTTACATGCCCATCATGCACTGCACGTCTGTCAAATTGCCATGGTCTTCCCAACAACAAATGGCAAGCATCCATCGGCAAAAAATCACATAGGATCTCATCTTGATAATTCCCAATGTGAAATTTGACCAAGCACTGTTCACTGACAAGTGCTCTATGGTATTTCTGCAACCACGCAATCCGATATGGATGCGGGTGCCTCCTCTTTCCCAATTTCAACTTAGTAACCATCTCTTCTGAAACTAAGTTGTCTGTGCTACCATTATCAATGATAACATTACAGACCTTCCCTGCATATTTGCACCTCGTGCAAAATAGGCTCTTCCTTTGTTCTGGTTCTTTTTCGTCATTCAATAGTGCTCTTCTCATCATCAACACTTCTCCTCCTTCTACTTCTTTAGAGTGCTTTGACTTAGCTCCTTCATCTGCCATAGCAGCTTTGGCATGACCCTCGGGTCCCTATCTGTCCTGTCTTGGTGCTGGGGACACTCGTATGACCGATGTCCCTCTTCTCCACACTGGAAACAGGTTCCACGGAATGCTCCTCTTCCATACCCACATCCTGGTCTACCTCTTCCTCTTTGGTAGCCATTGTTTTGATCACACGGGCGGTAGGTATTCTCCTTTTTCTTTTCTTGGGGTTTGCTTGTTTCCCCAGTCTTCTTCTGGTCTCTGTAATTTCCTCTATCGGTTCTTCCACCACAATCCCTTCCTCTTTATTTGCCTTCAAATCTTCAGTTCAGTTTCTCTTCAACCTTCAAGGCCAATTGATATGCATCTTCTATGGTGGCTATTTTGATCAAGCTGAGTTCTTCCTGAATGTTCATTCTCAACCCATTGATGTATCTGGCTACTTTCTCCTTCTTAGCCCTTGAATGGCTAGTTCTGATGGAGATCTTGTAGAATTCTTTTGTGTATTCTTGGACAGACTTGTCTGACTGTCTCAAACTTTGCATCCTCCTCAACAGATCCAACTCGTAATCTGTAGGAATAAACTGTCTCTTTAGTTTATCCACCATTCGATACCATCTGGTTATATTTTATTTTCCATTTTTATTTCTTTCGAGTTGTACTCCTTTCCACCATAAAATAGCATGGCCTTTCAATTTTGTTTTTGCAAATTTTATCCGGTCTAGATCTGCAACCTCCTCATACTCAAAGTATTCCTCCATATTGTTGATCCAGTCAATCAACTCTTCTGGGTGAGATTCCCAGAATATGTAGAGACATCAAACTTTGATCTCTTCCCGGCCTAAGATAGAGCTTTCAACAATCTAGCTTTAGAAGGATCCAATGCTTCTTCATCATCTGATGGACCCTCAGTTTCCAAGGCTTCATCGTCACTCTGGTATTCTCCCTTTGGTTTGACCCTTTTTTGCAAATCTTCCTGCAGGGCTTGCACTTGCCTCTGCAACGCTCTGAAATCTTCATCGTGTGCCACATTTCTCTCGTGACCACGATTTCTTTTTGGAGGCATTATGCTCACTTCTCTCGCAAATCTCAAATGGTCCTGGTGTAGCCGCCTCACTTTTGGAAATTTTCTCACACGCTCAGGGACCCTCACTCTCTCTTCTCAAAACCCTTCCACAGATCCTAGTGCAAACTACCTCACGTTCAACGCTCTATTTGCACACTCAGGAACTTCTTGCTTTGATACCACTTGATCGGGAACCAAACTCACAGGGAAGAAAAATAGCTTTATTTTATTCAAAATACAGCAGAGATTTACAGTTACACAGAATATTACAGAAGTCGCAGAAGAGTTGCACTTTTACAAAATTTTGAAACTCTAAAAATACAGAAATAGGTTATCATTCTCAAAATTTTCTAGCCCTTGTGCATGCCTCTGTTCTCCTTTTTAAAGGTTCTCAGGTGACGCTTCATTTCCAACTGGTGGCCCTTCGTTTCCTCTTCTAGAACCTTTTGTTTCATATTCCTGTGTCGCTTCGTTGTCCTGGTATTTGAAATGTCTACCCTTTCGACTCTTCGTCTTCGACTTTCCCTTCAGGCCAAATATATGACAGGTCGCGATATTGTGATAGTTCCACTCCTTCGCTCCATCTTCCTGCTTTTGGGTCGCAAAATTGTGACATGTCATGAAATCGTGACATCTTTGTCTTTCGTACGCTCTTTCTACTTTCGGGTCGCGAAATCATGACATCTTTGTCTTTCGTATGCTCTTTCTGCTTTTGGGTCGTGAAATCGTGACATCTTTGTCTTCCGTACGCTCTTCTGCTTTCAGGTCGCAAAATCATGACATGTCACAAAATCATGACATCTTTGTCTTCCGTACGCTCTTCTGCTTTTGGGTCACGAAATCGTGACATCTTTGCCTTCCTTGCCTCTCCTATGAAACCTGTCACGATATCGCGACAGTTTCCCTGCTAGCGTCTTTCTCCATTTTTGTGTCACGATATCACGACACCTTTTATGTCATGATATCGCGACATCTTTTTCCGCCAACGTCCTTTGTTAAAAAACATGTCACGATATCACGACACTTTTTATGTCATGATATCGCGACATCTTTTCTACCCACGTCCTTTGTCTTATTTTGGTCGCGATATTGTGACACCTTTTATGTCGCGATATCGCGACATCTTTTCCACCAACGTCCTTTGTTAAAAACATGTCGTGATATCGCGACACTTTTTATGTCGCGATATCGCGACACTTTTCAACACTTAAACATTTTTGTTTTTTTTTTTTTGTTGATGCAATATTGCAGTGTTGCTCCTGGATGCTCCTGCATCAAACATCTTTTGAAAGCATAAAGAAGGCATACAATGCAAAGTAAATTGAAGAACTCAAATTACAGAACCAGGATAAAAATCTCATTAAATACTAAAGTCTTCAATACTATCATGACCCTCCCATATGGACCTTTTGACATGGAAAGTAATGTATTAATTGATGGTGCTTTAATACTCGATTTAGTGAAAATTAAGTATCTATGCGATGTTAGTAGAAATTGAAGAGCATGATACTGCTAACAAATTACCAGTGTAAGATTAGGTATAGTCATAAGTGGAAGAAGTTGATTCATCCACCAAATGCGAGGGTACTTGAGGTTGGGGAAGTGATGATAAGGCAACTCGAAGGTAACAAGGATGGATACCTTAATATAGGTATACATTCGATTAGGGATAATCATTAATAGCTAGCCACCTTGAGCCCCATACTGATAACCTAGTAGCTATCGTAAGTTCTAGAGGTTGAGACAGTTGACAAAATTGATGGAAATATTTCCCTCTTTGTATGTTGCACATGCTTGATTGTCTTTAACTTCAGCACTAATTGCCTCAATGATTTGGGAAGTATGGATAGATAGTTTGTCTTTATAACTCCTTGTGTTGATATTCTCACAATGACACTGAGAGGGGGGGTGAATCAGTGTTGCTAAAAATCTAATCTGCAACTCTTAAAACTGAAACAACCAGAACTTGAAAATAGATAAAACAATAAACACAAGAGAGCACACCACAACACACAATGTAACGAGGTTCACCAATTTGGCTACTCCTCAAGAATGACTGCTTGGACTACGGTCCAAATCCAGCCTTTGCAAAACACCGATTTTACAATCTATTTACCAGCACCCACTGGAAGGAGCACCAACCCCTGATTTATCTGCACCAACAGAAAGGAGCACCAACCCCTATCCAAGCACCTACTTGGATCCCTGTTTTGAAAGATATATTACTGACATACAAATGCCTTCACTTTTTCAAGACCCTGACTGGTCTCCAATTTATCAAAATACAGTAAATACTCACTGCTCAGCCTGTCGCTCTCTTACAGCACTCTTCTCACCCTCTTTCGGTAGCACTTTCACATATTCAGCAGCAACATTATTCTTCACGTAGACCTATTTTTATAACATATTATTCTCTATTTTTAACTTCCATTTTTACGCATGCAACCCGTAACTGTTTCTTAATGTAACTCCTTTTGCGTATTTAGAGTGGGCATTTCATTAAATACGTTACATGCAACATATACCTCTTCCATGACTGTTCGTCCTCTCGGTCATGACTGTTCGTGTTCTTTTCTGTTCATGCATGCATATTCGATTCTATTTATACGACTGTTAGATTTCTCCTTTTTTGACTTTACTAAAAAGCTGCATGATTTCTATCTGTAACTGCCGCACTAACTTCAGTTAACTCTACTTATTTTCACTGCATGATTTTTCTCTGCAACTGCCCCTGTAACTGTCATTCTGCTTTCAGTTGACTGTCAGTAAGCGTGTTGTTGCGACCTATCGCGAAATCGTGACACTTCTATCTCTTTCTGCCCTTCTCGCCTTTTACCCATGAAAATACAGCATGTCACAAAATCATGACATTCTCGGCCTCCTTGTTCACTTCTTCGCTTGCAACCGCAAAAACTAGACATGTCACGAAATCGTGACATTCTCCCTCCTTGTTCACTTCTTCGCTTACAACCGCAAAGACATGTCACGAAATCCTGACACATTCGCCCTCTCGCTACTCTTCTTGGCTTGCTCTAGCGAAAACAAAACATGTCACGAAATCATGACATCTTTCTCTGCCTTGTGCCTTTTTCGTTCGCCCAAATCGAAACATGTCGTGAAATCGTGACATCTTCGCTACCTTGTCTCTTTTCTATCTTTGGCCCGTGAAAACTGAACATGTCACGAAATCGTGACACTTCTCTTGCCTTATGCCTTTTCTGTCTTTGGCCCACAAATCGAACATGTCACAAAATCGTGACATCTTCCTGCCTTGTCTCTTTTCTGTCTTTGGCCAAAGAACATGTCACGAAATCGTGACACTTCTCTTGCCTTATGCCTTTTCTGTCTTTGGCCCGCAAAAATAGAACATGTCATGAAATCATGACACTTCTCTTGCCTTATGCCTTTTCTTTCTCTTCGAACCTGTCATGAAATCGTGACACTTTTCATCCTTGGCACTTTCTCTTTGAACCTGTCATGAAATCGTGACACTTTTCATCCTTGGCGCTTTCTCTTCGAACCTGTCATGAAATCGTGACACTTTTCATCCTTGGCGCTTTCTCTTCGAACCTGTCATGAAATCGTGACACTTTTCATCCTTAGCGCTTCTTCTCCGAACATGTCATGAAATCGTGACAGTTTTCCTTGCAAGCGCTTCTTCTTCGAACATGTCACGAAATCATGACAGTTTTCTTACTTGCCTTCTTTGCTACAACATGTCATGAAATCGTGACAGTTTTTTTACTTGCCTTCTTTCTCTCCAACATGTCATGAAATCATGACAATTTTGCTTGTGCCTTCTCTCTCCTCGTCCATGTCATGAAATCATGACAATTTTGCTTGCGCCTTCTCTCTCCTCGTCCATGTCATGAAATCATGACGTTTTTCTTTCTGCCTTCTTTCTTCTCAACCTGTCGTGATATCGCGATAGAAAACATGTCGCGATATCGCGACAGTTTTCTTACTTGTCTTTTTCTTTGATTTTTTGAATCTGGGTCACTTCTGTTTTCTTGGAATTTCACTGAACATGATCTGACTGACCTCTGAACTCCTATCCACTGCTTCAACTGATCTGTCTGTCTGTGTTGACAACAATGACAATACTTTTGCTGCACCTTGCTCAACAATCTCCCCCTTTGGAATTGTTGGCAACACTCATGCACTCTTCTGTAATTCTTCTCCCCCTTTGACAATAATACCAAAGGGCTGCTGTAGACTCCCCCTGAGTCTATACACAACATTCTCAGATACACATTGTTATAGTTAGCAAAAATCATGAATATGAGCAAAACTATAAACATAGGTATAAATACTCCCCCTGAGAATGTGATCCCAGTTGATAGTCAGTTCTTGTGAAATGTGACTACTCCCAACTTACTTCGAAGGTACTCAAAAACTTCCTTGGGCAATGGTTTTGTGAATATATCTGCTACTTGCTCTGTAGTCGGAACAAAGTCTAATTTGACCTCACCTTCTGCAACTTTATCCTTCAAGAAGTGATACCGGATTGCAATATGTTTGGTTCGAGAATGCATAACCGGATTCTTTGATATGTTTATAGCACTGGTGTTATCACATTTAACTGAAATTGGCTCTTTGAAGTGAATACCAAGATCTTTCAGTGTTTGTCTCATCCATAATATCTGTGTACAGCATGTTGTTGCTGCAATATATTCTGCCTCTACTGTGGATAAAGAGACTGATTCTTGTTTCTTGTTGTGCCATGCTACCAGTCTGTCTCCAAGATAAAATGCTCCTCCACTAGTACTCTTTCTATCATCAATACATCCTGCCCAATCTGCATCAGAATATGCAATAAGAGTGAAGTCCTTACCTTTTGGGTACCACAACCCATACTCCATAGTACCCTTGAGGTACCTAAAAATCCTCTTTACAGTTGTCACATGAGTCTCTTTGGGACTAGCCTAAAATCTTGCTACCATGCATACTGCCTGTAATATATCTGGTCTAGTGGCTATCAAATACAGCAGGCTTCCAATCATAGACATGTACATGGTTTGATCTACATCTGGAGATTTGTCATCCTTGCTCAACTTGCAACTTTGTTGTCATGGGAGTGCTGACAGGTTTACTATCCTCCATTGTGAACTTTTTTAGCATTTCTTTCACATATTTTACTTGGGAGATAAAAATGCCCTTTTCACTTTGATTGACTTGCAGTTCGAGGAAATAAGAAAGTTCACCAATCATTGACATCTCAAATTTTGTCTTCATTTTATTTGCTATGTCTTTACAAGACTTATCATGACTGCTGCCAAAAATGATATCATCTACATAAACAACAAGGACAATAAGATTGCCATTTTCTGTTTTAACATACTGATTGTTGTCCACCAAACCTTTCTTGAACCCTTGTTTAATAAGATAGTTATCGAGCCTTGCATACCATGCTCTGGGTGCTTGTTTCAGACCATACAATGCTTTCTTTAACCTACAAACAAAATCGGGATTGTCACCGAGTTGGAAGCCATCTGGCTGTTCAATGTATACCTCTTCTTCCAGTTTTCCATTCAAAAATGCTGATTTTACGTCCATTTGATATACTTTGAAATTTTTATGGACTGCTAAAGCCAAAAACATTCTAATTGCTTCTAGTCTGGCTTGGTGCAAAGGTTTCCTCAAAATCAATGCCTTCAACTTTGAGCATAGCCTTCTGAGACCAATCTTGCCTTATTTCTGACAACCTGTCCATCTTCATTTAATTTATTTCGAAAAATCCATTTAGTACCGATTATGTTTTTATTTGCTGGTCATGGTACTAATTCCCAGGTTTTGTTTTTCTCAATCTGATCTAGTTCTTCATTAATTGCCTTCATCCAACTTTCATCTGTGTTGGCTTCAACAATATTTTTGGGTTCAATGCTGGATAATAAAGAGTAGTTCCTTATTACTGCTCTTCTTGTCTGAATACCAATAGTTGGGTCCCCAATAATCTGTTCTTTGGGATGATTTTTCTGCCAGCTGCTTGTTTTGAATTTCTTGTTCTCTTCTTCTTCTGAGTCAATTCTTAAATCAGCTGAGTCAATTTTTTGATTTTCTTCTGTTCTTATTTCTTCATCTCCTTCAATGACTTCTTCATAAATGGGGTAGTTTTCTTGATACGTAGCTTCTCTTTCTCTACCTTCATCAACTTTAACATCAGCACTCTCAATAATTTTCTTTAGCCGCTTGTTGTAACATGTGTAGGCTTTGCTTTTAGTTGAGTAACCGAGAAAAATACCTTCGTCAGCTCTATCTTCGAACTTACCAAGATTATCTTCAGTTCGTTTGATATAACACTTGCTATCGAACACTTTGAAGTATCTTGTTGTTGCTTTCCTGCCGAACCACAGTTCATACGGTGTTTTGCTTTCATGTGTTCTTAGCATGCACCTGTTTTGAATGTAAACTACAGTATGTACTGCCTCTTTCCAGAATCTGTCGGCTATTTTGTTCTCAGCCAACATTGTCCGTGCCATTTCTTGCACGGTCCTGTTCTTCCTTTCAACAACACCATTCTGTTGAGGTGTCCTTGCTGCTGAAAACTGTCTTCTAATCCCATATTTTTGATAGTATTCTGCAAACTCCTCTGAGATAAACTCTCCTCCTCTATCTGATCTTAGGCATTTAATTCTTTTTCCAATCTGATTCTCAACTTGCTTTTTAAAAATCTTGAACATCTCAAAGGCATCTGATTTAAGCTTTAAAAATAATACCCATGTCATTATGGAGTAGTCATCTATGAACAACATAAAATATTTGTCACCATTTATGCTTTGTGTTCTCATGGGTCCACATAAATCGGTATGTATTAGCTCTAACGGTTTCTGTGGTGAAATATTCCTTTGCTTTAAATGTGGATCTGGTTTGCTTCCCTTTTTGGCATGAAGCACGAGATGCTATTTACTGGTTTGCCAATGGTAGGTATATCTCTTACTGCTCTTTTTGAACTTATTTTTACCAGATTGTCAAAGCTAATATGACCGAGCCTCTTGTGCCACAGCCAATTTTCATCTTCTTGTCCAATCAAGCATGATCCTTCTGAAGTTTCTGAGAGAGTATATAGATTTCCAGAAGTCCTCGATCCAGTGGCTATTAGCTTTCCACTGTGAGCTTTTCTGACTTCACAGCCCTGCTTCTTAAAAGTGACTTCATGACCTCTGTCACAGATTTGACTTACACTTAGTAAGTTGTGTTTCAAACCAATCACAAACAGAACTTCTTTGGAACTGATCTTTCCATCATTTATCTTGATTGATCCTTTGCCAACTATCTTGGCTCCATCATTATTTCCAAACTTTCACTGAGCCCCCTTCATATTTCTGAAGCTTTTCAAATTTTTGTTTATCTCCTGTCATGTGACTTGGAGCATCCACTATCCAATATCCATGGTGCAGATTTGTTCTGTGCTTTGAATGTTGTCTGTACAATCAATGATTCCTTTTCTTCTTTGAGTTGCTCTTTTTCTTTCCATTCTGATTTGACTGTAGTTTTGGTCACTTGTTTAGACTTTTCTTTGTTAGTGGCTTGTGCATGTTTATCTAGGAATTTTTTGTTTTGCCTTAAACTGTTTGGTTGAGTTCTTCTTCCCTGATATTTATTTGTTGCATATGTGCTTCTACAGTTTCTTGCAATGTGACCAAAGTTATGACAGTTATAACATTCTACTGCATAATCCATCAAAGGTGCAAAGACATTTCTACTGGTAAAATTTCTTTGTCCTATATTATAAATGCGATCTGAAATCTTATGACCGTAAGTATTGCATTTAAAACAATAACCGAGAAAAGGAATGATTGAACCTCGGGAGTTGGTCTTTGCCAATTTGTAGTAGGAGCCACAAATTTTCTTCTCCTTTGATGTATGACTTTTGTGAATCCCTCATTGTCAACGGTCTTCTCGTGCCTGGCATTGTTGCTTTCTTTTGCAAGATTCATTTTTCTTTGATCAACCTTGATTTTATCCTCTTTCTTTATTGGTTCTACAGTTATGACCTTTGATTCACTTGATGATTCTCCTTCGACAAACCCCAAGCCAAACTTGATGCCTGTAGTCCTCTGACTATTTATAATCTTTTCAAGCTTTGGAGAACTTCCTTCAAGTTTGTGATAGCAACTCAATTTTTGATTCTTTTCTTCTAGCCGCATTCTTAAAACAACAATCTCTTCTTCTAGTTTGCTGCACTCATCTATTCTCATGGTTAACTGAACTTCAAGTTCTTCAGACATTTTCTTAAATTCTTTTGTCTGTACTTTCAAACTGTTTATAATGTCATTCGCATCCTCAAGCTTTCTTGAGACCTTATTATTCTTTTTCCTTTCTGACTTCAACTCTTTAAGTGCAGCAACCAACTCACCTTCCAGATAAACTTCAACCTCATCCTTATTTTTTGTATCACCTTCCTATTTTTCTTCTATTTTTGCTTCTTCAAATGCCATGAACAGAGCTTCACCTGTTTCTTCTTCAGAATCTTCACCTGAGCTATCTTCAGAAGAGCTGACATTCTTGGATATGAAACTTTTCTTTTTGAAATTGCTTTTTCTAAAATTTGGTTTCTTCTTCCAGTCACTTCTTTCTTGGTGTGACCCTTCATCACTTTTGGTTTTCTCATTCATTGGACACTTAGCTGCAAAGTGACCGACCCCTCCACAATTGAAACACTTAAACGACAACTTTCCTCTATATTTTCCTTTTCCCTTTGTAAGTTTTTGAACAAAGTTGGCTTCCGTTTCATCCGATGTCTCTTCAGCCTCAGATTCTTGTTCAGCTTTTGTATTCTTGTGTGCTTTAAAAGCAGCTTCTTTGTCTATGGGCTTAGTTTGTCCTATTCTCATTTCGTATGCAGTCAAGGAACCATGCATCTCGTCCATGCTAAAATTGTTTAGATCTTTAGCCTCTTCTATTGCAGAAACTTTAGAATTAAATCTTTTGTGAAGAGTTCTAAGTACCTTTTTCATGACAACCGCATCTTCGATCTCTTCGCCGAGTCCTCCGATTGCATTAATGACTCCATTGACTCTCAGCATATAGGTCTCTATGTTCTCTTCGTCATTCATTTGTAATGCCTCGAACTGAGCTCGATGAGTTTGCGGTTTGGCTTCCTTGATCTTGTTGTCTCCTTCATGAATGCTTTTCAGTTTGTCCCATATGTCTTTTGCCGATTTACAGCTCATGACCCTTATCAGTTCACTGTCTACTAGCCCACACATTATTGCATTCTTTGCTTTGGAGTTATTCTCAGATAGTTTCTTATCGACAGCATCTGTTGGAGGAGTAGTGGGTGTTGTGTATCCACTTTCTACTGACTCCCAAATGTCGTATCCTAAAGCACTCAGATATGTCTGCATCCTGAGTCTCTAGAATGAGTAATTAGTTCCATTGAACAAAGGAGCTTTGTTTGATGAAAATCCTTCACTACCCGCCATTGTGTTCCTTCCAAGATCACCTTAGCTGATTAAGCTTGTTCAGGAACCTTGCTCTGATACCAATTGATATTCTCACAATGACACTGAGAGGGGGGGGTGAATCAGTGTTGCTAAAAATCTAATCTGCAACTCTTAAAACTGAAACAACCAGAACTTGAAAATAGATAAAACAATAAACACAAGAGAGCACACCACAACACACAATGTAACGAGGTTCACCAATTTGGCTACTCCTCAAGAATGATTGCTTGGACTACGGTCCAAATCTAGCCTTTGCAAAACACCGATTTTACAATCTATTTACCAGCACCCACTGGAAGGAGCACCAACCCCTGATTTATCTGCACCAACAGAAAGGAGCACCAACCCCTATCCAAGCACCTACTTGGATCCCTGTTTTGAAAGATATATTATTGACATACAAATGCCTTCACTTTTTCAAGACCCTGACTGGTCTCCAATTTATCAAAATACAGTAAATACTCACTGCTCAGCCTGTCGCTCTCTTACAACACTCTTCTCACCCTCTTTCGGCAGCACTTTCACATATTCAGCAGCAACATTATTCTTCACGCAGACCTATTTTTATAACATATTATTCTCTATTTTTAACTTCCATTTTTACGCATGCAACCCGTAACTGTTTCTTAATGTAACTCCTTTTGCGTATTTAGAGTGGGCATTTCATTAAATACGTTACATGCAACATATACCTCTTCCATGATTGTTCGTCCTCTCGGTCATGACTGTTCGTGTTCTTTTTTGTTCATGCATGCATATTCGATTCTATTTATACGACTGTTAGATTTCTCCTTTTTTGACTTTACTAAAAAGCTGCATGATTTCTATCTGTAACTGCCGCACTAACTTCAGTTAACTCTACTTATTTTCACTGCATGATTTTTCTCTGCAACTGCCCCTGTAACTGTCGTTCTGCTTTCAGTTGACTGTCAGTAAGCGTGCTGTTGCGACCTATCATGAAATCGTGACACTTCTGTCTCTTTCTGCCCTTCTCGCCTTTTACCCATGAAAATATAGCATGTCATGAAATCATGACATTCTCGGCCTCCTTGTTCACTTCTTCGCTTGCAACCATGAAAACCAGACATGTCATGAAATCATGACATTCTCGGCCTCCTTGTTCACTTCTTCGCTTGCACCCACAAAAACTAGACATGTCATGAAATCATGACACATTCGCCCTCTCGCTACTCTTCTTGGCTTGCTCTAGCGAAAACAAAACATGTCACGAAATCATGACATCTTTCTCTGCCTTGTGCCTTTTCTGTCGTTCGCCTGAAATCGAAACATGTCATGAAATCGTGACATCTTCGTTGCCTTGTCTCTTTTCTATCTTTGGCCCGTGAAAACTGAACATGTCACAAAATCATGACACTTCTCTTGCCTTATGCCTTTTCATCTTTGGCCCTGAAACGAAACATGTCATGAAATCGTGACATCTTCGCTGCCTTGTCTCTTTTCTGTCTTTGGCCAACTGAACATGTCATGAAATCGTGACATTTCTCTGCCTTATGCCTTTTCTGTCTTTGGCCCACAAAAATAGAACATGTCATGAAATCGTGACACTTCTCTTGCCTTATGCCTTTTCTGTCTTTGGCCCCCAAAACGAACATGTCGTGAAATCGTGACACTTTTTATCCTTGGCACTTTCTCTTCGAACCTGTCATGAAATCATGACACTTTTCATCCTTGGCGCTTTCTCTTCGAACCTGTCATGAAATCGTGACACTTTTCATCCTTGGCGCTTTCTCTTCGAACCTGTCATGAAATCGTGACACTTTTCATCCTTAGCGCTTCTTCTCCGAACATGTCATGAAATCATGATAGTTTTCCTTGCAAGCGCTTCTTCTTCGAACATGTCATGAAATCATGACAGTTTTCTTACTTGCCTTCTTTGCTTCCAACATGTCACGAAATCATGACAGTTTTCTTACTTGCCTTCTTTGCTTCCAACATGTCGCGAAATCATGACAGTTTTGCTTGTGCCTTCTCTCTCCTCGTCCATGTCACGAAATCATGACAATTTTGCTTGCGCCTTCTCTCTCCTCGTCCATGTCACGAAATCGTGACGTTTTTCTTTCTGCCTTCTTTCTTCTCAACCTGTCGCGATATCGCGACAGTTTTCTTACTTGTCTTTTTCTTTGATTTTTTGAATCTGGGTCACTTCTGTTTTCTTGGAATTTCACTGAACATGATCTGACTGACCTCCGAACTCCTGTCCACTGCTTCAACTGATCTATCTGTCTGTGTTGACAACAATGACAATACTTTTGCTGCACCTTGCTCAACATGTGTTGCTCGGGAAAATAAAATGATAAAGAGATTTCATTTTAAATAAATAGTTGATTTATTTTAGAATGATAAAGAGACTTCATTTTAAATAAATAGTTGATTTATTTTAGAATGATAAAGATATTTCTTTTTAAATAAATAGTTGACTTATTTTAGAATGATAAAGAAACTTCATTTTAAATAAATAGTTGATTTATTTTAGAATGATAAAGAGATTTCATTTTAAATAAATAGTTGATTTATTTTATAATGATAAAGAGATTTCATTTTAAATAAATAGTTGATTTATTTTAGAATGATAAAGAGACCTCTTTTTAAATAAATAGTTGTTTCATATTAAGTGATAAAAGAATATCCATTATAAGAAAATAGCTATTCTATTTGGAATGATAAATGAAATTCATTAAACTTATAAAAAAATATGATAGAAACACCCTTCAAAAAAAATGATTGAGCCAACCATGCAAAGATTTGGACTGACATGAAGATATGGCTTCATTTATGGCAACTTTTGGGAAGGCAAAAGAAAAAATATCTCCCCTACCACCTGATGGATGTAAATGGGAAGTAATGGTGGGCAGGCAGTAGATGAAAAGTAAAATAAAAGGCATGAGAGAGAAGTGTTTAGGGGAACACGAGCAGTAAGAAGGAAGATACGCATTGGAAAAGGAATAAGAGTGTTGTGAGAGATGAGGAGCAAACACCATGAAGTAGAAGGAAAGGCACTATGAGAATAAGAGGATTAAGAGTGAGATGTATGTTTGCTATTACGACCAAGGAAGACAACAAACACTACAAGAACTAGGTTGGATTTATAGAATCAAAAAGATGTGTTTCATTTACTCCTTTCACTAGTTTTTCTACTTGCTAGACTATGGGTTCTCTCTTGTGAACATCATCCCTTTTGACCAAGGTAAACCTGTTCCCTCAATGAGTCATAGTGCTAAAATAGTGGATTGGTTCTCTGGTCATCACTACTATTACTGCTTTTGTGGAACCTTCAATAATTTTGTGGTCGTGTTAACCCTCTATGACCAAACCCTTGTGTTATCTAGTAAAGGATTAACACCTTGACTCTGTGAGTTAGATATCATGTTGGTCGGTTGGTCCTTATCGCTCTCTATTTCCATGTTGTTGTCATTACCCCCAATTTTAGGTTGTTGCTAGGCAGGGTGTAGGTAACACTTAATTTTAGGTGTCTCCTTAAGGTGAGTCATCCTTGTTGGGTCTCTAGGGATAACCCCTCCCTTTTTTAATTTTACAACCTATGTAAAGGCCACACAGTGGCCTTGTAGTTATGTGAATCCATTGATGAGATGGTAGCCACCCTTGGGCATAAGCAATGTAGCACCACTAGGTTACGTTGATGTTGGGTTGTCTTAACCATGCCTTGGCTATTTTCTAGTACCAAACCAAGATTCCTGGGTACTCTACCCTCTCTATAACTCATCGTGCATTAGACATTGTCTCAACCTACACCCTCATCGCCCTCTTGTAGCTTGGCTTACTCGATGGTGCTATGTACTTCATTTGTTAGAATTAGCAGTTGGTTAATTATTGAATGGGAGGAGCATATATTTTTTTAGCAGGAAACCTTTTATATAGGTTTCATTTTTTAAAATGGCAGATTTTAGAATAATGGAAAGAAAGGTTCCTTATATAATTTTATTAATTAAAATGGCAAATTTTAGATTAATGGAATGAAAGGTTCCTTATATATTTTTCATTATTTAAAATGGTGAATTTTAGATAATTTATGGAATGAAAAGAAAAGAATTATTTATGGATTAAAGTAGTTGGCTTTAATTTAATAAATAAATATGAAATTGGTTTGTTTTGTAAATTAAGGGTATGGGACTTTAATTTATGAAATGAAAAGAAAGGGATTATTTATGGATTAAAGTAGTTGGCTTTAATTTAATAAATAAATATGAAATTGATTTGTTTTGTAAATTAAGGGTATGAGACTTTAATTTATGAAATAAAAAGAAAGAGATTATTTATGGATTAAAGTAGTTGACTTTAATTTAATAAATAAATATGAAATTGGTTTGTTTTGTAAATCAAGGGTATGGAACTTTAATTTATGAAATGAAAAGAAAGGGGTTTATTTATGGATTAAAGTAGTTGACTTTAATTTGATAAATAAATATGAACCTAGATTATTTGGCAATTAAGGGTATGGGACTTTAATTGTTGAATAAGGGTTGAGTCATTTATTGCAAGTAAATCCTATGATCTAGATGCATTGTTGAAAGACTCTCATAGGAGGATGAGAGGAAAAATAGAAAGAGTAGTTTCTATGATATCAACTATGCATTAGATAGATGGATTGCTTGGTTTGATTGTATAGTTGCAATTTGGCAATGAAATGAGTAAATGTATTTAGAGGTATGTCTATCCTAAACTATGAGTTTCATGATCCCCTACTATCCTCAAATGATCGATGGAAGAGTGGGAAGACCAAAGTTATAGATGGACCAATGCACAAGTTTTCTCTCTACATCTTTTTTACTTATGCAAATAGATTAGATTTGTGAGGATATTTCCCCGATAAAACTGATGTAATGTATTTTTTAATAGTATGGAGGTTTTACCATACACACTTATGTAATAATGATCAATGTGGCAAATGCATATTTGTATTCTATTTGATATATTGTGAATGTATCTAAATATTTTTTTATGCATGTTTATTCTTTAATTATTGCTCCATGTTTCTAGTTATATTTTGCATGTTTCATAAATTATGGTTTGTTAGATTTAGTATCTAGATCTATATTTTACTTCATTGATTGAATAATTTTTTATAGAATTCATTAGTAAGTTCTAGGGTGAACTTAGAGGATAACCTAAGGGCTTGACACCACCTTAGGGAAAATGGTAACTAGGTTTATAGAAGATCATACCTGACTTAAGATAGCTTATCAGAGGATAATATTGATAGCTTAACTTGTAGTACACATAGCATACCTACCCATAATGTCTTACGTAGAATATGGAGATGTGTGTACATCTTCTAATGATTGAAGGTGATAAGTCTAGATCATCGAGGATGATGAGATGGATGGACTTATGTGTATAAAATGAGATACGCCTATGCAGAAGGGATCTGCGTAAGAAAAAACTTATGATGTATATTTCTTGAGAAACTTACATGATTGGTTAAACATTAAGTCAATCTAAGACTGGATGGCAGTTTATGTATCCCTCTCCTTAGACAAAAAAAATATTTCTTTATATTTTTGTGTGTTTTCTTATTTCTTTTTTTTAGGATCATTACAAATACCCAAATAATATAATACAAGGAGGTTTTGGAATATATTACATTATTTTGTGCCTACTATTATACCATCATGGGTACATATTTAGATTTAGGATTTAATTATTTGCTCAAAAAAATGTAATAAATGTGCAAGTTTTATAATGTGCAATGATATAAATGTGCATGTAGTCCACATGTACATGAGTCCTTAGAATAGAATAGTGAGGTGTCATAGGAATATGAAATGCAAAGAGTCATATATCACTATAAATAGGTCTTCTTAGAGTAGAAAAATATAGAGGTTTTTGGAGTACATAAGGAAGAGTAGTAGTAGATACAATGTAGATCATTTTTGAAAAATGTATAGGTAGAGACCTCCATTACATAGCATTGTATATTTTTGTCAGCTTACATTAATGCTTATTTCTTGAGTTATTTCAGAAGTTTCTTATCATATTTTTATGCTTATTAGTTAGCCATTATCATAGTTATAACATTGCATGCTTATTTATTTACTTGTGGTTGCATTTCTTTTAAGTTTATAGCTTCAAAAGCTAACAAATAATCCTATGAATATAGATCTATTTTTATCTATTTATCTCTTCTTTACCCTAAGGCATTTGAAACATAATTTGTGTGTAGTTTGGCATCTATGCTAACTTGTATGTTGCATTCTCTTGTATCCTTGACTAAAAGAGAAAGATTTTATTTCTCATATCTTAGGAATAGTCTTCATTAAAGCAAAAAATATTCTAGGATAGTTCTTGTCCTCTTGCATATTTTATTTGTTGTATCTTAGTTAAATGTCATTTTCAATTAATTAGCTTATATCCTAGAGACCCAAACTTAGGTATTTTCTAAAATAAACATCAAAAAAAATATTTGAATTGAATCTATAAAACACTCATGGTTAGCCCTTCAACCCAAAATAGACCAATTGGGGTAATGACACCCCAAAGGGATTTTAGCCCTTGTTGATCTGTTGGGATTTTCATAGGACTTCCTCACATTTAGTAAATATGACATTAACACTTCCTTATAAACATAGATTGCATTAGTGATTAGTCATTAGTCATTATCATAATCTTGATTAGTGATCTAATCTATGAAAATACCTTATGGTATGATAATGAGAAAATTGATAGATAAAATCTAAATAGAGATGAAGAAGATGATGAAACTTCAACCACAAGATCCCCTGGCCCTATAGAGGGACCCCATTTCCAACTTATCTTTAACTCTCATAATCATATTATGAATTTCCTAAGACAAGATAGACATATTATGGCCAAAATTCCAGAAAATAATATTCATTTCAATGATGTAGGTCCCTCTAATAATCAACAAATTTTTAATTTAAGTTCCATGTAACTTCACAAATAAAATTATAACCTCTTATATAGTCAAACTCCTATGAATCAAAATATTAATCCATTTGCCTTTCATCCAACCTATACTACAAATACTACAACCAATGTAGGGGGATTTTCCAAAGAACCCCCAAATAATAATATCCCTTTCAACAATAATTAATTTTCTTCTATTCCTCCTAAAAAATTTTCTTCTATCAATCCAAATGCAAAAAATCTATTTTCTCCTATTTCTTCTAATGTTAATAATTCTTTTTCTATTCCACCAAATGTCAATAACATTCCTCCAGAAGATACTACCCAATATCCTTCCTCTTCTAATCCTTATCATAATAGCGTAAACACTTCAAACGTGAATAAAACCCCTCTTCAAAACCCTATACCTAATAACTATAATCCAAACCTTGAAAAATTTGGTATGAACATACCAATAACTCAACCTTGACTTTGCAAGACAAGAATTCCAAAATTAAAAACCTAACCTCTTTAGTCAAGCAACTTTCTCAAAACATAGACATTATTCAAGCATTAAGTTGCACCTATTTATTTATAGAAATGTGTAACCAACCTTTGGATCCTATTATAGCTTGTCAACCATATCCAAAAACAATTTGACACCTCAACTTCCAATATATAAGGGTACAGAGGATCCAATTGAACACATAATAATGTTTTGAACTGTTGGCCATGACATTGCTTATGATGATATGATCATAATGAAAATATTTTCTAAAAGGATCAAAGGATTAGCATTAGAATATTATTATCAACTACCTTGAAAATCTCTTAGAAATTTTGAGGAAACCACTAAAATATTTCTTCCACCATTTTGATGCTTATAAAAAAAAGAGTTAGCCTCCAAGACCTTTACCTATTTCAACAAGCCAAAGATGAGAGCTTTACATATTTCCTATCCTGATGCGAAGGATTGGTGGAAATATTACAATAAATGTCACTACCTAGGGACATATTGGAAACCTTCATTAATAATTTACAAGATCAATTATCATATGAATTAGAAATTGCAACCATAACATCCCTTGAACAAGTGGTTGACTTGGCAAGAAGAGTCAAGAAAGCTCTCATATGAAGAGGATAATTAAAACTAAATAAATATAAAGAGAAATATACAAAATACAAATATAATAATAAGCATGTGATCGGTGATGGCATCATCAATAATTGACAAAGAAATAACATCAATACTACAAGCAACTTGCAAAATTTGGTTCTCAATAAACCTCAAAAACCACAAAGAAACTTCACCAGACTCAACCAACCCCTATTATCAATCCTTAAAAAACTTTTGGATGCTAAAATAATTGAACTTTCTATTGGATCATATTACATTATTTAGTTTATGCTAATATACCTCTATGGTACCTTTATGGTACATCTTGTAAATATTAGATTAGGGTCAAGTCTTAGTTTAGAGTGTGAGTAATATTTTATGTAATATAATAATGTGCAGGAAATGCACAAGTGTCATGTAAGTGTGTATGTGCAGGAAATGCACAAGTATAATGTGAGTAAGTGTGCAAGTGTAATGATAGTTTATGTGCATAAATATCTTTAGATTAGAGTGTGCTAAGTGAAGTGTAATGTCTAGGTGTGCATACAAGATAGAGTTATGTGTATGCAACCATCAAATAGAGAAGCCAAGAGTCATGAGACTTGGCATAAGGAAATGAATAGTTGTTAGAGTATATTACATTATTAGGGTACATGTCAATGTAACACCTTGGGTGTATTATTATATTAGGGTTTTATCCTAGGTTAAGTAATTACTTGAGGAAGAAGTAATAAATGCACAAGTGTTGGAATGTGCAATGATGTAAGTGTGCATGTAGTCCACATGTACATGAGTCATAGGATATGTAGCTAGATATTCATGGGTAGAGTAAAGGCCAAGGAACCTATCTTCCTATATATATGTGTCTTTACATAGATATGTAAGAGAGAAGAGTGAAGGTGAGATTACTATAGAGTAGTGAGTAGGTACAATGTAGCTTCCATCAAAATTGTGGAGTGTTTATGTCCTCCATTATATTGCATTGTACTATTTTCATAGCTTTCCATTAATAGCATATTTCAGTGTTATTATAGAAGTCCATTATCTTACTTTCCTGCATATTTTACATCTTGTGATTACTTTATCTCATATCATACATTATAAAAGCTAGCAGTGGTATCATAGCATACGATAGATCGATAGGAATAAGGAGAGCCACAAGAGAGGAGTCCAAAAATCTCACTTGAATTTTTTTTGGAAATTGCATTAGCTAAATTCTTTCCACATAGTTGCAGAAAAACTCGTGAAGACTAGGACTCAACTTTGATTCCACTAGATTGACCAATATTATAGTGAAGATTCATCACTTGGAATTTTTTCCATTTTAGTTATAATACTTTTTTGTAGGAAAAGGATATTCGAAGAAAGTTGGAAAACTTCTTATAGAGAGCTAGGAAGAATATCTTCTTAGAATCAATCCAGCTCCCGAAGTAATATACGAAAGATTACAAACGTTTGTACTGCAGAAGAAAAAACCATAGAAACCTTATTGTAAATTTGAGGGAGAAAAGACTCCAGAGAAGAGTCTAGCAGAATATTGGATATTGGTGATATCCATTGCAAACTATAGATTGTAGATTGAATATTTATTCCAAAAGAAGCTGAAGAGACCCACAGAAGGTCTCATTGAAGAACTTCCAATCTTGGAAGAGATACAGAAGGACCAGTAAATATTTTATTCCTAATTCTAGTAGTAGCAAATTTTAGATATCTGAAAGGGAGATCTCATTACAACACTTCCATAGTAAAAGGTTGAAATAAAGGTCTCATTGAGAAGACCAAAGAATTTGTAAGATTGAATACCTTAGAGAGGTCTCAAGGAGAATCATCAAAGGAGTTCCTAGAAGAACTTATTGGAGAAATTAACCACCAAGTATAAGTTCCTAATAGTGAAGGACTTGGGATAATTATCACCATCCTACAACAATCCCAAAGGAGAAGAATTTGGCAAGCAGTTTGTCAAATTTCAAAGGAGACTAGTGAATATCTAAAGACTTTCAAATTTTTGAGAAGGCCCTATTTGAAGTTAAAATTTTATGAGGTTAAAGTAGAATGAATACAGAAGAATACTACCAAATCCAATATATTTGGAGATTGCATTTCATAGCTAAGAAGGCATATTTTGAAGATAGGTGTTTGTTGAATCTACAACAGATAAACTGAAATGTTCTTGAAGGAAATATTAGTTGCAATTTGGAGAAGATCCCTACCAAATTTTTGAAATTCAAGGATAACATTTTGGTGGAAATATTTACTGCTAGAGGGTAGTAATCAGGACAACATTACTAACTATAAAAACAAATTTCCATAATACATCTTGAAGTAGAAGTTGAAGTCATCTACTACATTTCCAGAGAGCAACTTGGTCAATCAAATCATAAATACATTCATAATCTTTAGATATCATTAAGGGTATGCAAATTAGGTGCAAATGATTTAGTACTTGGACACTTATATTTAGTTCATCACTTAGCTTCATTAAGCACCTAATTAGAATTTAGAAGTGTTGGCAATTTTGGGTACCTTGAGTACATTGCCTTTGCTCAAGTATAGTTGTTGTCATTTACGTTAAAGGAGCTTTTGGTAATTGTTGTCTTTGATGTCAAGGAGTTCTTGAAGCAATTTGATTAGTTGTCCAAACATGTGTTTTGATGAAGGTTTCAGTATAATCAGTAAGTTTCTATGTAGCCCAGTTGCAAAAAGATCAAGAAAAAGACAAGTAAGAAGAAGTATGCAGGTGGCTGGCAAAACTGTCACGATTTTGTGACATGTTTCAGGAGAGAGAAAGCACTGGCAAAACTGTCATGATTTTGAGAAATGCTGGAAGGCAGAGGCAAAGCTGGTGAAACTATCGCTATTTCGCGACATGTTTGAGGAGAGAGAAATTTCGAGCAAAACTGTCATGATTTCATGACAAGTTGAGTTGGCAGAGTTGAGTTGCAGGAAGTGTCACGATTTCATGACAAGTCGAGTTAGCAGAGTTGAATTGCAAGAAGTGTCACGATTTTGTGAAAAGTTTCAATGAAGTTGTACGGATGTAAAAAGTGTCACGATTTCATGACAGGTTGAGTTGGCAGCTTGCAGGTGGCGGAAGCGTCACGATTTCGTGACATGTTCCAGTTTCACGAGTAGTTGGCAAAAAAGTGCCTAAGGCAACGAAAGCGTCACGATTTCGCGACATGTTCCAATTTTGCGAGCAGTTGGCAGAAAAGTACCTAAGGCAACGAAAGCGTCGTGATTTCGCAACATGTTCTAGTTTCATGAGTAGTTGGTAGAAAAGAGCTTAAGGCAGCGAAAGCGTCACGATTTTGTGACATGTTCCAGTTTCGTGAGCAGTTTGCAGAAAAGTTCTTAAGGCAGCGAAAGCGTCGCGATTTTGTGACATGTTCCATTTTCGCTAGTGCAAACCGAGGAAAGGTTGAAGAAGCAAGAAGTGTCATGATTTCACGATAGAGTTGCTGATGACATCAGCAAAAGCAAATGTGTCACGATTTCACGACAAGAGCAGAGAGGAAGGCCTTGCAGACTAAAGCGTCGTGATTTCATGACAAGAATCATGATGACGTCAGCAAAAGCAAATGTGTCACAATTTCATGACAAGAGTAGATAGGAAGGCCTTGCAGACTAAAGCATCACGATTTTGTGACAAGAATCTTGATGACGTCAACAAAGTCAGGGAGTGTCACAATTTTGTGACAACAGGCTGTGGTGTCACGATTTCGTGACAACAAACCAAAGAAGGCACACGACAGGCAGTAGTGTCGTGATTTCGTGATAGTAAGTAATACAAGGTGTACGATAGACAAATGCATAGCGATATCGTGACATGTTTGAGTTTCATGCTAGAAAAGCTACAGAACAGCAAAGGTAGTTGAAGCTGACAGAGTTAACCTTTGCCGATGAAGTGTAAGGTTGTGCAGCCGACGTTTGTTTTAAGGATACACAGCCGACTAAGATCATGAATTTGATAATGAATTGTTGCTATAAAAGGAGGACTGTTTTCGAGTTTCAAGTATCGAATGTGTGTGTCGAATTTGCGTAAGTGAAGTCTAATGTGTGCAAAGAGCAGTCGTATCGATGATCAAAGTGTGCGTTCAAAGTGAGATTTTTGTAGAAGTAGAGTGGAGGAAGAAGTTCGATCGAGGAGAAGCAGACGGCTCGAAGAGAGTGTTGTAGTGGCTGCACATAGGTGCATAAGTTGTTGTGCGATCGAGTGCTGTAGTATTTACACAAACTGTGTAAAGAAAGCAAAGTGTGTGAAGACTGCGCTGTGTTGGATGTGCTACGGAGCAGAAGCTAAGTTGAGAAGATTGTGCTATTGTAAATTTGAGAAGACTATGCTGCTGTAGTTGCACAGACAGTAAAAAGTTGTTTTCAACCAAGTGCAGAAAAGAACAGAGGAAGAGAACAATTGTGCCAAACCGAAGGACTATGTTTGGTGCAGATAAGAGGACCAAATTTTTAGTGACAGAGTGAGGACAGAGATCTCCAGCTAGAGCAGGGAAGACAGGTGTATTCTGTGGATAGATTTCCACTTGCTAAGGGCAAAGGAGATAGAGGTCTTCTAGAGGATCACCAGCAAAAAAAAATTAGGGGAAGGTGTCTCCTTTGAGCTGAGGCTCATAAACATTGTAATCAGAAAGGATTCCTAGAGGACTTTGATACAACTTTTAGAAGAACCACATAAATTTTTGTGTCTCTTTGTGGATTGTTTTTTGTGCACTGTTTTACTGCTATTATTACTATTATCTTATTCTGCATGTTAATGGTTTGAAAGTTGTATTGATAGATAAAGTTAAAAGTGGTCTTATACTATTCACCCCCCCTCTTAGTATAAGCTTGTGTTCTTCAATTGGTATCAGAGCTAGTGCCTTCAAAAAGTTTAATAGCTTGAAGGAAAAGTTTGCAAAGAACACAATGGACTACTCGAGTGGCAATGCAGCACCTATTCTTGATGGATCATATTTTGGCCTGTGGAGTGCAAGAATGAAATTCTATCTAATGGCACTTGGTAATGAGGTATGGGAAGTTATTGAAGATGGATACACCATTCCTGCAAATGGTCCTTACACTAAAGAAGACAGGCTTCTACATCACAGCAACTCAAAATCCATGAATGCAATCTTGAAGGGTTTACAAAAGGCGAGATCTCACCAAAGTTATTCACCTGCAAGAAAGCTAGTGAAATATGGAAACAATTGCAGGTTGTTCATACAGGTGATGCAAATGTTCGAAAGGCCAAGTTGAGAAATTTTAAAGGTATGTTTGAACAACTCAAGATGAATGATGATGAAAATATTAGTGACTACATGCTCCGGATGGATGAAGTTGTTAACTCTATGAAATACTTAGGTCTTGAACTTGCTGAAAATGATGTGTGTGATAAGATTTTAAGATCCCTTCCTAATAGATTAGTGAAAAGATTTCTGCTATTGAGGAAGCTAAAGATTTAGATAAATTGAAAAAGTATGAGCTCCATAGTATTCTTGCAGCATTTGAGTTGAGAACTCAAGTGAAAGCTGATGTAAAGAAAGAGGCAGCTTTCAAAGCTACTAAGAAATCAAAAGGCAAACAGATTCAAGAAAGTGATGAGTCTTCTAGTGAGGAAGAGGCATATTACAGCAAGAAAGGCAAGTTTTCCAAAAAGCACAAAAGCAAGAAAAATATAAGATGTTTCAATTGTGGAAAATTTGTTCATTATGCTATTGATTGTACTGTTTCCAAAAATGAAAGTGATGAAGATATATAGGATGTTAAGAGCAAGGATTCTGAAAAGTACAGGTATTACAAGAAAAGCAAATATGAGTACAACAATCATGGAAAGAGTCATTCTCACAAGAATAAGAAGAGCTTCTACTTAGACAAAGCAAGTAAGTGTTCTAGCAGTGATAGTGACAGTTCTTCTAGTGATAATGAAAATGAAATGCTGTTCATTTCAGAAAAAGAGGAAGAACCAAAACATAAATTCATTATCATGAAATGTTTTAGATGTGGAAATTTTGGGCACCTTGAGGATGATTGCAGAAATAATGATTTGGCTGCTAGTATGTATGAGGATGCTTCAAAAAACTACAATGAGGATGCATGTATGGTTTTTGAAAAAGGTAGCACCTCTAGTGATAAGAAATCTGAAAAAGGCCGTGATAATTCAAAGTGCCATCAAATAGAGGATCTTGAATGTGAACTCAACAATGCTCTTAGTGTTTTGAAAAAGGAAAGAAAGAAGAATGAGAGACTCAAGATTAAATTAGATGAATGTTGTATGGAGAGAGATGAACTTATAGAAAATCTTGAAGTCTCTATGGCTAAGTCACAAGAACTCAAGAATGAGTTGGATTCTAAAATTTTGGAGTATAGTGAGTTAGAATAGGAAATGGCTTCTTTGAAAGAAGAAAATAAAAAGTACAAGGATAAGCTCTATAGATTTCAAGATAGCTCCAAGAAGGTTGAATTTCTCATCAAAGGACAAATAAAACCAATAGATAAAATAGGTCTCGATTTTGTTGAGCCTCACAAGGAACAGGTTGGGGAATCTAGCAAGATATTTCAAAAGAAAGAGATTTCTATTGAAGAAAGTATTTCATATCATGAGTCCATAAGTGATAGATACACAGAAACAGAAAACAATATTCAGATTGAGAAGAAGAAGTTTTCGGGACCAATGAAGTCGAATAAAAGAAAATTTCACGGCACATGTTTTGCGTGTCACAGATTTGGTCACATGGTTGTACATTGCATGACTCAAGTGAAGAAAGTAAGTAACAGTTTAAGGAGATGTAATTTCTTTCAAGGGTATTGCTACTCTTGTCAAAAATTCAGGCACAAGGCAATTTTTTGCAAGGAGAATAACAGGAACTGGGTTAGTCAGAACAGGCAGATTCAAAGAACAGCCATGCCTGAAAGAAATAATATTGTTACTTGCTATAAGTGCAACAATGAAGGTCACCTAGCTAGACAGTGTAGAGCTGATATTATGAGATACAGGAATAGAAACAGTAGTATGAACAAGTCCAAGGATCAAAGCATGGATAAGAACAGGAATGACAACAAAACTAGAAAAAGTGATATGAACAGGTTCAAGGATCAAGGTATGGAGAAAAATAGGAATGATGAAAGGAACAAGAACAGCAGTATGAACAGGTTCGAGGATCAAAACAGTAACAAGAATAGCAATGTGGAAAAAAATTCAAAAGAAGGCCCAATAAATGAATAGTAGACATTAATGATGATGAGTT
This sequence comes from Wollemia nobilis, assembly GCA_028583015.1. Taxonomy (NCBI): domain Eukaryota; kingdom Viridiplantae; phylum Streptophyta; class Pinopsida; order Araucariales; family Araucariaceae; genus Wollemia; species Wollemia nobilis. The sequence goes on along the minus strand of JAQPPZ010001580.1, from coordinate 2,484,756 downwards.
TCTAATGAGAGTTTCACTCCCAACCCTGTTTTAAATCACCTTAATAGAAGGTGGGGGAGGGACTAAGCTAAGAGACTCACTCTTAGTCCCAAACCCCAAAGGTGACCCTTTGCCATTGATGACAAAGGGGGAGAGATTTGAGTAAGGGAGAGAAATATGAGTAAGGGGGAGTGCTTCAAGTGAAGAGAAGAGCTTCAAGTCAGGGGGAGCAAAAACTTCAATTGCAGAATTCTCAGATTGATGGATCAGTTGGTTCAGTTTTGGCTCTTGAGATATGTTTTTAGTTAAGGGTTGCCATCAATGACAAAGGGGGAGATTGTTGGCAATTTTGGGTACCTTGAGTACATTGCCTTTGCTCAAGTATAGTTGTTGTCATTGATGTCAAAGGAGCTTTTGGTAATTGTTGTCTTTGATGTCAAGGAGTTCTTGAAGCAATTTGATTAGTTGTCCAAACATGTGTTTTGATGAAGGTTTCAGTATAATCAGTAAGTTTCTATGTAGCCCAGTTGCAAAAAGATCAAGAAAAAGACAAGTAAGAAGAAATATGCAGGTGGCTGGCAAAATTGTCACGATTTCGTAACATGTTTTAGGAGAGAGAAAGCACTGGCAAAACTGTCACGATTTCACGACATGCTGGAAGGCAGAGGCAAAGCTGGTGAAACTGTCACGATTTTGTGACATGTTTGAGGAGAGAGAAAGTTTAGGCAAAACTATCATGATTTCGCGACAAGTTGAGTTGGTAGAGTTGAGTTGCAGGAAGTGTCATGATTTCGTGACAAGTCGAGTTGGCAGAGTTGAGTTGCAGGAAGTGTCACAATTTTGTGAAAAGTTTCAATGAATTTGTACGGATGCAGAAAGTTTTGCGATTCCATGATAGGTTGAGTTGGCAGCTTGCAGGTGGCAGAAGCATCGTGATTTCATGACATGTTCCAGTTTCACGAGCAGTTGGCAAAAAAGTGCCTAAGGCAGCGAAAGCGTCACGATTTCACAACATGTTCCAGTTTTGCGAGCAGTTGGCAAAAAAGTGCCTAAGGCAGCGAAAGCGTCACGATTTCGTGACATGTTCCAGTTTCACGAGCAGTTGGCAGAAAAGAGCTTAAGGCAGCGAAAGCGTCGTGATTTCACGACATGTTCTAGTTTCGCGAGCAGTTGGCAGAAAAGTTCTTAAGGCAATGAAAGCGTCGCGATTTCGCGACATGTTCCATTTTTGCTAGTGCAAACCGAGGAAAGGTTGAAGAAGCAAGAAGTGTCACAATTTCATGATAGAGTTGCTGATGACGTCAGCAAAAGCAAATGTGTCATGATTTCACGACAAGAGCAGAGAGGAAGGCCTTGTAGACTAAAGCGTCACGATTTCACAACAAGAATCATGATGACGTCAACAAAAGCAAATGTGTCGTGATTTCATGACAAGAGCAGAGAGGAAGGCCTTACAGACTGAAGCGTCACAATTTTGCGACAAGAATCTTGATGACGTCAGCAAAGTCAAGGAGTGTCACAATTTCACGACAATAGGCTGTAGTGTCACGATTTTGTGACAACAAACCAAAGAAGGCGCACGACAGGTAGTAGTGTCACAATTTTGCGACAACAAGTAATACAAGGTGTACGGTAGACAAAGGCGTAGCGATATCGTGACATGTTTGAGTTTCATGCTAGAAAAGCTACAGAACAGCAGAGGCAGTTGAATCCAATGGAGTTAACCTTTGTCGATGAAGTGTAAGGTTGTGCAGTCGACGTTTGTTTTAAGGATACACAGTCGACTAAGATCATGAATTTGATAATGAATTGTTGCTATAAAAGGAGGATTGTTTTTTAGTTTCAAGTATCGAATGTGTGTGTTGAATTTGTGCAAGTGAAGTCTTATGTGTGCAAAGAGCAGTCGTATCAACGATCGAAGTGTGCGTTCAAAGTGAGATTTTTGCAAAAGCAGAGTGGAGGAAGAAGTTCGATCGAGGAGAAGCAGACGACTTGAAGAGAGTGTTGTAGTGGCTGCACATAGGCACATAAGTTGCTGTGCGATCGAGTGCTGTAGTATTTACACAAACTATGTAAATAAAGCAGAGTGTGCGAAGACTGCGCTGTGTTGGATGTGCAACGGTGCAGAAGCTAAGTTGAGAAGATTGTGCTGTTATAAATTTGAGAAGACTGTGCTGTTGTAGTTGCGCAAATAGTAAAAAGTTGTTTTCAACCAAGTGCAAAAAAGAACAGAGGAAGAGAACAATTGTGCCAAACCGAAGGACTATGTTTGGTGCAGATAAGAGGACCATCTTTGCAGTGATAGAGTGAGGACAAAGATCTCCAGCCAGAGCAGGGAAGATAGGTGTCTTATGTGGATAGAGTTCCACTTGCTAAGGGCAAAGGAGATAGAGGTCTTCTAGAGGATCACCAGCAAAACAAAATTAGGGGAAGGTGTTTCCTTTGAGCTGAGGCTCATAAACATTGTAATCGGGAAGGATTCCTAGAGGACTTTGATACAACTTTTAGAAGAAAATTTTTATCCGTGGAATAGCCCACCTTGGGTGAACCACGTAAATTTTTGTGTCTCTTTGTGGATTGCTTTTTGTGCACTATTTTACTGCTGTTATTACTGCTATCTTATTCTGCATGTTAATGGTTTGAAAGCTGTATTGATAGATAAAGTTAAAAGTGGTCTTATACTGTTCAACCCCCCATCTCAGTATAAGCCTATGTTCTTCAAGAAGTTGCAAGGAGAAATTTCTTTTTAAAGTCTTCAAAGAGAAGTGCACAAAGGTTCTTTTAAGGTTATTACCTACACATTAAAATAGAAGTTAGATATATTTCAATAGAAATAAAAATATCATCTTCCTATTATCTAGTTACAATAATGAATACTACATTAGTTTGCAGAGATTATAGAGCATTTGAGATTTCTTTAAGAGTTATCATTAGTGCATATTACAAGTTACATTTAAAGAGTAATAAGGATATTGAAATTGCACTATATTAGTTTCTATTAAAGCTTATTAGAAGTGCACTACGTTTCTCCAATAAGAGTGAAAATTAGTGCAATATTAAGCCACTCTAAGGGTATATTAGTTGCACGATTATTAGCTTGGATTCATAGTTAAATTAACCAAGAAAATGAGAGAGTTGTTTATTAAATAAGACAACATCAAATCATCCCCCTACCTACAAAGAAGCCACCATAAAAATAAATAATAAGAAAGCTTGCAAAAGGAGATTTGTAGATCTCAAATATAGGTGCAAATTCAAGTATTATATTATAACTATTATAAAAATATTTACATTAGTTTCTTGCACCATTAGAAGGATAAAGCTTGAGTTTCTTAGGGACACTTCAACAACTAGCAAGATGCATTACAAAGCAGCCATGAAAAGAGCACTATTTGAGCAAGGTAGAGAGCCAACAAAGGGCTCACATAACTCAAGTTTAAGGTGTCTAAAGGCACCACATCTACCACCAAGTTGAGCACCCACAATAGCGTATACCTATAGCCAATAGCAGAAGCTCATTATCCAACATAGATCCACATAGGGAGGACAACATAACAAGTGGATATTTATCAATGATTTACCAATACAGAAGATAATACTAAGGAGGACAGCTCATTACAGTGAAAGGAATGAAGATACAATGAAAAAGAAAGAGTCATTACCTAGATATATCATGAATAGATTACTAGCTAAATATTAGCATCATATAATCACTATCAAAGCACCATCGAACCACCATCGAAGTGCCCGTAGAATTGCCATTGAATAGGAGCCAACTTTCACCTAAAGGAAGCATTGAAGACAAGAAACAATATTACATCTATGGGCAATATATATATGGTTTAATAGACGCTAAAGGAGCCTTACATGCAAGCAAAAGAGTTTCCACTTGGCACATTAGCTAAAGCACCCATAAATTCTATAGAGAGTGTGATATAAAATAGTAATGCCTATTCCTTGAGCATTAAAAATCATCATTTAAAGGTTAAGAGCATATTCATTATTGCACATTAGTAAAGGAAGGAATGAAGGAGCATTAAAAGTAACTTGCAAATGCTAGTCAAGGTCATAGCGCCACACGGGTTCAATCCAAAGGTGCATTGAAGATACTTAAGCACCCAAACCTATAGGACACTAATGAAGTGTAAGCACACAGTAAGGTGAAAGCATGCAGTGAAGTAATAGTGAAGTAAATATCACAATGGAAGTGTCACATTCAGGTTCAAAGCACAACAAGACTGCTATACACCAGCATTGTATGAAAGAAAAGAGGAAATAGAACATTGAATGCTCAGGTTGTAAATAAGATATCAACATCATTCGAGGAGTGAAGACCAGTAACAAAATAGAGAATTTAATGCTTAGATTGTGAAGGGGAGACCACCACCATTCTAAAGGAGAATATTAGCATTGATTAGACAAGAGCATTGACTGCTCATCAGTGCCCAAAATTAGAAGCTCACTTACCATACATTGAAGGGAGGTAAAAGTTCTATATCGTTTAATATTTGCTTTCCTTAATTCAAGAGTTATAAGGTGCTTACTATAAGGTTGGAATTTGATTATTATTACATTGATATATCAACCTTGGAAACTAAGAAAGCAATTTTGGTAAAGGTAGAAGATATCATAAAATTGCTTGATATACAAACATTAAGATATTTGCAAATAACTAAGTAGGAGGCATAAGGTTTTCAACCTTGATAAATTGATTTGCAAATATTACTATTATTTTCTAATATTCCAAATTAGGGAGTTATAAGGTATACTACATCAAACCTTAGCTTATTGGAATTTAGAAAATTGAACTATTGAAGGTAGAAGAAGGAAGTTCATTAAGCATCATTAAGAGTTGGAATTAATTGGTTACATTTGTCTCATACTCACATTAAAGAGATAAAAGAAATCCAACCATAAATAACTTCTTCAAAATAGATAAGTGCATAAGCTCATTAGGAGAAATAACAAAAAGTAGGAGTTGATTATTATCATTTACAAAACATTACAAAATAAACTCAAAACGAGAATTAATCACTAGCTAAGAACTTTATCAAACTTATTGCATATTCTAAACCACTAAGGAGACATAAGGAATCCTACAAACCTAAATCATAGAAAGGTTTGATTATCATGACATCAAATAATTTCTTCCTTACATAATCTCAACTACTCAAAGGTCCAAATTATTCCTCATGGAGAAAAAAAGTTAGGGCAATTATAATAGTTGAAAAGCTTTGAAAATTTATCAAAGATACATCAACTAAACCTACTTAAGGACATGCAAAAATTCAAAAAATCGAAGAAAGTGATGCAAAAGCACTCATGATAATAACCTTTCTATAACATATGAGATACAACCATATATTAGTAGTGCATCAATATCTGCAGAAGCTTGGAAAACCCTAAACAAGATATTTCAAGGGAAGAATAAAGGCACTATATTAAAACTTCAAACCCAATTACATTCTTTTAAAATTAATAGTGATGAGAATATAAAACTATTCCTAAGGAAGGTAGTAGATATTAAAGGAAAATTATTGACCTTAGGAGAAACTATTGAAGATAAATTCCTTGTTTGAGTAACCATGAGAACTCTTCGAGATACCTACAAATATATAGTTACTGTTGACACTTTTTGTCACGTTATGCAAGGGGTAGAAGAATAGTAGAATTTTTGTATAATATTTCTTTGTTAAAAGTTTTTCTCTTATTTAAAGTATAGCAATTTTGACTCTCCCCAAATGAAGAAGAAAGAGCTTCGCTACCAAACAAGTCGAGGAAAATAGCTTCACCGAAATAAAAGAAGGAGAATGTGAAAAGAGCTTCGGGCCCGAAGCACTTCAAATCACCACTTCGGGCGAAAACCTTATGAAATATTTTCATCGAAGCAAATACAAAGATAACGCTTCGCATCTTCAACAGCCGCTTTGGGCAGGAGTCTTGCGAAGCAACATCTAAACGACTTCGTCGAAGGAGGAGCATAATCCAAAATCAGCTAAAGTAAGGAAACTACTTTGGGCTCGAAGTATTTCCAACACCTACTTTGGCCAGTTTTCACCCGAAGCAGTGGTGCCCGAAGAAAAATGACAATGTGTCAGAAACATATAAATGCCTCAGAAGGATATTCCCCAAACCATAGTTTTGAAAGAGAATCGGGCCGAAACATTTTCAGTCGAAGCAGTTTTTCCAGCAAAAGGATAAAGAGCCTCATTTCAAAGATGAAACCCGCTCGGCAGTCAACATCCCCGAAGTAGTTTCTGCGAAGCATTATTTTGCGAAGAACAAATCAAGGAGAAACTACTTCGGCCCAAGGCTTTGGCGAGGTGGGTATGTAGCGAAGCACTTTCGGGCCCACGTTCCAAGGCAGGCAGCTTCCCAAGGTGATCGAAGGCCCCTTATAAATACTTCCTTTCTTGCCTGATAAACTCGTTGACCATTCCTAGCAAACAAAAGGGACGTAACAGTCCTCAAAGTAAAACACGACAGGCATAACGATCACTCAAACATAGCATCCAGAAGCTAGGGACACTCGGGTGATGCATTAAATGAACATTTCCATGTTTGACCCGGTCACAGTTGCCAGTTTTGGCAACCGATTTGAAAACTCAGTCACAGCAGCCGAGAGGAGCCAATTTCTTAGGGCCCGAGGGTGTACTCTGCCATTTTTGTAATAATGATTCAGAGGGTCGGGTCCTCTATAAAAACCCAAGCTTTGCAATGTAAAATGGGGGGGAACTTTCTGCTAGAAAGCTGTTGTAACTTGATGTCCTACGTCTAATACTAAAGATTTGTGTACTCCATTTCTCTCTTTTATGCTGCCTTTTGTGCTTAATTCTTTTGTTTGTCTGCATTTGTATACTGAGACTCTGAATCTTGAATCCGGTGTGCGATTGGGGACTATACCCTAAAATTTGCCCTGAAGGATACATAGGAGAGGAAAAACATCCCTATTGCCTTCTTTTATGCTTGCTGGTGGATCGAGGTTTCTGTTATTCCCTTGTCTTAATCGCTATTACTTTGAACCCTGAATTCTAGCGAGAGAGAGAGGATAACCCTGCGAACCCGTCCAGAGGATACATAGGAAGGTCGGAACTGCGTTTCCTTCGTCTATTCTAGGTTTTTTTTGTTGCTATTCAAGTTATTAGTGAGTGATCGTGCTTCTTGTTCTTCTCCACCTTGAATCATCAATCTCTAACCCTTACCCCTTTTTTATTTCTCTCTAACCCGAACTCCTTTTATCTCTTTCCTACACTCTTATCTCAAACCCCAAAAGTAGATTAGTATAGGAGCCGGCCTTTCTCCAGAGATCGGCACGAGGGGCATCTCTTCCCTTCGACCTTTCAATGTTGGTCGCAGGTCCAAGGCACGCAAACCCACCGAAAGTCCTTTCCTATGTGGATTTGATGACCAAAAGTTTTTGGTACGCCCGATGGGACCTAAGGTCCCATATTTGAGAAAATTTCTAACCCGTCTTCACCAAAGCCAGTAGTTCCAACAAGTTCCCGGTGAGATCCGGTTAGTCTCATCTTCTGAGTAGTAGTGAGAATCGATGCCATCATTACCAAAAGACTCTTAGCATCTAGCAACTATATTTTAACTAAGAATCTTTGAAGTCATAAATACCAATGTCTAAGCCTGGTTTTCATAACCAGGACTCCCCGTGTCTTAATAAGGTCCGAGTTCGGTGAATCTCTGGCCTATCTTCATATGATAAAATCACCTGGCAACTCAATTGAGCTGAAGATTCAAATTTCTTGGTCGTAGGTGCCTTTCAAATCTGAAAGAAGATATCCCAGAGGAATCAAGGTTCGATGAGCAGCCTTGACCTCATAGGCAGAGAAATAATGTTCATCTGGCGACTCTGATTTAGCAGCAATAATCTTGATCTCTATAGACCACTGCTATAATGGCAGGGGTAAGTTTTCTTAGCTGGGATGATCGAGGCCCCTTGAATATTCAAAGCTACCACAAGATTCCCAAGATTTCCTTGAGGGCATTAACAATATATGATGGCACTACGGGAATGTCCCAAGAACATCTTGAAGCTATTGTTGCTTTAGCGTTCCTCTACGACATAATCCATGAAGATGTCATGGTCTAACTTTTGGTTGCATCTCTAAAAGGAAAGGTGCTACGATGGTATAGACTGCTCGAATCTAAAAGTGTTTGTTCATGGGATGACTTGGAAGGAGCACTATTCGAAACATTTTATGGCTCTCGGGATCCCTTCCAACTTCTGATGTACTTCTCCACCATCAAGAAAACACCCTTGGAGAGCGTCACGGACTTCAATGTCTGATTCTCCAGAACTTGGAAGAATGTTCCAGGGGAGATTCAATCAACGCCCTCCCAAACCCACCTCTACTATGTTCGGGCTTTTCACCCAAACATAGGCCTCTTCTTGCTATGATCAGACAAGCAAAGATTCCCTCAAATTTTTGAGGAAGCAGTACGATCAGAGCAGTTTCTATCGAGAAAGTGGTAGTGGGGAGGAGCCCCATCACTTTCTTCAATAATCGTGTCTCCTGTCTGCCCAACGCAATATTCTTCATGGCAGACTCCTCATACTGAGTAGAAGCCTGAGATGCAGTCATGTGGAGCTCAAGAGGCAGATCCCATCCAAGTCCAACCATGGAAATTCGTAAGCTTTGCCCTGACGATGAACAATATGGGTGCTTGCAATCTCTAGGGGACGGGCCAAGAAGAGAAACAAACTCAAGTGGTAGCGCCTAAGAACAAAGAGGGGACATTTTTGCACCCTTTTTGTATCCCAGAGCATGGCATGCAGGTGTTCAGCCAGAATCCATCAGGCTTACCTCAAGAGGCTGAACCTAAAAAGATCATAGAAGTTTGCTCTTTGTCGGAGGAGCCCTATTGTAGCATCAAGAAGATGGAAGAACCTGTACCCAGCCCATAGTTACTAGACTCTTCGGTATTCTAGTTCCAGCCATCACTACAACCAGTAACCCAAGGAGGTCATCGTGTGGCAAACTTCTTCGCCACATCCTTCATTAGCAGCATGGTTACTGGCAGGAGCAACGAACTATTGTATTGCTTTATGTTCGCACATGGAGAACTTTAGGGAGGAGCCACCCGGACTTCAAGAATCAACTAAAGTTCAATCTGATCTAGTCCGAGCATTGCAGATTCATCAGATAATTACCTAAAGCTGAGTCCGTGGTGGTGGCATGCCGATTATGCCACAAGATAATTGTGTAAATATTGTAAATAGTTCAGTTGACAAATAAGGTGATGCTAGGAAGTTTAGGTCAAGCTTTACTTTGACAACTGCAACCAAAAAAAAACTAAATAAATAAATAATAATAATAATATAACTCGGACACTGAGCATGTGAAGTAGCCAATGGAAAATAGCTCGTAGCGAAGCCTGTCGGTCGAACAAAATTTAGACCAAAGTATGAGAAGCGCTCCACCGAGGGGAGTCCAAGCGAAGCAATTTTTGAAGGAGAATCGGTGGACTACTTCTCAAGTTGAAAAGAACTTCGGGAACTTTCTCCTACGAAGGGAGTCACTTCGGGCCCGAAGCATAAAAGAAATAGCTTGCACCAAGGGTTCGCCCTGAAGCACTTCAACTCTGACTTCGATTTCACCAACCCAACAACAAAAAAGGCGAGGGCATTTAAAATGTGCCTAGGAGAACATGTCGACAACCGCCTCCAAAAGCGTTTGAAGTGGGTGAGTTAAATGAAAATGTGGCAGTTACATCCTTTAGGGATTTAGTTAGGAGAAAAGTTCATGCTCAGGTACAAAGTTGCAGAGGGTCACGCTTCCAAAGCGAGCCGCAATCATCACAACACACAGCCCTATGTACAACTCCACCATGCGATGAATTGGATGAAGCAACGCGAAGTTAATTATGGCAAGTGCCATAAATACTAGTGGTTGCCTTTTGTGGCTATATAATGTAGGCTCCAGCAGTAACAAAGCTATTTGCCTGATAATTCATGCAATCTTTGCTACTAGCCTTCAAACTCTCCTATCTTGTGCTTCGAAGCCTCCAATCCCGAAGCCCTCCGCATCGTTTTCTCCATCACCCCTAGCACTATGGGGAAGAAGAACTCTAAAGAAAAGGGGAAGAAACCAGAAGTGATGGCCTTCGAGTAGCCGAAAGCAAAGGGCCATGACAAAGGGCCAAAGAAAGTTGATGTTAGCCGCCGCCCCAAGAAGCAAATCATGGAAGAAAGAGAGGATTACAGGGATGAACAGCCTGAAGAACCACCAGTCGACAAGTGGGATAGGATCAGAGACACCAAGCTATCAAGGAGTGTGGCTGAACTCAGAAGCACCATTGAGTTCATGAAAATTAGGCTCTTGACAAACAATAGAAGATCTGCCACTTACTACTCCCAGATATATCGATATCTGACACCCCCCACACATCATTGCCTTGAGCTGATTAACACCATCGTGCGGAACTATCAGCCCTCCTCCAGGCAAGTGGTAGACACCTCTGGTCACAAGCTATTCTCCATTTTGAAGGAAGATGTCTAGGCAGCCTTTACGCCATAGCAGGGCCCTCTTAAGGGGTATACGATTCGCAACATTATTCTTAGCGAACAGATGAAGAGGTTCGCGTCCTCCAAATACTTAATAATTTTTTTGCAGCAGAGCCTCAAAAGTGGGCTCCCTTTGGGAAAATTTCCCCAAATGCCCCTACCCTTGGAGGCCTTCAAAAGCATCGACATCTTCTCCATCATTGCATGGGTGGCAGGCCTATCTACTGACACTTTGGTGCACCCATGGTAGGTATCTTTGGACGAGTGTATTTCCAAATGAGAATTTTATGCCCCTAATGCTTCGATGCCAAGCACCAACCCAGTATTTTTTGACTGGGCATAATGGGTGGCCAGGACCCTACATACGCGGCTCGCCAGCATGAAAAATCCTGGGACAAATAAGTACTTTTCACCCTGTTCTCTTCTTGTTTGGTTATTTTTCTTCCATGTACATAGAATTTTCCCTTATGTTGCTATTACGACAAGCGATGAGGATGGAAATCCTCTGCCTGTATATAGTGGACCCCTCTCCTATTGAATACGGAGTCCTATTATTCTTTCAACCAACAATTTTTGGGACCTGTGATGCACATGCTAACAAGGTCTTCCCCTCGGGCTCCCCTCCTCCTAAGGTACAAAGTAGTACAAGAGATGAGGGGAGACATTTTTTAGCTAACACAAGGGCTTGTAATTCACATATTCGGCTTCACAGGGAAGACTTTCCTTCTGCCAGTCTATCCCTCCGAATACCAGTTCGCATTGAAGGTCGCTCGATAGAGCGATGCAACAAACGCCATTTATGGCCATGGATGGAAGTGGGCTCACACCTACGATTTTCCCTTCAAAATGGGAGTTATCGAGGTGTTTGCCCTCAAAAAAAATGTTTTCTTGGAGGAGAAACTCGCCAATTTTGGCCTAGTCTAGCTTCCTCAGCAATGGCTCTATGACCCCTTAGGGGTAATGAGGGACCATCTTCGATTCAAGAGCTTCCATGCTTGCCCCTATCCAAAAATTGTGGAGCAAAGGAACAATCCCAATGGGAGGGATCTGGAGTGGCATTTGGAGAAAATGGAAATGCTACCTCCCTGGCATGAATTCTACCCAATGGAGGTCGCATATGACCCAGTTCGGCACCCTCTCCCGAGCCCCAACTCTACCTTCTAGAAGAAGGCAAAAGATGATTTGAAGGAAGCAACGAAAGATTGGGACATGGCCCAATTAAGAGAGTGGTGGATAATGAGGGTCCATCATCGGAATACAAATTCTTACGATCTTTTGTCATCTAACAAAGACTTCATAGTGGTCTATGAGGCCAATGCCGGGACATGGAAGCCTTTGTCCTTCACCGACATCATTCCTCCAGCTATCCCAGGCTTGGGCAAAAGCCCAAAGAGAAAGGAAACTACTTCAGAGCCAAAGAAAGGGAAAAATGCCAAAGCCATGCCATAGATACCACCTCCAGTACCTATGGGAGGTCAAGAGACGAGCTCTGAAGAGTTAGAACAACCGCTAGTGAGGACAAAGAGAAAGAGGCCAGAATCAGTGCAAGTGCCTCCAGGCCATCCAAAGTGGCTCCGTATAGGGTTTCAAATCCCTTCCACTAGATGACCTACATTGGGTCCATCCGAAGTGATTATTGATACTACCATGCCGCCAAGCACCGCAACCGTCCCGGATATCAATGTCATCAATGTGGAGGAACTCCTCCAATCCGAAGGGGACGCCGAGGCAGAAACCATGGAGGTTAAGGATGTCGAAGCAGAAGAAGAACAAGATGCGACTGCACCAAAAGCCACCACTACCACAATTCTAGGAGGGTACTCAGATATGCATTCTCCACCCCTTGCTCAAGACTCACCCATGCCCCTTGCGGCCACGACCGAGAGTTCCCACTAGTCTCCCCTACGTAGCCCATCGCCCCATCACACGTCACCCGTGACTAGTCAAGTCCATCCCACGATCCCGATCGGGATAAGTCCACTAAAGTCACTTCACCCACTCGCACTGCCACCCTCTTGATTTTTAGCAGAAGCGAAGGAATCACTTCGACACCAAGCCCCACCATCCAATCCCTCATCTCACATGATGTGGCCGCCATTGTCAAAATACCTGCTACACCCATCGTCGGACCTTTTGGTGAGGCATCCCCCATTCATTCCTTATATTTGTTCACTCCTTTGGCTGGTGACCCAGCCTTATTTGAATCAGAGATGTCTTTGATCAAGGAATTCCCCCTCGTCGAGAAACTTCTCCAAGCTTGGCAGAACACTAACAAAATATTGAAGGAGGCAAGAAAGAAAAGAGGGCGAGCGACGGCTCAAGTTGAAAAATGTGCCGTGTTTGATTTGAAATCCAAGAAGATGCACAAGATCAAGAAGGTCCCTAAGGTGCAGAAACCCCTGGATGAAATGACTCCAGCAGACTATGATTAACCAGGAAACACCTAAGGACCTGGTGCATTTGAATGTAGACAATGAATCGGCATCCATGCATGTCCTAATTGAGACCTTTAGGGCTCATGCAGTTATCGCCAACCAGCACAGGATTGAGGCCGATGTCGCCAATGTTAAGCTAGAAGAAGATTTGGCAAGGGCCCGCTCCAAGTTGGTAGAGGCCGAGGAGCAGTGCAAGGCCATGAAAAAAGAAACATGTGCCCTAAAGCAGCAGGTTCAACAGCTCCAGTCTACAGCCGAGAGCCAAGCGTAGAAATAGACCAAGGGAAATCTAAAGGCCAAGGAGCTGGAAGACAGGGTTGCACAAATGCAGGCCCAGCTGTGCGAGAAGGAAGACCTGACGGTGTTTGACAGGGCCAAAATTAAGGAGATTCGTGCCCATTTTCTCAAGAATTTCAGGTCTCGGTGTTCCAGCGCCCTCACGATACTGACCTTCGTCATCGAAGCATAGCTCGCTATTTTTGAATGAGGGCCAATCATTGATGAAGTCACATAGAAAGCCAGGCACTAGCTCAAATTAGCCTTCGATGCCCAGAATGCAAAATATTAGGACTTGCAGGTCACTGCAATGACTCAAACGGCTAGAGATTGGTCCACAGCCTAGGCCACGGTTTGCACCTTTTTCTCTAAGGTGCGAAAAGCTCAGAAGGTGAGAAGGCTCCAAGACATTTTTGAAAATGAGCAGCGTGCCTCGATGAATTATTTTTAGGATCTCTCCTCCTTGGGTTTCTCGAGTTTCACAGACGATGATGGGAACCTTCTGACTAAAGATGACCTCAAACCAGTCTGGCTACAATTCGAGTGTGATGTATCAGAGATAGACGAGTGGGCAGAACCGATCTCAGAAGGGTAGATAACCGACTTCATTTTGAGGTACTACAAGATGGTAGCATGCCTAAACGATTTATTCATTAGGGCCAAGCATACTGACATCAGGCAGATTGATCGGTTTCACATTTTGGTTAAGGCATTACAGGATCAAGAACCATTCCAAAAGAGTGCCTGGACTCATGTCCGAAAAACGATGAAGCACATTCGTGATCACCTCGAACCATCACCCCAGCCAGAAGCCATGCCAGAGGAAGAGGAAGAAGGAGAAGAAGGAGGAGACGAGGAACAAGAAGAGGGACAAGCCACAGAAGCAGGATCCAGGGGAGACCAGTGACTCCATAGCCCAATGGATAAAAGCTAAGGGTTATTCCACCGAGATGAGCTTGTCACCCTGCGAGCCGCAAAGAATGTTGACACTTTTTGTCATGTTATGCAAGGGGTAGAAGAATAGTAGAATTTTTGTATAATATTTCTTTGTTAAAAGTTTTTCTCTTATTTAAAGTATAGCAATTTTGACTCTCCCCAAATGAAGAAGAAAGAGCTTCACTACCAAACAAGCCGAGGAAAATAGCTTCGTCGAAAGAAAATAAGGAGAATGTGAAAAGAGCTTCGGGCCCGAAGCACTTCAAATCACCACTTCGGGAGAAAACCTTGCAAAGTATTTTCGCTGAAGAAAATACAAAGATAACGCTTCGCACCCGAAGCATCTTCAGTAGCCGCTTCGGGCGGGAGTCTTGTGAAGCAGCATCTAAACGACTTCGTCGAAGGAGGAGCATAATCCAAAATCAGCTAAAGTAAGGAAACTACTTTGGGCCCGAAGTATTTCCAACACCTGCTTCGGCCAGTTTTCACCCGAAGCAGTGGTGCCCAAAGCAAAATTACTGTGTTGGAAATAGATAAATGCCTTAGAAAGATATTCCTCGAATCGTAGTTTTGAAAGAGAATCGGGCGGAAACATTTTTAGCCGAAGCAGTTTTGCCAGCAAAAGGATAAAGAGCCTTATTTCAAAGATGAAACCCTCTCGGCAGTCAACATCCTCGAAGTAGTTTCTACGAAGCATTATTTTGCGAAGAAAAAATCAAGGAGAAACTACTTTGGCCCAAGGCTTTGGCGAGGCGGGTATGTAGTGAAGCACTTTCGGGCCCACGTTCCAATGCGGGCAGCTTCCCAAGGTGATCAAAGGCCCCTTATAAATAATTTCTTTCTTGCTCGATAAACCCGCTGACCATTCCTAGCAAACGAAAGGGACGTAACAGTCCTTGAAGTAAAACACGACGGGTGTAACGATCACTCAAACATAGCCAGAAGCCAGGGACACTCGAGCGGTGCATTAAATGAACATTTCCATGTTTGACGCAGTCACAGTTGCTAGTTTTGGCAACCAATTTGAAAACTCAATCACAGCAGTCGCGAGGAGCCGATTTCTCAGGGCCCAAGGGTGTACTCCACCGTTTTTGTAATAATGATTCAAAGGGTCGGGTCCTCTATAAAAACCTAGGCTTTGCAATGTAAAAGGCGGGGGAACTTTCTGCTAGAAAGTAGATGTAACTTGATGTCCTACATCTAATACTAAAGATTTTTGTACTCCATTTCTCTCTTTTATGCTGCCTTCTGTGCTTAATTCTTTTGTCTCTCTGCATTCGTATACTGAGACTCTGAATCCTGAATCCGATGTGTGATTGGGGACTGTACCCTAAAATTTGCCCTGAAGGATACATAGGAGAGGAAAAACATCCTTGTTGCCTTCTTTTATGCTACCTAGTGGATCGAGGTTTCTGTTATTCCCTCATCTTAATCGTTGTTACTCTGAACCTTGAATTCTAGCAAGAGAGAGAGGAGAACCCTGCGAACCCATCCAAAGGATACATAGGAAGGTCGACACTACGTTTCCTTCGTCTATTCTAGGTGTTTTTTGCTGCTATTCGAGTTATTAGTGAGTGATCATGCTTCCTGTTCTTCCCCACCTTGAATCATCAATCTCTAACCCTTACCTCTTTTTTATTTCTTTCTCTAACCTGAACTCCTTTTATCTCTTTCCTGCACTCTTATCTCAAACCCCAAAAGTAGATTAGTATAGGAGCTGGCCTTTCTCTAGAGATCGGCATGAGGGGCATCTCTTCCCTTCGGCCTTTCAATGTTGGTCACAGGTCCAGGGTGCGCAAACCCACCGAAAGTCCTTTCTGTGCGGATTTGATGACCAACAGTTACATATTTACAAGTTCTAAGTAAAGATACATATTTTGATGAGTTGGTCAATATTCTCTAGGAATATGAGATAGAGAATACATTTAAATATGAAATAACTAACAATGCATTGGTCTCAAATGATAATCCATAAGGAAACATTACTTCATCATCAAAAGGGCAAAGACCAGGAAATAACAGATATTGTTAGATATGTAGAAGAAAATTCCATAAAACCAACTACTGCAAATTCAATCCCAAGAAGCAAAATCAAGAAAATTATATGAACTATGGAATCCAACCCAATAGGGCATTCCAACCAAGGCAATATCAAAATAATCCTCAACAACAATAATTTCAGCATCCAAACAATTATCCCCAATTGGAATATTGAGAAAGGAATTAAAAATGATACTTAGCTTAGAGGATTGAATAAATTGAAGAACTAGAAGAACCTATGGTCGATCATGAATTCAAAGCTCTCTCAAAAAAGATAGTATACCATGAAGACACTAACTACTTGCTTGAACAAGACATGAAAAGCAGAGAAAGAGAATACAAACTCTAGTACAAGATTGAAGATTCATATTGAAGACTAAAAGTCTTCAATGCCTAAATAATGTAATACAGAGAGGTGTTAGAGTATATTACATTATTAGGGTACATATCAATGTACCACCTTGGGTACATTATTATATTATGGATTTATCCTAGTTTACGTAGTTACTTGAGGAAGAAGTAATAAATGCACAAGTTTTGGAATGTGCAATTACGTAAGTGTGCATATAGTCCACATGTACATGAGTCATAGGATAGGTAGCTAGATAGTCATAGGTAGTGTAAAGGCCAAGGAACCTATCTTCCTATATATATGTGTCTTTACATATATATGTAAGAGAGAAGAGTGTAGGTGAGATTACTATAGAGTAGTGAGTAAGTATAATATAGCTTCCATCAAAATTATGGAGTGTTTATTACCTCCATTAAATTACATTATACTATTTTCGTAGTTTTCCATTAATAGCATATTTCAATGCTATTGCAAAATTCCATTATCTTACTTTCCTACATATTTTACATCTTGTGATTGCTTTCTCCCATAGCATACATTATCAAAAGATAAGAATAGTCAAGTATCCAAAGAATAATTCTACTATGGCTATATAGTACTCCATAGAGAAGCAAGAATTGAATTCAAATCAAATCAATCAATCATCAAGATTCATACCAGATAATAAAGTGTTATATTTGTGAGAGAAAGAGGAGTAATATAGATTGTATAAAATTGAGCAATTAATACTGTAATTTGTGCTACATGCTTTGTACATGTATGATTCAGACTATTAAATTCATATTTTTGCTTAGTAATTAATGTTATTTTATATATTATAAGCCTTTATTTACATATTAATTTGCTCATATTATTCTACTTACATCATTATCTTGATCTTACTATATTATGGCTATATTATATTTGATCCTATGGAATTTATCCTATGATTTTTATATTAATATTAAGGCTTAAAAATCCATCAGTGGTATCAAAGCTACAATAAGTAGTTTCTTGCACAAGTTGAATTTATTTAGCTACATATAAAATCAATTTTATCTAGTTTGATAAAATTGGTTTAGAGTCTATCTACTTTAAAGGGAGTTAGACCTAGACTCTATTGTAAGTTCAAAGTAAGTACAAATTTTGGATTCTTTCCATGGTTGTAGAAACAATAGTAAAGACCAAGACTCGGCTATAGAGTCTTTCCACAATTAGAGAATGACTAGTGAAGAGAATGACTCATCTATTGGAGGGTAAATGAAATTTAATATATTTGATCATTCAAGGACATAGCCAAACCTTGACAATGATAGAAGCATCAAGGATATTAAGATCACCTTGAGTCCTTGAAATTAGAGACTTGATTTCTTAGGTGTGACCTAAGACATTATTGAAGATAGAGATGCAATAGAGATTGATTATCAGAGGAATGAGAAGCATCCTATAATATATAAAGAATAATATCATATTCTAGCATAAGAGTAAGAAAAAAATAAGAAGGATATATAAAGGACCGATATATATTTGAATGTAAGCTTTCATCAAGTTGATATTAATTTAAGTTGCAGGATATTGAATATTCAGGTCTTGAAGATAGACCTTGACATAGATAAAAGGATTCAGGTCTTGAAGATAAACCTTGACATAAAGAAATTTTAGGTCTTGAAGTGAGACCTTGACTTAAGGAATTTCAAATATATTGAAGACTCGTGTCATATAGAATTTGATAGAGATAGAAGAGCAGCAAAATATCAAGGTCGCTTATTCTAAAATGTTATTTGGAATAGAGGCAATCTATGAGAAGAATAGTGGTAGGGTACCTAGAAATAGATATTTTGGGATATATTATTATGTTGAATAAGGGTTGGCATGGGCCACACATAACCCAAGGTTGATTGTATTATAATATTATATTATATTATATTATAATATAATATTAGTAGTAGGCTCCCAAAAGTAGAATAAGAATATGGATATATAAAGAAGATATATTTGTCATTGTAATCATAATTGAAGAAGAATATTATATAATTTTCTATGCCTATGAAGTGGCCTCTCACCTTGGGAGATCTTGTGGAGTTATTCCTTCCTTAAGGATTATTATTGGTGTTTCCCTACCTTAAGGGTATTATCTATCTCTCTCTCATTTGTGGATTTGTTATTGTGGATAATTATTTGTGGATGAATGATTTGATATTTCTACATATTGATGAATGATTTATGTTAATGATAATAAATTTATGCAACAAGTGGTATCAAAGCAATGATTTTGGCAAAGTGGGGATTTTTGTGAAATTGTAAAATTAGGGCAAATTTTTTTGAAAAAATATCTCATCTTTCAGAAGCCATATCTCTGTGAAATTTTATCTGATTCAGGTGATTCTTGGATCAGATTATGTAGAATTTAAAGAGCTTTAAAATGAGTGGTCATATGAAGGAATATGAGCAATATTGAGGGAGATATGACCTTTTGAAGTTAGTCATCCGGAACAAATATAGTGACGAATTTCGTAGATTTTTTTTTGGAAAATGTCTCATGTTTCAGAAGCCAATTTGTAAAATGCCGCTGAAGTATCCACTTTGGCCCCTTGGCACCAGCAAATCATTTCTACTTCGATGAAAGTCATTGTGAATTAGTTTCTTGGGCCAGCTTTCATGCAAAGTATTTTTCACCCAAAGTAGTGATGGCCCTAAAGAATGCAACATCTTTTGAAGGTAATTGCTTCGGCCAAAATCTTCCCGAACCGCAGTCTTGAAAGAAGATCGCAGCGAAGCATTTTTCCAAGGCATCAGTGAAGCAACAAAGAATGAAGAGGCCCATTTTACGAAGGAAATACACTTCGGCACTCACACCCCCCGAAGCAGTTTTGCAAAGCTTCATTTTGCAAAGTGCAAATCAAGGAGAATCTGCTTCGGCACAGGTCCATTGCGAAGCAAAGTTGAAAAGATTGTGAAGCACCTCAAAGGCACGCGTTCCAAGCCGGGTATTTTCTTGAGGTGATCAAGTGCCTCATAAATGCATTTTTTCATGCCCGATAAGCTCGCTGCTCATTTTTGGCAATTGAAAGTGAAGTATCAAGCCATGATGAAGAGCTCAACGAGCATGGCGACCACTCGAGCACCGCACTCGGAGACCAAGGACGTCTAGACGGCTCATCAATGCATCTTTCCATGGTTGACCTGGTCATAGTTGCCAATTTTGGTAACGTATTTGAGAGCTCGATCACGAGAGCCTCGGGGAGCCAAATTCTCAAGGCTCGAGGGCATACTTCTCCTTGCTATGTAATTATGACTCAGAGGGTCGGGTCCTCTATAAAAACCCAAGCATTGTAATGAGAAAGGGGGGGGAACTATCTGCTAAGAAAGTTGCTATAACTTGATGTCCTACGATTAATACTAAAGAGCTTTGGGCTCGATTTCTCTCTTTTATGCTGCCTTCTTTGCTTGATTCTTTTGTCTTTCTTCGTTTGCATACTGAGAAAGCTGAACCCTGCATCCGGTGTGCGATCGGGGATTGTACCCTGAAACTCGTCTGAAGGATACATAGGAGTGGAAAAACGTCATATTGGCTTTCTTTTATGCTGCCTTTTGTGCTTGATTCTTTTGTCTTTCTTTGTTTGCATACTGAGAAAGCTGAACCCTGCGTCCGGTGTGCGATCGAGGACTGTACCCTAAAACTCGCCTGAAGGATACATAGGAAGGTTGATATTGCATTTCTTTCATTTATTCTTGGTGTTCTTTGCTTCTATCCAAGTTGTCAGTTAGTGATCGTGCTTCTTGTTCTCTCCCACTTTAAATCACCAATCTCTCTTCCCTTATCCCTTTTTATTTCTTTCTCTAACCCTAACTCTTTTATCTCTTTCCTGCACCCTTATCTCAAAACACCAAAGTAGTTTAGCATAGGAGCCGGCCTTTCTCTAGAGATTGGCATGAGGGGCATCTCTTCCCTTCGGCCTTTCAATGTTGGTCCAGGTCTAGGGCGCATACACTTACCCAAATCCTTTCCTAGGCAAATTTGATGACCAACAATTTTTGGCACGCCTAGTGGGACCAAGGTCCCATATTTTAAGCGCAAATCTCAAACCCGTCTACACCGGGGCCAATAGTTCTAACCAGTTCTCGGTGTGACCCAGTCAGTCTCACCTGACTAGTGGTAGTGAGGACCGATGCTCTCATTACCAAAAGACTCTTAGCATCTGGCGACTCTATTTACCCAAGAATATTTAAGTCGTAAATACCGGTACCAAAAGTCCGTATCTTCATGCAAATAAGATGGAGAGTTAAGAATAGAGGAGAGGAAACCGAGTTCTTTGAGCTAGATATTGATGCCTTTGGGGAGCGATCAAGGTTGGTCACCCCAGAATCACTATTACGTGGAACATCCTCGCAAGAGGCTACTATTGACGAACAAGGCCTAACTTTTGATAGCACAACATCTAGTTTTCCTCCCAATCCTCCCAACTCACCGAAGCATCCTAGTGCCTCCATTCCTATTAGTCGTCCTATTAGCGATCAAGGAGGAGCTTCGGGGATTCCTGTTTCTCAAAATCTAGGAGCAAGTATGGCATAGCAACAACAACAACAACAACAAATGCAGCAGCAACCACCACCCAGGTGGTTCCCATCATGGGATTCTTTGTCACCACTAAATCTAGCGGGACAAGGGCAAGTGCCGCCCACTACTGTAAAAAAGATCCCAACGTTCGATGGAACTAGGAAGACTACTCTAGAGCACATCCAGGACATAATATCTTTGGCGACGATCCACGATATCACAGAAGAGCAAGTGATGGTAAAACTTTTGGTTCTTTCCCTTAGAGGAAAACTCCTCTACTGGTATAGATCTTTACCACCCGGTACTATTATGGGATGGGACCAATTAGTCGGGCAGTTGATGGGAAACTTCAATGAGCCTTCCGACCCTACCTCTCTCCTGCATCAGTTCACTTCAATCCAGAGACATCCACAAGAAGAGATCGTAGACTTCAATGTTAGGTTTGCTCAAACTCGGCGAGAGTACCAGTTGGACTTCGGCCAACCAACGAAGCTGCAACATACTATTTCCTTCGGGCTTTCAACCTTGATATCAGTATCATGGTAAGATATTCTAACATCAATACTTTTCCCAAATTATATGGGTTAGCCAAGAAGGCAGAAATGGATTTGATAGCTATGGGCAAGCTTCCCCAAAGAATGTCGATGCCCATACTTCCCAAATTCCCTCAATCCTAGTATGCGAGCGTAGTCGCTTCACAAATCTCTACAACCCCTGCACTCTCGATCTCACCTTGGAACCCAAATCCTATTGTGTCTCAAATCACCACTCCACAAATTCATTTTCCCACATTTTCAACTCTGTAGCCTACTGTCACTTCGGCATTCCCTGTACTTTCGATGCCATTTCAACCCCCAGCCTTACCTCCAATACCAACAATGGCTTCATTACCACTCGTTCCAAAAGTCGAGGATATGCAAGCTAAAATTTTGCAAGAGATGCAGTCTCTGAACTCCACAGTTCAGACGTTGTCCAACGACATGACCATTGTGAAGAAGAAGCAAGCACAACAAGAATTTCTACCAAGAAGGTCTTATCCTACACTTGCGCTTACCAAAGATCAAGCAGTCCAACAAGGAAAGGCTTCGGTGAGAAATGCTATGATTGATGAAGCTTCGAGCACTTCTGATTATGTGTATTGGTGCTCTACATGCAATGATCCTCATGAAGAGAATACTTGCATGCTGCACCAACACTATGTACAAATGCTGGCGAGTAGTAGTCATGGTGGTCAAGTCAACGTCATCAGGCAAATGAGTCAGAACCTGGCAATTGGCGAAGAAGAGCCAGTTGCAGTGCTTACCAAGAGGAGGGAAGAAGGCGATAGAAGTGGATGCTACTCAAATGGCTCCCTTGAAAGTGCACGCTCGACCTGAGAAGGGACAATCATCTTCCTCGGCCCCGAACGAAGCTCCTCCTCCTGCATCGAACAAATAAAAAGCTCAAAAGGCCCCTATCGAACCACCTCAGGTAGAAACAAAAGAGTAGGCTAGAGAAAAGCTCAAGTTCCCTTCACTAACTAAGTGACAAAGAGTTGAAGCTACAGAGTAGTATCGCACTAGATATGAGCCGAGGAAGGAACCCAAAGTGCTCAGTTCCCTAGCGTACAACATTGTAGAGGAGTTAAAGAAGATTCCAGCCAAAATCAGCTTGTACGATGCACTGCAACTACCTGGACAAGTAGATCTGCTGCAAGAATCATTGAAGACAATTAAAGTAAAAAGGCAGCACCGCTTGCTCTTGTGCAGACCCTATCCACATCCATTACGGGGAAGAATAGACCACCTCTATTCTACCTATCCCTACAAATGGAAGGGTATATTGTACATAACTGCATGATCGACTCTAGGGCCGCTACAACAGTCATGCCAAAAGCAGTTTGCGAAGAAATAGGGATGGAATATACGTGAAGCAACCAAGGTGTACTCCAGTTGGATGGAACCCTAGTGAATACTATAGGAGTGATCAAGGACATTCCTATCCGACTACATAAGATGCCTCAGATCACGGTCATACAAGAGGTAGTGGTAGTCGACTTGGAGCCATACTTCAGTATGTGCTTGTCAAGGGAATTCATAGCAAAGCTGGGTGGATATCTGTCTATGGATTACTCTCATCTAGAGATTCCATTCAAAGGAAAGAAGGTGAAGATCTACAATGAAAAACCTTCTTCCTTTCTCATGCAGAAGATGTCCGAGGAAGAAAGCAGCGATCCAGTGAACGCAATAGTGGAGGAAATAGAGCAGGTGGACCTGGTCAAAGAGTCTCTTGCGCAATTAAGTTATGAAGATGAGTTCTCATTGATGGACTTTAATGCCATGGTGGAAACTAAGATAGGATGTTATGCGATCACCAAGCCTGAGAAACACACCCAACCAGAGAATAGAACAAGTGCCCAAGAAGGACTATGGAAGTTGTTCTTCGATGGCGCCCGATGTAAAAATGGTGTTGGGGTAGGGATTCTTCTAGTTTCACCATCCGGAGAGCAAAAGGAGTATTGCTACCGATTGACATGGAGTTGCACCAACAATGCAACAGAATATGAAGCATTATGCCTAGGACTCAAGAAAGCTGACAAGTTAGGCATAAAACACCTCCAAATCTTTGAAGATTCTGAACTGGTATGCAACCAGGTCACAAACAGGTGTACCTCAAAGAAACATTATCTAAAGTCATACCGCAATAGGGTATGGGACCTGTTTGACCAGTTCGAGTCCCTCAATCTGTAATTTATCCCACGAGAAAAGAATCGACATGCTGATGTCCTAGCATCCATCGCAGCCAAGTACTCTCCCACAGAAGACATGGTGCACAAGCCCAAAGCTATGAGGATGATCTACAGACCCTCTATCCCAGACAAAGACCTACATTGGCAAGTCTTTGATAATGATGAACAGATTGTAAATTTCATGATTCAAGAAGCCGCCATAGTCGAAGACAGGAGCTCTGATGAAGAAGGATATGAGGGGCTAGTTCAATTGAAGAACAACCACATTCCCAAGGGACTAGTCACCCTTGAAAGCCTCTTTGATCATAATGATCGAGCACTCTCTCATATGATCAAAGTCAATGAAAAGCAGTACCAAGATTTAGAGCTTGAACCTGGAAAAGCAATAAAAGTTGGAACCGACTGCACTTCGAAAGAGATAGAACAGATCCAGACTCTGTGCAAAAAGTTTCCCGACATAATTGCTTGGTCCTACCAAGACCTCAGGGGATACAATCGATAGCTGGTTCAACACACAATCGAATTACAGGAGGGGGTCAAACCCTTTTGACAAAAGCAAAGGCCAGTCAACCCAAAAATTGAGGTCCTGATGAAGGCCGAACTTCTGAAAATGCTCGAGGCAAAGATAATATATCCCATCAAGCATTCTTCTTGGGTAGCGAATCTAGTCCTCGTCAAAAAAAATAACGGAGATATACGGTTATGCGTGGACTTTCGCAACCTAAACCAGGCTTCTCTCAAGGACCACTATCCTCTTCCGCAAATCGATCAGATTTTGCACTCGATGGCTGGAGCTCAACGCTTCTCCCTACTCGATGGTTTCTTTGGATACAATCAGATCTGGGTCAAGGATGAAGACCAGCACAAAATAGCATTCACCACCAAGTGGGGGACATTTGCTTACCAATGAATGCCATTTGGCCTTTCGAATGCTGGTGCCACTTTCCAGAGGGCGATGGATCTTGCTTTTGGTGAGCTTATGAATAAGGTTATCGTCATCTATCTAGATGACATGACCATTTTCTCCCGAAGAAGGGAGGATCACCCCATACATCTACAACAAATTTTTGAAAAATATCGAGAGTTTGGCATCTCAATCAATCCAAAGAAGTCCATATTCACAGTCAATGAAGGAAAGTTGTTGGGACATGCGATATCAGAAAAGGGCCTCGTTGTAGATCCCGACAGAGTCGAGGCTCTAACAAAGCTCCCACTCCCAGCAGACAAGAAAGGACTTCAATATTTCTTCGGCCAGATCAACTTCGTAAGGAAGTTCGTCCCTGATTTCACCCAAGTCATCAAGCCGATGTCCAAGCTTTTGAATAAGGGTGCCGAATTCATCTGGATGGAAGAGAGAAAGGAGGCATTCGAAGAGATTAAGGCCCGAATCGCTCAGGCACCGGTCCTGATCAACCTTGACTACAGTCGAGATTTTATCTTGTATGCCATAGGAGAGCCCGAGAGCTATGCTGTTGTCTTGAAACAAAAGGGGGAAGATGGCGAAGAGCGTCCCATCGCATTTCTGAGCCAGGTGATCAATCCCCATGAAGAGAAATATAATTTCATAGAACATCAAGTGCATGCAGTAATGAAATCTCTAAGGAAGTTCAAGCAGTTCATCTCCCAAAGTCGAGTCACGGTTTTTGTCATTCACCTCGATGTGCGCAATTTCATCATCCAAGGAGAATTGGGAAGCAAGAGAGTCGGTTGGGTAAACAAGATACAGGAATTTGACATTGAGATCAAGCCTACCAAACTGGTTCACGGTCGTGCATTGTGTCAAGAATTGGCGAAGAGCGCAGCGACCGAAGCTACAGAATCTCAGGGGGATGACACGCTGTCCGAAGGATGCTTCACGAACCAGGAAGGGGATGAGAAATACTAGGTCAGTGAAATATTTCGAACTACTTCAACACTAGAAGATGTCCTTCACATCTAAATGCATCACAGCGAAGACATTTCAGGATGCGGTCCTCTCGATACACTCTGTGCCCCGAAGGCCTATTTTTTAGAAACATTGATGGTGTCCTTCTCAAGTGCATCAAAGATGATGATAAAAGGAGAGTCCTGGGAGAATTCCATTCAGGATTATCTAGAGGTCACTTCACAGGGAGAACAATGGCACTAAAGATCATCAAGGTAGGTTATTATTGGCCCACACTCTTCGTCGATGCCTTCGTAGTTTGTCATCGATGTGAGCAGTGTCAGAAGTTCACCGGTCGAAGCAGAAATGCTTCGATGCCTCTCCAACCAATACAAGTAGAGACGCCCTTTCAAAAATGGGGGCTGGATTTCATAGGGGTCATATCATCGAACTCCTCCATTGGGCATAAATTCATATTGACTGCAACTGACTACTTTACCAGGTGGGCCAAAGCGATCCCTACGAAGCATGCGGACCAAGAGACTATAATCACTTTCCTAGAGGGTTTGATCACCAGGTTCGGCATTCTCGAAGCAATTATTACGGACAATGGCCCCGGTTTTTTAGGCACCAAAATCAATGACTTCTTCTACAAACATGGGATATATCATAAAGTCTCCTCCAACTATTACCCACAGGGCAATGGATTGGTAGAATCTACTAACAAGACCTTGTTGAGGGTGCTGAGAAAGCTTATAGAGGCAAACAAAAGGACTTGGCATCTTCTACTAGATCGGGCCTTGTGGGTCGACCGAATTTTAGTCAAGAAGTCAATCAAGACTTCACCCTATGCCCTGGTCTATGGTAAAGAGGCCATCTTACCTACCCATATGGAGATTCCTGCATTGCAGCTGCTAGAAAAGGATGGAGTTAGCCCAATGGAAAGTAGATTAGCTTAGCTTTTGTAGTTAGAGGAAGATCACGAGAAAGCTTACCAGAACTTCGCTAAGCATGCTCAGGTTACCCAAGATTGGTTCAAGAAGAAATCATCCGATCGCATGTTCAAAGTGGGAGACCTGGTATGGAAGTGGGATTCCTGGAAAGCCAAGCCTAGAAATCACGACAAGCTGGACGCCTTTTGGGATGGGCCGTTCGAAATTGTGAAGGTGAACTCGGCTAACTCTTTCATCCTCAAAGATGCAGATGGCCAGGTTTTACCGATCTCTGTCAATGGTCTTCATCTGAAGACTTTTCATCGCTGAGGTAAAACTCTTGTAAAAAAAAAAAAATGTGTGTATATGTACTGTTGTATATATTTGTTTTCGTTTGTGTATATACGTCCTGTTTCGAGATTCAATAGCCAAGAACTACACTCCAAAATCTCCTTCGGGGATTTTAAATGTGAAGCAGCAGTTGCAAGGAGGTTCACCATGAAGCACTTTACCCTCAAAAGGGTCGAACCAAAGTTCAAACAAAGGCACGAAAAGAGCTTCGCACCCGAAGCATTTCCAGCAGCTACTTCGGGCAGAAGTTTTGTGAAGTAGATTTTAAAAGGGGCTTTTGCGAAGCAGTTTTCAAGAACACAAGCTTCGGTAGGTGGTCCTTGTAAATCACGGTGAAGGAGGAGTACTTCGGGCCCGAAGTGTCAAAAAGCAGCCCGCATCAAAGGTTCACCGCGAAGCATTTTCAAAGTTGTTTTCACCTTCGCCGAACCAACAACACTCGAGACAGGAAAATTTAAAATGTGCCTCGAAGAACATGCAATCAACAGCCGCAAAAGGGGGTTCAAAGCAGGTGAATTTAAGGCAAGAGCAACGGGGCACTTCCCAAGGTAATTTGGTTAAAATGAAAAAGCCCGCACCAAGGTACGAAGTGGCAGCAGGTTGCTTCTCCGATACAAGCGTAATCATCAAAGCATGTGGCCCTACATACCACGTCGATACAGAACCAATTAAAATATACGGTAACCTCTTTCGTTCAAGGTGTAAATTTAATTTTAGTAGGTGCCATAAATTTAGGTGGTTGCCTTTTTAGGTTATAAAACGTGAAGTCCTAGCAGGAAGGAGGTTATCTATCCATCAGTTCGAGCTAGACTAAGAGCCTTCAATTACTCTGCAATTCTCCTGCCCTTTGCATCTAAGTCTTTCACATCAAGCCTCTGTACCAAGAACTCGGCCGCCATCATGGGGAAGAAGAATTCCAAGGAAAAAGGGAAGGAGCCCAAAGTTGCAGGCCCTGAAAAAACAAAGAAGGGCAAGGAAGAAAAGAAGCGAACTCCGAAGAAGCTAAGTCTCACCCCTCACCCCGAAAAACAACCAATAGAAGAAGGGGACGACTCGGAGGAGGAACAACTTGCAGAACCACCAATTGATGGGTGGGAGAAGATTAGAGACACACAGCTCTCTAAAGGTGTGTCTGACCTCCGACGCACCATAGAGTTTATGACAAGCAGACTCACCCCAGAGAATAAGAGAGCTGTTGCATACTACTCTCAAATTTACTGGTTTTTAACCCCTCCTGCTCACCATTGTCCTGAGCTAATTTATGCTATCGCGCAAAATTACCAGCCTGCATCCAGGTAGGTGTTGGACGCTTCGGGTCACAAGTTGTTCTCCATTCTAAAGGAAGATGTACAAGCAGCCTTCGTGCCACAACAAGGTCCGCCCAAGGGCTATTCTATTCGCAATGTCATCTTAAGTGAACAAATGGAGAGGTTCACCTCTAACAACTATATATTGAAATTCTTGCGCGAGAATCTCAAGAGCGGGCTACCTTCGAACAAGCTACCCCAGATGCCTTTACCCTTGGCGGCCTTCAAAAGCGTCGACATTTTCTCCATCATTGCATGGGTGGTGGGCCTATCAACAGATGCTTCAGTACAACCCTGGCAGGTGTCTTTGGCCGAATGTATTTCGAGAGGGGAGTTCTATGCCCCCAATGCTTCAAGACCGAGCACCAACCCAGTCTTCTTTGATTGGGCGGAATGGGTGGCCCGAACCTTGCATACAAGGCTCACCAGCATGAAGAATTCAGCAACGGGCCAGTACTTCGCACCCTACTATTTCCTTGTCTGGTTGTTTTTCTATCAGGTTCATAAGCGATTTCCTCATATCGCCATTACTCCAAGCGACGAGGATGGAAATCCTCTACCGGTTTACCAGTGGACTCCCCTCCTATTGAGGATAGAGTCCTATTATTCTTTTAACCAACAATTTTTGGGACCCGCTATGCATTTGTTGAAGGGTTCATGCCCTCGGGTCCCCCTCAGCTTGAGAGATAGAGTGGTGCAGGAAAAAAGAGGAGATGTTTTCCAATTGACACAGGGCCTGGTGATTCGCCTGTTCGGTTTCATAGGGAAGCCCTTCCTGTTACCAGTCTACCCCTCTGAATATCAGTTTGCATTGGAAGTCGCTCGATAGAGTGACTCTACAAATGCAGTATACGGTCACGGTCGAAAATGGGCGCATACCTATGACTTCCCCTTCAAGATGGGCGTAATCGAAGTCTTTGCCCTAAAGCAAAAAAAATTTCTAGAGGAAAAGCTTGCCGATTTTGGCCTACTCTAGATTCCTCAACAATGGCTCTATGATCCCTTGGGAGTAATGAGGGATCATTTAAAATTCAAGAATTTCCACATCTGCCCCCACCCCGAGATTGTGGAACAAAGGAATAATCCCAATGGGAAAGATCTGGAGTGGCATTTGGAGAGGATGAGGACATTGCCTCCCTGGCATGAGTTCTACCCCATGGAGGTCGAGTTCGACCTTGATCAGTACCCCCTCCCAACTCCAAGCTCCACATTTTGGAGAAATGCAAAGGATGATTTAAAGGAGGAATTGAAGGATTGGAGCGAGGAAAAGCTTCGAGAATGGTGGATAATGAGAGTCCATCGCCAAAAAATGAACTCTTATGGACTCTTAGCATCGGATAAAGACTTCATGATTCTTTATGAAACCAATGTTGAAACTTGGAAGTCTATATCCTTTGTAGATTTTGTTCCCCCAGCTACCCCAGGATTAGGCGAAAGCCCAGGAGGAGTTAAAGATGCCTCGAAAGAAGAAGTGGAGGCCGAAGCTACTCCAGCGGTGCTACCATAGGGACCATCGAGGAGCCATGACACAAGCGTCAAAGAGGCAGAGCAACCATTGGAAAGGAAGAAAAGAAAGAGGCAAGAGCAAATTCAAGTGCCTCCGAGCCACCCAAAGCGACCTTGCACGAAGCTCGCAAGTACTCCTGTCGAACCACCTACATCAGGCCCAATCGAAGCAAATGTTGAAGAAGCAGGGCCACCAAGTGCTGAGTCGGTCCCTGATATAGATGTCATTGATGTGGAGGAGCTCCTCCAAGAAGAAGGAGACCACAAAGTAGAGGTTGTGGAGGTCGGGAGTGTTGAAGCCCAAAAGGAACAAGAGCCGATCACCCAGGATGTCACCACGATCGCTTTGCCAGGAGGGCACGTAGGTATGCACTCTCTTCCTTTTGCCTTGGTCTCTGACATGTCCATTGTGGTCCCAACTGAAGGTCCCCATCAATCTCTCCCTCTCCCACAAGGTCAATCACCCCTTCAGGTATCGCCCATTGCCAATCCAACCCTGCATAGCTCCACTCCACCCAAATTGTCGAACTAGGGTAAGCCCGTTGAAACCACTTCGCCCACCCATGCCACTCTTCCTCCAGTCCTAAGTCAAGGTGAAGGTAGTATCCCATCGCTAAGCTCTGTAGCCCACTCCCCCATTGCTCACAGCATAGTCCCGCTTACCAAAACCCCTGCAACACCTGTCTCCGAACCGTCTAGGGAATCATTCCCCATCAATTCTTTATATTTGTTCACACCTTTGGCTGGAGATCCAGCCTTTTTTGAAATAGATCTATCTTCAATAAAGGAGTGCCCCTTAGCCGAGAAGCTACTCTTAGCTCGACAAAACACAGAGAAAATGCTAAAGGAGGCAAGGAAGAAAAGAGGGCGATCTCTGGCCCAAGTTGAAAAATGTGCTGTCTTTGACTTAAAGGGCAGAAAATTACATAAGGTTAAGAAGGTCCCTAAGGTCCAAAAGCCTCTGGAGGAAATGACTCCAGTTGACTATGATTACCAGGAGAAGACCAAGGACCTGGAGCATTTGAATATAGATAATGAGTCTGCATCCATGCATGTCGGGATCGAGACTTTCTGAGCGCATGCAAATATTGCCAATCAGCACAGGTTTGAGGCAGAAAGCGCCAACATCAAGTTGGAGGAAGAGCTAGCTAGAATCCGCTCTGAGCTAGAGGATTCACAGGGGTAGTGTAAACTAATGAAGAAAGAAACACATGCCCTGAAATAGTAGATACTACAATTGCAGTCTTCGGCTGAGCACCAAGCATAGAAACAGGCCAAAAATGAGCTAAAAGCAAAAGAGCTCGAAAGCAAGATCTTGCAAGCTCAGCAGCAATTGTTCGATAAAGCAAACCTGGAGCTGTTCGATAGAGGCAGAATCAAGGAAATCCGCTCGCACTTGCTCAAAGGTTTTAGATCGTGGGCCGCCAGTGCCCTATCAACTTTGATCTATGTCACCAAAGCCCAGCACGCCATTGCTAAGAAGGGGCCCATAGTAGATGAAGTTATCCAAAAAATCAAAAGGTGACTCAAGCTTGCTTTTGAAGTCCAAAGTATTAGATATCAGGACATGTAGGTCACTGCTATGAGTCGAACGATAAGGGATTGGTCTATTGCCCAAGCCAATTTTTCGTGCCTTCTTCTCCAAGGTAAAGAAAGCCCAAAAGGCAAAGGACCTCCTAGATATATTTGAGCAGGAGCAACGCACATCAATGGGTTACTTCGAGGACCTTTCTTCCTTAGGTTTCCCGAGTTTCATAGACGATGATGGGAATCTCCTCACCGAGAAGAACTCAAGCCGACGTGGCTCCATTTCAAAAGTGACGTCTCAGAAATAGACGAGTGGGAAGAGTCGGTCACAGAAGGACAAGTCACCGACTTCATCCTGAGACTACAAAATTGCGTCTTGCCTGAATGACCTAAGTATAAGAATCAAACATGTCGACATTGGGCAGATTGATCGATTCCATGTTTTGGTCAAGGCACTCGAAGACCAAGAACCATTTTAGAAAGGGGTCTAGGCTCATGTCCGTCGGACCATGAGGAAAATTCGTGATCGTCTTGTCCCATCGTAATAGCAGGAGACCACATCGGAGGAAGAAGGAGCAGATAGGAGGAAGAAGGAGCAGAAGAGGAAGAAGAAGGAGCAGAAGAAGAAGGAGAACCAGCTATGAAGGCGCTCCCAAAGGAAGAAGGTAGAGGAGGATCTGGAGATGACTCTGGCCCAATGGATCAAAACTAAGGGTCCTCCCACCGAGACGAGCTCGTTGCCCCGCGAGCCGCCAAGAATGTTGACAATTTTGTCACATTGCAAAGGGGGTAGAAAAATAAATCAAATTTTGTACAATGTTTTTGTAAGGTATTTCTTTGTTGTTTCTTATTTGCAAAGTCGTGGCAATTTTGGCTTTCCCTGCCACCCCCTTTGTACATAAAATAAAAAAAGAAAGAGCTTCACTGCCGAACAAGCTAGTAAGAAGAGCTTCACCGAAAGAAAAGAAAGATCTTCACACCCAAGGCATTTCCAGCACTACTTTGGGTAGAAATTTTGCAAAGTAGTTTTGCCAAAAAAGGAATGACAAGGGAAGCAATGAAAAGAACTTTAGGCCCAAAACGCTTCAAACCATTACTTCGGGAGAAAGTTGTGCGAAGCGGCATTCAAAGTAGCAACTTCACCAAAGGAGGAAAGTCCAGACCGCGGTCCAAATTGGCTAAGGCAAGAAAACTACTTTGGGCCTGAAGCATTTCCAACAGCTACTTCGAGCAAGAGTTTTGCGAAGTGGGATTTGAAGGAGCGCAGCACTGAAAACACTTCACCGAAATGCCATCGAAGTATCCACTTCGGCCCCCTAGCACCAGCGAATCATTTCTACTTCGGTGAAAGTCATTGCGAAGCATTTGCTTGGGCCAGCTTTCATGCGAAGTATTTTTCACCCGAAGTAGTGATGGCCATAAAGAATGCAACATCTTTTGAAGGCAATTGCTTCGGCCAAGACCTTCCCGAACCATAGTCTTGAAAGAAGATCGCAGCGAAGCATTTTCCAAGGCATCAGTGAAGCAGTTTTGTCAGCAAAGCGGTGAAGAATGAAGAAGCCCATTTTGTGAAGGAAATACGCTTTGGCACTCACGCCCCCCGAAGCAGTTTTGCGAAGCTTCATTTTGCGAAGTACAAATCAAGGAGAATCTGCTTCGACACAGGTCCATTGCGAAGCAAAGTTGAAAAGATAGCGAAGCACCTCAAAGGCACGCGTTCCAAGATGGGTATTTTCTCGAGGTGATCAAGTGCCTCATAAATGCATTTTTCGTGCCCGATAAGCTCGTTGCTCATTTTTGGCAATTGAAAGCGAAGTATCAAGCCATGATGAAGAGCCCGGCGAGCATGGCGGCCACTCGAGCACCGCACCCAGAGACCAAGGATGTCTAGACGGCTCATCAATGCATCTTTCCATGGTTGACCTGGTCATAGTTGCCAGTTTTGGTAACGTATTTGAGAGCTCGATCACGAGAGCCTCGGGGAGCCGAATTCTCAGGGCTCGAGGGTGTACTTCTCCTTGCTATGTAATTATGACTCAGAGGGTCGGGTCCTCTATAAAAACCCAGGCATTGTAATGAGAAAGGGGGGGAACTATCTTTTAGAAAGCTTTTGTAACTTGATGTCCTACGATTAATACTAAAGAGCTTTGGGCTCGATTTCTCTCTTTTATGTTGCCTTCTTTGCTTGATTCTTTTGTCTTTCTTCATTTGCATACTGAGAAAGTTGAACCCTGCGTCCGGTGTGCGATCGGGGACTGTACCCTGAAACTCATCTGAAGGATACATAGGAGTGGAAAAATGTCATATTGGCTTTCTTTTATGCTACCTTCTATGCTTGATTCTTTTGTCTTTCTTTGTTTGCATACTGAGAAAGTTGAACCCTATGTTCGGTGTGTGATCGGGGACTATACCCTGAAACTCGCCTAAAGGATACATAGGAAGGTTGATATTGCATTTCTTTCATTTATTCTTGGTGTTCTTTGCTTCTATTCAAGTTGTCAGTTAGTGATCGTGCTTCCTGTTCTCTCCCACTTTAAATCACCGATCTCTCTTCCCTTACCCCTTTTTATTTCTTTCTCTAACCCTAACTCCTTTATCTCTTTCCTACATCCCTTATCTCAAAACACCAAAGTAGTTTAGCATAGGAGTCGGCCTTTCTCCAGATATTGGCATGAGGGGCATATCTTCCCTTCGGCCTTTCAATGTTGGTCCAGGTCTAGGGAGCATACACTTTCCCAGATCCTTTCCTAGGCAGATTTGATGACCAACAAGGACATACAGCTAGAGGGTGAGAATGTTCATATTTTTGAAGATTTGAAGATCACCATGGATAAATATGTTTTACATTCATATTTTCATGCTATTCATATGGATGATGAGGATATTTTTCTTGGTTATCCTTGGTTAGATTATTTAGGTACTGTTAAAATTAATGTGCAAAAGAAGTTTATGAAGTTATGGTGCAAGAAAAAGAAGATAACATTGTAGGATATTTCTCAGCATAAGGAGCAAGGATGCAAGGAAAATCAGAAGTGGTTGTAGAGAAACAAATTTAAGAACCTAAAATAGAATCCACAAAGGCAGTAGCAGCAACAAAGTCCATGGAATAAGTAGTAGCAATAGAGTCCATTTAAAGAATAGTAACAGAGTCCAAGGAAGCTTTGATAGAAGAGCACAAGGACACACCAAAAAAAGAGAATAGGAAAGAACAACGTATAGAATAATTTCAAATAATGGAGCCAAATGTTGGAAAGTCAAAGAAGGTAGAACATTAATTAAAGGTTGCACCATATCACCATCCAAACCACCATGAGTGACAACATTCTTAGAGGTATGGCTTAAGGTAGTAATATTATGGTTCCACATGGAATCATAAGGGCACCAACTATGGTAGTGTTTGGTAGAGAAAGCATAGTGATCCTGGTTTTCAGAATGGATCATCATCATCAAG
This sequence comes from Wollemia nobilis, assembly GCA_028583015.1. NCBI lineage: Eukaryota > Viridiplantae > Streptophyta > Pinopsida > Araucariales > Araucariaceae > Wollemia > Wollemia nobilis. The sequence continues at coordinate 2,450,019 of JAQPPZ010001580.1, read as the reverse complement.
GAACAAGTAGACCCATCATTCAAGTTATCAAAATACAGTAGTAAAAGCATAGAGCCAACGAAGTAGAATTGGATACTCAAGTAACAAAATGGCATACCAACATCAACGTGTTTCACTTGGATGTATGGATAATCGATATTGGTACCTGTTGCTAACTTTGCTTAGCGAATCATATTATCATGTTTCTTCATATATTTTGAGGATGAAACATTTGTAAGGAGGGTGACATGGTAGGGTACCTGGAATAGACATTTGGGAATATATTATTATATTGTATAAGGGTTGGCATGGGCCACATATAACCCAAGGTTTATTATATTATAATATTATATTATATTATTGTAGACACCTAAAATGCATCATGTCGAGGGCGACTACTCATATGGGTATGCTACAAGACCATATGGAAGATCTTGGATAGACTTCAAGATAGATTAGTGGTTCTAACCACTCAATTTGGGCTCCTTGGCCTAATCAGTCTGAACCGTAGTCCAGACCTGCAATCTATAGGCTAAACCATGGCTGAGGCCTATGGTTTACAGTTTGGACCACTGTAACCTGTAGTCTTAACTAAAGTTTAGTTGACCTTCATCCGAGCCAAATTGGTTTGAACAGCCATTTGTTCTAGAAGAAGGTGATTAAAGGATGAAAGCTTCCAATCCAACTGTCCTAACCATCCCTTCTTGATCTTGGCTTCTCCATGAATCCACCCCTAGCCCTGGGACATCCTATAAGTACCCCTTCAAAAGAAATAGAGATATAGAGCATTTTGATAGCAAAGCACTGTCGAAATATTGTATGAGAGAGTGCATTTTGAGATCAAAGCAGTGAAGCCCAGTCAAATTTTGGACTCAATTGAGTGCATAGAGAGACCTTTGTTGTCATCACCTTTATCAATTTGTCAAACATCTTGATGAATTAGGCCATGGATTCCCTAAGGACCTAGGAGAGCTAAGAAATTCTAATTCAGGCAAACAGAGGCCCAATTCAACGATTCAACGGCCAAACCTATCAGAGGACACCGAAGGTGACCCTTGAACATCAATTAGACAAGGAGGTCAAGCCCACATCCCTTGAATTTTGAGGGTAGACCACTTGGTTTCTCACTGCAAATTTTAGCCACGATTTATAATGCAGACCGCACATCAGTGTTGCGGTTTGTAGTAGAGGTGACTTTTCCTTACTATTTTCTTTCTAGTATATTTAGATAGAATAGATTAATCATTTTACTATTTTACTTGGTATATTAAATACATTGACTAACCGGGTTAAATATTTGATTAGTTTATTTCCATATTGGCAAGTAGGACTTAATTAGATTATTTTTATGCTTTAATGCTTCATTTCGTATAATGTATGCCATAGATTGATAGTTGTATTTCTTGTTCACATATTTCCATCAATCTTGATAGGATTTACATATGTTTAGCATAGTTTATGACTTTTCTTGATTTTATGTCATTATGCTATTCTCATGACATTTGTCTTTAAAGGGCCTCATCATGAGAGGCTTCCTATGCTTTTGACATTCTTGTGTTGTTTCTTGATCGTAGGAAACAAGTTTCAAAGGAGCTACAACCATCCATTTCCTTCCTCAACACGAAGAAGAGGGTCTACTCCACCCTAGAGCAGTTTGTGTCATCTTGAAGGGAACTTTAAAATCACACCTACCCTTAAGAGGGAAATAAAATACCTCCTATTGTAACAATTGTATCAAGATGATTATCCCTTAGAAGGATGTACTTGTAATTTGAGTTTGGCATCAAAATATAATGGAATAAAGCATATTTTATTGATCATATCATTGTCAATTTCTTATTCTTGTATGCAATTTGTATTGTTTTGTCAATTCTTGCAATATGATACATTAGGTGTGAGCATTTCTGGTGGTTACAGAAGGCGATCAAAGTGGAACTCCACAATTCATGCGATCTAACTGTTGTTTCTTGATTTTTGAGATTTTAGGTATAGATCGTATCTATTAGCTACGTGCCAATAATTGAACCGTAGGTTCAACACACAGTTTACAGTGCAGATCGTAGACCAGACCTACGGTTTACACCTGACAACATAAATAATAGAAAGCAGAGTGTAGACCAACTTAGGACCTAAGGTAGGCCCTATTTTCCACTCTTTGTTTCTTTTTACTTCTCTATGTTTTTACAAAATGCTTGTTTTCGAATGCCACTAGGAAAAGCAAACACTAAAAAAAAGGAAATCAATCATGTCCTAGTTCATTTCAAATCTACATTTGTAGAAAGGTGCTGCTAGGAATAGTGGATCTCTAATTGCAATCCACCCTATAATCCAGCATGCTTGATAGAACTTGTGTGTTTGGTGTGCATGTGTGAGGCCCAAGTAGTGGCCATTACCATCGTAATATGCATTATCTAAATGAGCATATAGAATAGCTTGCATTTTTTGAATTTGAAATATTATTTCATTTGCATAGCATATAGAAAATGAGCACGAGTTCTATATGATGCATTTCTTTTATGAAAATTAAAACAAACCACACACCACTTGGCACTTAAACGCTAGTGATTTGGTCTTGACATCCAACCACTAGTAGGGTTCAACGATGATGGGCGTAATTTCCATCCGTTGGCCCAAATACTATGTACCCTTTGTTACTAGACAAATATCGGATCCGAGAACCTTTCATACCCTAGAAAATTTGCATGTATTCTCTTCGAAGGGTATAACACTGACTGGGAGAAATGGGTGAGGATTTGGAAGGACCTGTGCTCCTTTTCTGGGTTTTGACCTTCATTACCACACATGGGGGATTTACGTGGCTTGGAAGTCACATCTAGGTTGTCGAGCTGCGAGCATACAGGTGAAAGCTAATTTAACTAAGAATATCATTCAACACTTTTCAAAACACGATAAGGAGTTCTATACCAATTTAAAAAATCATTGAAACAACATCAAATAGTCTAGGGCTCATTTTTAAAAATTAACATGAGATAAACACCATTGTATACCTTGTTTGATTAATAAAGAACAAATCTAGACACTAGGTACACCATGGTGGAGACACGGGGTGATTGGTATAGGTATAAGCCTGAAGCCAATGACCAAGCCTCAATTGATTCACATCATCAGCATATGTTGAATCCTCGCCCACATGTTCTCCCTAAACATCTTTCGATGAGCATTATAGGAGATAACTCGACACAAAGAGAACTTACTAAGCATACCTCTACTAGAGGAGTTTATGTGCATTCTTCTAGGCATAGGATAGATTAGGGAGTCTCTCAGCATGAGGGTGTTCCACTCGGAGGCCATTATCGAGATCGCATTGCACACGCATCTATGGGATCGATCGAAGAGTACATTATATAGGGGTCTAAGCTAGTACCCCTATGACATAGGTCTATAGGAGGATTCATGGCTCCACCTTTGAAGTACATACGGGATCAAGATCTACCCATTCAAGGGTATTCGGATAGGGCTGCCACTGAGCATAGGCCTGTACAGACCCCCACATGTAATGAACATAAGAATATCACCATTGACATGGCTAAGGTTGGAGCAAATGGCACACCACCGCATGAGCAGTGGAGATCCAGACAGTTGGAAAGCTTGGGTAGCATCCTCGAGAAGCTAGGCTATAGGCCTTTAGCTCCACCCACTCGTGCCTTGAGTGATCATAGTAGGAGTTCTATAAGAACTACTAGAGAACATGGAGAGGCTTCTAAGTGCCCTCATGTGATGCATCCACCATCCATGCATGGTGGCATAGAGCATAGATTTTAGTAGGATGCCAATGCCATCTTTACAAACAAGGGAAAAAGCATCACAAATCAGTCAGATAGGTACAAAATCCATAAGATCGCTTGCACAGAGCATGCATACCAGAGGCTTGTCATAGGCAATGATCTTGATAGATCACATAGCTTGGTATCTGAGCAATGGCCACAGCTTATCCAAGATCAATTAGAGGATGCTCACTTAGAAAGACGATGCATTAAATATGAGAATCTTCAATCATAGAGGCTCATTCGATAAAGACTATATGAGTAGCACATGCGCAAAGAACGCATCCTTTCCCAAAAGGAGCATGTAGAGCAAGAAGACAGGATATCTAGGGCTAGCCTATATACTCATGTAGAGAGTAGAGAGTGCATTCATAGAAACTCTTTCTCACAAGCCTATGTGCACTAGGAGTGTAGAGACGCTCATACTCATATTAGTGCCTTACCAAGAGAACGGCCACCACTGTTCGATTATGAGAGGCAACAACAACATGAGTAAATTAAGGGAGATGGAACTGAGTAAGAGTATCTTGAAAACTCCCAAGATGAGGAGGAGGAAGAGCAGCATCCTCCACCATGATTGAGGAAGAATATACCTCCTAGACCGCCACCATGGCAACTTAGGAAGGAGGACTTTCTATCTTTAGAGGCCTACAAAGACCTAGCGGCTAAAGTGAAGGTGATCAAGAGGCAAGGCATGGCTGTTCAAAATCTGACGTTAAGAAATATTCACAATGAGCCTTTAGATCCCTCAATACTTGCTCATGCCTATCTTGAGCATTTCATTATGCCCAGGTTAGACAATTTTAAAGGTGACAAAGATGCACAGGAGCATGTCACGGGATTTTTGGATGCTTGTTTCCAAATAGCTAGCAACAATGCCTTACTATTGCACATGTTTCTCATGACACTCTCAAGACCAACTCGAGAGTGGTTCAACTAGCAGAAGAGGCATAGCATTACCAGTTTTGAGCAGCTAGTAGACGCTTTCCTTGAACAATTTTCTTTTGGCATCAAGAAATAGGTAAACCTTTTCGATTTGGCTACGCTAGCTCAGCGCGATGACGAGCCAATAGAACAATACAAAAATAGATAGAGGAGGTTAATGGTGAAGTTGCCATTCCTCATTCCTACTATGAAATTAACCTGAATCTTCACTAATATTTGTGCCAAGGACATCTCGCTATTTTTGCAATTGCAGCAATATTCAACACTCGACGAAGCTTTGGCACAATCCAAGGTGATTGAAGACATCAAGTTGCAGGAAGGCAACTTGAATCTTAAGAGTACGAAATAGGGGCAAAAGAAGAGCTCCACGAAGCATAAGTACAAGAAGGCCCATGTCAACCAAGTGGTGTTGAACCTCTAGAGAGAGGATAAAAGGTAGCAAAAGCAAAATTATCAGGCCCAACCTCCTCTTGCATACTACGAAAAGCATAATAACAACTATAATGGAAAGAACAAAGAATAACATCCCTCTCACCAATTCACGCCTTTGATGGAATCACTGACATCGATATTCCACCAATTGTGTGAGGCCAAGGAAATAATATTACCCTAAATCAATATGGTTGATCCAAATCAACCCAAGGCAAAGGGGTACCAGGATGACCTATTTTGCATTTTTCATCGAGCAAATGGTCATGACATCGAAGTATGTTGGTCCCTCAAGCATATCATGCAAAAAATGATTGAGAAAGGAGAGCTTGTAGTGCCAAGTAATCCACTATTTCCTAACAATAATAACATGGGGATTTACAAGAATCCACTTCCAAACCATGAGGCATCGCGTAACAAGGCTGGTCACATCAACCAGGTGCACGTTGAACCACCTACTCAAAGGTTCATTGGTATGGTTAATGTTATCACAAGTCATGGGAGGTATGAGTAGTTGAATCAAATACATGCTCCCATAAGAATACAAGCCATGCCGAATCAATAGCCGATGCAGAATATTCTAAGCCCACCAACAAGACCGGTGGTGACCATACGGAGTAGGCTAGTCCAAAACCTGCAGACAGCTCCTGTGAATCTATCTATATATAAATTGATACAACAGTACCCTAGGCACAAGGAGACTCTCATGTAAATTTTGAGGTCTATTGAAGTATAATGTGAGGATGCTCAAGCATTCACAAATTTTGTGGGACATGTACAGCAGTGCCAGGAACCGATGATCAAATTTTATGATCATGAAATTAGGATAGTTCCTATTGATATGGCTGACCTGCCATTGCATATTATTGCATGTATCAACCACATTCCATTCAAAAGGGTATTGGTCAACATTGGTTCATTTATCAACATCATAACGACCAAAGCTTTGAGTCCCTTGAAGCTGCCAAAATTACACATTGTGCCAACTGCATTCACATTGAGAGTGTTTAACGATGCATTATGTTCAACAGTTGGTACAATTTTATCCTACCCATACAAGTAGACCTAAATACCATCTATGTGATGTTTCATGTGATAGAAGGAGCCATGCAGTACAATATCCTTCTAGGGATGCCCTGGATTCGTGAGATGCATTGTGTATCCTCGACAGAGAAACATTCAACTTTGTGAACATGGTACCATCAGACAGAGAACCATTCAAATTTGTGAACATGGTATATTTGCCATGGGGTTACATACTCCCGTCAATGCACCCAGACATCCAGCCAGCATTATCGACTAAGATTCTAGAAAGAAAGCAAAGAGTAGACGCTCAACCGTTGATATTTGTGCCACACATATCTGAGCATACTACTGCTACTTCCTTGAGATAGACTGCATCAATGATGCTTTGATATAATAAGAAGTTAAAGGTGAAATTGGGTGAAAAAGAGAAGATACATATGCCCAAACCAATCGTCGAGGAGGCTCCCATCCCCATGGATGTAGAGGAAGTGTAGGACATAGCCGAGGAGGTGCCTCAGCCTACCTTGCCTTCATTATCAGTAGGTTCATCTGCACCATGGGTGATGGTACATCTCGCCAACATAGGGTTAGGCGAGTATATTGTGTAGAATGTAACCTTCGAACCTATTCTAGAGACTACACAAGAGATGGACTGACCGCATGCCCATCATTTTTTGGTTGGATCGATGGTTTCATCAGGAGAGCCACCTAATCAGACTAACTTCGTTTATGCTGGGCTAGATCAGCTTCTAGCATGAACACCTATATACGAGGATGGCGACAAATTATTCATTATAAATGTTCACTATTTATCCAACCTACAGTACTCCATGCGTATTTTCAAGTTATATCATTGGCATGGGTATGGACTTGACTTGTTTGAACAAGGATGTAGGACTCCGCTCGAGCCACTCTATCAGCTAGAAACTGATAGGTTCGGTCTGGGATTATAGATACAAGGACAAGATGACTTTCTTGTAGCATCTTTAGATCACTTGTACCTTAGTCTAGAGGATGATGTGGACTTTAACCCATATCATCCCGATCCATCCAACTTCTATAGGACTCACCCAATGGTATCTGTCATCACCGTTGAGCCACTTGAAAAAAATCACGAAGAGCTCTTAGAGCATATTGATACAGAGTGGAACCCCAGAGACAACCTGGGTCATCAAATATGGAATGCTACAAATGACACAAGTGTGCAGAGACAACCCCATAATTTTGGGTGATCTCAAGTCAAGAGATCTATATAGTGATGATGGAGAGGAGTCCACCTTTGAGATTAGTGGACCGAGTTATGATGCTGACAGTGAATCCTCAAATAATGATCAATCTGAAGATGAATTTGAGGTGACCTATCTAGGGTCTTTGCACATGCATCACGTATTGCCTACAGAGTCAATACATGTTATCGAAGAGAATATTTACAACATTGATCACCTGGGGGAAGAAGTAGAGCTAAATTTCCAAGTAGTGTCACACTTATGGTATAATTATCTAGTTTATCTGGATAGTGATGAAAGCAATCAAGAAATCAGATTCCTGGGGTCGCACTTGCCAGAGCATCCCACAGGAGTAGGAGAGAATGATGGGTTCTGGTTGTCAAACAATGACAAAGAAGATGAGTTAGAGAGTGCCTACCTTGGTCCTCCTTATTTGTGTTACCATCCTCAAACCATCAACATATATGAGGTCTATTGTCAGTTACGTGTTGGTCCTCGTCTGAGAGCAAGACGATTAAACATGGAGCAAATTTATCGATTGGTTAATCCTCTTCCATAGACCTACATGGAGCTTCGTGAGCCAAATGATCCTATTTTGCAATTAGTGCATAGGGAGGATCTAGTTTTCCACAGTCCTCACAAAGAATACCCTTTTGTGCCTATGCCATTAGAGCCAAATCATGGGTATGAGGACTACATCGATTATGTAGAAGTTTTTTTGTGTGGTTATGGATTCCAATACCATTCCATAAATATGGTCTCCATTAATTTGACAACTCCACTACACAATCTAGTAGATCCATCTAAACCATTGTATCTTAACAAAGATGCTATCAATTGGGATCGCATTGATTCACCCGTAGAGCCTGAAGATTTCTTCCCTAATGAATAAATGTTAACCATTTCATTTTATGCCAGGCTGTGCATATGATGTCTATCATGCCAAAAATACTTCCAACATAGAACCTATTAACCCAGATGATGACATCCATTTGATTCCTACGCCTCATTAGCTTGAGGAGGTATCGTATATGTTAGTAGAGGAAACATTCGAGGTGGATATCAGAAACGATCCCACCAATTCAAAGAAGGTTAAATTTGAATAGAGTCTCACTCCAGATGGGCGAGCCACCCTCATCCCTCTGTTGAAAGAGAGACCAAATCTATTTTCTTGTACATACAAGGATATGCCAGGTCTAGAACCAAAATTGGTTACTCATAACCTTTCACTATATCTAACAAAGAAGTTAGTCAAGCAAAAACTTAGAAAGATGCACCCAACAAGAGCCTTAATGGTAAAAGATGAGCTACAAAAGTTTTTGGATATAGAATTTCTGATTTCCATCGACTATCCAGAATGGGTTTCCAATATGATACCCGTAGGAAAACCTGATGGAAGGATCCGTATTTGTATGGATTTTAGAGACCTCAATAAGGCAACACCCAAATATTCATTTATGTTTCCTAATATCGATGCTCTTGTGGACGCAACTGTAGATCATGAAATGCTCTCCTTAATGGATGGTTTTTTGGTTACAATCAAATTCAGATTAAACTAAAGACCAGCACAAAACTGCATTTATAATGCAATGGGGAACATTTTGCTATAACGTTATGCCATTTAGCATCAAAAATGCTGGTGCAACATACTAGCGGGCCATGACATACATCTTTCATGACTATATGCATAAGATTCTAGAAGATTACATGGATGACTTGTTAGCTAAGTCATTACTATGTATTGAGCATGCAAAGGTCTTAAAGAAGGTCTTCGATCACCTAATAGAGTATAATGTTAGGTTGAATCCTAAGAAGTGTGTATTTGGCATAACTTTTGGTAAGCTATTAGGATTCATCCTCTCAAAGAGAGGCATCGAAGTTGACCCAATGAAGGTCAAGGCTATCTTAGAAATGTGTACTCCTTCCAATATTAAAGAATTAAGAAGCCTTTAGGGAATATTAGCATTGATAAAGTGATTCATCGCTCAGTTATTGGATAAATGTTGTCCCATGAATCGACTGCTACACAAGGGGGTCCCATTCAATTGGGATGAGGATTTTCAAGCAACTTTCACTGAAATAAAGAAATACCTGATGATGCCACTAGTGCTAGCTCCACCAAGTCTAGATGTACCTTTTTTGCTATATATATCAGTGATCGACTTTGCATTAGGGACCATGTTAGCCCGAAAGAATGTATAAGGCAAGGAACAAGCCATATATCACATTAGTCGAACCTTGGTAAGTTACGAGCTAGGGTATGCATATGTGAAGAAACTGTGTAGTGTTCGCTACAAATAAACTATGGCACTATATGATAAGTCATACGACATATGTTATATCAAAACAAAACCATTTCCAGTACATGATGAGTAAGACGTATCATAATACGCATACTGTGAAGTGGATCATTCTATTGACGAAATTCAATCTGGAATTCATAAGCCATAATTCCATTAAGGGACAGGTCATAGCTGGTCAATTAGCTAAGGCACCGTTGTCAAACAGTAGGCCTCTAACCATAGATCTTCCAGATGATGCATTCTTCATCGTATCTGAAGATCCCAAACTTGAAGAACCAGAGAACAATGCCGATATGATTTTGTTCTTAGATGGTTTGAAGTGCGAGCAAGGGGGTGGTGCCAAAATAGTGTTTTTCACACCGCAAGGAGCTCCAATACCCTTGTCATTTAAATTAGATTTTTCATGAACCAACAACAACGCTGAGTATGAGGTCCTATTGTTGGGCCTCCACACAGCCGTCGCCATGAATATTAAAATATTAAACATCTTTGGCGACTTCTTGCTCATATTAAATCAAGTCATAAGGCTCTTTTAGTGTCAATATCTCGTATTGAAAGCCTATAAAGATATTTTAATTATATATTTAGCTAAATTAGAATGGTATGACATCGAGGCAATCCCTCATTCATCAAACAGGTTCACAGACACCATGGCATCCTTGGGATCCTTAATCCCTCATAATTCATCTACTGATTTCACTACCATTCATGTTAAAATGCTCTCACATCTCGTAGCAGAGCGAGAAGATTTTGATAATAAAATGTCAATCAATATGATTAGCACAAAACCAAAATCTGAATGGTTTTGCAGAGCTGAAGACTTTTGAAGAAGGCACCCTGGGGATCATTAACCTCTTAGAGTCCGACAGGGAGTGGTATTACCATTCACCATAAGTTTATTTCCCAGTCTACATTTGCAAAGGTAAATACGTAGGGGGAGCAAGTCATATTAGCAGTCAAAGCTGAGATTTATAAAAACTAGATGTCATAAATTAAAGACTTCTTGAAACTTAGTATGATCCCAAAGGGATTGTCACGTGTCGCAAGACACAGATTTAAACAAAAAGAGACTAAATGTGTCTTAATAGGAGATATTTTGTACTGCAAAGATTATGTTGGAGTTCTCCTTCATTTTCTAGAGCCCCAAGAGTCATCTTGGGCAATCTCACAAGCTCATGATGGTACATGCAGTGGCCATTTTAGAGACATGGCCATCGTCAAGCGCATCCTTCTAATGGGCTACTATTTGCCCACTATGGAGAAGGATTGCAATGTGTATGTCAAGAAATACATCAAATGTCAGCATTATGCTAATCTTATGCACTTGCCATCACATGCCTTACAACCCATCCAAGCGGCTTGGCCATTTTCGTAGTGGGGACTAGATCTTATAGGTAAGATCTCTCTCCCATCATCAGGCCAGAATACATTTATAATCACGAATACTGAGTATTTTACAAAGTGGGTGGAAGCAATACCCTTAACAATGACAACTGGAGATCGTATAGCAGAGTTTATACTCGAGCATATCATAAATCATTTTGGGATTCCATCTAGAATAATCTTGAATAATGGAACGTCCTTCAAGAACAAAACTATGAGAGCTTTGACATCTAAATATAGAATCAAACACATTTTTGTGACTCCATACTATCCGTAATCAAACGAGTATGCTGAAGCTTCAAATAAGATAGTGGTGGCTATCTTGAAAAATATGGTCCAAGAAAACCACAAAGACTGGCATATCCAGTTGCCCCTTGCATTATGGGCTTACAAGACTAGTATTTGGATGCCCACTGGGGCAACGTCGTTCTCACTATTATATGGCGTTGAGGCCATTATGCCCTTGGAATTGGAAATTCCAACGATGTGTGTCGCATTGAAAGAGTTCATCGATGATGACACCACGCGATAAGCTCGACTGGATCAACTGACGTTGCTTGATGAAAATTGTGTGAATGCCTTGGAGCATCTCTGCATTTATCAAAAGCGACTAAAACAATCTTATTACACTGAAAGGTGTTCCTACAATGCTAGACAGGGGCGGTGGGAGGCAAAGAGGTCATACATGTGACATCGTAAACAATTTTTTTTATTAAAAAAACCGACGTTAACAAAAACATTTAAAATATTTAAACTAAAACAACCAACTAACCAACCATTGAAAAAATTTAAAATATTTAACTTTTACAACCGACTAACCAACAGTTGCAACTGTTTAATAAAATATTGTATAAATACATGAATATCCATTGCAATATACCAAAATCAATCCACAACGCAATTGATTTCGAACTGCTTCTGGAAATTACGAATAGCAAGAAATTTATTCAAGACTGATTTTGTAAAGTTTTGAACAATGATATAGAGTTACATTCACCAGCGTTATTTAGTTGGGCATGTGCAAAGATGTAATCCTATATATGGTGCCAAGTAGCATAATTGGAAATTCTTGACATCATTGAAATTAAAAATGCACACAATCGATACTAAAAAACTTTGATACTGCTCAAAACATTTTATACTATAATTGACTTAGTATATTATATTATTATATTATTATATATTATAATACTATATTATTAATTTCTATGGTTTTATTGATTTATCGAAATGTATATATTATATATTATAGTATTATATATATTATAGTATTAATATAAAGTATTAATTTCTAGGGTTTCATTGATTTATCGGAATGTATGATAACTATAGTATTATTATAATATTAATATTAGTATTATAAGTTGGACTATAGTATTATTAATATAAGATTAATATTATATATTATAGTATTATAATATTATAATACTATAATATATATATTATAGTATTATATAATATACTATTATAATATATATATTATAATATTATTATGATAATGTATATTATTATTATAGAATACTAATATCAGTTTATATATATATATATTGTACTATTTTAATATTTATTAATTTAAACTAATAATATTTAAAATATTTTTTACAGGAACAAATAGAAAATACACCAAAAATAAATATAGTCGAGGAGGAAAAGAAGCAACAACATTTGGCATATCAACTAGCTTAGATATAAAGGATATATATCTAAAAACGTCGAGAGTTATCAATCTCGATACGCCTATCTTGGAGATCACACCCCCAAGAAATGAGATAGGCACCTCGAGATTGATAACTCTTGGCATTTTTAGATATATATCCTTTACATCTAAGCTAGTAATATCAAATTCCACCAGAGAGACTTTGAAGTTGGGGATCTTGTCTTGAAAGAGAACCAACAGAACTCTAATTTACCGCTAGATATGTGAGACAAATTCGTGGCTAATTGGCTAGGACCCTATATCATATCTAAAAATATTGGTCCAGGTACCTATCACCTAACATCGCTAGGAGGTGTTGAAGAGCTTGAACCTCTCAACATCATCCATATTAAGGCATTTTATGCTTGAGAGCATAGTAAAAGGCTCTGAGGGTTTGCTTATAATCGCTTGGTCATCCCTAAAAGGCTCCAAGGGTTGCTAAAACCGCTTGGTCATGTCAGTCAAAAAGCTCCAAGGGTTGCTAAAATCGCTTGGTCATGTTAGTAAAAGGCTCGAGGGTTTGCTTATAACTGCTCGGTCATCCCAAAAGGCTCCAAGGGTTCCTAAAACTGCTTGGTCATGTCAGTCACAGGCTCCAAATGTTTCTAAAACCGCTTGGTCATGTCAGTAAAAGGCTCTAAGAGTTTGCTTAAACATTGCTCGGTCATCCTAAAAGGCTCCAAGCTTGTCTATGAGTAGTTTGGTTAATCAAAAGGTACCAAGGATCCTCAAAAATCACTTGGTCATCCCAAAACGCTCCAAAGGTGCTCATAATCCCTTTGGTCAATCCCAAAAGCTCTAAGGATTCTCAAAAATCACTTGGTCATCCCAAAACATCCCAAAGGTGCTCATAATCCCTTTTGGTCAATCCTAAAAGCTCCAAGATTTCCTAAGAATCGCTTGGTAAATCTAAAGGCTCCAAAGTCATGTACTCGTCGTTTGGTCAGATACGAGGCTCAAAAACTCATAAAAATTTTAAAGTCAACAAAATCCAAAAAAAAAATGGTAAATCATAAAATCCAAAAACATTTGCATTTGCATTTGACATTTTTATTTACACATGCATTCATGTCATTACCTTGCATATAGGCATTCGTCATCCGTTGCATTTCATAATATAAGGCATTGTGTTTGTCAATCTTACAAATGCCACCACATTTGTGTTCCAATCATTCACCTCTGCATTTATCATAATCCATCATTCATGTGAGTAATTGTATTTTTCAACACAACCTATTTTTTTCTATGGAGAATATACTCAGGTTTTTTGGTCACTCAACCATACCTAGATGTCTTATCAAGAGTTGATAGAAATCTTGATTTTATTTTGTAGCTAAGGTCCAGTTAGTATAGCCTTTAGCATATCATAATTCTATCACTAATCAATAAATTAAACAATCCTAATAAGGACTAGGGGAAGATAAAATCCATGAAGCAGGATCGGGTATCCTGAAGTGAAAAGAGTTATTCTTGCTTATCCCTCTGTGCGAATGGTATGGGAAATATTGGCAGTTGGAAAAATGACAGGTTAGTTCCCTATTCATAATCCCTTGCTTACGATAAAATGAGCAATATCCTAGAGTGATATCCCACATCAATCCTTAATATTGATACCCTAGATCAATATCATAGATCGACTTCCCAGATTGATATCCCATATTGATATCATAAGATCGATATCCTCAATTGATATACCAGAAATAGTTTTCCAAAGTAAATCCCAAAGTAAGTTTCTTAAGAAAATTATCATATGTAAAATGCCCAAAAGTGAAGATCAAATAAAGATCAAAAAATAGGCTCAAATCAAGTTTAAAGTGAAGATCATAAATCAAAGTTCGAGTGGAGATCAAATGAAGATCAGAAATCCAGTTCAAAGAGAGATCAAATGAAGATATAGAGACATTTTAGAGTCAAGATGGAATCAAATCCCTTGCTTCACCACATATGAGCAAGTATCCTAAAAATTGAAGGATAGAAAGGAATGAGCCTAAATCCCTGGAATTATCGGTACTACTATACCTTATGCATGACGATATGTTTGATACACTTGCATTTTTTTTATGTGCAAACCAATGTTTGAATGTGGAAGAGCTAGCTTCAGGTGTCCTGCATTGCCTAGTGGCTTAGTCCAACTAAAATCTAAAATTGGGATTGGATAAGATATTTGTGGAACCCCTATCTTAGCAATGGGCTGAAATAATCCCGCCTGACATCGGGGAATGCTCGTGTCTTATCTTAATATATTCATGTGCACACATAGGGATAATGAACAGTTAGGGCCTATCCTAGAGAAAGCCTTATATCTCATAAGTCTAGTATGGTTAGTATACAACTTTTGATAAGTCTACTAGGGTGTTTGAGTCTCATGGAAAACCTCAAAAATCTCTCTAATAGCAACAAAATATCAAGTATCGCAAACCATATAAAATCATCAAACTGCAAAGTATCGAGTCCATGATACATCATTATATAGAGCACAATCAAGATATAGGATAGATACCGGATGGATATTAGAAATAATATTTAGACGACCACTGACTATATTGTGCATATTTTTCAAACTTGCAAAAGAAAATAGAATGACACATTACATCATTCGCATCATAAACCGCATATCATTGCATTTCATATATGGGTGATTAATTGATTAAATTCTTATTATGAGGATCTTTCAATTACATTCATGATTTTTATACATTCTGTGGTGTTGTCCATTAGATTGATAAACATAATTGCATTCATTCCTTATGTTTTAAAGTGATTAAAGCATACAGGTTCATTTACATTAGATTACCATCATGTAAATAATGCATTACATACATTGCATTAGCATATCGTGACATCGTCATAAATTAAATGCATGCAATAAAGCAAAATAAAATATGCATTTAAGTAAATATCGCATCCATATGCATCTATCATACATCGCACATCTAAGCATCTAGATCATTGCATATCATCATCATCATAAAATTAAATAGCTATCTAGTGCATGTCATCCATACATCACATCATATAGCATCAAATTAACATAAGCATTGCATCCATGTGCATCACATAAACATAAAAGCAAAAATAAATGAGTACACATAATGAGCCAAAATGATCTAGAGCCTGCTCTATAGTTGGCTCTAGTGCCTGTTGTGTGCCCTACTGAGGGCCATGTGTGCCACCTAATCCAAAGAGGCCTAGCACACAAGATACTGGTATGTCTATGTAGCTAGACCTATGACTAGAGGTTGCACTCGTCTCTCTACCCTGGTATGGGAGCTACCTCCATGTGTGCTAGAGGACCTATGTGTCCTCTCTATCCTGTGAGTCCACTAGCTGGAGCTCACTGTGGACTATCCTATAGTCCTGGACCTAGTCCTTTAAGACCCCATAGCATGTGAATCCTCTAGGACCTACCCACAAATCAACCTAATGTAGCCCTCCAGCTGGTCTATGTGGGTGACCCTACCTATATGTCTATCATTGCCCTCCTCCATGAGGGCCTGCAAGCACTAGATCTCTAACATCGGGTCACGACCACCTGGTAGCAATGATAATGGTGCAGCTAGAGGTCCCATGATAGCCTGGGAGGATGAAGGATCCCCCATCTGTACCCTGAGCAAGTCATGCTCTGTAATAGCCTCACCCCACTATGCCAGTGCCACATCATATGCACTAGTTAGATCATAGACCTGAGTCTCTGTCATTGTAGCCCACACTGTTAGACTTGTGATCTGCTCCTGAGCCTCTTCTAGTTTCCTATCCCTGTAAGCTAGCTTCACCTCTATAAGGGTGATAGAAGTATCTCACTACAACTACTAAGTCTGTAGCCTCCCAACCTGACTCTGTAGGTCTGCAACCTGAGCGAGGAGCTACCCTACGCAATTGTCATGAGGTACCTCACCCTCCTCATCCTCCTCCTCAACCTCCACCTACAGAGCCTCCTTGATGGTGGCCTCTATGCCCCATCCACCCTTAGTCCGTTGGTGCACCCTATGCCCATTTGGATCGACCTCTGCCTCTGCCTGGTCGTCTACCCTGCCTAGAGGTCTTGATCCCTACCACTATAGTAGGGACCACCATGTGTCATATGTTGGGGTGGTCCTAGCCCTATCATCCCCAGACTCCTGGAAATCATCAATCTCATCTCCAAGCATCGTAGGTTGAATCCATGGCAGGTGCATCTCCAAGACTAGATGCTTATAGACAAATAGAATCTCTGGGATGTTCTGCACTAGGTTGAACTACCATAGGATGTGAGAGTAGAACTAATACTCCCTAACCTCGACCTTACGATCGAGTAGCCACTTATTCTGGTGAGACTATCATATTTTCTCGCCTACCTCTAGCCAGTCTGGGCAATCCATGTATGAGCGCCACTTAATTTCATCTAACTCGAGCGTTGCAAATCATGTAATATAATGATCTAAATTGCCAACATGAGTCCTACTCCAAAATCCCTCCTCCTCCTAAAGTCGACATGTGGTGTAGCACTGATGTTGATCATCAATCGCAGTAATTTCAAGAGGTAGATCTATAAGACGCTTAATCCTAATATGCTGCTAGCCCCAGATCTATAGTAGCAGGTTGCAGTTGATACCAAGATGACTTCGACTCATGATCTGATACAGCTCCCGGTAGAGCTGGCATAATAAAGTGCTCCCCCAGGCTAGGAGTAGTGGTTGAGCAGTAGAGCTTTGAATAACTCTCCTGACACTGGCCAGGAGGTTCCAGGGGATCCTCACACCCGAGGAGTCTAGAAGAACAATCTGCACCACCAAGTGCATGAAGATCGCCTCTCTCATAGAGAAGATGCACTGACCCTACCAATAATCCGATGTGTACTCCTTTGTGGTCGATCATGCACTAAGCCTCTTGGCTTCGGTCGTTGAAGATCGCATCAAAGACAACTCCCTTGCTTCGAGAGGAGGAAGAGGTGATGGCCTCACCATCAATAGGGATCCTAAAGATCCGATAGACATCCTCAAGAGTGATGGTCATCTCACCCATAGGCAGGTGAAAGGTGTTGGTCCATGCATTCCAGTGTCGGGCCAACGCAGTCAAGTAGGCCTGATCCACCCTAATAGTGGGTAGATCTAGAATGTAGTCAAAGTCGACAGCTCCAAACCATGTCTGCTCTCCAAGAGTGAGTTGTCTATGGAGAGTCTTTAGAAGGTCTGGCTCATGAGCTCTAGAGGTCAACCTCTAAAATAAAAGCATTTTATAAGAGAAAATCTAACTAAAAATAAGCAAAAATAGATAAAAAATGACCTTAAAAACATCAAAAACATTCAAAAATTGATAAAAAGACAAAAACATGTCACAAAGCATTTAGAAAAATCAAAAAAATCAATTAGGCAAGTCAGAATTGCATTAAATGACATTAATTGCCTATTAAACCTTAGAAAAATTAAAAATTTGATAATTTTTTTCTAAAGTCAATGAACCACGGGTCAACCCTGTGGTTCGCATGCGATCAAAATTTGACCGTTGGAATTTGAATTCCAACCGTAGCTGATACCTACGGTCCCCAATCTGACAATTGGGAACCGCAACTGCCAGCTGCGGTCTAGGAAGGACACCCATTTTGGGTCACTTCCTAGCCTCGCTGACTAAAAAAATTAAAAACCTAATCTAACCTAATCTAGTGTGAGGTTCATTACCAACTATTTAGTGAAATTGATTTATCGCATTACTTAATGTGGTTCATTTTAAATTGGTATTGATTACGAGGACTCAGTTTTGAGTTACCTTTCCTGCTCTACGGCCTCCGCTAGTCGATGGTTGTCCAGGATCCTCCATCGGGGTATAGGTGTGAGGTATGGTCAAGTTTTAGGCAGCGTTCCGGATCAAGGATGTCTTCTACCACTCAAAGCTCTCACAAATGCAGTTGCTTTCAAAGGAAATAATAAAAAATTCAAATGGGAAATATTATTTATAGGTCCTCCTAATTTTAACGGATCACAACTGACACCTGCGGTTCCGAAACTAGGGTTTGCTACCCATGGGTCCGATCTACGGTTCCCAAAATTTAAAAACTTCAATCGTAGATCGTACTCGTGGTTTGCAAATAGCATTAAATGCACTCAAAACCCACCGTGGGAAGGTCTAAAATGAAAAATTAATGACTCCTAATGGATCAAATTTCAAAAAAGAGCAATCAATATTGCAAATTTGGTGATGTTCAAGCACCAGGATCGATCAATAAATTCAAAATTAATAAAAAAATCAAATAATTAAAAAACCAAATGCACCTCGTATTCAGTAATTTACCCTATACACTTGGTGGTTGCAGCGACTTGGGATCCATACAATCCGACAAGATGAGTAAATTACCATAAGGACATTTGGGGCAAAAATTGTCATCGTTGATATGATATGCTTCTTTTCAATTCCGAAGAAGGCCTTTGAGGCTAGACTGCTCCATGGAAACGAGGCGTTGCATGTCATTTCCTCTATGACATATTTTTAGCAAATCATCGACAAATTGATTCAACATACATCTAATTGGCATTGCATCATTTCAATTCCCTAAGATGGCTATTATATCCCGATTACTCCATGGGATAGAAATGTGCAATTACTATTAACAGTTGGAATCATAAGCTGAACTAGGCATAGCCAAGTAATTAAATGCTCAATTCTAAATTTGTTAAGATCATTCAATGTGGTCAAGCGACCTCGTCGCTTCACACATTGTCATTACCCTCATCAACTCGTCGCTTGAGGGGGTAGTCATAATATCATAATCATAATCAAAATCAACAAAAGATCCCGAAGATCATAGATCCCTTGATCTTGTCAAAATTGTGTTCGTCCTTGCGAATCATTGTCAACAACTATCATAAGCTTACCCCTTTGCTTGGGGTAAATAGCAAATATGACTTTGCTTGTTGTTCTTCGCCTTTTGGATCTATGGGTCAGAAGATACCTATGGAATGCATAGTTGCACCGAATGAGATGAGAAGGGCACAAGCTTTTCAAATGTAAGCCTTTCACCCAGTTGGAAGCAATGATTCCAGGATGCACGTCCTTTTGCTGGACAAGAGGTATCTAATGTTGATCTGACTAATGATCATCATAGAACCTTCGACATCATTTTAGGAGGTATATTTTTGCTCATGCATTGTTTGATCTCACAACGCATCTCAAAAGGGGCATCTGTAGACACCTAAAATGTGTCATGTCGATGGTGACTACTCATATGGACATGCTACAAGACCATATGGAAGATCTTGGATAGACTCCAAGATAGAGCAGTGGTTCTAACCACTCAATTTGGGCTCCTTGGCCTAATCAGTATGAACCGTAGTCCAGACATGTGGTCTACAGGTTGAACCACGACTGAGGCCTACGGTTTATAGTCTAGACCGCAGTTGTAACATATGGTCTTAACTGAAGTTCAATTGGCCTTCATCCGAGCCAAATTAGTTTGAACAACCATTTGTTCTAGAAGAAGGTGGTTAAAGGACGGAAGCTTCCAATCCAACTGTCCTAACCACCCCTTCTTGATCTTGGCTTCTCCATGAAGCCACCCCTAGCCTTGGGACATCCTATAAGTACCCCTTCAAAAGAGACAGAGATATAGAGCATTTTGATAGCGAAGCGCTATCAAAATATTGTATGAGAGAGTGCATTTGGAGATCAAAGCAGTGAAGCCCTATAAAATTTTGGACTCAATTGAGTGCATAGAGAGAGCTTTGTTGTCATCACCATTGTCAATTTGTCAAACATCATGATGAATTAGGCCATGGATGCCCTAAGGACCTAGGAGAGCTAAGAAATACTAATTCGAGCAAACGGAGGCCCAATTCAACGATTCAACGACCAAACCTATCAGAGGACACCGAAGGTGACCCTTGAACATCAATTGGACAAGGAGGTCAAGCCCACAACCCTTGAATTTGGAGGGCAAACCACTTGGTTTCTCATCACGGCTTTCAACCATGGTTTACAATGCAAACCGCACATCAGTGCTGCGGTTTGCAATAGAGGTGACTTTTCCTTACTGTTTCTTTTCCAGTAGATTTAGATAGGATAGATTAATCATTTTACTACTTTACTTGGTATATTAAATACATTGACTGATCGGGTTAAATATTTGATTAGTTTATTTCCATATTGGCAAGTAGGACTTAATTAGATTCTTTTTATGCTTTAATGCTTCATTTCGTATAATGTATGCCATAGATTGATAGTTGTATTTCTTGTTCACATATTTCCATCAATCTTGATAGGATTTACATATGTTTAGAATATTTTATGCATTTTCTTGATTTTATGTCATTATGCTATTCTCATGCCATTTGTCTTTAAAGGGCCTCATCATGAGAGGCTTCCTATGCTTTTGACATTCTTGTGTTGTTTCTTGATCGTAGGAAATAGGTTTCAAAGGAGCTACAACCATCCATTTCCTTCCTCAACATGAAGAAGAGGGTCTACTCCACCCTAGAGCAGTTCGTGTCATCCTGAAGGGCACTTTAAAATCACACCTACCCTTGAGAGGGAAATAAAATACCTCCTATTGTAATAATTGTATCAAGATGATTATCCCTAGAGGTATGTACTTGTAATTTGAGTTTGGCATCGAAATATAATGGAATAAAGCATCTTTTATTGATCATCTCGTTGTCAATTTCTTGTTCTTGTATGCATTTTGTATTGTTTTGTCAATTCTTGCAATAGGATACATTAGGTGTGAGCCTTTCTAGTGGTTATAATTATAATATAATATTATATTAGTAGTAGGCTCCCCAAAGTAGAATAAGAATATGGATATATAAAGAAGATATATTTGTCATTGTAATCATCATTTAAGAAGAATCTTATTTAATCATCTATGCCCACGACGTGGCCTCTTACCTTGGGATATCTCGTGGAGTTATTCCTTCCTTAAGGATTATTATTGGTGTTTCCCTACCTTAAGGGTATTATCTATCTCTCTCATTTGTGGATTGTTATTGTGGATAATTAGTTGTGGATGAACGATTTGATATTTCTGCATATTGGTGAATGGTTTATGTTAATGATAATAAAGTTATGCAACAAATAGATCTTGAAGAGGCCTTTATAAAAGAAGTTTAAGGAAGGTTTAGGTCATTAGATATTGACCTTGATAATAGGCTTGGCATTGGTATCCATATAAAGATTTAGTGAAGAATATCCTAAAGTGTAGAAAGCAAACAATTTTAATAGAAGAAGTAGATTAAGGGTCCATTATAAAGGACCATATGAATAGATAAAAGTATTATAAATAGAAATCAATAGAACGTATAATAGAGTTCAATATCTATAAGAAACAAATGCAAAGTTCCATAAAAATAAGCATAAGAAGGCTAGTCCAAATAAAGATAGAGCAACCAGTAAAAAGGGTGTTCATACTAACATTAAGAGAAAAGAACCAATGTGGACAAATTTGAAATATAAATAGGTCATATATCATATAAAAAACACTATATAACATGCAAGCCAAACTTGAGAACCATAATAGCACTATTACATTAGGGAAAGCACAGCTGCACACTGATCGAGTCATCCATCTCACACCCAAGAAAGATGTCAAGTTTGTTGAGAATATTTTAAGCAAGCTTAAGTATCTTTAGAAATATTCCAAGCATATTCAAGAGATCTCAAAAAGATCCCAAGCATGCCTAAGATATTGAAAATACCATGAGCATGTTGGAGAATTGCCTAAGGAGTAGCATTATGATATCCAAGAAGCAATAAGGTGTAGTGCAAGAAGCAATGTGGTTTTCTAAGACAAGTATACCAAGTGTCCAACAGTAAGGTCTAAGTGGAAGATTGAATATTTGAGTTATGGAAGGAGAAGATCAAAGCAATGCATGATTGAAAATCTCATTTGCCACCATAGTCATCTACCAAATAATGAGGAATAAGTAACGTTAGAATTCTCAGTTATTGAAACATCTCTAAGGCATCTGGAGCAATACAACTCATTTCTCACCTAAAGAAAAATTGCACGCCACATATATGCAAATGTTTCACATTCTATTTGAAGAAGAATCACTTGCAAGTCATTTGAGGATTTTAACATTTGGTAAACCTATTAAATTCAGTTCGTACGAGTTACATTCATTCAATTTTGTAACATTTGAAGAGAAGATAAGGTGTGCAAAATTTATGAAAGGTATTTCAAAGTGTTTTCAGGATTTGCAAAATTTAAACCTTAGGGGTAATAAGGTAGTAATTGAGTTAGAAGATCTATTAGTATTAAAGTTTAATAAACTATAGAAGAAATAAGGATTTATTGGAGTAAATTACATTATTTGGTACATGTTAATGAACCCCCATGGTACCTTCATGGTACATCTTGCAAACATTTTCTTAGGGTTGAGTCTTAGATTAGAGTGTGAGTAATATTTTATGTAATATAATAATGTGTAGGAAATGCATAAGTATTATGTAAGTGTGTATGTGTAGGAAATGCATAAGTATCATGTGAATAAGTGTGCAAATGTAATGTGAGTATGTGTACATGTCTTATATTTAAGAGTATACAAGTATCCTTAGATTAGAGTGTGCTAAGTGAAGAATTGTGTCTAGGTGTGCATACAATATAGAATCATGTGTATGCAAATGTCAAGTAGAGAAGGCAAGAGTTATGAGATTTGGCATAAGGAAAGGAATAGTCAAGTATCCAAAGAGTAATTCTACAATGGCTATATATTTCTCCATAGAGGGTCATTAGATCCATATACACACATAGATAAGAAGTTATCAATATTATGATCAAGAATAAAGTACAATATTTGTAAGAGAAAGAGGAGTAATAAATATTGCATAAATTTGAGCAATTAATATTGTAAGTCTTGCTATATGCTTCTTACATATATGATTCAGGCTATTTACATTCATATTTTTGCTTAGTAATGAATGTTATTTGATATATTATAAGCCTTGATTTACATATTAATTATCCCATATTATTGTACTTACATAATTATTTTGATCTTACTATATTGTAGCTATCTTATATTTGATCTTGTGAATTTTATATTAATATTAAGGCTTAAAAATCCATCAATTTTATCAAAGCTACTATGAGTAGTTTCTTGCACAGGTTGAATTTATTTAGCTACATATAAAATTGATTTTATCCAATTTTATAAAATTGATTTAGAGTATATCTAATTTAAAGGGAGTTAGACCTGGATTCTATTGTAAGATAAAAGTAAGCAAAAAATGTTGGAGTCTTTCCACGGTTGCAAAAAATAGCTAGTGAAGACTAGGACTTAGCTATAGAGTCTTTCCATAATTATAGAATAACTAGTGAATACTAGGACTCATCTAAAGGGTATTTCCATGGTTATAACTAGCGAAGACAAGACACATCTATTGGAGGGCAAATCAACTTTAAGATAGTTGATCATTACAATAAAATAGCTAACCCTTGAAATTAGAAGTATTTTTAGGGACACATATAATTCTTGACACTATTTTCTTTTAGCTCAAAAGAAAGTTGAAGGATTCAGTACAATCAAGCCATCTTCATCTTTAATAAAGCATTAGAGAAATTTATTATCACCTTGACATTGAAGAATTATGTTCTTAGTTGCAACCTAAGACATTGCTACAACAGATATTAATTAAAAGAAGAGTGAGAAGCTTTCTACAATAGATATAGAAGAATTTCATCTTCTAAGTGTAAAAGAAAGCAAAAATATTTCATCAAGCTAAGATTGATTTAAGTTGTAAAATATTTAATTTTTATATCATAGAGATATTGACCTTGAAAAGGATTTTAGGTCTTGAAGATAGACCTTGACATAGTGGATTCAAGTCTTGAAGATAGACCTTGACATAAGGATTTTAAGCCTTGAAGATAAACCTTGACATAGTGGATTTAGATCTTGAAGATAAACCTTGACATAAAGAGATTTTAGATCTTGAAATAAGACCTTGTCTTAAAAATTCTAGAGATGTTGAAGAATTAGGTTATATAGACCTTAACAAATATAGAAGAATCAGATAGAGATAGAGATTATCTATTTGTAATAGACACCTAGATAAAGTTTTAGGAATAATCAAGTCATTGACCTTAATAATTAGCTTCATATTGGTAACCATATGAAGATTCAATGAAAGTACAAATAACAAAGCATCAAAGAACAAAATAAAAAGGTACGCATAAAATTCATTATATTGGAAAATATAGTAATAGTAAGATAAAGAAAAAAGCCCATGAATAATAAGAGTCAAGGCTTACAAATAAGTGTAAGGTTTACATCTCCAAAATAGCACAGGGTAGAGACTTAAGTAAACCAAGAGGCTTTTGAAGACAATAATAAGAAATATGTAGTTGAATTCAATAAATTAAGACTCTAAGAAGCCATATTGCAGTCAAAACAGTATTGAGAGAAATCATTCATATTGTAGAGGAAAGATGAATATGATATTGTAGTCAGAGCAATGTTGGTCATATCATAAAGGTTAGGTGGACAAAATAGTGCAATCAGAGCAAAGATATTGGACATAGTATAAAGGAGAGGTCAAGGTAAAAGAAACATAACCAACTTTAAAAAGAGTTAAATGGTTCTTTAAAGTGTTTAAAATAGTTCATTATAAGCGATATCATGCTATAATAATAAAGCAGCCAAATATGTCCATGTAGCGTTGAGTGTCAACAAGCATAAAATGAAAACTTACAATATATCAAGAGCAAACAATACATTAGACCCAACAAGAAAGCAAACCAGCAAGGTAGCAACCAATCACCAAGGAATCAAAGCATAAATCGGTGTAGTCCAAGCAAACTAACAAGAAAGAAATCGATCATCAGGGATTCAAAGCATCAAGCGAACCAGTAGCATTACATTGGAAGCAAAAATGAAGGTGAGTTCTCAGAAAGCCAAACCAAGGAAGCTTTAACATTGAAGTCATGTAACACATAGTAATTCACCATATTTAGTCATTTACCATCATGAAGAGTGAGTAACGTTGATTTCTAAAATATTTTTGATACATTTGATAAAGCGCAATTCTCATTGCACCTAAAGGAAGTTCATTTACCATGTTTGCACATGTTTCATATTCTACCTAAGAAGGAATCACTTGAGGATAGTAATGTTCTAGCAAACTTGTTAAAATTAGTGTGCATGATCATCATACATTTAAATTCTTTTTACGGTGGTTGAAATGGAAAATAAAGCATGCACGTATTTGAAAGGTATTTTCAAAGCATTTAAGGGTTTGCAATATTTTATGAGTGATAAAGTAGGGTTAAATTAGAAGTTAAAGTTTGATTTAATTAAAGGAGCAATAAGGTTTACTGGTTAGTTAAATATAGTTTACATGGAGTAATAAATTTTTTATTTTAGAAGTAATTATTTAAAGTTAAAGTTATTATTGGATTTATAAGGTTTATTAATAGTTTTTTAATTTATTTGAAATAAAATTTTATTACAAATTTAGTTAATTTGGGAATCAAAAGGGCTACAACTTCAAACTTAAAAAAAAATAAGTTTGAAAATTTGTTAAACCTAGGGAGATATAAGGTAGTCTACATCAAAGGTCTTATGAGTACTCATTCAAGGTTTCCTTAGACTTAGATACTCCATATTCTAAGTGCATCAATCATGCAATTGATTAAAAGCAATGTAGTTTCCGACAAGCCTTTTCTAAAACATTGAGATAACTATTTCATACATAAGGAGATGCTTATAGAGTACCTTCGATGTTTTAGAATTACTTGATTGGAGAGTATTCAAGTCCACAATGCCTGCACAAATTTTTGTATGCTTGTGATTTACATAATCTTCCAAAATATCTCTAAATATACCATCTTCAAAAGAAGCAATCTCTTTTCAGAAACAAAAGTAGCAGTCCCCCTTCTTCTTCTCCATAAGGGTTTAAAGAAAACCCGAAAAGAATTTGCTTAAGAAAACAAACTCACAACTACATGCAATACCATTTTGTTGAGTTAGATTTTTTTAAAGTGAAAAACCCCTTGCAGGGCTGCCTTGGTTTGAGATACCATGACCAGAGGGTTCTACACCGTAAAAGTCACCCGGGAGTCGCGCTTAGCCCTGCCCGCACCAACATTATCAATTGGATTTTTGGGTACCCAATTCAACTTTTTTGGTAGGGTGGAGATTTGAACCTAGTACCTCCCTTGGAGGATTTATCTCTCCTCTCCAACTCACCTACAACACCTGGGTGTTGAGTTAGATTCTCAATTGAAACAATTGCAAGGTTATTTAATAAATATCATTATTTTCATTTATTCTAATGTTTAGCACATTAGTTTCCTTTCCTTCTTATTAATAAGTCTTTTTATTAAAATACATTAGACATTCCTTCCATAGTCCAACACAAAGCATCTTAGTATTGCAAACATGATATCAAATAAAATGCAAATGCAAAAATGATATATCAAAATGCAAAGGCATGAACTAAGGCTACATGCAGATATCAAGCATCAGATTATTTTTATTATTTTTACCATCATTTTGTTGCCCACTTGCAAAGATACCTATTCTTGCAAACATACAAATCCATTAGTAGAATCCTATTCATAAATAAGACAAACAACAAATCATCATAAAGCTATATAATCTATCATTTAAAACAACATATAAATTCATAATTCCATCATATGAAAAAGTTAACCAAGGGAGGGTCATGACAATAACCAATATGGAATATCAATACAAAGGATTAGGGCCTCAACAAAAAGGGATCAAAGAACCTCTAGAAGTTAAAATCTATCCCAAAATATGCAGTATTGATTACATACCTAATAAAAATCAACCTTTGCCAACATATTTGGAAGAAGATTAAATTGTAACTTATGCACAGTTTATGAACCATCATAGATTAGATTGGAGTGATCAACATGAAGAACCTTCTTCCCCATATTCAATTATATTTTGTGATTTAATCATAATTGTTCATCCCAAATAGATTGCAACCCAAGGTGAGTATGATGAAGGAGACACCTTTTTTTATATGAATCATGAGGATATTCTCTAAAATAGTTTCTTCTTTGGTGGTTTAATCCCATGCATTGCCCATGTTAAATCTATAAAAAAGGAACAAGAGGATCAAATTCCTTTATCCCTTGAAGACCTTGAGCAATTGGGAACTATTCTTGTCCCACTTCACTATGAGGATGAATCCCATGTCCTCATTGAAGAAACCATAGATGTTAATATTGGAACTTCAAAAAATTCTAAAATCCTTAAATTAGGGTAATCCCTCTCTATTGAAGAACAAGAGAAATTGATAAATTTATTAAGAGAATATCAAGATACTTTTCTTGGTCATACAATAATATGCCTAGGCTATATCCTTCTTTGGTCATTCACTATTTAGTGATTCTACCAAATTCTAAACCTATTAAGTAGAAATTGAGAAAATTGCACCCTAAAATTGCTTTTTTAGTCAAAGAAGAGCTTCAAAATCTTCTCAATGTTGGTTTTATTAAAGCCATTGACTATTTTGATTGGATTTTCAACATTGTTCTAATTGCTAAGAAAGAAGACAATCAAAATATGTAGTAACTTTTAAGATATCAACTTATCATATCCTAAAGATGATTTTTCCTTACCTAATATAGACATGATTCTAGATTTCATAGCTAGATGTGGAATGCTATCCTTCATGAATGGCTATTCAAGATATAATAAAATCAAAATTGATCCTAAAGAAAAAGTTAAAACTACTTTCATTAGTTATTGGGGTACCTTTTCCTATCAATTTATGCCTTTTGGCATAAATAATGTAGATGTCATGTATCAAAGGGCTAAGACTTATATTTTTCATGATTTAATGCATGACATTGTAGAATACTATATGGACGATCTCCTTGGTTACTTCATTCATTGTGAAACTCATGCACAAGATCTAAGGTGTATCTTTAAATGATTAAAGAGAATATAAAGATTGCCCTAAGCCCTCAAAGTGTGTCTTTGGGGTCACATATAGTAAAATTTTATTTTTTATTTTCTAGAAGAGGAAATGATGTGGATCCCACCAAAATATCAACTATCACTGATATGCCTCCCTCAATCAATCTCACTAAATTGCATAGTTTACAAGGTAAAATTCAAGCCATTAGGTATTTCATTTCTCAATTAGAAGATAAGTGTCAATACTTCTTTAATCTGATTCATAAAAATGTAGAATAAAGTGGGATGATGAATGTCAACAAGTTTTTTATGAACTCAAAAGGTATCTCACATCCCCTCATGTTCTTAGAGCACATAATCCAGTCAAATATTTATTTCTCTACATAGTTGGTATAGCTCAAACCTTAGGTACCATGCTAGCCCAACATGATGATCAAAACAAGGAAAGAAAAATTTATTACATTAGTAGAACCCTTGTTAGTTATGAAACCCATTATACCCCTTTAGAAAATATTTGCCCTGTTGTAGTGTTCACAATCCAAAAATTGTCACATTACATGCCTAACCATAAGATACTAGTAGTTACAAGGGTTGATCCTCTTTGCTACTTAATGTCAAAACCCCATCTTTTAGTTCGATTTGCTAAGTGGATCATCACCCTTAGTGAGTTTGATCTAATATTCATTAGTTAAAAGACCATAAAGCTTTAGGTTATCTTTGACCAATTAGTTTTGGATCCCTTAGAATAGGCTTATCCCTTAGTAATAGAATTTTTTGAAGAGTTCATCTTCAACCTCAAAGAAGAGCCTCAACATTCTTGGACCTTGTATTTTGATGGAGCCCATTGCTTAAAGGATGCATGAACTAGAATCATCTTAGTCACCCCATAAAATAATCAATCCATATTTCCCTTAAGTTACACTTCTTTTGCACTAATAATACCATAAAATATGAAGCATTGATCTTAGGTCTTCAAGCTACCTTAGTCTTAAAAGTCAAAACCCTTTTTATCTTTGGCAATTATCAACTTGTATTTAATCAATTCAATGATGTATATCATATTGAAGATGAAAATTTGAAATCATGCAAGGATATTGTTGCAAAGCTTATGTCAAACTAATATCAGCATAGTATTCATTCCTAGGTCTTCCAACCATCATGCAGATGCAATGGCTACAACTGCATACCTTATCCCTTTAGAGTTAGAATATGATCATGCTATAATTATCATCTACCAAATCCAAGAAGCTATAACTTATAGTTCAATTCAACTTCCTTGAGATATATTAATCATTGAAGCTTCTCCTTCTAATCCTTGGTACAAGGATATATTTGCCTTCCTAAAATATAGCATGGTACTTGAAGGCTTAGATCACAATAAGCAAAACTATTGTACAAAAGAGCATGTAAAGTTATGATCATAAATGATATCTTATATTAGCGCTCTTTTTATGGTATTATCATACGTTACTTGACTCCTATTGAATCTAAGTAAGCCCTTCATGAATCTTATGAATCATCCTTTTAAGGATATTTTAGTGGTAATGCAATCACTAAAAAACTCCTTCAAATAGGTTATTATTGACCTTCCCTGGAAAAGAATGAATGTGACTATGTTCTACATTATGATAAATATCAATGCCACGAAAGCCTTATTCATTCTCCATCATAAATTCTTCAGACCATATCTTCCCCTTGTCCCTTCTCTATATGGGGTTTAGAAATAATTGGGAAAATAAATCCTATTTCTTATGATAGCGATAAGTTTATCATCAGAGCCACTAAATATTTCACTAAGTGGGTAGAAGCCATACCTCTATCCATTGTTACTAGATCTAAAGTTTCTAAGTTCATTCTTAATAAAATTCTTTATTGATATGGAATCTCTTTTGATATCATTTTAGATAATGGAACTCCATTTAATAATAAATATGTTCATAAGATTTGTGCTAAATATAAAATCCATCATAAATGGTCAATCCCTTATTATTCGAAAGGTAATGGTCAGGTCAAAGCTCCTAATAAATATTTGGTTAAGATCCTTAATAAGCTAGTCAATAAGACTGGTCATGATTGTACCAACGTATGTATACCTATAGGTGAACCTTTTATATCTTGGTTTATGGGACAGAAGCTATGTTTTATTTTGAACTAGAGGTACCTTATTTGTGTATCTTATTACAAGATGCTTTTGTTGGTGATTAATATTGCCTTAACTATTTAAACCAATTGGAGTTGCTTGAAAAAAGTGTATTCATTCTTTGGAGCATCTTCGAGCCTATCAAAACAGACTTAAATGGTCCTGTCGGAGAATATTAAATTATTTGGTACATGCTAATGTACCCCCTTCATACCTTCATAGTACATTTATAAATATTAGATCAAGGTTGAGTTTACAATTTAGAGTGTGATTTATATTCTCCTATTTATGTAAATATGAATGTGTGGGAAATGCACAAGTGTCATGTGAAAGAAAATGTGCACAAGTGTCTTGTATATTAAAATGTAAATATCTAATGTGAAGATGTGCACAAGTATCCTAGATTAGGGAGTGCAAGTAGAAGTGTAAGAGTCATGTAAAGATTTGCAAGTATTATAGATTCAAGTGTTCATCAAGTATATAAGTATGAGAAGCCAAGAGTCATAGGAAAGCAATAGTCAAGTACTTGAAGAGTCATTTCACTATGGCTATATTATGGAGATAATGCTCCATAGGAGAGATATAGAAGTCAAACATAGAAATTATATATATCAAATGTAATTCATATATCTTATTATCTAGTTAATATAAAGAGGAGCAATAAGGCTTGTAAACATTTTAAGAAATTGATATTGTAAGTTGTTCTTCATGCATAATACATGAATGAAATAGGCTATTTAAATTAATATTTCAATATATAAATGAATTTTATTTGATTTATTGTAAGCCTTGATATACATATTAATTTGCTCATATTATTCTACTCATATTATTATTATCTTGACCTTTATTATTGTGGCTATTTTATATTTGATCCTATGGAATATTGTTAAGATAACCTATGATATTTTATGGTAGTATAAGGCTTAAAAGCCATCAATGATATCAAAGCTACCATCTAACTCTGCCCAGATTGATAGAGTTTATTTTAGCCACTATTATAAGTTAACTTTATCCACATTTGATAAGGTTGATTAAGAGTCTATCCATTTTGAATGTAATGAGACTTGGGCTCTATTCTAAAGTTCATATTGAGTAGAAGAGACTAGGGTCTTTCCACTAGGTTGAAAAACTAGTGCAGACTAGGACTCAACAAAATTGAAGGTGAACCATCCTAGAGAGGAAAGTTTATCATTCAAGGATAGAGCCACCTTGACATTGGTATTCTCTAAAAAAGGAGAATAATTATTGAGAGGAAAAACCAACTCAAGGAAAAGTTAATCATTTAGGAAAGAGCCATCCTAACATTGATATTGGATTCTCTAGTGAGGAGGAGAATCATATTGAGTTCTTACGTGTGACCTAAGATAATATTGATTTTAGAAAAAGAGTTATAGTACATATTAAGATACATAAGTATTAGAAGCTTCCTATAGAAGCTAGGGAAGAGTTTTAGCTTCTAAGTGCAAAGATAAGAAAGTAGAAAAAAAAAATTGCAATGGATTGAGAAGCATTCAAAGCTTATTAAGAAAGAAGAAAATAGTAGAAAAAGTTTTAGCGGATAGAGAAGCATTCAAAACTTTCTAAGAAAGACAAAAGAAATATGTAGCAATAGAAAGATAGAAGATAGATATATCAATCTTAGATATATTAGTCTTGAAGAAGGATAAAGAAGTATACATAACTTGCTTTATATAGCTTCAAGCATTGGATTAGAATCTAAAATTATTGAGAGTTGCAAGTTATTAAAAAGATTCAGGTTATATATAGAAAGAGGCCTTTATAGAAAAAATAAAGAGGCCCTTATAAAATAGAGAAAGAGGCCTTCTAAAAAAGAAATAAGTCTTATAGAGATAAATAGGATAAAGACGTTGATAGAGATTCGACTCAAGAAGTTGAGGATAAAAAAGGGTTCTATATTATAGATAGGATAGTCATATAGTTATAATAGCTATTCAGGTATACTGCAAATAAAAGAGAATGAGCATACCACATAACAAATCAAAGCATACAACATAGTAAAGAGAATGTGCATTTGATTGAGCTTACAACATATTAGAGACTAGTATTCGATCGAAGTATGTAGCATAGCAAAGGAACGTGCAAGCATAAGGTATAACAAATAAAAGCATTTGATCAAGCATATAGAGCAAGAAAAAGAAATCATAAAGAGTTATAGAAGATCTCATTGTTGTTATAGCAACAACAAGAGCCATAGAAAATAGCATAGTGTTATAGCAACAACAAGATAAAAGATCTAGAGTGCAATTTTATAGCAACAACAAGATAAAAGAGAAATAGTACAATGTTATAACACAGCATAGAAAGGTGTCATAGTAAATAGTGTAGTGTTATAGCAATGAAGGTACCATAATAGTAGCAATGTCATAAGGAAAATGTAAATGCATCATAGCATATACTTTCATAGAATAAAGTAGAAGTTAATACAAACCAGCTCTAGAGCAACATTATGGGTAGGAACTTGTAGGCATAGTAGCAATCAACAAAATAGAAAATAAAATATAGCCAATGTAGAAGCCAAAGCCATCAACAAGTGTGGAAGCCAGAGTAGAAGCTAAAGTGACCAACAAACATTGAAGTTAAAATAAAAAGCAAGGGCACAGTGGAAGTTCAAGTGGCTAGAGTGAAGCCAAAGGCATGGTGGAAGATAGAACATCTAAGGACAAATAAGAAGAAGATAGGGCACAAAAAAACCTAGAATGGTTAAGAGAAGAGGAAACCCAAGGTATATCAATAAAAGATAGAGAGAATCAAGTGCTTACACCTAACGAGTAACATAAATATTCATAACATCAAGGGCAGGTTGTAATGGTATGTTCCTAATATGAGAGTGATTAAATAATTAGAAAATGTGTAGAGAGTGTCTTGAAAGAAAACATTGGAGTTGATATTAGGGTTAAGCACTTCATGACTAGTGTTAATCAAGTCATCTAAAGTGGAGTTCAAATATTTAAAGAGTAAATGATAATCAAGCCATCAAAGGAGAATACTTAAAAAGGCATCAACTAAGGTAAGGTTTAATATTTCCTTCATTTATTTATTAGGAGTCATAAAGAGGTACTTTATTAATTGAAGAAAAAATTAAATACTCGGGAGTCATAAGTAGTTTTTTTTAATTTAAAAAGAGTTATAAGAATTAAAGATTTAGTTTTTTAATTTAATTTGAAAAGTGTGAAGTGATAAGTATTTCTACATGAATTTAAGTTTTTGAATTTTAAATTTATTTTTGATAGAAGGTTTTATTTTTTAAGAATTTTTAATTCTTGAGAAACATTGAGATTAAAATGTAATGTTATGAAACCCATTAGCAATCATTTTAATAGAATAGACGATTATCAATCCAATATGTAATTAAATATCTCTTTAACAGAATAAACTAAGTGTTGAATTTAACAGAAATGACTTAAAATAGATGTATAAAGATTCTAATCATTTCAAGGACGATAAATGCTAGCAATCCAATAGGTAATCCAAACAACAGAATTACTTTAACAGAATAGACTAACATCCAAGTATAATAGAAATGACTTAGAAATATATAGTCACATAAAACTTGTAGATGCAAGATAATGGAGACCAAACAACTACCACTTCATTTATCAATAGCAAATTACAATGCAATACTAGGAAAGGACTATAGATTTGACCCTTTGAATGAGGTCTTAGCTCATAGATATAATTTACAATTCAAATTTTCTTGGTGGGAATGTAGTTGTTTGGAAATTTTGAATGACGTTCTAGCAAGAAACCATAAATGTTTATGTGCCAGCTTTAGATTTCATCTTGAATTTGGTCTATTTATCTGCAACTATTTTTTCAAGTGGATGCATTATTGGGGTTGTCATTTTCTTGCTTGGATGGCATGAGCTGGAATTAGTAGGACCTGGATGGCAAGCACCATGGTAGTTGTAGGCTTGAAAATGAATCTTAATTGAAAATTGCCCAAAATTGGGCTCTTTGTTTGTTTATAGATCTATTTTGTAGTGAAGTTACGATTTTGGGCACTTCTTGGCTTGAGCTCTTTTCTTCTTTGTACATTATTTTGCTTGTGGGTAGCACGATCTCAAGCTGAAATTTATAATTTTGATATCATTTTTGACTTTGATGCAATTTTGGGCAACTTTGTTTTATTTGCATGACCTCGAGTAATCTTCTAATTTGATGATGTCATCGCTTGAAGTAGTGTGGCCTAGAGCATCACAACCATAAGATATCATTGCTTATTAGTTAGCACGATCTTGGGTGACTTAATCTTATGCTAACATCATCTCCTAGATCACCCGACTCAGGGCAATTGCATCTTTGAGTGCAATCTTTGTAAATATTTATTTTTTTATCCCACATGCTTGCTTTGATTTGTTGACATCATTATTGACTTTGATGTAGTTTAGGTATTTTTTTACTTAGGCCTCTGCTTTGCTCATTTCCACGATGGTGTCGCTTTGTTCTAAGCTCATTCACGATCTTGAAATATGCTCGAGCTCGTGCTATATTTTTTTCAACATAGCAAAAAAAATTGAAGAGTCTTCTTTTACTTTTGTTAATGTTGTCAAAATTAGACCCACATGTTTGGTGCCTCCCAAGGGATTTTTGCTTGCAAGAATCAAGAACTCAAAATACTTGCTTCCATTGGGCACAGAGTTGACATGATAATTGAATGAAATATGAGTTGAGTTTATGAAATGAAATGAAAATGATATATGGTTTATTTATGCAAGAATAAAATTAAATGGTAAAGTGATTTATATGAAGTGTAAAATGAATGATGTGTCAGTAGATGAAGTGTGATGGAGGTGAAGGGAAGCAAAAGGTATTATACCTTGTTAGACCTTCCAAGTGACATATCATTGCGTTGACATAGTCCTATTGTAGATTGTTAACTTTTTACCTGAGTTTTTATGCTTACTTGTCAAGTGTCACTTGATCATCTGGAGGTCTTATACAAGTGTCTTCTTGATGAAGAATCATTTTACAACAGATACAAATATCAGAAGATAATCTAAAATTTCATTGTATTATCATATCAAAAGGTGCCTATAAATAGGTATTACACACATAAGTTACGAATAAGAATGCATTAAATAATGTTTATCCTTAGCTAACAAGTTATTAAAAACATGTGTTACTAATCCATATCATTCCTCCCCACTAAGGAAGCATTGGTCCCCAATGCGTACAAGGATGGAAGAGAAAGAAGGAAAGAGCCAGGAGTATCGGGTACAACCAAAAATGTACTCCTGTTACAAAACAAGAAGACCAAAATGAAGAATTTTTACAAGTCTTTAGAAAAACAAAATTTGGTACCAGATCTCAAGCTCGAAAAATGCTCTCCAATGACTATAAACACTACTATACTAGTGGACAACTAAAATGGGTCTCTCGAAACGGTAGAAGAAAGCATCATCGGTGGTACAATTAGGATGCCAAAGAATATTCCTTGAACTACATACCAAAAGATGCCAAGCAGGTAGTCAGCATTAAATGTTTGGTTTTAATTGATGAAGGCATGCATTAATGAAGGTGACACACAATTATTAAATGATTTTTATTTTTATTGTTGAGTAGTTGACTGACGCACGTGGACCAACACAGACTCGACACAGACAATGGCATTAGTCGAGGATGCGAGACTTTGACACGCTATGAACGATAATGTGAATACTGATCAAGAACTTGACACGCTATGAACGATAATGTGAATACTGATCAAGAACAAAATGCAATTGAAGCTGACAGTGTGTAGGATGATCGAAAAGGACCTGATCAACACAACAACAAACCAATGGCAGACATAGTAACAGGGTGATTCGTACTAGATTCGAGAACTAGCATCAAACATGGATCAACAACGATCGAAATATGGCCACAAAGGTGGACAGGTTGACTAGTTGAACAACGTCAGCCGAAAAGATGATGTCAGCACAGGGGTTTTTGAAACCAGTGACAATGGAGGTAATGTAGTGGTAATTTTAATAGCCAACAGAAGCTGGCTATTAATGTATATGAACCGCTCCCAACATAAACAAATGCATGTCTCGTAGCAGAACAAATGTGGAACAAAATCCACAAGATAAAATTTAAAAACAATGGCGTAGAATCGGGTGGGAAACGGAAAACCGTTGAACGTGATAGAAAAATAAAAGGTTGGTCATCGGGAAGGATAAACCATCAAAAAGGTTGTAAAACATTAGAAAATAATTTTATTTTAGCTATCAAAAAATTGTGGATTGACGATGAGAAGCGTCAAAAATGCCAGGAGAGCACTATAAAACATTTAATGTTTGCTATTGTGAATAAAATGTTCATCCGAAAACGTGTTTTATAGTTTGCTATTGTGAATAAAATGTTCATCCGAAAACGTCGATACGTGTTGAAATTACACAAGAAGACGTCGGGAGTTGTTTAGATATCGTCGAAGATACCAATAAATTGGTGAAATCATCATCAATAATAGTCTTTGAGCTGAACCGAAAGGGAAAGCACGCACAGTAGCCTGAATGTGATAGAGGCAGAAGTGATCACAAATGATGCCTGAAAAGTGTTGAGTGATGACAGAAGACACTACAAAAGATGTAGAGCAGTATGAGACATATGGCCAGTTGCTAGTGGTGGAAGCAATAGATACGGTGTGAGCGACAGAGATATCATCGGAGGAGGCCATGGCAGTGCACATCAAAATATGGAAGAGCTTCGTGAAATCGTTGATTTGGGTTGGATCCACCAGAAAATGGTGGAGCATATCATGTAAAGTCTATAAATCAGAGTTGTGCGTGATGCGGTCCAGTAGGGGGAGGCCATGGTGGAGTAGCAAAAAATAGTAGATATTGCAGGAAAATATCGAAAGCACCAGAGAGCAGAAAGCCTTAGCAAACATGTGTTTTTTTTGCCATTAAACTGTTGATAGTAGAAAAATATGTGAAGCATTGAAAATGTTTAATTTTGATAGCCAAAATTTTGAAGACGTTGGTGAGTAATTATTGATGCTAGAATTTGCATGAATGTTGAGAAGTGGTTGTACCTGCCAAAATATTGGTTATCAACGTTTTTTGTTCAAGTGGAGTGGTCGAAAGGTGCAGGAAACTCTAAAATAATTTAGAAATTGCATCGAACAAATCACCAGCGAAAGATCATGAATACTGGCAGTCAAGCTGATGATCATGAATGTTGTGAATAGGAGGTAGCAACATGAGATCCGATAGGGGGCTTGGAGAAAATGGCCAAACATTCGAGCAAGGCTATTGAAGAGGGTGCAAGAATGCGCAAAATAGTGGTAAAAAATGTAGATCGTCATCATAAAATGGTGAATCGATGATGGCCATGATTTGCAAAGACTAGCAGTAGTTAGATGAAGACAGCGAACATCGAAGGCTATGAACATCGAAGGCTACAAGGGGCGAATAGAACCATATCAGGCAACAGTGGAAATAGATCAATGTCTGGAAGGCCATGATGATCAGCAAGCATGATGACAATGGTAGAGAAAGTAGTTGAGTCTTCAACTGCAATGGCTTCTAGTGAGTTGTGATCTACAATGTCTGTAGGGACCTAATCTGCAACAAGAGCTTCAAATGAGCTTGTATCTGCAAGAGAAGCAACATCATCTAGTGGTAATACGCTAGGCATGTCACCTAGAGACCCTAGTTCAATTCCAAGTGTTGTTTTAGAGTCTTCAATATCTAGTTCTTTGTCAGCAGTAGTGATGATTTTAGCTTGAAGTTGTTGAATATTAGCAGCCATTTATGCTTAGATCTACTGAAATTCAACAAGCATGATCATGTGAATTTGTTGTAGTGTCGTAGAGAGGTCGAAAAGTTGGTCAAAGACCTCTACGAGCGAAATTATATAACTCGATATCATACTGTCAAATACAGAAACAAAT
This sequence comes from Wollemia nobilis, assembly GCA_028583015.1. Taxonomy (NCBI): domain Eukaryota; kingdom Viridiplantae; phylum Streptophyta; class Pinopsida; order Araucariales; family Araucariaceae; genus Wollemia; species Wollemia nobilis. The sequence goes on along the minus strand of JAQPPZ010001580.1, from coordinate 2,411,347 downwards.
GATGGTCACGAACAAAGAATGTGCAGATGCACTACATCGTGAGTTGAATGAGTACGAAAGTGAATGAAGGTTTTAAAATTATCAAAGTAAGTGAGGCCAAAGTGGGATGAAATTGCATGCAAATTTAGGAACAATCCGTAAAGCCTACAAACACAAAATATATGTAACGAAAGTAAACGATTTCACGGATATACCTACGAGAGGCGTTCTCGTTCCTCGTTTGAACCAATATTGGCCTAGAGGAAGAGGATACTAACCTTTATTTGTAACCTTCTCTGATACCAATTATGATTAATCAGTTTACAAAAGATATGAATATCAGAAGATAATCCAAAACTTCATTGTATTATCATACCAAAAGGTATCTATAAATAGGAATTACACACATAAGTTACGGATAATAACGCATTAAATAATGTTTATCCTTAGCTAACAAGTTATTAAAAACATGTGCTACTAATCCATATCACTTATGAGGGAATTTCCACCTCATGAGTGTCTTCTCTTTCTTGGTTCTCTTCTTCTCCATAAAATATATTTCTTGCTTTTTCAGGTACTACTAGGATGTCTTCCCATACCTCGGTTGAAGGGATCTTGATTCGACTAACTTCATCTTGTATTCTCCTCAACTTACATATCTTCTCATAGGAGGGATATTTATATCTCCTAGTTATTTCTCAAAGCTTATATTGCAATTGCACCATTCTATTTAGGAATTCCATCACTTGGGCTTCAACTATGGGGTCTTGCCATTGATCTATTTTTTATTCATCATTGGCAACTGCTTCTATCTAAGCTTGAACCTCTTCTTTGGCTAGGATTTGTATTTTTTTATTCCAAAAGCCAAGGAATTTGAGTGTTTGAGCTTCCCATATGGGCTCCATGATATTATCATCTTTTTTATATATTTTTTAATTATTTCTCACCCTTCTAGGACTAACTTATATCAATCAATCATAGACTGTGAGGTGCTCCTTGTTGCATTCCACTGTAGGTTAGGAATGGCTCTAGCTATAGGATCAAAACTCCTTTCAAATATTTTTATTAAAATTTTATCTTGTTTAACCATATTATCAATCCTGATTTATAGTTTCTCAAACTCTGCCTTTGCTTGTTGAATGGTCTGTCCACAAGAGTCGAGGTAATCTACAACAGGGAAGCCTCAAAAGTGTATTCAAGAATTTTGCTCCAGCTATCCTTTCTTAGTTTTTTGATGGTTTCTTTGGAGAAGGAGGAAGTCTTGATATTTTATTTTTTAGCATGTAGTTGTTGCAAATTCTATACTTGTTCTAATAAGGCTTTATTCTGTTCTTGGAGCTTTAAGGCATGTTCTTTAGCATTTGCCATCTCTATAAATTTCTTCTAATTCTGAGCTTCTAGATGTAGACCTTTCTTAACATTTTGGTCTTCTCTTCTTATTTCATTTAGCTCCTTCACTCTTTCTTGAATATGTTGGCATCTATCTCTTAGCATATCTTCCTATAAATAAATGGTAATCATATGGGCTTTGGGCATTCAATAGAGAATCTTCCAATGGAATCTAGGAAATTTCCATCGCCTAAGTCTCTATGAGATAATCATTAGGTGTCATTTTGGCCTCCAAATTTTTCATTTTTGGTGTGGTTGCGACTCTCATCTATTGATATATAGTGGGATCTATTATTATCATTTGCTCGGGAAGGGAAAAACTTCTAGTTCATTGAGGTATCTTCTGATGAGGCAAAAAATTGCCTCATAAAAGACTACTTTGATAAACTTTTAAACCCATTTGGAACTGCTTATGTTGTGATTTTATGTTAATCTTAGAGATACTATGCATTATGTGATGGTATTTACATGTTAAGATGATGAAAGTGCATATACTCTGTTTTGACTAATTTGTCCATGTTTTATATTCTGTTTTGGTTGTTTATTTCAGTATATTCTGCATTAATTTAGGTATTACAATATTTAGGTACTTCATTCATAAGGTTTATGTTTCTTCCATAAGTGTATTTCACCATTTTCCCATTTTTTTAAATTACTTTAAGGCACCAAGAACTCTATCAACAGTTGACTGTGCAGGAAACTGGACTTTTTCCATACAAATTCTAGCCAACTGTACATATACAACATGGCATGGAATTTGTCCACTCCAACTCAAACCAAAAGTGGAATTAGTCATCTAGGTGCTCAGAGAAACCATATCCACCACCACAGTTGGTCGCATGTGCTTCTGTTGCCATATATAACAACAACCTTGTTCTGCTGCCTGATATTCTAGAGCTGCTTCGAAATAAGCATAGAGGGTTTAAAACTAATTGAATGCATCTTTAATCACCATAAACAAGAGGTAAACAATGATTGCAATCATTTTAGGAGTATCCTTATCCATTCTTACACCTGTCCCTCATCGGTGGAAGCCAACAGCTTGAGTGGAGAAGGCCTGAAGGGTCAAAACCCTGCATTTGTGGAAGAATAGAATTGAAACAGTTGTAACAGTCCTATGTAACAACATTAAACCTTATCTTTAATGTACCTTATTTGTATAAATAAAGTGCTCCCATATGGTTGAAGAGGGAGATAAGGGAGGAAGTAAGTAATAGGAGTTTTAGATATTGTAATTGTGTATTACAACAACACAGTAGTCTGCAGGTCTTTCCCTGCACTACTGTTATGTTGTTGGGAATGAAATAAAGGTGCATCATTTGTCATTTATTTATGTTCAATTCTGCATTGAGTGTGAGGACTTAATAGTTTAGAGCAAGTTTATTTGCCCTCTTTTGGTTTAGGAAGCAAGGGCCACTTCCAGGTCTAGAGGAGGGTTTTTACCTAACAGAATTTTGCTATTTCTTGCTACAGTAGGTCAGTAGAGATCTGACAGTTTTTGCATGGTTAGTGATTAGGATAATGTGGCATTTGAATGCATGGTAGGTAACTCATCTAGAATAGATTTTAATACAATACTTTATGTTTCTAATTTGTTTCATAATTTGCAATATTTCCATGAGAATTTCTTGTTATCTAATTTGTTACAAATTGTGCAATATTTGTTTATCAATTTTTGAATTTTATCATTGTATTAGGTTTATTTATTTTGGTAAGTGAATGTTTCAATTTTAGAAAGTTTCATTGTTGTTATAGTTAATTAATGTAATTTCAATTTAGTAATTTCCTGTCAATTAAATTCTGCTATTTTCAGCTTTGCAATAGTTTAGTTTTATTTTTCTACAATAGTGTGAATTTCAATTCTGCAAGGATAAGTAGGAGTTTAGTTTTAGTTTTTAGGAGTAAGAAAGGAGACCCCAAACACCCCAATCTCTAACTGTTCCATGAATAAATCCATGATCTAAATGAACTAAAATTCAGTCTGTTAACCCCTGCTTTCGTATATAGCCTTGGACACCGCCTTGGATTGACATATAATGATTAAATGATGAAGATTTGATGACACTCATCATTTTTGGCACCATTTTCGGGGAAACTTAGGTGTTGTTAGGAGAGGTCTAGCAGTCCAGAAACTGTCCTGTTTTAGGAAATAGTTTTTGGAAACCTGAGGTTTAGTTTATTTAGTAAATAGGCATGAATGCATAGGCCAAGAGATGAAAGAGGAAGGTTTATCAAAATTGGCTCTTTTCCACCAAGGCGTTCTTCATGATCAGGTGAAGATCTGCCTGTGTATGAACTTCTTGAAAGACTTAAAAGAGAATCATCTTCTTCATCAACTAAAATTGTAGGATCTTTGCAAGAAGAGCTCTTAGAGGCACTTGCTTCTAGACATACCCATAGGGCTGATCCATCTGAACCAGTTGAACAAATTAAAGCTGAGGAAGCACCTATGGTAGAACAAGGAGAACATGATAGGGATATTGTTGGTCATGATGCTGACAATCCTCCTGTTAGAACTTTTGAATACCCTATTCATCTGAATCCTACTCAGAATGCTCCTATGAAAACAATTTCACCCTCAGTATTACCAATATTTAGGGGAGTTGTTTCTGAAGATCCTGATCAATTTCTGTTTGAATTCAAGGTCCTGTGTCAGACTTATGACTATGTCAATGATAACCAAAAACTGAAGTTATTTCCCTCTACACTCAAAGATGCAGCCTTACGATGGTTTATGAGCCTTGAACCAGATTCAATCCGCACTTGGGATCAAATGGAAACTGCATTTTTGGATAAGTATCAGGAGTATTGTAGAGTGAGAAATAGGAAGGATGAGTTATTTCGGATAAGACAAGAAGAGGATGAAAACTTAGAGGATTATCTTGATAGATTTACCTTTATCCAAAAGAGATGTGGTCCTATGGAAACTGACTTATTAAAAACTATATTTTTGAGAGGTTTGCAGGATGATTCTAGAGAAGTATTAGACTTAATGGGAAAAGGAGATATAAACCAGCTTGATATTAATGATATTGTAGAGTTGTGCAAAAATTATTCCCGCACTAGGCAAAGAAGAAGGAAAAGGAATCCTGGTAATACTGATATAAAATATTTGATGGAGGAAATGGCTAATATGAAAATTGATATACTTGTTCAACTAAACACTGCTTTAGGAGAAAGGAATACAAGAGCCAATTCTTCACCACCCCTGTCTATCTATTGTCCTAGGTGCAGAAATAAGCATGCTCTACAAGATTATCCTTTGGACAAGACCTCAATTTCAGCAATTTGTGGCATTTGCTCAAAGGATCATAAAACTGATAAATGTCACCTTTTGCCCCATCTTCGGAGTGTTTTAGAAACCCAAGTTGAAGAACTTCATGCTATTGGGCAAAGGCCAGGAGGCAACTTCATACAAAACCAAAATGCCCCTCGCTTTTCTTCAAATTGGGGATATAATCCTTGGAATATGCCATGGGCATATACCGAACCTCCTCCCCAAACTTGGAATCAATCTTGGGCAGCCCCTCAAGATTGGTCACATTCTAGTTGGAATCAGCCATGGCATTCAGTTAATCCATCTTGGGTACCAAATCAGTCAGGGCAAATATGGGGGCCACAATACCCATCCTATCAAGGGCAACAGAGGTATCAATCACCAAATCAACACTTGCTGCCAACCCCTAATCAAAATTTTTAGGGAAGAGTTCAACCACAACAAACACAACCAGTTAAGCAACCTCCACTTCCAGCTCAACCTATGGCTAACCCCAATAACAACAGACAAGCAACCCCTATTTATGGAGCTGAGTCTGAAGAGACTACTGCAGTCCATGTCCTTGACTGTAGTAACATCCAGTTACGTTCAGGGAAGGTTTTACCTGACCCTGCACCACCCACTATTGAAGAAATTGATGGAAAGCAAGAATTTTCAAGTCCAAAAAAACCACAAATAGAGCAAAAAGAGGAAAAAATAGAAAGTTTACAAGGAAAAATTGAACCTGCCTCGGCAGACCTACCGTATCCTGAAAGGTTTGACCACACTATCACTGCTCCTGAATCAGAATTAATCATAGAATTGAGGAAAATGTCTATCTCACTCCCTTTGTTGTAGGCAATAAAGGATGTACCTCTGATTAGGAAAACCATTCAGGAGTTGTGTATTAGGAAACCTGGCAGGAAGAAGAAAGCCTTTCCTAAGACTTGTACAAGTAGAAGGTAAGTTGGCTGACCTACTTTCTAGAAAACTAGTACCCCCTAAATATGGTGATCCAGGGAGTCAAGTAGTTACAATTACTATTGGGTTAGTTCAAATTCCAAATGTACTTATCGATTTAGGAGCTGCAATCAACGTGATGACTAAGGAAACCATGCAAAAATTGTAGCTCAATAACCTTAGTCCTACTACCATAGTTTTGGAAATGGCAGATAGGTCAGTGGCTAAACCGAAAGGAATTCTGGAGGATGTTGCCATTGAAGTGTCTTCTTGGGAATACCCTGTAGATTTCTTAGTGTTGCAGCCTAGAAACTCAGCTAATGGCTATCCTATTATTCTAGGATGACCTTGGCTTGCCACTACAGCTGCATTTATAGACTGCAGGTCAGGTGAGATGACCATTTCAAATGGTGTAGACCTAAAAAATATTTCCTTGTATCCACCAGCCCAACCTTCAGCCAAATTTTTTGGATAGATATGGTATCTTGAGTCTGATGAAGAACAGGAAACTATTGTCACCTTGGCCACCATTGTAGTAAAAGAACATATTGAAGAACTTAATTCACCGAAAAGAGAAATCTTTGAACATGAAACAATTTTGGTGAAAACATTGCAAGAAGAAGGCCTTAGGGATGATCAAATTCTTGTCCATCGTTTGTTATGGAAATATGAAGAACAAACTATTGAACATCTGTCATCTATTCCACTACAAGAAAGCTCCTTCACATTGCCACATGGATGGCATCATCATCTTCTGACTTCTTTCACCTGTCCTATGCAAATGATCCCATCAGGTATCACATTTACACTAGAATCAAGAGTATTTCATACTCTACAGCCACATCATTGTCCCTTAAATGCTTTAATCAGTAAATATGAGGTTGTCAACTCTGTTTATCCAGGGATTAAGCAGATTGAGATACAACCAAGAAAATTTTTGAACATTAATAGTTGGTTGACTAATGAGCAAGAAGCCAAATTATTTGTTGTTTTATAGAGACATGTTCAAGCTTTTGCTTGGAGTTATAAGGACATGACTGGCATTCACCCTGATGTGTGTACACATAGGATATACACTGAAGATGTCAAACCAGTAAGACAACCACAAAGGCGTCTGAATCCCGCTCTAAAGGATATTGTTAAGGAAGAAATCAAAAAACTATTGGATGTAGGATTCATTTATCCAATTTCAGATAGTAGGTGGGTTTCACCATTGGTCATTGTTCCAAAGAAAAATGGGAAGATGAGAGTATGTGTGGACTACAGGGAATTGAATAAGGTCACACATAAAGATCACTTTCCATTACCATTTATAGACCAAGTGTTGGACACCCTTGCTGGTAAGAAATTTTTCTGTTTCCTTGATGGTTTTAGTGGTTATAATCAGATCCAGGTTGCACCAGAAGACCAGGAAAAGACAACTTTCACATGTCCTTGGGGAACATTTGCTTACAGAGTATTACCCTTCGGTTTGTGCAATGCACCAACAACATTTCAGAGAGTTGTTTTGGCTATCTTTTCTGATCTAACAAATGAAAGTGTAGAGATTTATATGGATGACTTCACAGTGTTTGGAGATACATTTGAATATACTTTAGAACAACTTGAAAAAGTTTTAATACGCTGTGAAACATATCATTTGTCTCTGAATCTTGATAAATGTTTCTTGATGATGGAAGAAGGAATTGTTCTTGGACATCATATTTCTGCTTATGGAATTAAAGTTGATCCTAAAAAGGTAGAGGTCATCAAGAACCTTCCTCCTCCAAAAACTCAAACTGATGTCCATAGTTTCTTAGGACATATTGGCTTTTATCGCAGATTTATTGCTAATTTCAGTACCATTGCTAATCCAATGTTCACATTGTTAACAAAGGATTCTGAATTTGTTTGGTCTTCTGGGTGTCAACAGTCCTTTGAAGTTTTAAAGGAAAATTTAACAACTCCACCTGTATTGAGAGGTCCTAATTGGGAGTTACCCTTCCATATTCAAACTGATGCTTCCAATACTGCTATTGGAGCTGCATTAGGGCAGATTGAAGATGGACAACACTATGCCATATACTACATTAGTAAAAATTTGATTGGAGCTGAAAAGAATTATACCACAATCGAGAAGGAATTTTTAGTTATGGTGTATGCTATTAACAAATTCTGACACTATATCACAGGATATCCCGTATTCATCCACACAGACCATGCTGCTATAAAGTATTTTATGAATAAACCCTTGGTTAGTGCATGAATTATTCGTTGGTTAATACTATTGCAAGAATTTGATATTACTATAGTCAATAAACCAGGGAAGTCTAATGTAGTGGCAGATTTCTTGTCAAGATTGTCAAATGCAGATACGGAGGAATTGGTTGAGGATGCATTTCCTGATGAGAAATTGTTTGCTATTTCTGTACAATCTCCATGGTTTGCAGATATAGCTAATTATTTAGCTACAGGGAAGATTCCTCTTCACTTTACTCCTAAACAAAAGAAATAGTTGATCAAGCAAAGTTCTTCTTTTGAATGGATAGGAGGTTTATTGTTTAAATGCAGTCCTGACCATGTTTTGCGTAGGTGTGTTCGCAAGGATGAGGTATATGACATCCTACGAGCATGTCATGATGAACCATCAGGAGGGCATTATTCAGTGAAAAGTACCATTCAAAATATTTTGGGTACTGGTTACTACTGGCCATCCTTGCACAAAGATGTCAAAAGGTATGTCAAAAATTGTGATGCATGCCAAAGGATGGGTAAGCCTACTTTTACTAGTGAAATGCCTTTACAACCTCAATTAGGTACAAAACCATTTGAAAGGTGGGGGCTAGATTTTGTAGGACCCATTGATCCACCTTCCCAAGGGAAAGTGCATATCTTGGTATGTACTGATTATGTAACCAAGTGGGTAGAAGCCCATGCTTTTAAGCATGCTCGAGAAGAGAAAGTTGTTGATTTCCTATATTCACAAATATTTCTATGATTTGGAGCCCCACATTCTATCACCACTGATCAGGGACCTCAGTTTACCTCAAAATTTGTTGAAGCCTTTACAAAGTTGTATGAAATCAAACACCGAAAATCCTCACCTTACCATCCGCAAGCCAATGGCCAAGTTGAAGTGACAAATAGGGAATTAGAGAGGATCTTAACCAAAACTGTAGCAGCCCATAGGAGGAATTGGGTGGAGAAGTTACTTGAAGCAATTTGGGCTTATAACACCACTTGGAAATCCACTACTGGATTTACTCCCTATGAATTGGTTTATGGTAAAAAGCCTCTTTTGCCTATTGAGTTTGAATTACTAACTCTTCGAACTACTTTGGAAGTTGGTATTGATTTGTCACAGGCACAAATGGACCGAATTTTGCAGCTCAATGCATTGGATGAGCTAAGGAGGGATGCATTGCACCATACCGAGGTGATCCAATCACAATGCAAGTTGTGGCATGATAGTCATATCCAACAACGGAAATTTCAACAAGGCGATTGGGCTTTGTTGTTTGACTCACGATATGAAGACTATCCTGGCAAGTTGCAGACTCGATGGCTCGGACCTTATCAGATTGAGGAGGTGTTTGCAAATGGAGTTGTACGTCTTTCACCAATAGATGATTCAAGAAGGAAATTGGTGGTCAACGGTCATCGTCTCCGAGTCTATCACAAACCGTTAACCAAGGAGGAGTTTCTCAAACAAGTGGGAAACTTGGATGTATTAGTATTGGAAGAAAACATTTCTTCCAAGATGAATTCCATCAAGTGACATGAACAATTTGTCATTTAAAAAAAAATGAAAGAAAATAAAAATATATAGAAAAATGAAAACAAACATGACAAAAACAAATAAATCAGAATGTGAAAACCTCTTTGAGGCACATCTGAGTTGAGTTTACCTGAAAACAGGGTTGTCCGGCATGTTTGCCTCACTCTCCACCATTATTCCATTCACTCTTCATCATTCCATTATTCCATTCACTCTCACTATTACTCACCTTTGGTCCATTCATTTTCACTTCACTCCATCATTGTTAACATTTGTTCCACTCATTTTCCCCTTTGTTTCACTATAGTTCAGATTGCACCATGTAAAGAGTTAGCGCAGAATCAGCCAAAAACAACATTTGTACAAAATGTGGATAAACAAGTTTCTTCAGGTATGTGCCTTTTTCTATTTTAATAGTGTGAATACTTCTTGTATGATGTATGATATCCCTAACTGGCATAAAAGCATACATAAGTTAGTTTCGGAAGGTTATCAAAAGAAATCCTCTTGAAACGATAAAACTGCTCTGGAATAAACCTGTTGCATACAAATACTCTCGAATGAAAACTCTGGAAGATGTCTTGCTCAGGAATAAAGCTAATGATAAAAGTTGGTAAAATGAATTAACAAATGGTTAATTCATTTTAAACTCTGGAACCACGAGGCTCAGGCTCAAAAGTCAATTAAAATTTTTGTGGGTTCGTAAAAGTTACGCCAATCAAGATTGGAAGTTGTACCAAGGTGCAGGTTTCAAATTGGAGGTTCCAAGGCACGAATTCTATGAAAATATTTTACCGCATGTAATTGGTTGGCACACAACTCAATGGGAGGTTATTTTAAACCAAGCAGTTTCCATTAATAACTGTTTGCCATATCATCGCAAACGTCGTAACAAATTAATTGCATGCGGGAAGAACAGGAGTAATGATGAATTATGTGCCACCACCTGCCAAGATTTACCTCATGTCACATGATTTCTCATCATTCTGGCATTGCTTGCATGTGTTTATCATCCTCAAGTTTCATTCTTTCCCTGATAGAAGTATTCCAGAATGAGAGAGAAAAAACTTGTGACATATTTTCAAATTAAAGCAAACAGGGTACGGGAAAATTCACCATGGGTGGACAAAAGAACAAAATTGAACCAGGAAATATAGAGTTTTTGTAGAGGGACGAGGAGTGTATGCGAATCTTCATGGAAGGGGGTTTTCTGCCCTTCTTGCACAAATTTTATGGGCATTCAGAAGGTTTAACAACAGAGTTCATGCGCACTTTTCGTAGCAACAGAGTTCAAATCAGCGGCATGACTATTCAAGTAAGTCCTAAAATTCTTAGCCAAGTCACTGAATTGCCTCTGCAAGGGATTCACATAGGCAAATCTGGAAATAATACATTAATAGAATTAGTTAATCAATTTAGAGGGGAAAATGACAGACCTACTGAGTTCATAATAAGCAACAATATTTGCAAAGGAGTTAAGAGAACCAGTCTACAACCACCGTGGGATGAAGTTGCAGTCTAGGTCATCAGGTTTCTAACCTGTGATGGTCAATACCCTATTCTTTCTGGTCATCATTTATGAATTTTAACTCACCTCCGCTATGGTCATTTAAACACTGAATTAAGAGTCAATTTGCCTCTGTATTTGTACCAAGAACTTGCAAATATGGCTAAAAAGTATCAGGCAGGCAGGGGGTCACCCAAGCATCATGGGTTAGTCAAAATTGTTTGCAAACATCACTTTAGGGGGAATCCTAGGAGTTTTGACCGCTTTTTCCATACTTGGGATGAGTTTGCTGAAGAAAACATTGTTGAGAGTCCCACTTATGGAGAAGAGACAGAGGAGGCTAACCCTAACCCTGAGCATAAACCTGGAGCTTCTGTCAGCACAACCCCTTCATCTCCAGAAGGACCTCCCTCATCATGAATGAGAACACAGAGGAATGTTGGCTCTGACCGAAAGAGAAAGGTCACATTTTTAGAGGATGTACAAACATTCCACACTTCTGAAGAAGGGGAACCCTCTAATCAACAAGAAACTAGAATTTTTGAGTCTAGGTCTCCTAGTTCTAAAAGAAATAGGAAGCAATCTATTTCAGGGTTGAGGAGATCCTCAAGGCTTCAGAAAGTTGTTGATACAAAGGATATGCAAACAGAGGAGAGGATGGAACAGAATGATGTTTCTAAAACCAATACTCAGCTTGTGGAGGAAACTATGCAAGAAGTTGAGGCTATCAACGGCCAAGATGTAGATATCTCTGGATAGAATGTGGACACTACAGCAGAAGAGGAAATGCCTTCCATTTCTCTCAATTATTCATCAGATTCTGAGGAACAAACTGAAATAGGGGAAGCACAGGAAGACACAACTGTTACTGGTCTACCAAGATCCCTTGTAGATTACCCTGACTCTGAAGAAGAGCTTGAGGCAGCAACAGATGAGAAAGATGATTCAAGTGCAGAGGAAGAGGAGGAAGTTGATATTAAATCTCAGTTACATGCAGCCAGAAGTGTGATCAAGACCCAAACAGGCTGGATTGAGCAAAATGAAGCCTCCTTAAAGGAGAAGGACAATATCATTGCCAAGTTATGGCAAGAGATAGAAGTTGTAAAGGCTAGGCTCACACTTTTGGAACAACAACCTTCTCAAACAGACTCAGGGGATGAATTGGCTAGTTTGTTAATGAATTTAGCAGGAAATGCAGAAAGAAGTTCACCTGGCAGAGTTGCACCTGACGAAGCACAAGAGGCACAACAGAATTCAGGGGATGAGCAACCAGGGGCACTTGTGCAGGTGTCCAAGGAGCCACAACAGATGACCACGACAACAACACCCCCAGAAGCAGCCATAATAGTCCAGGAATAGGTAAATCCACAAATTCCCCAAAATATTGTTAATGTGAACATTCCTAAAATTAAGCTAGTTGAAGTGGGGATACAAACAGAATCCCCTACAGTAGAAAAAGTAAATGTTGGCATTCAGGTTAATACTGTACCTCAGATGCAACCTATGAATAGGTCACCTAAAATAATTTCATTAGTAAAATATAATGAGGATATAGCATATTGGATGACCAAATGCCATCAATTGGAGGGAAAGGTCTCCTCATTGCAGACCTTAACAGAAGAAATAAAGCAGAAAGACTCTAAAATTGAGAAATTAAAGGGGCAAGTACAGGACATATGTCAGATTGCTGAATGCATGGTTCAATGTCGGAGGCCTGCCAGATTTTACAGTTTAATTTTGAAGGAGAGGTACCTCCGATGGCAGACAATGAGAATTACCTCTGGTCTCTCCCACACATTTGAGACACCAGGTGAATTCTTGGAAGCTTTCTAGCAGAACTCTGGAGAACACCAAAATTTACTATGTGAGTTATTTCTTCATAATTTCTTTCTGCCAACTGAAGTTATTTTCCTCCCCCACATATTTACTGGCGATATTCAGCTGAGGGCTTTTCAATCAATGCTTCAGAATCAGATTTACTGGGAGCAGGAGAAAAGGGCTAGTAAATCCATAGAATCCCAAGTTGTTTTTCTCATTAGACCTATCCACTTAAATCATAGAACTTCCACCAATCAACATTATACACTAATGAGAAATGATAGGGTAAGGAAAATGTACCTGGGAAATTTGTAGGCATGCATAGATGGTTTTCAAACATTTTGTGCAACATCATTTGCTGACGCTTTGTCAGCCTGCAAAAGTAGATGGGGTGAGTTACCCATATCTTTGTAGAAGAGAGAACCTGTCACACCTAACAATTTAATATGGTCAAGAAGAAGGGCTACAAGCATAATCCAAACCATATTTGAGGTCAGGGAGCAGTGGATTGGACTCAAGTACAGAATGCCAACTATAATCACTCTTGTTCCATACTACTTTGATAATGATTCTCAATCAAAAGAACAATTTTAGGAATGGCTCAGGGAGATTCAGATGCACAAAGGATACTATCAGGTTGGAAGCATATTGTGGAAGTATGATGAGCGATACCTGGATGTGGATCTTTGTGCTATTATGGCAGAACAAAATGCATGAGGACATGCATTAGAACAGGCTGGGGGGAAATGATGAGGCAGAAAATTGCCTCATAAAAGACTACTTTGATAAACTTTTAAACCCATTTGGAACTGCTTATGTTGTGATTTTATGTTAATCTTAGAGATACTATGCATTATGTGATGGTATTTACATGTTAAGATGATGAAAGTGCATATACTCTATTTTGACTAATTTGTCCATGTTTTATATTCTGTTTTGGTTGTTTATTTCAGTATATTCTGCATTAATTTAGGTATTACAATATTTAGGTACTTCATTCATAAGGTTTATGTTTCTTCCATAAGTGTATTTCACCGTTTGCCCATTTTTTTTAAATTACTTTAAGGCACCAAGAACTCTATCAATAGTTGACTGTGTAGGAAACTGGACTTTTTCCATACAAATTCCAGCCAGCTGTACATATACAACATGGCATGGAATTTGTCCACTCCAACTCAAACCAAAAGTGGAATTAGTCATCTAGGTGCTCAGAGAAACCATATCCGCCGCCACAGTTGGTCGCATGTGCTTCTGTTGCCAGTTATAACAACAACCTTGTTCTGCTTGCTCGATATTCCGGAGCTGCTCCAGAATAAGCGCAGAGGGTTTAAAACTAACTGAATGCATCTTTAATCACCATAAACAGGAGGTAAATGATGACTGCAATCATTTTAGGAGTATCCTTATCCATTCTTACACCTGTCCCTCACCGGTGGAAGCCAACAACTTGAGTGGAGAAGGCCTGAAGGGTCAAAACCCTGCATTTGTGGAAGAACAAAATTGAAATAGTTGTAACAGTCCTATGTAACAACATTAAACCTTATCTTTAATGTACCTTATTTGTATAAATAAAGTGCTCCCATCTGGTTGAAGAGGGAGAGAAGGGAGGAAGTAAGTAATAGGAGTTTTAGATATTGTAATTGTGTATTACAGTAGCACAATAGTCTGCAGGTCTTTCCCTGCACTATTGTTATGTTGCTGGGAATGAAATAAAGGTGCATCATTTGTCATTTATTTATGTTCAATTCTGCATTGAGTGTGAGGACTTAATAGTTTAGAGCAAGTTTATTTGCCCTCTTTTGGTTCAGGAAGCAAGGGCCACTTCCAGGTCTAGAGGAGGGTTTTTACCTGACAGAATTCTGCTATTTCTGGCTGCAGCAGGTCAGTAGAGATCTGACAGTTTTTGCATGGTTAGTGATTAGGATAATGTGGCATTTGAATGCATGGTAGGTAACTCATCTAGAATAGATTTTATAGCATAATATTTTCTATTTCTAATTTGTTTCAGAATTTGCAATATTTCCATGAGAATTTCTTGTTAATTTAATTTGTTACAAATTGTGCAATATTTATTTACCAACTTTTGAATTTCATCATTGTACTTAGGTTTCATTTTTTGAAGGTGTAAGTTTCAATTTTGAAAAGTTTCATTGTTGTTATAGTTAATTCTGTGATTTCAATTTTGTTATTTCATTGTCAATTAAATTCTGCTATTTTCAGCTTTGCAATAGTTTAGTTTGATTTTTTCTGCAACAGTGTGAATTTCAATTCTGCAAGGATAAGTAGGAGTTTGGTTTTAGTTTTTAGGAGTAAGAAAGGAGACCCCAAACACCCCAATCTCTAACTATTCCATGAATAAAGCCATGATCTAAATGAACTAAAAATCAGTCTGTTAACCCCTCGCTTTCGTATATAGCCTTGGACACCGCCCTGGATTGACACATAATGATTAAATGATGAAGATTTGATGACACTCATCATCTTCCCTCTCCACCAGCATTGAGTATTACGGCCCATATTTGTGAGTTTATTTATAATGGTTGTAGTTGGATGATCAAGCAGGTGTGAAGTTAAGAGGGAAGGTTGTACAAGTGAAAATGGAGATGGAGTATCTTCATGAATGGGTTGAGTAGTGATGATTGGTGGACTTTGGATAGATGAAGTGGGGATGATAGTGAGGATGGCTTCTGTTATAGGGGTATTTGGAACATTTGCCCCTAATGCAGAAGTTAACAAGGATACAAAAAGGGAATAAGTTACATTGGAGTTAAATGAAGAAGAGGGAGTAGTGGAAGGATTAAGAACATTGATAATTATATTTATCCCCAAGGGTTGCTCGACTACTAGCTCAAATATTACTTTATCAGTGGTTGGTGATAACTCTTGATTTTTTTTTTAATTATCTCTTTCTTATAGCTCTTCAAACGTGTCATCCTTTCTCTTTTTGTTGCTTTTTGAGATGAGGGAGGATTTATCTCTATCTTGGGAATATGTTGTTTATAATAAGAGGAAATATTCCCAATCCTGGGTAATTGTTGCAATTCAATAGGAATGTTGCTTTCTGCATATTTTTTGTTATGGATGGATTAGCTAGATTTTTGTGCACTTTTGGCTAGCATTTTTTATCTTGAAGTCTCTTGAGAATTTTCTTGGCTAAGTACAAATTTTATTGGTGATTTGGTAGGGATTTCTGAAATAAATCTCTTGCTTCTTTTTCTTTTTGATTTTAAGGTCGAGGATTTTAGAAAAAATGCACCCAATGTTGATCCCTTAGGCCTTTGTTCTACTTCAATGATTTCTTGAGGACCAGTAGGTGCTTTCCCTAAGCTTTTTCCTTTATATCATATTCTACGTAATATCTGAGAGCCTACGAGGTAAAATTATTATTACAACTTTTAAGGTTATTTCTCAGCGTTTTGACCTCTACTATGCTTATTTTATTGAAGGTATACGGCTTACTTGAATTGATTATAGTCAATTTCTCACTGGATTTATCTATAGGATCATATCTCCATCTCTATGGCACAGCTCACAGTCCCAAATCTTGTAATCTAAGGCTTAATTCTTTTTCTTGACCTTTAATATTTTTAATAATTGGTTCATAAGTGAGTTGGTATTCATAAGTTTTTTTCTTGTTGATCCCTGAGCCATAGGTCATGTTGATGAAGTCTGTCTACCTACAATACTCCATTGCAAAAAATCTTTCAGTAACAAAGGCAACATAAAAGGCTTCCTTGTGAAATTGTATAGTCTGATGATTATTCTATCTGAGAGGGAAAACCAATATCCTTCTACATGAAGGGCTTGCAATAGACTATAATATTGTTTAGAGAGATGAGGAAGATCATCCAAAATGGTTTTAAGGGTCAATCCTAAAAATTATTTGTTAAAGTGGTAATAGGATTCTGAATTTTCTAGCAAGTTTGTCCATTCTATCACAGATAAATTTCTCCCTTTATTATCAACTCTATTATGAGCTACCCATGGCAAAGTGTTTATTGTGTGGTAAAAGAAAAACTTCATAAAATGTGAGCAATAGCAAAAGGTTCCATGTGGAGATAATTGTTGTTGATTTAGTTGCTCATGTATCTTTTCACACGAAATTAGTCCAATCAAAAAATATAGGGTTCTCTACATAACTAGAATGAGATTCATCATAGTAATGCAGATTATAAATAGTATAAGCTATGGTTATCTAATAGTCATGCACTTCTTTATTAGAAGGTAAACTGAAAATGATCGCTAATATAGAATAAATCTCCAGGTTTTTGAAATCAAAGATTTGCACTGGGATTTTTGGAAACTTTTCATCGGATGGGGGTTTATGAAGCTGAGAATGAAGTCATTTTCTAAAAGGTTTGCCTTTCTCAAGTTCTTTCCTATATTCATAATATTTACTTTGAGCTTGGGTACTAAATGTTGAAGTGTAGCTCTAGGTTTTTCCCCTGCGACAAAAGCATATTTGATGCAATCTGAGGTAAGATGAAAGATGACTTTTCCTTTAATATCCTGAACTAATTTTAATTGGATGTTGTAGTATCTTGAAATTGCTAAGACTAATTCTGGACAGGGATGTATAGACTTATGGATAGAATGGGACAAGAAATAATGGTAAGCAAAAGTACTAGGAGTACCAAGGGATACACCTTTGGCTAATCATTGCTCCACATCCTTATGTAGTTGCTCTGGGTTTAATGTCCACAATGCAGCATTGTTGATCTTGTAGGACCTTCTACACTTTGTTTTTGGCTAGTGCTTCTCACCATTGTCTTAGAATTGAAAATTCTTTGTCTTTTTTACTTGATCTCAATTTTTGGCTCAGAGCACTTTGTGTACAATTTTCTCTTTTTTTGTAAATATTCTTTGAGAAGCTTGTTTTGCTTAAGTGTATTGCATGTAAAATATTGATGTGGCCATTTAGCATTAATTATGATAGTTGTAGTTCAATTTAGTTTATCTTGAGACGTGTTTTCAATTGCTTTAGGATCGCACACTTATCTTTGTGTTTCAGTCGGCTACTTTGCTAGCATAGCATTTAACCAATAGTTTATCATCATACCAAAAAATGTAATTAGCTAGTTTGACTTCAACCAATCAGTTACTTTCAATTCAAAATTACCATGATTGGGTTTATTCACACATATACCTATGTACATATAATATAATGGTTGACAACTCTTCATACAAAATGTTTCATGTGGTAGCCATTTACCGAAATTGGAAAAATACAACCACTCTAATCTAATAACTTGTATACGTTAAATTCTCGTTTGACAATAATCTGATATGGTCCCAACCAAAATGTATCAAATTTCTTGTGATTGCTTGGATATGATTTATCTTCCTCCCATTTGAGGACGAGGTTGTCAATTTTAAACTCTTAAGGCATCACCTTTTTATCAAACCACCTTTTTGTTGTGGTTGAGTGGCTTTGGAAATTGGAGTAGGTTTTTTCCCTTTGTTCTTCTAATAGCGGTAACTATGCTAGTTGAGATTTGATCGCTTCCATATAGGGAAGTCCCATTTGAGTTAACATTTTAACAACTGCCAACTCAAGATGGAGTGTAAGAACTACCTCTTTACCATATACCATTGAATAAGGAGATGTTTTTAATGATTTTTTAACTATAATAATGTTCGTCCAAAGTGCTTGATTGAGCAGTAAATGTCAACTTCTTTTATTTTCTCCAATGTTTCTTTTAATAATTATCAAAATATTTCTAGTAATGGATTCAGCCAATCCATTTCCTTATGGATAATAGTTGGAAGACATTCTAAGGTATATGTCATACTTGACAATGAAGTTGATGAATTTGAATCCAATGAAATGAGTTCCATTGTCACTTACTATTGCATCTAGAATACCAAATCTAGTTATCAACTTCTCAACAAACTCTATCACAATGTCTTGCTTGACCACTTTTGTAGCAACTACCTTGGTCCACCTAGTAAAGTAATTTGTTAGCGTGAGAATGTATTTGTGACCTGTTGATGAAAAAGGGTTAATAACCCCAATAAAATCTAAACCCCACTACTAAAATGGTTCTTCAGTTGTGATTGGGCATAGAGGTAATGAAGCATTTTTGTTTCTCCCCACATATCTTTGACATTTTTTGCATGACTTGGCCACTTTGAATGAATCTGCAAAAATTGTTGACCAATAATATCCTACCCTATGGATTTTAGCGATAGTAGTCTGACCTAAATAATTCCCACTAGATAATCCTAAATAAAATTTTGTCAATACTTTTTCTTTTTATTTTGGTTTGATGCATCTCAAAAGTACTCCATCAAAATTCTTTTGATATAAGCCTTTTGGTAAACTCATCTGATAACAAAAATTTATCTAATCTTTCTAGAATGCATGTTGGGCCCTACATTTTATTAGACGAGGACATCATACCATTGTCTAGTTTGATGTCTATTAGACAAAGATATATAATATGCTTTGTCATGAGCTTAATACTACCATCTAGAGTATAATTTCCCCTATCTTCTCTTCCAATGAGAGGATAGTGTTGAAATCACCACCTACAAGCAACCAAGTTATAGGTAAATGACCAATAATATAAGTTGCATTCCTCCATTATTATTATTTTCATCCAGGCTTATGGGAGAGTATACGTTGAGACATAACCAAATGTTGAGAAGAATGTCTACTCTTGGCAAGTAAAGCTAGAATCCCCCAACTTCTTATTATTAGGTGTATCATCATCTCTTTTGAATCTTAAAGATAAACCACTCCTCCAAAGGCTTATTGGGAGCCTAGGGCTTCAACCCTACATGTAGGTCAAATATTTTTGGTAAAAATTTACATCTCGTATGTTGACACTTTTGTTTCATGAATGAAAACTATTTGTGGATGATGTTGTTGAATCATTCATTTTACTTTATTATAATTTAGTGGGCTACACTTAAGCCCTTGAATATTCTAAGTGATGTACTTCATCAGACACAAGGACTAAAAACATAGGTAATATCCTTGACCTTACACATTGTTATCAGCTTTGCACCTTCTTTCCCTAATTATTGTTGAGTAGTCTTCCTACCTGCTCTTTTGTATGTATCTAGCTTCATCTTTTTAGTAGACTCCTAACTCACTCTTGTTGGTTCTAGGATGGACTCCAAACCTTATGTAGATTATAATACCATCATAGCCCTATCAAAATATTCTTGTGTGTCACCTCCTCTTGGCTTATGTACTAGTTACTTTCTTAGGGTTTGAAAAGGACTTTATAGGATCTTAGTCTTCATGATGTTCTCCTCATCATCCATTGAGAGGTTAGGAAACGTATTGATAGAGATGACTACTTACTCTTTAGATGTTTATTTTCTTTGCATGTTCTTTTGTTTAGGCAATTCAAAACCTCTAGGGGTAATTTCTAGTTGTGCCTATTTTAGGATCTAATGTTTACAATCCCTAGCTAGGTGACCATATTCATGATAAATCCTACCTAAAGGGGATGTTCTCATAGTCCACATCTTGTTCTCAACTATCCTCCCTAAACTACATAGTAATCTTCTTTGGCAAAGGGATTGTCAAGGTCGATGAGAACATAAATTCTAGCATAGGTAATTTGTTTAAATCAGCTTGTATTGTCTACTATCACCATATAAGATCCTAGAGTATTGTCTATTGCCATGAAAATAGCTTTGTTTGAAAACTCTACGAGCAACCCAAAAATTCTTACCCAAACTGGGGATACTGAGGGCATTTCCTCTTATACCTTGAACTTGGTATGCCAAGGCTTTATGAAAAGCCCTGTCCTACCTAAAAATCAAGGATCCCTAGAAAATATGTTCTTTGTGCTCCTCATTAGAAAAAAGAACTAAGAAATAACCATTGTGGTGAAGCAAAAATATTTAACTTGCCTCTAGTTCTCCATTGTCTAGCAACCCATATCTTGAAAGCAGGGAGGCCTAGACGAAGATCCAAAAATCGATAGATTAGTCCTCTATGTTCCATAGCATCTATCCTAGTATGTATGTCTAACATCTAAAGTTGAACTATAAGAGAGCCATTTGCAGCTTTCATGCACCCCGAGGTTGTTTTCCTAGGGTCCATTTTAGGCATTCTCAAAGGTCTTTGAGAAGTCCTCGAGATATTAATTATGGTTGTTTGTGGTTCTCCTCCTCGCAAGGCAACCCAAAAGTTCATCTTTGGAAAATTTTCACCAAAATATCTTCTCATACTAGGGATCAACTCATTTTCCTTGCTATAATAAACAACATTGGCCCCTGCTTGATTACTTTCCACTAATCCATGGTTATTCCCTTTTTCAAAAATTTCCACTTGTAATATAACCCTAGCTTCTTGTTTTAAAGTCAATCATCTACCTCTTATGCATTTGTGCCCTTGGTTTTACCCTTGTTTAAGATTGGTTGTTGTGAACTTGAATAAATCTTCAAATTTATCTTGTTCAAATGGGATTTGATCATTGGCTTATATTATCTATTCCAACTACATGTACTCATGGTTAGTTTGGCCCTTCTTGGAGTCCACATCCTATGGCTTATATTGTATATTAGTCATGTTCCCATCTAGAGCTTTAAGTTTTCATTATCCATTGATTACTATTAACCCTCAACCAATAATCTCTAAAAACCCTTAGCCAAGGGTCTCTATAAACCTCCCTTTGATGTGTTCAGCTTGCATTCTTCATTCTTCACCTGCACTTGTGTAACTCTAAAAATTCTTCTCCCAAGACTTCCATAATAAACAAATTGTTATAATACAAAATTTTAAAAAAATTGGTGTCCTTCTACAATAATTGTTTACTTGTAAATATTTTATATCTTGTATGTGTTAAATCAAGTAATCCATATTTATGTTATATGTTTTACATTTTTTTAATATATATTTTACTTGTTAAATTAAGTTATATTGTTTTAAATCAATTTTAATAATCAAGTAAATTATATTTATGTTATATGTTCTACGTTCTTTGTTGATAAATATTTCACATGTTATAGTCTCAGGGACAGTGCAACTGGATAGGCTTAGACTCTTCTTCGAGAGGTCTTTGACTCTTTTTGAGAGGTTCAAAGTTTAAACCGTGGAGTATGTGTGTGGTTGTGTGTTAAATTTTCTATTGATAAGCTCAACTCTCCCTTATAAAAAAATGATGGTGGAATAAAAATACCTACTTGTATTAATCAATTAAATTTTGAATTTATCAATTATTAAAAATATTTTTTGGTTTTTTAAAGTTTAATTATTCTGATTATTTAATTTAACAGGAGAATGGCGTAAAACTATCGCATCATCATATTTATTAGTAAATAAGAGAAAATCGTCATATTTATTAACCACCCAGCTAAGACGACACCATTAACAAGAGGTTTAATGTTTTTGATAATACCACCCTTTCAAATTTTTGTCCCTTTCAAATTTGTGTCCTTCAAGTGACACAACCTGTCATAGTGTTTTATGCCTACCTTTTGGGAGTGTGAAACCTTGCACATTAAATAGTAACTGATGTATGATTTAAATGACGAGTCTTACAAAATTCAAGAATTTTTTTTGCTTGGGACTAATTGTTAATAAATTCAAGCAAGGGTCAGAAAGAATCATGATCTCGTATTTATATTAATAATTTGTTATTTAATGATCCGCCCATGTAGAGGAGTTGGAGAGCATGTGGGTAGTTAAACCTCTCTAGTTGCTGAGAGGCCCAGGTTCAAATCTCTCGCCTCACATGTTGCGGATATGTTATGTAATGGTTCCCTCGTGGTCACAGTCTGTTTACCCCTTGTGGCCACCACCAAAAAAAAAAAAAAAAAAAATTGTTATTTAATGGTTAATTAAGATCGAAAATTATCTTTTATAATTATATAAAATAAGTTCATAATTATTAATTAAAGTTATATATAAATATAATAATTTTCCTTTTTCTTAACTTAATTAAGATAGAATATTATTTTCCTTTTAGGATCTTTTTGGTTTTTTTTTGTTGTTATTATCATTTTTTTTAAGTTTTTTTTATCTTAAACAAATAATCTCTTTTAATATGGTCTCAAATGTTATTGATATTTTACCCTTTGGTAAAGTTGTTGTTCAGAGTACCCTGTCTCCAAACAAGCGCTTGAAGAAATTTATTCTGATAATGTACCACAAGGTAATGTTTCCACCCTTGATATTATGCTTCCTATGCAAGATTTTGATAATGCATGCAGATGGCTTGAACAACACACACTTATTGGGTATTTCCTAGGGCATATACCCAATGACACCTTCATCCATCAATGGATCCAAAATGCATGGCATCCCCATGGTATTAAAGTGGAGCATATACAAAACCTCACTAAGGGGTTTTTCTATTTTTAGTTTATTGATCCTCAACATGCCATGGTTACCCTGAGTAGAGGCCCTTTTGGTTCTTCAACCTTGGCACCATAATTTTACTATCTTTGTATATGTATCCTTGAAAGTGTCATTGTGGGTAAAATTCCTTTGTCTCCCTCTTTTGTTGTGATCTTTTCTACAAAAAATCGATCATCCCTATTGGCAAATTTGTTTGCATGGAATAACAAAAATTCTATGTTGTCTACCCCCACAAGCATCTATGTGTTGAGGTTGACCTCTCTAAGGACCTTAAAGAATTTATTAACATCCAAGTCAAAGACATCATTTAGCAAAGGGTGATTTATGTTAATATTTCGAATACATGTTATAGATGTCAATCAACAACTCATAAAATCAAAGATTGTCCCTTGATGGAAGGTCACTTCAAAGCCAAGTCCCCTCCCATGGCTATTCCTGCACCTACACCAACACCAATAGATGTCAATGGGTTAGAAGAATAAATAACAACAATAAACAAAAATAATATTAAAAATGCTCATCTCCCAAACTCTGTAGGATCTTCACACAAACCCTCACCTCCCACTACTTTTATTGTGCCTCCTCATCCTCCGCCCATCGAGCTACTCCTATCTTCACCTTTATAGTTATCATTCCAAGCCTCTCATAGCCTCATGTTGAAAACCCTACTAGCTCTCCATCGTCTAACATCAGTCCCTCTCCAATATCCCCTTCCTCCTTGATTTTAGCAACTAAAAGCAGCCTATCTATAAGAGCAACTTGTCGCTCTCAAAGTCCTATTATAGAGTGCATAAGAGCTCCATTGAAAAAGATAAGACAAGTTGACTTCATAAGCAATAATCATCAATGTTTTATCTCAAATGCCTTTGATTCTCTCACAAACTTTGAGGATACTAAGGAAATAGAGAGGGTTTTGCTCCTTGAGCATTCCCAATGAAGTGTCTTTCATGGAATGTTCATGGTCTGACGAACCCAATTAGAAAGTACTTGGTCTGCTAGAGTCTTTCAGATATATCTTCAATATTTGGTGTTATCGACATTCTCTGCTTACAAGAAGTCAAGATAATAGATTTTATTTTGTATAGTACTTATCAATTTATCTGGCCCTAGGGCCACTTTTACTCCACCTCTCATAATCCTAGTAAAGGAGAAGCAGTTATTTTTGTGTTGGATACCTACCACTCCCATTTTGTGACTTGGGGAGTGGACCCAACCTCTCATGTAGTTTGGATTATTCTAGAGCTTGTAGGTCAGCCCCTTGGCATTCTCAATGTTTATGCTCCCAATGATGCTTCAAGCAAATGTGAGCTTTGGTGGTGGATTGCTTTATCCCTTCCCCTTGCCACCTGGATCATCAACGATGACTTTAATATGGTTGAATATGCACATGATAAAGTTGGGTTCCTTCCTATGCATTGGGTTACAGGAGAATGCGAGGCTTGGTACTTTATGAAGAATAAATTGGGGCTATCTAACCCTAATTCCTATTTCTCCCCCTTCCTTCTCCAATCATACTTGGTTCTCCTAGTCTAATCAACAATAAGAGAAAATTGAGTGTTGAAATGCCTTGATAAAGCTATGATTTTTTATCAAAGTGTCTTTTTCTTTTCTCACTTGTCTAGTTCAACTCCTTTCATGGAGGCTCTCCCTAATGTCATCCTCTTTGATCATTCCCCCATATTTCTTTCCATTGAAATCTTCACCTCCCCTCCTTGCCATTTCACCTCATAGTTCTTTCTAAATACCTCATTTCTTTGCCATCCCACCTTTCTTTTATATATTAGGAGGATATGGAACTTGGTTCCTTGTCCTTTTGGTCCTAGTGGTTGGATTGAATGGTGGTCAAACCACAAAATTACCTTCTTTCTCAGATCTCTTGGCAAACATGTTGTCAACTTTAGGTGCAAGTCCAATGTTGCTCTCAAATAGGAATTAGTTCAAGTTTCTCGATAACTTGAGTCTTACCCTTTTAATCACAATCTCCAACAACATGTGGCATGAGTTCATCACCAACTTATGTTGGTTGAACATTATGATGCTAAGGGAGCTTAGATCAAGGTTAGAATGCATTAGCTCAAAATTGGAGATAAGACCTCTAAGGAATTTTTCCATCATCTTCGACCCTATTATCACAACACTTACATCAAGTATATTCAAGAGGTTGGGGTTTGAATTACCACCTTGTTGGAGGTTACTTGAGCCTTTGTTCAACACTAGAGGCAAGTCTTTGCCTCATAAGAGCCTTCAAACCATAGGAAGCAAGTCATCCAAGATTATCTCGTTGTAGTCCCTAGAAAACTCTCTAATGCTCAAAGAGTTTCCTATGATCAACCACTCTCGCTTGAAGATTTGCATGAGACCCTCTCTCAAATGGCTAATGATAAAGCTCTTGGGCTAGATGGCTTCCCCTATGAATTCTACAAAGCCCTTTAGGACCTTGTAGGCCCTAATCTACTCCAAGTTTATCGAGAAGCTTTGGCAAATGGCTCTCTTGGACCAAAAATTAACAAGGGTAATATAAAATTTATTTTAAAGGTTGGAGACCCTGAGTTGATCACTAATTCGCATATAATCATAATTTTCAATGTTTCCTACAAGATCATCATCAAATACTTAGTCTTGCATCTACATTATTTACTTCCTACCATCGTCAGATCAGAGTAAACAAGTTTTATCAGAAGCAAATATATTTTAGATAATGTCTTGGCTATCTAAGAGGGAATGGAATGGGCCAAAAACTATAATCAATTAGCCATTTTTATCAAAATTTGGCTTTGAGAAAGCTTATGATCGCATTGAGTGACACTGCATTCTTGGCATGCTCAAAGCTTTGGATTTTGGTAATGGTTTCATCTCTATAGTCAATATGGTTGTTGTAGAGGCCTTTAATATTCTCACTATTAACAAGACTCAATCATAGGCTACTGGTCTTTTTCGCTCAATCAAATAAGACAGCCCTCTTGGCCCCTCTCTCTATGTCATTGCAACAAAGGTTCTAGTTATATATTTGTTCATCAAGCCAATTTGGACCTCATGAAGGGTATTTCCCTTCCCAATAGTAAGCCCAAATGATGAAGGGACACTTTCCAGATGACTCTTTCCTCATATTAGCTGAGGATGAAGATTATTTCACTCACGTCATTTACTGCTTGGATGTTTTTTTTCTTGCCTCTAGTTACAACATCCAATGGCAAAAGACTCAATGTTTCTAACAGTCTACATCCCCCCTCCTAGCTTGGTTGAATCAATTTCACTAGAGATGGATAAAGGATGGGAAGGTGTTTTGGTTCTTAGATATCCACTTCACCTTCCATAATTTTCCTTCAAAACTTTAGAAAAATGGCATACAAAAACTAGAATCCAAGCTTGCCTAGTGGACTACTAAAGCACTTTTCCTTGTTGAAAAGTTTCAAATCTACTCCAAGATCCTGCCTACGATCCATGTGTATTATTCCTAGTGTTGGGTTCCATTCAAGGTTTGTCATTAGAAGTTTGAGAGTTGTTTAGATATTTTATTTGGGCAAGTTCTACCTTTGGATCTAGTTTCCACAAAGTAGCATGGCAATTTTTTTGTTTACCTAAGAAAATAGGGGAATGGGTCTTCTTGATTGTAAACACCAAGGCATGGCCTTATGTGCCAAATGGATAATTAAAGCCATTAAAGGCGAGGAATCTTGGAAAGTGCTAGTTCAACACTGCATTACCTTTGAATCTCTTATGGGCATATGGTATGAAACTAAATGGTGCGGGAAGCAGGATCGTTTTTATATTGAATCACTTTTTGATTGTAAGGTAGAAAACCCACAATAGACTTAATTTATATATTTGTTCGATGATGCCTTATTATCATATGTGGATTGCATTTAAATACCTAGTCTAATAGTTGTAAGAGTGAAGGGTTGTGACCCTAGAATATAATGAATAAATAATATAAGTAATTAGGACATGTTAGGAGGGTCCTAACATGCCACCCCCCTTAAAGGAGCTTTGTCCTCAAAGCTGGAAATTTGGAAATTGTTGCTGGATATCTTGAAAATTTTCCCACGTTGCGTCTTCTAAAGGTAGACCTTTCCAATGGATTAAAACTTCCGTGATATCGCGAGTACGAAGGTGACGAGAGCGGCGATCCAAGATAGCTTCTGGCTCGACTAGAAGTACTCCATCATCGAAGAATTCAGGGAGAGTGGGTTGTGTCATGATATGGGCTCCCACTGCGAGCTTAAGGCAAGATACATGAAATACGGGGTGAAGTTTGGAAGAGGGAGGAAGCTCTAGTTTGTAAGCAACGGTCCCAATACGTTGGAGAACTTTATACGACCCGTAAAATTTGGGTGCTAACTTCTGAGAACCTTTTTGTTTAAGAGAGGATTGACGGTAAGGTTGGAGACGTAAGAAAACCATATCACCCTCGTGGAAACTACGTTCGCTTCTATGTTGATCGGCTTGTTGCTTCATGCGATGTTGGGTGGTGTGTAGGTTCTCTTTTAGGATCCGTAGTATGTCATCTCTATTAGCAAGTTTCGTTTCCACCGCATGGACTTTTGTAGTCCCTGGAATATAGGAAGTGAGGGATGGTGGTGTTTGACCATATAGTGCTTCATAAGGAGTCATTTTGATGGACGTATGGTATGAAGTGTTATACCACCATTCCGCTAGTGAAAGCCACTTTACCCAATGGAGTGGTTGAGTAGAAACAAAACATCGAAGGTATGTTTCCAAGCATTTATTTACAACTTTTGTTTGGCCATCGGTTTGAGGATGGTAAGCGGAGCTCATACGAAGTTGAGTACCTTGTAATTTGAACAATTCCTTCCAAAAGGTGCTAGTGAAAGTTGGGTCGCGGTCACTAACAATTGTGGAGGGCATACCATGTAATTTAAAGATGTTATCTAGGAAGAGGTGGGCTATAGTGCTAGCGGTATAAGGATGAGCCACGAAACAAAAATGGGCATATTTAGATAAACGATCAACGACTACGAAAATGGTTGTTTTTCCTCCTGATTTTGGTAATCCTTCAATAAAGTCCATAGAAATATCTGCCCATGTTTTGGTGGGTATAGGAAGAGGTTGAAGTAATCCTGGAATAGCGAGGGTCTCCCCCTTTTGTCTTTGGCAAACTTCACATTCTTTTACAAAGTTTTTGATGTAATTTTTCATTCCTACCCAATAGAAGGAGGTAGTGGCTCTTTTATAGGTTTTTAAGAACCCTGAGTGGCCTGTAGTGGGTGAGGTATGTAACTCATGAAGAAGTTTTTCACGATAAGTTGAATTGGGGGTGAGGACCATCCTCCCTTTGTATCTTAATATATTGTCCTTCCAAGTGTATGGAGTTTTGCTACTAGGATTATGTTGAAGTTGTTGAATTAAGGCATGGATAGTAGGATCATTTATCCATTCTTCATGCACCTCATCTACCCATTTAGGAATAAGGGAGGAAAGAGCATGGACTTGAGGCATATCTTCAAATTTTCTAGAAAGTGCATCGGTTGCCATGTTGTCCTTTCCCTTTTTATATGTAATTTCATAATCATAGCCAAGAAGTTTAGTAACCCATTTTTGTTGTTCCGGGGTATTAGTCCTTTGTTCCAAAAAATACTTCAAGCTATGATGGTCGGTGCGTATAATGAAATGTTGGCCAATAAGGTAAGGCCTCCAATGTTGAATAGCATGGACAATCGCCAACATCTCTTTTTCATACGTAGAGCGAGCTAAATTCTTAGGAGAAAATGCTTTGCTTATAAAAGCTAGAGGCCTTTCATCCTGCATGAGTACGGCTCCCATTCCTATTCCTAAAGCGTCACTTTCAATGACGAACGGTTTAGAAAAGTTGGGCATGGCTAGAACAGGGGTGGTACACATTGCAGTTTTCAAGGTGATAAAGGCCTCATCCGCTTTAGACGACCATTTGAAAGCGTTTTTCTTAAGTAATGTTGTTAGAGGAGCAACGATTTTACCATAATTTTGGACAAATTTTCTATAATATCCCGTTAGTCCAAGAAACCCACGTAGAGCTTTTAAGGTTTTTGGAATAGGCCAATTTTTCACCTCCTCGATTTTGGAAGGATCTACCATAACTCCTTCCTTTGAGACAATATGCCCTAAGTATTCAATTTCTTGTTTTCCAAAGGAACACTTTGATATTTTTGCATAAAGTTGATTTTCCTCCAAGATTTGGAACGCTTGTCTAACATGGTCCAAATGTTCTTCCCATGTTTTGCTATAAATCAAAATGTCATCAAAGAAAACTAATATAAATTTACGAAGAAAAGGGTGAAATACCTTATTCATTAGACTTTGAAAGGTAGAAGGAGCGTTGGTCGGGCCAAATGGCATCACCAAGAATTCGTAGTGCCCTTCGTGAGTGCGAAAGGCCGTCTTAGGAATATCCTTTTCATTGACTCGTATTTGGTGGTAGCCTGACCGTAAGTCTAACTTGGAAAAATAAGCTGCCCCGTGGAGTTCATCTAATAGCTCGTCTATGACCGGAATAGGAAATTTATCTTTGATGGTCATTTTATTAAGCGCTCAAAAATCGACACATAAACGCCACGAGCCATCCTTTTTTCTAACTAAAATAATTGGAGAGGAGTAAGGGCTTTTGCTAGGTCTAATGACTCCTGCCTTAAGAAGCTCTTGTACTAATTTCTCTATTTCGGTCTTTTGGAGGTATGGATAATGATAAGGTCTAATATTAGGAGGGTGATGCCCTGGAAATAGTGGAATAGTGTGATCGTGACTTCGTTGTGGAGGTAGTCCTTTTGGTTCATTGAATACCGCCTTATGGTGGTCTAAAATATTTTGTAACTTCGGTGTCTCGTCTTCTTTGTGACTAGGTTGAATTGAAAATAATTGGGCGACCATTCCTTTGTTTCCTCTTCGGATAATTTTCTCCATTCTATGCGAGTTGACGATTTGGGAAGGTCCTGATTTCAGGCCTTGGATAATATAGGTTTGGTTCTTTGCTATGAATTTCATCCATAGTTCATCAAATTCCCATTGGACTACGCCCAAGGTTCGTAACCATTGTACGCCTAGTACAATGTCGCACCCACCTAGGGGTAGGACGTA
Source organism: Wollemia nobilis (assembly GCA_028583015.1). Classification (NCBI taxonomy): domain Eukaryota; kingdom Viridiplantae; phylum Streptophyta; class Pinopsida; order Araucariales; family Araucariaceae; genus Wollemia; species Wollemia nobilis. The sequence goes on along the minus strand of JAQPPZ010001580.1, from coordinate 2,381,289 downwards.
CATGTCGCCTTTCATGTTATAAACCCCCATAGTTAGTTTTATATTTTTGCATTTTCCTTTGCATGCAATTTTTCCGTTGTTTCCAATCATCACTTCGAAGTTATTGCAAGGGTATATAAAACAATTTGCTTGTTTAGCCACCTTTGGATCGATAAAATTGTGCATGCTACCAAAATCTAGGAGCACGGTAAGGTTTTGTTTCTTAAAATACCCTTTAACTCGCATTGTTTGAGGGGCAAAAAATCCGGCAAGGGCGTTGAAGGAAACCTTTGGTGCATTTTCTTCGTCACTTTCAAGTGTGTTGGATAATACCTCTACTTCGAGTTCAGGTTCCTCTTCGGTAGAATTCCCTTCCTCTCGTGGCATCTAGAATATATAATTTTCATGAGGCACATTTATGATTTCTGTCAAATTTCTCATCGCAATGGTAGCAAAGACCCTTAGCTTGTCTTTCCTTCATTTCCTCGAAACTCAAATGCTTAATTGGTAGAGCGGGGTTAATTTTGGGGGCTATGTAGGAGTTTTGGGTTCGTCCATTTTGCATTGGTTTGGGGTTGGTATAAGTGTTTGATGGTTTCCCCCAAGTTGGTTTTGTGAACCGATTTCGTGCCTTGATTTTGTCCTCCGCTAATTTTGCCAAGCCGATGGTCTCTAACATGTTTGTAGGGTTATACATTTGCACCTCTATTTGAATTTCTTCTTTTAATCCACTGACAAAACATTCTTGAAAGAAGGCAGCATCTAATCCGGATGTTCGATTAGCTAGCCTTTCAAATTCTGCTTGGTATTCGCTTATCGAAGTGGTTTGGCATAATTTAGTGAGGGCCCCTGTAAAGCTTTGAAACTTGCTAGGGCCGAATCGCACTAATAGATTCTATGTAAAGGTTGACCACGTCGGAGTGCCGTTAGTTTTCTCGAACCATTGGTACCATTGGATGGCATCTTTTTCCAAGTGGAAGGAGGCGATATGCACTTTTTGCATTTTCAAATTTTGATTTAGTGAGAAATATTGCTCTGCTCGGTAGATCCAGTTTGTAGGGTCTCCTCCTTCAAATTTTGGGAAGTCTAATTTGGTCGTCCGTGGTAGAATGGAAGTTTGTGGACCTCCTAACATTGCTCGGTTTGATGACCCGTGGTTGGGTGAATTTGCATGTGTTGTTGCCTAATTTTGATCGATGGCATCAAGTTTAACATCCATTGCAAATATTTTCTCGAAGAGTTCTCTTGTGGTACGGGTATTCTCCTCTCTTTCCTGTTGAACTTCTTCAGTGAGCCTTTTGTGTTTCTCATGAATGGAATCCAATGATCGTCGTCCTTCAGCCATTGCGGTTGGTGTAGGTAACGATCAATATGACTTGGTACAGGTGAGCAAAAAAATAAAAAAAAATAATTTTAATTTTTTTCCTTTGCGTTTCGGACGTCGAAAACCTTGATGTTTTTTTTTGAAAAAATTGAAAAAAACTTGTATTAAAACAAAGATTAGTTACAATTGGGAGTAGACACATCCCAGCCAAAAATAATGAAAGCACATGATTACAAGAGAAGAGGAAGATTTGCAATGGAACCAAATCTCTTGAACCAATACCAAGCTAGTTGAGGGAGCTGATTGGTCTGTTACAACAACTGGTCACGAAATCGCGTAGCAAACACCAACTTCACCTTTGGCCACGAAAAAGCTGCAAGTCATGAAATCGCGACACAAGACTCCTCTGACCGCAAAAAGTCAACCTGTCGCGAAATCGCGACAACAATCCTCCCTTGGCCGCAAAAAGTCAACCTATCACGAAATCGTGACATGTCACAAAATCGCGACAACAATCCTCCCTTGGCCGCGACGGAGCAACAGGTCGTGAAATCGTGACACCTTTCCACCTTTGGCCATGACGGAGCAACATGTCATGAAATCGCGACAACTTTCCTCTCTTGGCCGCGATGAAGCAACATGTCATGATATCACAACAAATTTCCTCCAGTGGCCGCGATGGCGCAACACGTCACAAAATCGTGACAACTTTCCTCCAGTGGTCGCGACAGCGCAACATGTCACGATATCGCGACAACTTTCCTCCCTTGGCCGTGACGGTGCAACATGTCGCGATATCGCGACCAAATCCTCCAGCGGTCACGATGGCGCAACATGTCACGATATTGCAACAACTTTCCTCCCTTGGCCGTGACGGCACAACATGTCGTCGTATCGCGACAACTTTCCCACAGCGGCCGTGACGGCGTAACATGTCGCGATATCGCGACAACTTTTCTCCAGCAGCCGCGATGGTGCAACATGTCGCGATATCATGACAACTTTCCTCTAGCGGTCGCGACGGCGCAACATGTCGCGATATCGCGACAACTTTCCCACAGCGGTCGCGACGACGCCACATGTCGCGATATCGCGACAACTTTTCTCCAATAGCCATGACGACGCAACATGTCGTGAAATCGCAACAACTTTCCTCTAGCAACCATGACGAGGCAACATGTCACGATATCATGACAACTTTCCTCCAACGACCGTGATGGTGCAACATGTCACGATATCGTGACAGCTTTCCTCCAACGGCCGCGACGGCGCAACACGTCGCAATATCGCGACAGCTTACCTCCAATGGCCGCGATGGCGCAATAGGTCACGAAATCGTGACAAAAACCACCCTTAGATTTTTTTTTTATCATTGTCTCAAGGATCTTTCAAGGCCTTGCATAATCACCTCATCTTCAATAGGCATGTCACTGTGCAGCTGCACCCCTACCTCTTTCTCAGCACCCATCTTAGCCAGGAAATCGACCACTTTGTTTAAATATTTGCTCAAATAAACTGGAATCACATCATCTAATTCCCTCCATAATTCCTCGATTTGAGAGACCATAATCCTCAACCTCCAAGCTTTCAACACAAATTTCCTCATGTAGTCTAGAGCTCCAACCAGAATTTGAGAATCAGATTCAAGAATTATCCTCCTGTGGCCCTGAGTAACTGCCCAAATAGAAATAGATTTGATAGCAAAGGCTTCTGTTTCATTATTTGTGGCTCTACCCAAGCCCTACAGTTCCCAATAGAGCACTAATCCCTCATGATTTTGACAGACCATGCCAATTCTGGCACTACCCGGATTGCCCTTTGCAGCACCATCAGTATTGATTTTAATCCAGCCTTCTGGGGGTGGTTTCCATTTGGCTCTGTCCTGTCCCTCTTGCTTTTCAACTCCCTCTTCCATTGGCCCAGGACCAACCTGAGTTTCCTCTTTAGTGTAGACGGCAACAGTTTCTGTGACTTTGCTCTAGATGACCTGCCAAACTCCATCTAGCGAGGAAAAGGTTTCTCTAAAAATTCTATCATTTCTCTCCAACCACACTTGCCACCAAATGAATTTTAAGCCAAGCTCCCACCCAATTTGAAGAGCTTTGGAATTAAATCTACCCCGCTTCCATCTTTCCCAAATATTAGACCGATTCATGTCACCATTAACCTGGATTTTATAGTGAGAGAACCATCGCTTCCAAATCTGACGCGTGAAAGGGCACTCAAATATCAGGTGATTAGTTGTTTCATCGTTCTTGTGGCATAAAACACATTGAGAAGGATCGATGATTCCTCTACATCTGAGATTGTCAAAAGTGAGAATACCATTGTGCATAAACTGCCAGGCAAAAAAGTTTACTTTCGGCCAGCCCTTGGGGTGCCAAATCTTTCTCCAATCCTCAATCGGATAAGAATGGGGGGGAGGCTCTAGGAGGATCTTGTCATATTCGTCCTTCACTGTATAAACACCAAGGCTCCCATAGCCCCAAGCTAATTCATCCTCCTCGTCTCTCCCTGTGAGAAACCTTTCTGTCAAGATTTTGGTCAAGATGGGTGCCAACTCCGGGGGATTGGAATTGGCCACTCCTCCAACCTCTTAAACTTCTTAAACTTATACTCCCCAAGCTGAGTAGTGTTGAAATAACTTTCAATTTGGACCCAACCCTTGGTTTCTATGGCAGATTTTATTGGAAGTAACTCAAGGAATTCAACAATGATGGGTGGGTACTGATCCCATGAATCAGTCCAAAAACGAGCCTTCTCCCCTCTCCCCACTTTCCAAAACAATTGGTCTTTAATAACCTGAGATCCTAGCTTGAGAGCCTACCACACTAAGGATCCAGTACCATCCAGAGGGAAACGGCCCACCTCATTGGGGTTAACTTGACCCAAATATTTACTAGTTAGGATTCTACTAAATAAGGAAGTTGGTTGGGAAATCCACCTCCAGTACAACTTTCTAGCCAAGGCTTGATTATTTAACTTGGATCCTCTCAGTCCCAGCCCACCTTTTACCTTGGGCTGGGTGACTTTATCCCAGCCCACTAAGGCCCACTTTCTCTCTCCCTTAGCTCCTTCCCACAAAAACTTCCTAGCCATCCTGTCCAACTCTTTCCATATTGTAAGCGAGGCAGTGTTGAGTGAATATTTTGTCCTTTTACAAAATGAACACACAACTAGAGTCTCTGACAGGAAACTCTTTCTTGCAAAGAAAATTTGTTATTTTAATTTCTCCAAGTTTCTTGTGAACAAACATTCATATGCATATAACCAATTAAGACCTAATGCAAATAAATGAATGTAATCTAGAATAACTTAAATCCCGCAAGTAACTGTTAACAAGGGGCCTTTGATGATTCACAACAAACTTTGTAACCCTAATCTGTTAAAATAACCAACCGCGTAAAGCAAAAGAAAGAACAAAAAATCCCTTTCTTCTTTTATGCTCTTGAAATTAATGAAACCCTCCCGAAAATAAATTAGCAACCTCTTTTATCTTCTGGCTTAAAGAAATATTTTAAATGAGAAAATGCGTGGTATAGGCCACTTCATTTTAAGCTCCGTGCCTTTAGCATGAGGTTCATTTTACAGTTAATTGGTTCATTTTATCTTTGTTTAAGTGTTCTGCTATTTCTACGTTAGCTTTTGGTGTTAATAAAATTTTGCAAAGTATTCTGGAATGTACCAGAATCCGAAACTCAGATTTTCAAATAAGATTAAAAAATATATCAAAAATTGAAACAAAAATGTTCTTTCTGAGAATCAGCTGGAAAAACTACAGAAGGACGTTAATCTGGTTAGCAATCTCCTCCCTGCAAAACCCCAAGTTATGAGATGAAGCTCTAAAACAACCTGACCTAACAGACCTGTAATAAAACACAGTCAAATCAAATCAGATGCTAGACTCTAAGGAAATAAATAATTTGCATCATTCTATCATTCACCTATCGCAACCCACATTATGGTGTAAACGAATAGATACAAAACAAAATAATGCAAAGGAAAGATATACAGAAATAACAATAGTCTTAGCCTTCAATCTCCTTTTGGTTTCACACACAAAAGTTACTCTTGCCAAATAAACTCCTTTATTCAATAAAAATAATGCTTTCTATTTACAATTTCCAGCCCCTGTATCTACATTCGCTTCTGCTTTTAAACTTTCTGCTGCGGCTCTTGGTTTCCCTCTGCGACGCTTCGTTTCATTTCCCATAACGCTTCGTTTCATTTTCCCGCTTCTTTGATGCTTTGACCTTTCGCTCGAACCTGAAACGTTTGGTCTTCTCTGCTAAATGTAACTGTCGATCTGAAGTGTTACCATGACCCTCATGCCTTTCTGCCACGTGTTCAGCGCTTTTCTGTATGTTCTGTAATGGCCCCATGTGAATCACGACGTTTTTATGCATGCAGCTTTGCTTCCTTGCTTTCACCGCGAAAACGCGACATGTCGCGATATCACGACATTTTCTTGCCAGCAGCCTTGCCAATGCAACCTGTCATGAAATCATGACGTTTTTCATCTCCGTACGCTTTGCTGCAACCTGTCATGAAATCGCTACCATTTTCTATTTTGGGCCATCTCGCCGCAAACTGTCGTGAAATCGCTACCATTTTCTGTTTGGCCATCTCGTCGCAACTTGTCATGAAATCGCTACCATTTTCTCCTCTGCATGGTCTTCACTTTTGTCGTGATTTCGCGACGTCTTTGTCTTGGAACGTTTTCCCAAAAAGTTGCAGAAATCGCTACCCATTTGTGCCTTAGACTCTTTCATTCACCAACTTTCCTTCGACTTATGCGCTTTGTCTCGTTTTGGGATTTCTCTTACTTTGGCTCGATTTTGTCACGATTTCGTGACCATTTTATACTTTGTGCCTTCTACCCGTTTTCAAGCCGCGAAAATCAAACACGTCACGATTTCGTGACGGTTCCGCCCACCTGCTGTCGTTGACTGCGTTGACCATGATTTTGTGACATGTCTCGATTTCGCTACGCTTTTCCTTCTGTGATTGTTGACATGTCACGATTTCGCTACGTTTTCCTTTCTACTTTCTCTCTCCTCTTGCGCGACGGAGCAACATGTCACGATTTCGCTACACTTTTTCGTTTTCGCGGACGGAGCAACATGTCACGATTTCGCTACACTTTTTCATTTTCCGCAATGACGGAGCGACATGTCGCGATATCGCGACAACTTTCGGCCGCGACAGAGCGACATGTCGCGATATCGCGACAACTTTTTTCCTTAGTGAAATTTTTGCCTTTTTCTTTGATTTTCTTAGCATCTGGGTCACTGTTTTCTTCTTTGAAAGCATGCAAAAAGGTGGGCCCCCAATTTTGGGGTGTGTTGTGGATTAGCCACAACAAATGGCGACTTCGCTGTCAAATGCTCCAGAGCATTTTGGTGAGAACCCAACCTGAAATATACAAGCTTAGATACAGGCGTCAAGACATAAAAGATAAACAAATACCGACAGATCGAAAGTACATGAAACATCGGAATCATTAGTATTAGCTCGGTGTGTGCTATTTGTTTTCATTCCATATCGCTTGAACTTGATCAACATTCCATTGTCAGTTTTACATGCATGCATATGTGAGACTGTGAATGATTTGTGTAACCTAATAAATATGCTTAGAGATTTTGCTTTTACAAATGCATAGACCTTCTAATATCATACACAAATATTCAAGATTATCAAACCCTCTTAGGATCAACCATGTGTATAATGAATTGTTTTATTAGATCCCAAAGTTGGTTATGAGTCACTACTATCTTGAACCCATGTGTAAGTGAAAGTGAAATCGGAGCTTTGGGAAATCAGACTCCCAACCTAATCGAGATGAGAGTTTAACCCTATTCTTACTACTCTGATTTGGAATTCATTACCTCACTTTGAGCAAAATAATTTAACCAATTATGGAAGAAATGGTCATGCTAGTCTAACCCTTTGAACAGTCAGTGGTCTTGTTTTTTTAGACAAGACATGTTGTCATGCATGGGCATACCTAACCCCATAATCCATGACTTAACTTCATTTCTTTGGACCTTGGGGATGACTACCCATCCTTTGCAGAGGACAAGTAGTACGATCCTTCCAATCCAATATAAAGATGAGATGGGAAAAATTAATTTTTACTTCTTGGATCTTGGGGATGACTACCCATCCTTGCTAGGGACATGTAGTACGATCCTTCCAATCCAAGTTTTAGATGAAAATGGAGAATATTAATTTTATTACTTGGACCTTGGGGATGACTACCCATCCTTTGCAGAGGACAAGTAGTACGATCCTTCCAATCCAAGCTTTATCATGAAATGAGACATAGGAGCTTTGGGGAATCGGATTCTCAACCTAGGCGAGATGAGAATTATGCCCTATCCTTACTACTCCATGTAGGTCAAATCAAAGTTTTGGGGAGTTGGATCCTCAACCTAAGTTCGATGAGGACTTAACCCTATCCTTACTACTCTGATTTTAGGCTTTAAGCTTAATGGAAGTGGTAAAAACCACTGTTTTAAGGATCATGTTGCATAATAGGATAGACATGAAATATTTCTTTCGCTTGACCTTTTCTTCCAAGCAAGGTTTTGATCATTTTGCTCAAGATCCTTTTTAATGTGTATAAAATGTGCTTGGTTCTAGATATCTCGGGGCTCAGTTTCCAACCTTAGGATTTTTTATTTATGTTGTAGCATAACCCTAAGAGGATTTGACACACTTTAATGATTTGTATCTGAAATGCATATGCAACTAAGATGGCATGTATATGCAAAGTGAGATGTAATATGAATGCATTGCCCTTTGAATTGCAGATGAAGTATTGCCATAATTTGTAAAACCGACTACTTCATGCATCACAAGCCTCAAACGATATTATTTAACTGTTTGTGTTACATGTGGAGCTTTTACAACATAATTCCAATGTTTCATATTTTCCCGATCTTAGGCATGAGTTAACATTTCAAACTTTTATTCTTTTTTTTTTTTTTTAAGAAAATAAAACATGTCAAATAAACACACCACCTAAACGTCCAACCTGCACACACAAAAGAAACAAAGCACGACATTAATACAAAACCTAAACATGTCAAACAAACACACAACTTAAATATCAAATCTGCACACACAAAAGAAACAAAGCATGGCATAATTACATATAATACAAAACCCAACCGCTTCAAGCCTGGAAATAGTGTTTCAAGTGCAACCCATTGACAGGTAATGCCAAATCCTTTCCATCCAAGGTTCTTAGTCTAAAACTGTTTTCCCCTAGGACTTCTGAAATCTGGTACGGACCCAACCATAAGTAGTCAAACTTATCATGATCCCCTTTCTTCTCATGTCTTTTATCCCATAACAACACTAGATCTGATATTTTAAAAGCCTTGGCTCTAGACTTTTTGTCAAACCATATTTTTACTACATCCTGGTGTTTACTAAAATGAAGCATAGCCTCATCCCTTTTTTCATCCAGATGCATTAATTGTGTTAGTCTAGACTCAAGTTTATCATCAGTTCCAAAATAATCTTTCATGAAATGCAGTGTTTGTAACTTGAGATTTGTAGGAAAAATGGGATCTTGTCCATAAACCAGATGGTAAGGAGATGTTCCTATTGATCCTTTGACTCTGATTCTGTCAGCCCAAAGAGCCAACTTAAGTTTGTTATGCCAATCTCTAGGATTTCTTTCCAACAATTTTTTTATGACGCATAACAAATTCTTGTTAGAAGATTCAGCCAATCCATTGCCTTGCGGATAATAATTGGAAGAGAATTTTAAACTCACACCGTTGTCAAATGCCCAATTAGCAAATTCCAAAGAGGAAAAAGCTGAACCATTATCACTTACAATGGAGTTAGGCATCCCAAACCGAGTGACAATATTATCCTCTAAGAATTTAATAACAACCTCCGAAGTAGCATTCTTTGTGGGGATAGCTTCAGTCCACCTTGTGCAATAATCCGTAGTCGTCGTAATGTATTTGTGGGAATCGGATGAATTGGGACTGATAATCCCAACAAAATCCAGGCCCCATTGCGCAAAAGGTCTAGACTCAATTACGGATTGTAAAGGCATGGAAGCACCCCTGTCTCTATTGGCTGCAGTTTGACATGTATGACATGACCTCACATGAGTATGGGCATCTTTGAACAGTCGAGGCCAATAATAACCGGCTCTAAGGATTTGATGGGCTATGGCATTAGCGGACCCATGTCCTGTCCCATGTTTACCATGAAATTCCTCGAGTATTTGCACTGCCTCTTTTTGATCAACACAACGAAGGTAAATACCTTCATGGTTTTTCTTGTATAACGTGCCGGATCTAATTAGGAAATTAGCAGACTTCAAGCGCAAGGCTCTTCGTTGAGTAGAATTCAAATGCGGTGGACATTTACCATTTAGTAGAAAATACACCACATCCGCATACCACTCATCTTTGGTTATATCTGCGACTTCATAATGTTGACATGAAATTGCGAGATCCTTTTCTGCTATAGCCTTAACCAACCCTTGTCCCCGCACTATCTTCATGGATTGAATCTCCAGATCAAACTCTTGCAAAGTTGAAATCCACTTACCTCGCCTTTCACCTAATTCATTCTGTATGAACATGGCTTTGACTGCAGGATCCGGGACTATAGCAAACACCCTACTGTGGACTATGTAATGCCTGAATTTTTTAACGGTCTTGACTAGAGCATACATTTGCTTGTCCAAGATGGAGTATCTCAGCTTCGCATCTTTGAGAGGACTACTCAGGAAGGCAATAGGATTTTCAATGTTGCCTTCACTCTTCTGAGTTAAAACACTCGCAAAGGAGTGATCTGAAGCAAATGTGTAAATATAGAAAGGCTTCGTATAATCGGGACTCACTAAAATCGGGGCTTTAGAAATCGCGTCCTTGATATTTTTGAAAGCATCTCTATTTTCATCTATCCACTTGATCTGGACCTCTTTCTTTAACATGTCGTTCAAAGGCTTTGCTATTTCTGCAAAATCTGCAATAAATTTTCTGACGAAATTGATCTTCCCAAAAAATGATCTCAACCCCTTTTTGTTGTTGGGACAAGGAATCTGTTGTATGGCCTCTATTCTTTCAGGGTCAATGGAAATTCCATCCTTAGATATCACATGTCCCAATAGTTTTCCTTTCGTTACCCCGAAAATGCACTTCTTTGGGTTGAGAGAAATGCCATGTTCCCTGCATCTTTGAAAGACTTTCTTTAGATCCCTGACGTGGTTTTCCCTGTTCTTAGAAAAGACAGGAATGTCATCTACATAGACGATGATGCACTTACCTATGAGCCCCTTAAAAGCAAAGTCCATAGCTCGTTGGAATGTGGCACCCGCGTTCAATAGTCCGAAAGGCATTCTCTTGTATGCAAAGGTGCCCCACCTTGTGGTGAAAGCGCTTTTCATCCTATCACTAGGATGGATAAGGACCTGATTATATCCCGAATAACCATCCAGGAATGACATCATCTCCGACCCATTTACCTTTTGGAGTATTTCATCAATGGTGGGTAACGGGTAGTTGTCCTTTTGTGAGGCTTTATTAAGATTTCTAAAATCGATACATAACCTTATTTCTCCACTCTTTTTCCTCACGGGGACCAGGTTAGCAACCCATGTGGAATGTCTAACAGGAAAGATGATCTTAGCTTCTAACAGTCACTTTACCTCTTTCTCTATCAAGGGTTCTAATAATGGATTGACTCGCCTTTGTCTTTGCCTGAAGGGTTTGGAGTCTGGTTTCAACGGAATCGTATGCATTATGACATTCTGATCATAGGTTTTCAGCTCCTTATAACTCCAAGCTATGCAGTCTATGTATTCCTTTAATGTATTGGCAATGGAATCTTTCTCCTGCTTGGTACATGCTTTTGCTATGAATACTTCTCGAGGGTTTTCTGCACTTCCAATGTTAACCAAGTCACAGGCTTCTCTGGGAGGTGGAACCTTTTTACCTTCTCTTGGTTGGTATCCGATATCGAAAGTTTTTTCTAATGAAGCCATCTCATCTGGCATCTTATTACATTTTCCAATAATTTTTTCTTCCAAATCTGCCTCCTCTAAATCCCTCTCATCTTCATCTATAACCTCGCTTTTCAAATATACCAGAATTAGTGACAAAATGGAATATGTGCCTGTCACTATCAAACACTTGGAAATTCGTGACATTATCTGGTATCGAGGGACAAGGGACCAGTTCTATGGAGAATTTCTTGCATTTCTTATGGTCCACTGGTTTCAACATACTCGCAGCTACGGCTAGAGAGTCTGCCAGATGATTGCCTTTTCTAGAGATCAAAGATATGTTAAAGGCATCAAACTCATCTATTAAATCTCTAACCCTGGTTCTGTAAAGTCTGAGCCGCTTGTTCTTACATACGTATTGTCCCTTCACTTGTTTTACCACCAGCTCCGAATCACCAAGGACCTTGATACACTTAACTTTCTTTCGAAGGGCCAATTGAAGTCCGAGAATCAAGGCCTCATATTCTGCCATATTGTTGGTGGCAGGGAACTGTAGTCTATATGCAGCGAACATAGGCTCTCTGTCTGAACATGATAATTCAATACCGGCTCCCGCTCCTTGTCTGGACTTGGATCCATCAAATCTTAAAGTCCAAATGTCCTGATGTCCTTCAGTAACGTTGCACCCAATCCTTTCATTTTGGGAACTTTCAGGTGTTTCTATGTCCAAACAATATGCTCCCAATTCCGCTTCAATGTATTGGATCTCATTCGGTTTGTTGTACTCTGTGATCATCTCCTTGAGCCTAGGTTCACTATCAATCCGAATTTGGTTGGCCACTCCCCTCCACGGCAACCACATATGTGAAGAATCTATCACAATGTAACCGTTTAGGTTTTTACTCCAATCTCTTCCCAAAACCATGCCATATTTGATAGGAATGTCGAGCACCAATATGTCTATGTGATGTTGAACCCTGGGTTCTGAATTGACTTGAATAAGAACATCACCCAATTCTCCCACTGCCTCCATGGTTGATCTATCCAGCTGCACCACCCTGCTTCTAGAAGGTTTTGGTGTAAGTCCCAATTTTTTATAGATTTCTAGGGGCATAATGGTAGCCGAGGCCCCTGAATCTATTAAGCAATTGTGCAGGTTTTTACCTGCAATTCTAATGGTTATCAAAAAAGGAGGTATATCTCATTTTTCCTTTTTTAAAACCAATCGGGACTCAACACTTTTAGCTTCATGAACTTGGGCAGGTGGATCTAAACTTTTTGGTGGACTTACTTCTTGGCCTAATAATCGGGACATATCATACATTGAGACATTGGCCTTAGTTTTCTTCATGTCTTCCACCAAGTCATAAGTGGGTTTTTTTGAATTTGACATGTTTTGCACCATCTTAGACTTTTCCACCATGGATGGAGGAGAGGGATTGACATCTCCTTTGAAATCAGGAGGGAGTAATTGGTTGTTTGGAGGAGTAGAGGAAGTTTTGGGCTCCTTAGAACTCCTAGTGTAATACTTGTGATTTCCTTTCCCAAAACGTTTGTTGGCATGAACTTCCAATGTTTCTTCATCTTCGTTTCCAAAAAATTCCACATCCTCCTCTTCTTCACTTTCTTGGGAATGTATAACCTCAGTCAATATAGACTCATGCTTCCCGTGGCCACAGTGCATACAATCATTGTCACAAGGTCCCGATTCTCCAAAATCTTTCGAGACATCTGCCTGATTGGCTACGGGATTGGGTACTCGCCCATTATTCGGCTGCGTGTTGTATGTTCCTTTTCCTCTATGGTTATGAGGCCGGTTATGACCCATGGCTTGGTCCACCTTTTTATTGACATTTCCCACCGTAACCAAAACTTTGGCCAAGGTTTCCTTCATGTTTTCTATGGCGGATTCGGACCCTTGTGGTTGAGGCACTGTAATTCCGGGTCCAGTTGTGTTTGCTGCATTAGCCACCTCTGGAATAGGTACAATGGCTTGGGTCTGGGCAGGTGGATTCCATCCTGGATTCACACTTTGAATCGGAGTGATTTTTGGGTAAGTCATTGGGCTTGGCATGCTAATCGGAGCAAACCCCGGCATGGTCAACAAATTACTGCCCATGCCGAACCCAGGCAAACCCATCGGGCTATTTTGAATTAATCCCTGCGTTTGAACGGAGGCATTAGGATAACTTGGAAATGACGCCACTTGGGTGGGTGTTTGGAAATTGTTCATCATAGGAACCCGTGGTGCCATTAACTGGTTCATCATGGCAAATTGACTGTATGGACCATATTGTCCCATCCCAGTCAATTGAGACAATCCTGCTCCTGGCAGGTTCATTTGTTGTTCGAGAGTCATTGTCTCTGCATAGGCTAAAGGAAGCGTTGTAACTTGAGGATTCCTTCTAGTCAACAAAGACGTTAAAGGATCTAAGGCTCCGAAATATAATTGCAAGGCGACCGCAGGATCTACCGCAAAGTGACGAGTCAGATTCGTGTATAGTTTTTGGAACCTCTGGTTGAATGTTCGTATGGGCTCATTGGGTAATCTTTTGCATGATACGAACAAATTGTAGATTATGGAGGGATCCAATAACATTCTAAATTGGCTTATGAAGGCGGTTTCTAATTGGGCCCATGAAGTGATGGACCCTGCTGGAAGATTTCGATACCATTCATTGGCCGTGGGGTCTAGACTAGCAGGGAAAACTCGGCAAGCAACATCCTCGTGAGTAACCCCTTGTCTAAACATATAATCCTTGTAGATTTGGACATGATCTTCTACTGTTGTGGGACCATCGTGCAAGAATTTGGGTAATCCCCTTTCAATGTTTCTAGGCAAGTCATGGACTGCCCCAGGAATATCTAAGGGGGAACTTTGCGCACCATACCAAAGGGCAGGTGGTTGTTGTTGTTGTTGTTGTTGGGCCATGTTGTTCAAAGGTGTTAACCCTATGGGAACAATGGAAACGCTTGGAACTATGGAGACAGATACACCTGGTGTTACTGTCGCACTTGAAATTAAGGGCTCAGGCCCGCTAGACGTACTTGAGTCTAAAGAAATCCCTAACTCAAGTATACTGGGTGGTATTTCGATCTCTAATGTTTTGTTTTTCGGCTTCCTAGCAGTGGGAGAAAGGCTTTGGAAAATAGTTTCCCCTGTGGTTTTGGACCTAGTAGCTATGTACTCAGGTTGGGCCAGCTTGGAAACTCTAGAACTCAAAAGACTTCTCTCAACTTACTTGCAAAATACAGTATCTAAATGTTATACCTGCAAGCACAATAGGTGGAAACAAAACTACCCACGTTAATTGTTAGAACAAATCATAATCACAAAGCAATAAAGAAGGCCCTCCTTCTAGCGCCAAAATGTTGAGTGAATATTTTGTCCTTTTACAAAATGAACACACAACTAGAGTCTCTGACAGGAAACTCTTTCTTGCAAAGAAAATTTGTTATTTTAATTTCTCCAAGTTTCTTGTGAACAAACATTCATATGCATATAACCAATTAAGACCTAATGCAAATAAATGAATGTAATCTAGAATAACTTAAATCCTACAAGTAACTGTTAACAAGGGGCCTTTGATGATTCACAACAAACTTTGTAACCCTAATCTGTTAAAATAACCAACCGCATAAAGCAAAAGAAAGAACAAAAAATCCCTTTCTTCTTTTATGCTCTTGAAATTAATGAAACCCTCCCGAAAATAAATTAGCAACCTCTTTTATCTTCTGGCTTAAAGAAAGATTTTAAATGAGAAAATGCGTGGTATAGGCCACTTCATTTTAAGCTCCGTGCCTTTAGCATGAGGTTCATTTTACAGTTAATTGGTTCATTTTATCTTTGTTTAAGTGTTCTGCTATTTCTACGTTAGCTTTTGGTGTTAATAAAATTTCGCAAAGTATTCTGGAATGTACCAGAATCCGAAACTCAGATTTTCAAATAAGATTAAAAAATATATCAAAAATTGAAACAGAAATGTTCTTTCTGAGAATCAGCTGGAAAAACTGAAGAAGGACGTTAATCTGGTTAGCAATCTCCTCCCTGCAAAACCCCAAGTTATGAGATGAAGCTCTAAAACAACCTGACCTAACAGACTTGTAATAAAACACAGTCAAATCAAATCAGATGCTAGACTCTAAGGAAATAAATAATTTGCATCATTCTATCATTCACCTATCGCAACCCACATTATGGTGTAAACGAATAGATACAAAACAAAATAATGCAAAGGAAAGATATACAAAAATAACAGTAGTCTTAGCCTTCAATCTCCTTTTGGTTTCACACACAAAAGTTACTCTTGCCAAATAAACTCCTTTATTCAATAAAAATAATGCTTTCTGTTTACAATTTCTAGCCCCTGTATCTACATTCGCTTCTACTTTTAAACTTTCTATTGCGGCTCTTGGTTTCCCTCTACGACGCTTCGTTTCATTTCCCATAATGCTTCGTTTCATTTTCCCGCTTCTTTGATGCTTTGACCTTTCGCTCGAACCTGAAACGTTTGGTCTTCTCTGCTAAATGTAACTGTCGATCTGAAGCGTTACCATGACCCTCATGCCTTTCTGCCACGTGTTCAGCACTTTTCTGTATGTTCTGTAATGGCCCCATGTGAATCATGACGTTTTTATGCATGCAGCTTTGCTTCCTTGCTTTCATCGCGAAAACGCGACATGTCGCGATATCGCGACATTTTTCTGCCAGCAGCCTTGCCAATGCAACCTGTCACGAAATCGTGACGTTTTTCATCTCCGTACGCTTCGGCCGCAACCTGTCGTGAAATCGCTACCATTTTCTGTTTTGGGCCATCTCGTCGCAACCTGTCGTGAAATCGCTACCATTTTTTTTGGCCATCTCGTCGCAACCTGTCGTGAAATCGCTACCATTTTCTCTGCATGGTCTTCACTTTCTGTCGTGATTTCGCGACGTCTTTGTCTGGCTGGAACGTTTCGCCAAAAGTTGCGCGAAATCGCTACGCCTTTGTGCCTTAGACTCTTTTCATTCACCCGCGAGTCATGAGTTGTACGAACGACTTTTGACGATTATGCGCTTTGTCTCGATTTTTGGATTTGCTGCTGTGGGCCTTATTGCCTTTGGCTTAGTTTTGTCATGATTTCGTGACCATTTTATACTTTATGCCTTCTGCCCGTTTTCAAGCCACGAAAATCAAACACGTCACGATTTCACGACGGTTCCGCCCACCTGCTGCCGTTGACTGCGTTGACCATGATTTTGTGACATGTCACGATTTCGCTACGCTTTCCGTCGATTTCGCTCTTTTCCATTCTACCTTTCTCTCTCCTCTCTAGGGCGACGGAGCAACATGTCACGATTTCGCTACACTTTTTCGTTTTCAGCGACGGAGCAACATGTCGCGATTTCGCTACACTTTTTCGTTTTTCGCAGCGACGGAGCGACATGTCGCGATATCGCGACAACTTTCGGCCGCGACAGAGCGACATGTCGCGATATCGCGACAACTTTTTTCCTTAGTGAAATTTTTGCCTTTTTCTTTGATTTTCTTAGCATCTGGGTCACTGTTTTCTTCTTTGAAAGCATGCAAAAAGGTGGGCCCCCAATTTTGGGGTGTGTTGTGGATTAGCCACAACAGGCAACCAGGATAGAAAATTTGTAGATTGGCATGGCTTGAATGACTGACTATAAGAACATTAATCTGCCACCATAACTTAACCACTTATGAGACCAATAATTAATTCTGTCCTTGATACACTCTAGCAAATTCCTCCAAGTGTCTAATTTCAGCTTCTTGAAATACAAGGGGATCCCCAAGTAAACCACAGGGAGAGAAGTCCTAGTGAATCCTGAGATTTCTAAAATTCTGTTCTGAAGCCTTTGCTCCAGATTAAAAAAGACCACTTTGGATTTCCTATCATTAATGACCTATTGAGTAGCCCTGAGATAGACATTAAGAGTATCCCTAATCGTTCTTGCTTCCCTGATGCTGGCCACTCCCATCAAACCAGTGTCATCCACAAACTGTAGGTGCGATAAAACTTCATCCCCCACCCTAATACCCAATAATCTACCTTGTCTTCTCCTCAAGAAAAGTCTGCCAAGACCTTCAGCTAGAATGAGAAAAAGATAAGGGGAACAGGGATCTCCCTGGCGTAGACCCCGAGAAGCTCCAAAATGTTGCGAAGGAAGGCCCTTGATAAGCATAGAGTAAGTCGGGGAAGAGACACAGCTCATGATCCACTCAATCCAGCCCTGAGAGAAGCCGAAGGCTGCCATAATTTTAGCCAGGAAACTCCATTCAACCCTATCATAAGCCTTTGACATGTCCAATTTAATGAACATCCCTTTATTACCATAAGTGTGCATTGAATGGATTGCTTCCTAGGCCACAACCACCCCATCCAGAATCTGTCGTCCCTCAACAAAGCCCCCTTGCTCAGAGGAGATAATGTTGTGAAGAAGAGGTTTTAGGCGCTCAACCATTACCTTTGTGATTATTTTGTACAACACATTACATAAGGCAATAGGCCTATAATCTAAAATATGAACCCCCTCCTCCCATTTTGGAATCAAGGTAATGAACGTGTGGTTTATAGCTTTAAGCATTCTCTTATTTTCTCTGGACTCTTCAACAACGACCCTTACATCTTCCTCTAAGCAGTCCCAGAAAGCCTGAAAGAACTCAATTGGGAAGCCATCTAGACCAGGAGTTTTACCAGTGCTCATTCCAAAGACCACAGTTTTCAATTCATCCCTATCAATGGGTTTGAGGAGGGCCTAATTTTCATCCTCCGAAATAATAGCAGGTATGACAGAAATAACTTCATTTTGGGCCTCTACATCTTGAACCACACTTTCCTTAAAAAGCTTAGAAAAATAATCCATAGCATGGGAATATATACCTAGAAGAGTATCAAAAGAATGACCATTCTCATCTTGAAGGACCTCCATCTTATTCATCTGTCTTCGAGCATAAGCAGTCCGATGAAAGAATTTTGTATTTCTATCCCCTTCTAATAACCAGGAGGTTCTTGCTCTCTGCTTCCAATAGATATCCTCCTGGTTGTCAATGTCCTCAACCGCTGTATGCAAGGCATCATCCTCAACTTTGAGTTGTTCAGTTATTACTCCTTCTCTGAACTGTTTTTGGACCTCATCCCAGCAGGCCACCAACGGAGCTCTTTGGGCCTGGAAGTCAGTTTTATTAGAACGCCTCCAATACTTCAACTGAGTTTTGACATATTGAAGTTGTTTGTGGATTCTGAACATTGCTCTCCCATAAGCTGGGAGGCCTTCTTCCCACCATTGTGGGATTTTCTCTCGAAGTTCTTCTTTACGAAGCCAAAAATTCTCAAATCCGAAAGGTTTGTGTTTGGTGCCCCATCCTAGTCCCGCCTTCCAACGAGAATAGGACAAGTGATCGGAAAGCAGGGCCTGCTAAAATCTAAAAATTGATATTCCATTTTACAAATGCCTCCTCTGAAAGCAGAAAGCGATCTAGCTTCACCTTCCTACTATGTGGCTCTCGCCTTTTATTAGTCCAAGTGAAGTTATTGCCAGGACATTTAATGTCCACTAAGTGCAAAGCCTGGACTTGAGCAATAATGAAACGGTCCCCTGGATCCAAAAGAGGTGTTCCCCCTTCCTGGTCTCTAGAAGATAATTTAGCGTTAAAGTCCCTCGCTATAATCCAGTCTAGATCTTCCCTTGATGCTCGCATTTCATGCACAGCCTTCCACTGCCGCCTCTGACCCTCTAGGTTTTGAGATCCATAAAAGTTGGTGATTAAAATGAATTCCACAGAGACATTATTCCTAAAAAGAGAAGTGATAACACCCCTCCAGGGAAGGTGTTCTATTGCATACCATTCTAGAGAGTTCCACAGAGTAACAATCCCCCCTGAGGCACCTTGGGCAGCCACATCCATATGACCAGCACCCCTCCAAATTTTGTTGACTGTTTTAGACATAAGATCCAAAGACATCTTAGTCTCTTGTAAAAGCAAAAAATCAGTATTGTTATTCTCTAATAATCTTTGAACAATAGATTGATGGGTTCTGTTGTTTAAACCCCTCACATTCCAAGATTGTATAATCATGGGTTACCCTGGGAGCAATAAGAGTCAATTGTCCTCACCGATCCTCCCATGATCAATTTGTCTCCCTGTGCTGCTAGCAGCTCCTTATTGGATCTTCTACCTGCTCCCTAAGAATTGCTATTTTTTGATCTTTTTTCTACCTGGGTTATCCCCAAAGATGGCCTTTCCCCTCGTTCTTCTCTCGCTATCCCCATGCAAACATCCCGAGATACTTGTCTACTCTTGGTTATGGACTACTAAGGCACCGAACACACTAAGCTGTGATACCTCGGAGGGATCAACTACTCGCCGTATGACGGGAGAAGATGAGAGGGGGAGTTGCCCGGGAACAAAAGAAGTTTCCTTGAAACCCTCCAAGCCCTCCATATATTGATCCTCTTCATCAACTAATGACTTAAAAATCTCATACCTATTGGCAGGCCTGAGATGAGATTGCTCCTTTCCCTCCCTTTTCTTTGTCCGTATTTTTCTTCTGGGCTGTTCAAAACCCTCCCTCTGAGCTTCCTGGCCTTGACCGATGCTAATAGGATCTTTATTAGGTGCAACCTTATCCTCTTTAGGCAGGTTTGGCATTCCTGTAGGGGCCTCGATATTGGCATTCATATTAATAGGACAGAAACGGGCCAAATGTCCATGCATGTGACAAACCCTACATCTGAAGGGTAGGGCTCATAGTCCAACTATTGAATCCAGGAAAGACCTGCCAATTCAATTTCCAACTCTGCTCGCAAAGGCTGGCTGAGATCCATCTCCACACATATTCGAGCATACACCGCCATGCTCCCTTCAATAGTGTCTGGCAACACCCAGATGTCTACCAATCAAATTGCCAATCATTGCCAATACCTGCTCACCCCAAAATTCCATTGGAAGAGCATAAAGTTGAATCCACACTGGGACAGCAGCAGGTTCAACACGAGGATCGAATCCTACCCTCCATGGTTGAAAACATAGCCCTGTCGGGCCATGGTTTTTCTTCTCCAACTCGAAGGCCTTATTTTTATCGGCTAGAGTCGAGAACCTGACAATAAAATAACCATTACTAATAAACCACAATGAATACTCACCGTGGGGCTCCTAGTTCTGACGGATCCAAGAATGCAGAAATCTCAGGGAAGGGCGAATACCCATGAACTTGCAGATTAAATCATGGTTAGCTCTATAGAGGACTGACTCTTCAACCATGCTGGGCTCAATGACGATTTTTGGCCTGGATTTGGCCTACGACAAACAACCATTCACATGACGTGCTGAAGACCTAGTCCCAGCAGTCGTGAAGAGCTTTTTATATGCCATCTTTTGGGCTTCGACATTCTTCGGAGGAGAATCTTCTTTAAACAAATCAGCGTAAGAACTGGTACTTCCTGGAAAAGGAGCCGAAGAAGTCCCCATTGGACCCTCCTGGGGCATCAATCGAACCTTCAGATCCACCGTACCCCAAAGACACTTCTGCAAGCTAGCAGAAGCCAGAGATTTTTTGAAAATCTAGAAACCCTAGTTCAGAGAAAAAAATCGCCAGAGCTCATTTTCTCGCCTTTCGAGTCGCTCCGTCCGAATCAAGATGAATATTGAATCAAATGAAGATCATCGAAAACCTTGATGTTGCGTTGAAGATTTTAGTTTTTTCAAAACAGCCACCGGTCACCACGCGAAAGGTCGAGCAATTTGGGTGTAAGACAACTTAATTCGTACCTTAGGAGAAGGTTTAATTTTTTGTGAGGATTTTGACATGGATCCGTGAAGCGTGAATGTTGTTTGCGTCCTCGCGAATGTGGACTGGCTGAAATGTGCCGTGGAAAAAATTTTAATGGTGAATTTGCTCCTTGATCTAGCTCTGATCTAGATGGTATGAAACTAAATGGTGTGGGAAGCAGGATCGTTTTTATATTGAATCGCTTTTTTATTGTAAGGTAGAAAACCCATAATAGACTTAATTTATATATTTGTTCGATGATGCCTTATTATCATATGTGGATTGCATTTAAATACCTAGTCTAATAGTTGTAAGAGTGAAGGGTTGTGACCCTAGAATATAATGAATAAATAATATAAGTAATTAGGACATGTTAGGAGGGTCCTAACAACATAAAGCATGGAGAGGAATGAATTTCTCCTCCCTTCTTGTTACTCCAATCCCATCAAGGTTTCAAAATCTCTTTTGTCATCCGTAGTATTTGGTAGACCGGGGAAAACATCAAACCATGGATTCGATGGAAAGATGATGGTTTTTGAGATGGACTCTTCAACAATTCTATGAACCTCTGGTGGTCCCCTATCTTGACTATCTAGGGAGACCCTTTTTCCCAAATCCCTGGGATGCATGCACCAAAATTCTATAAAAGGGGTATCTCTACAATGGTCGACTTGTTTGCTTGATTGACTAGGGATTGGCATCCTTGGAATTATATCAAGTTTAGGTTCAAACTTACCTTTGCCAATAAGGAAACCTTTGAGGCAATTAAAGCAAATATACCTAATTTTATGCTTCACAAGATCATAGTGCACTCTCAATGTCCTTGGTGGAAGGACTCGCAATGGTATCTAGAGATACCCCTCCTTATTTAGAAGGTTGAATTGGGTTACAAATGACTATCACCGTACTTACCCATGCTTGAAAAACTAAAGGTTTGTTTGGGCCTCTCTTCACCCAGGTATATTCGGGCTCATTGTTTTAACACAACCTGGTATGCTTATCTTGAACCCAAGGCCTTCCGCTTGGTAAATGACTTATCTACATTAGGGTTCCCAACCCACTGTGTCCATTCTACCATGAACTTAAAGATCTTCTTCACCTCTTTTGGAGATGTCATAGGGCTCAAGACACATGGAAGTGATTTTTTTTCTTTTTTTCCAGCTTGTTCTCCCATAGTGGTTCACATGGCAATAGATTCTCCTTGGAAACCCTCCTGTCCTCCCTCTAGTGTTTCTAGAAGTCTGGCACCTATTCAAAATCAACATTTTGTTTTCTCTATGGAAAACCAGAAATGATTCCTTGTTCTCTCATGTGTCTGCTGTTCCATTCTATGGTGTTGTTGATAGGGTCAATATGATTTCTTCCATGCTATTGCAAACTTTAGTGCAGGCCAACAAAGTGGCAATGAAGTTGGCCCATTTGCAGAAATTGGTTAAACACCGAAGGAATGCTCCTTGCATTGTTTTCTTGAATTGGCCATTTCTCTAGCCGTATACATAGAACTTGAGGCAGAATATGGTAGGTTTGGCCATTGAGGTGATTTGTCCTCTATGTCAAGTTGGAACACGCGGTGTAGATGGGAGGTGATGTTTGGAAGATCTTGGTAGATGGAGTAAAAAAAATTAGTTTTTTGAGGCATGTTTGGCCTCCATTTTCTATGAATAGTTAATGACCCATTTGCAAGAATTGATTAGCAAGATTGCTTTTTGCACTAGAGAAATGCTTTCTACATTGTTTTTTGGCATTAACCATTTCTCTGGCCAAATCAGCTTGTGATTGACGATGGTAGGTCTAACCACTAAGATGATTCATCTTCTACATCAAGTTAAAACATGTGTTGCAAGCAAGATGTGATGACTAAGAGCAATCTACTGAAAACAGGCCTCCACAATCTTGATAGATATTATAAAATCATATAATATTTTGAAGCATGTTTGACTTCTTTTTTTATGGATAAGTATTGACTATTTAGAGGTGTGCAGATACATCTATTTTTTGTTGCTTATAAAATAAAATATTTTAATTTGAATAATATTAAAAAAAAAAACTTACTACTTCCTCACACCAAGAAAAAAAGAAGACTAACCTATATGCATATTTGTTTTTTTTTTTAATTAAAACCTGATTTCTTCAATCACTTTAATAAAAAATTTATATTTTGATACTAATCTGAAAGCTATATAACCTTTGTTTTTCTTAAAATTATATTTATTACTATGTAATAAACGAATTGCTATAATACAATATTTTAATAAAGTTAATGCCCCTAAAAGCAGTAATTGTTTGCGCGTGAGCTTGTAAAATCCACGCGTGGGCATAATTACAACAAAGTTACGCAAAAGAAGGGGAAAAATAATTTTTTTTATATTAAATAAAAAAAATGATACTTAAATATACAAGCGTAATATTTTGTTATATATTGTATGTGTTAAATCAAGTAAATTTTATTTATGGTATATGTTCTAATTTTTAATATATAATTTTGAATCAATTTTAATAATTTTTTAATTAATAATATAATTTGTTTTTAAAGGTTAGGTGGATGGGTAAGAAGTTAGGTATTGGGCATGTTTAATTTGGGCAAACGTAGTAGTCTAACCTTAGTCCACTGAGTGTGAGTCAGCTTGATGGTAGGCAAATGTAATAGTCTGACCTCTGACCTTAGTCCACTGAATGTGCACCAACTTGATGGCAGGCAAATGTAATAGTCTGACCTGATTCCGCTAATGTGCACCAACTTGATGACGGACGATACCAACCCCAAGCCATTGAGGATCTCCCTTCCTCGCTCGTGTTTACCAAAGCTAGGTGAAGTTATAATTGTAACACCATCATTTAGAAACTCAACAATAATTCATCTGTTAATGTATGGCCAATTTGCTTCTTATTATAATGAAGTGCGGACGTGAGCAAGAGTTTCATGGTACCCAATATGAAGTGAGGATAGGGATGGATGACATTGTCAGTTACAACATTATTTCTCACAACGACCACGTGAAATTAAAATTGACCATCAATGGCGACTTTCTATCTGATGATTTTGAGAGGCCCCATTATAAAAATATGGAATTCCTATTTGATACGCTTGTTGGCCATTACCTACCTAAACCTAATACGGAATTTCTATTTTATTGTTGGTCTTACTGGTCACCTACCTAAACCTAGTGCCGCGTAAAGAATCTGTTTACTGGTCAACCTATATTTTTTTTACTATGCGCAGAACATTCTCCTTCGTGTGAGCGTATGGAACACGCTTTCAGTCCACGTTTGAATAGTGTACATCATAAATATAATAATAATATAAGGGGCGAGGTTTTTAGTGTACATCATAAATATAATAATATAAGGGGCAAGGTTTTTTTAAGTTTGGTAGCTACGTAGAGCTTTGGTTGGCGAGCCGCCATTTTCGCGAGGAGCTTGGAGGAATTTATGCGGACTCAGACACAGTTGATTTGGAAATTTAGATTAGGTCAGTTTAAGGTTTTTTTGGTTGTTTATTTTTTAAGGTATTCATTGTAAGGCAAGGTGGAGGAATATCTTATACTTCTGCAGTAGTTGTGGCAAAAAAGAAATTGTTAAACATATCTTTTGGGATTGCAGTGTAGCAAGGAATGTTTGGAAAAGATTGAAGTGGACCTATTATCCTAATCCTAGATGATAGGTGGAGTTGGAAACTAGTTTTTTTGGGAGATGTCTTTTGCTGCCCTCAACATATTAGGGGGGTGTGGACTGTTATCAGAGCACGACTTTGTATGTTATTTGGAATGCGAGATGTAGTTTAGTTTTTCAAGATAAAGTTATTCTTGCTTTTAGGATTGTGTCCAATGTTGTTATTGATATTCAGTTCCAATGGAGAGCCTTTAAAAGGCTTATTATTAAATGCTCAAGATAAGTAAGATGGTTGGATGTCCTTTAACAAATTTTTGTAATATGCTACGATGTCTTGTATTTTGATTTTTTTGTATTAATATAAACAATATTAAAAAATTAAAAATTAAAACAAGTAGTCGGAGAGTCAGTTATGGTGTGCCCGAGACGACACCATCCCTACTAATCTTGAACTTGAGCTGTCAAAGGAACTCTACTCTACGTTTCTAAGCAATTGATGATGGAAATATTAATTGTCCTAAGATTCTATGAAATTATATTAATTCAAATAATTAAAATGTGGATTTGTAATGAAAAGAATTAAATTTTAAACTTAGTTAGATTTATTAAAATATTATATATATATATATATATATATATATTTTATTTAATTTAAGAATCTTTTAAGATCTTTTTATATTCTTGTAATTTTTTATTTTGTTTTAAAAAAAACATAGAGAAAATTAGGGCATCGGTTAGGTAGATAAAGTGCTTTTTGGTTGTAGAATTGAAGCCAAGATTGTTGTCTCAAGAGGGTTTAATGGGGACACCTCCAGACCCTCTTTCAGATAGACAGAGTTCTTTTGTAGATTTGTTGAAGATAAAATCTTCAACGAAATCTGAAGAAGCACAAAAAAATTGCACTAAAAATGCTCTTTACGATTGATAGAAAAATTTGATATCTCAAAGAGTGAATGGATGTTTGCCACAATTAGAATCAAGGCCAAATATTGTCATTGAGCACAGGATGGTAGAAGAAAGAATTTTATATAGAGCCAATCATGATTTGATCTATAAATTCATGGATTTGCCCTACCCTAATTTTTTTGCATTCCTAGGTTTCGTAAAACTAGGAGCCTCTTGGTGAGTATTCTTTGTGGTTTATTAGTAATGGATATTTTATTGTTAGTTTTTCCTCACTTGTCGACAAAAATAGGGATTTCAAATCGAAAAAGAGGAATCATGGTTCGATAGGATTATTTGTTCAACCCTAGAGAGTGGGATTTGATCCCCAAATTGAACCCACTACTATCTCGGTTTGGATCCATTTGTATGCACTTCCAATGGAGTTCTAGAGTGAGCAGGTATTGGAAATCATCGGTAATTCCTTTGGAAGATATTTGGGTGTTTATAGAGACACAATGAAAGGAAACACAACCATTTATGCTAGATTATGCGTGGAAATGGATCTCAGCCAGCCTTTGTTGGTAAAGGTTGAACTTGAACTTGTAGGACTATCTTGGATTCAACAATTGGACTATAAGGTGTTGCCATTCAGGTGTAGAATTTACCATAAATATGGGTATTTGGCCCGATCCTATCCAAACAATATGAACACAAAAATGGAGGCTCCTCTAGGAATGTTGAATCTTCCTAAGGAGGGTAAGTCAAAAATCAATAAAGAAACAATTAATATTTCTCAGGGTGCAAAAGCACAGGGAGATGGTTTTGAACAACCCAAAAAGGAGAAGGTAAAATAAAAAATATGGCAAAGAGCAAACCCAACTCAAGCCCTCAAATAGGTATGAGATATTCAAGACACTAGTGGACTAGGAAGAAGAACAATTCATGGAAGGAGTGGATGGGAATAATGAAAACAATAACAACCATATTCAAGCCCCTCTTTCACCTCGTGCTATCCTAGAGCAAGTAATAGAGTGCAATGAGTAGCCACAATCAAATATTGCAAGGGCATTGATTGTGCATAACAAAGAGCAACTGATAATAAAGGATGTCATCATGGGTATGGCAAAAAAGAATAGAGAAAATCCAACTCTATGGATAACTCAAGTGGCAAAGAGATCAAAGAATATCAACTCCCAAAAAGCGGGTAGAAAATCAAATAAGGAATTGATAGCAGTTTAAGGAGACAAATTGATCACTAGGGGATTATTGAGGCCAATAGACTCTTCTTGGTCTCAAGGTAACCAATGATTATACAATCACGGATTATTAGGGGTTTAAACAGTAGCACCCATCAATCTGGTGTTCGAAGACTCTTAGAAAAAAAAAAGTAAAACATATTTTTTAATTATCTAGGAGACAAAAATGTCATTGAATATTACGTATAAAATAGTAAATAGACTTTGGAGGGATGTTGGTCATATGGAAGTGGCTACCCAAGGGGATTTAGGGGCGATAGTTAACTTTTGCAACACTCTTGAACAGACAACAATACAACATATAGCTTGGAGGGTTGTCCTCACATCACATTTTAGGAACAATGTGAAAGTTAAGTAGGTTTTAATCACAAATTTTTATGGGGCTCAAAACCTAGATGGTCAGATTCGTCAATGGAAAGTGATGCATAATATGAGAGTCTCGAGGGAGGAGTTATATTGGATTGTTTTTGGGGATTTTAATGCTAAATTATCATCTAGAAACAGGAAGGGGGAACCTAATTTTGGATCCAAGGGATCGACTCATGATTGCCCAGGTCCATGCATTACACTTGATGGATATTAAATGTCTTAGAACCAACTATACTTGAACTAATAAGAGGAGGGAGCCACATAGTAGGAAGGTGAAGTTAGACTATTTTTTAATTTTAGAGGAGGCGTTTGTGAAATGGAATCTAAAATTTTAGATTTTGGAGGGTCCAATTTCAAATCACTTCCCCATTTTATTGGAAGGGGGGATCAAGACAAGGCAACATCACAAACCATTCAAATTTGAAAACTTTTGGTTACAAAAAGAGGAACTTCAAAATAAAATTCCATAGTGGTGGGAAGAGGGATGCCCGACATATGGGACAACAATGTTTAGATTCCACAAGCAGCTTCATTATGTCAAGGATCAACTAAAATAATGCATGTGAGCTAGTATGATGAACTTCCAGGTCCAAAGAGCTCCATTAGTGGATAAATAGGATGAGGTTCAAAAACACTTTAAGGAAGGAACAATTACAGAGTAGCTCAAAGAAGAGGATGATGCATTACATAAAGCGGTTTATGTCATTGACAACCAAGAGGAGATCTACTAAAAATAGAGAACAAGAACCACTTGGTTATTGGAAGGTGATGAAAACACCAATTTTTCCATTGGGTTGCTTGTGCTAGGAGAAAGACGAACAAGATGGAATCTCTTCAAGATGAGAACATACACTCCTTTGATACAATCCCAGGTATGCATTTCCATTCAATGGATTATTTTGCTAAATTGTTTAAGGAAAGTATGGTGCAAGATGAAGAGGCTCAAAAAGTTCTTGTTGTAATACCCTCTATTATCTTTGAAGAAGAAAATCGAGCCCTGTGCATTTTAAGAAATTGAAAATAGATATTTGGATTTCTATCTATTTTCAATTTCTTTAGTTCCTCTCTATCAATATATTTTAAGAAATTTTAAGAGATATTGGGATTCATGAGGACTTATCTCTCAGTGGTATATTTGGGGTCCATATGCATTTTAAGAAATTGAAGATAGATATTTGGAAGAATATTTTGAATTGTATCAAAGAAAAAATTAATCGTTGGTCTCACAAATGATTAAGATTTGGGGGTAGATTAACTTTTTTGCAATCAGTCATTCAAGCCATGCCAATTTATAATTTTTCTATCCTTGATGCCCCACATACCATATGGAAAGAGTTAGACAAGATGAATAATACCATATTTTATAATTATATAAATTAAGTTTATCATTATTAATTAAAGTTATTTATAAATATAATAATACTTTAGATAATATTTATAATTAATTATAGTTAAATGTATATTTACAAGTTTTAAAAATAAAACTATTTAATAATATTTAAGAAACTAAAATTTAAATCTTGGTAAAAAATTTACATTATATACAAATTGTTTGTTTTTTATATACATAGAAAAAGAGTTGTACTCAAGTCCTCTACTCTTGACAAATCACAACTCTCTCCTTTAGAGCTTGAGACTTTAAAAACATAATCAATTCTTATCTCAATCGAGTTGTTATAACTAGATACCTACATCTTTTTCACATAAGTTTCAATTCTTGATTTTTATTTTTGAATCTTCTTCAAATTTCTTTGCAATTACAAATATTCCAAAATTAAGCATCTTTCTACTTGGTGTTTTCTTTCAGCAACCTTCACAATACCAAAAATTCACCTCTAGTTTCTACACATTGCATCTTATTAGAGTAATTTCTAAAACTCTGCACTATCATAGTCTACTTTACTAGATCTGAACTACTAGTTTCCTTCTTGAAGCATAAGCAAATTCTACTTTACGATATTTTGACTGTTAATTTCTTTCTTGAATCATAAGTACAACCACAATAATTGTAAAAAATATTTTATATGAAATCACATTAATGTTATCAAATACAATAAATATTACTAATGGAAAACATAAAATTAAATCATCTTAATCATTATAATATTAACTTCACTTTACAATCCTCTAACCATGGAAAAAAGAATTTAGCTTCACTTTCCAATCCTTCATTAAAACCTCTCTATTGGCTAGAATTTAACTTCACTTCACAATCTTCTATTGAAACCCCTCTATTGGCTAGCCTATGTGCACATTTGTTTTCTTGTCAGCTTAGCTAGACTTACTACTTCTTTTAATCATGGAAAAGAGAATTTAACTTCACTTCACAATCCTCTACCTATGGAAAATATAATTTAACTTCACTTCACAATCCTCTATTAAAACTCCACTATTGGCTAGTATATATGCACATTTATTTCCTTCCCTTAACGTATGTGTAAACCTAATTTTTTAAAACATTGTAACAAGATTAATATTTTCACAATGATCTCTTATATATTCCATGGAGCCTTTTCTTTCCTTAAATTTACATCTATTACTTTATAACAAACACATTATTTTTTTTGGTAAAAAGGATTAATAAATTAAATTAGTTGAAAATCAGATTACATCTCCTGCCTTTCCAGGATTGAAGGCTTTTAAGCCAAGTTTTAACAGAGGATGTGGGACTATTCTCCCTCACATCTAATCTACTACAACTATCTATGCAAAAAAGAGTAACCATGTAAAGCAAGGATATATAAATCTAGATACAACAAGCAATACTATCATCAATGGTAAGAATGGAAAAAAGAGCTTCCCTGGTCCACTGAGGCCACCATCTAGGAGGATATCCATAGCAAGTGAAGTCTCCTCGATCAAGAGCCCAGTTAGCCATCGCATCTGCCACCCTGTTCTGATCTCTAAAGATGTGTATGAACTCCACTGTCTCAAAGCGTTGTTGGGTCATTTGTATTTGCTCAAGTATTCTTTGTATTCTCCAATCTTTATTCTTTTGCTTGCCTGGTCCTTTTAAGTGGTTAATCATAATTTGGGAGTCTGATTCCACCTGAATTTTCCTCCACCCCACCTTCAGAGCCTCCTGTAATCCCCTTAAGATGGCATATCCCTCTGCCAGGTTATTGGATAAGATACCTAGGTTTTTTGTGAAGATAAAAGTAAGGGCACCATTCGAGAGGCGACCTATTCCCCCATACTCACTCTTCCTAGATTTCCCCTTGAGGCTCCATCCGTATTAATCTTACCTAGTCCCTTTGGAGGAGGTTTCCAATTCCTAGTTCTGATTACTTGTGCATGATTTGGGGTTACCCTTTTTTATGTGACCACCATTGGAGACACTTGTAATCTAGATATTATCTGAATCCACTTTTGGTTAGGATTTTGGGGCTCTTTTAATAGGTATTGGATTGACTCCCTCATATTGGCTATGATCCTTTGCTAGACAAAGTGGTTGTCTCTGTATTCCTAGTTGAAGATACAATTATTTCTCTCCTTCCACAAATTCCATAGAAGGAGAGTCATCCCCACCCAAAAATTTGCTGAGTGGGTTGGTCCATTTCCTCCCATTTAGGCCACTCCCTCCAAAGTTGTTCTATAGAAGATATCTCAGACCAACGAATGCCTAGCAAAGTTGCCATCTGTTTCCATAGTTTGATTGTGATGGGGCATTCTATAAAAAGGTGAGAGATCATTTCCTCATTCTCCCAACACATCTCACATCTAAAAGGCCCATGCATCCCTCTTTTCATCAATTGTTCCCCTATTAGCACCCTTCTATGAAGTAGAATCCAAATGAAGAATCTAACTTTGGGCCAAAGGTTCTATGCCCACAACTATATGAATATATCACTTAATGGGCTTGGGGTACTCTGACAGAGGGCTAAGTATCTAGAGGCAATTGTATATTCACTCTAATTTTTCTTGCCCCAACCAAGAGTATCCTCCTCTTGAGACCATGAGAGTGATCTCATCTGGATGGTCCTATAGATTTCTTTTCTTTGATCCTCTAGGATTTGGATTGGCCACTCCTCTATTGGGATCCATTGCCTTCCTACCTCCCAACTACTGCTTTGAGGCTTACAGTATTTGGCTACCTTAACCCAATTGTTTCTATGAAGATTCTCCATCAATGGTCTCCAAGTCGAGAATTGAGTTATTAGAGGAGGATGACCATCCCACGAATCTATCTAAAAGTTAGCCTTCTATCCATTATGGATAATCTAGAATAATATTTCCTTGATCATATCCTCTCCTATTCTAAGTCCCATTAATATGGGAGATCCTTTTCTAGGAAGCAAAAATTAGATAAGCTTTGTCGAGGTTTTATTCTCTACATATTTGGCCCTCAAAATTTGAGCCCATAATTCCTTAAGGGATTTTAGCAATCTCCAATATAACTTAGCCGCTAATGCCTTGTTATTCTTGATAATTGATCTGATTCCTAGTCCTCCCTCCTTTTTTTGTAAGCATAAAGTATCCCATTTCACTAGTGCCCATTTTCGTTCTTCCTTGACTCCATTCTAGAGGAATCTATAACTTATTTGATCCAATTCTTTAAGAACTACCTTGGGGATAGCTAGCACTGAGGAGACATAAATAGGTATGGTATTGAGGATTATTTTTATCAAGGTCATCCATCCTCTTGTAGAAAGCCACCTATTAGTCCATTTTTCCAATTTGGCTTTCACTCTCTTTGATAACCAAGTCCATTCCTCCTTTTTTTGCCTCCCAATTATAAGTGGAATTCCTAGGTAGGTGATTGGAAGAGATGTCTTCTTGTATCTCAATTTATCCAACAACATTATCTCCTGCCTAGGTGAGCAATGGAAAAATATGACCTTGGACTTTTCTTCATTTATAAGTTGTCTAATCACTTTTGTAAACTATCCTAGAATCATTTTAAATTTGGAGGCCTCCCTTGTTGTTGCTTTTCCTAATAATGTAGAGTCATCAACAAATTGTAGGTGAGTAATTGGTTTAGCTCTAGTTGCTATTATTATTCCCTCCAAAGCTCTGGTTTCCCTATCCTTAGCTAATGTTCTGCCCAAACATTCAACCAATATGATGAACAAGTATGGGGATAAGGGGTCTCCCTGCCTGATACCTCTAGAAGTTGTAAATAGCTGGGTAGGAGCTCCATTTACTAGAACTAAATAGGATACCAAGGAAATACATCCCTTGATCCATTCTACCCAATCACCTAAGAATCCAAATTGTCTCATCACCTTTAGGAGGAAGTGCTAATCAACTCTATCATATGCTTTGGATAGGTCTAACCTAATAAACATGGAGGGTATTTTTTGTACCTGCATAGAGTGGATGGCCTCTTGAGCTAAGACTATCTCATCCAAGATCTGTCTTCCTTCCATAAAACCACCTTATTTTAGAGAAATAATTTTGTGAAGAAGAGGTTTGACCCTTTCTACCATGATCTTAGTGATAATTTTATATAGGACATTACAAAGGGCTATTGGTCGGTAGCTAGAGATGTGTTCAGACTCTTAGGTTTTTGGAACCAACGCTATATATGTCTTGTTCACCTCTTTGAGCACCACTTTGGCTATCCTAGCCTCTTCTACCACTTCCAATAGTTCTTCCTTAAGGATATCCCAAAATTCTTGGTAGAATTCTATGGGAAATCCATCTGGGCCTAGAGTTTTGCCTTTTCGCATCTTGAAAACTACCTATTGTAGTTCTTTGGCAGTAATTGGGGTAGTCAAAGTTACATTATCTTCCTCTATGATGAGAGAAGGAATCTCTTGGAGTACTTCCTATTGTACCTCCTAGTTTAATGGTTCTACCTTAAAGAGTTGGGCAAAGTATTCTCTTGCTATATCTTTCATCCCATCCCATGTGTGTATTGAATCACCTACAATTATTTTTAGGGATGAGATGAAATTGTGTGACCACCTTGCTAGGAGAGATTTATGGAAGAAGCTAGTGTTCCTATCTCCCTCCTAGAGCCATTGGATCCTAGATTTCTATTTCCATATGATCTCTTCTCTTTTGTCCCATTCCTCTAGTTGAGTAGTAAGCCTAGCCTCCTCCTTGCTTTGGATCTCAGTAGTGCCATCCATTTATATTTGCTCATTTAGGTCCTCAAGTTTGGTTAAGATATGTCATTTCTTTTCCTTTATGTCACCAAACTCCTCCTAGTTCCATGTTCTCAATTTGGACTTGAGGTATTGAAGCCTCCTAACAAAATTGTACATCTTCATACCATGCCTGGGTTTACCCTCCTACCACCATTGTTGAACCTTATCTCGAAAACTACTATCTCGAAACCACATTAGCTAGAATCTAAAAGGAGCATGACTAGGTTTGGTCTTCCACACTTCCACCAACACCGACCAATGATCTGATCTTGCATTATTCAATATTTGTGCTCTTGGAATATATCCATTGCTCAAAAACTCCTCTGATAATAGAAACCTATCTAGTCTTTCTAGAATGCATGTTGGGCCCTACCTTTTATTAGACTAGGTCATCATACCATTGTCTAGTTTGATATCTACTAGATGAAGAGATCTAATATGCTCCATCATGAGGTCAGTACTACTATCTAGAGTGTGATTTCCCCCTATCTTCTCTTCCAATGAGAGGATGGTGTTGAAATCTCCACCTACAAGTGGCCAAGCTCTAGGGAAATGATCGATAATATAAGCTACATTCCTCCATTGTTTTCATTTTTCATCTAGGCTGATAGGAGAGTATACATTGAGACATAACCAATGTTGAGAAGAATGTCTACTCTAGGCTAGTAAAGCTAAAATCCCCCAACTTCCCATTGTTTGGTGTATCACTATCTCTTTTGGATCCCAAAGATAAGCCACTCCTCTAGAAGCTCCTTGGGAGCTTAGGGATTCCACCCTACATATAGGCCAAATATTTTTGGCAAAAATCTGCATCTCTTCTTTTAACACTTTTATTTCTTGGATGAAAACCATCTATGGATGATGTTGTTGAATCATTCATTTTACTTCATTATGCTTTATCGAGCTACCCTTAAGCCCTCGAATATTCTAGGTGATGCACTTCATCAAGCATGGGGATTAAAAATGTGGGTAAGATCCTTGACCTTACCCATTGCTATCAACTTTGCACCTTCTTTCCCTATTTGATGTTGAGTAGTCTTCCTACTTGCTCTTTGGTATGTATCTAGCTTCATCTTTTTAGTAGACTCTTGACTCACTCCTGTTGGTTCTGGGATGGACTCCAAACCTGGTGTAGGTGAGAATACCACCATGGCCCTATTAGAAGATTC
Source organism: Wollemia nobilis (assembly GCA_028583015.1). Taxonomy (NCBI): domain Eukaryota; kingdom Viridiplantae; phylum Streptophyta; class Pinopsida; order Araucariales; family Araucariaceae; genus Wollemia; species Wollemia nobilis. The sequence continues at coordinate 2,346,847 of JAQPPZ010001580.1, read as the reverse complement.
TTGGGTGTCACCTCCACTATCTATTCCTTTATGAGTTCCTCCATTTGATTGGTTAGAGTCATTGTCTTTCTCTTGGCTTCTATTTTTCCTTTGGGATCTCTTCAACTTTTGGGTTGGGTTCTCTTGTGGGCTACTTAGTAGATCTAGAATTGGCTCAGTGTTGTAATTTATTTCTTCAACTATTGGTTCCTTTCTTAGGGCTTGAAGAGGAGTTTCTAGGATCTTTATCTCCATGATGTTCTCCTCATCATCCATTGGGAGGTTAGCAAACTTATTGGTGGAGATGACTACCTTCTCTTTAGATGTTTGTTTTCTCTGTATGTTCTTTTGTTTAGGTAGTTCAAAACCTCTAGGGGTCATTTCCTCTTGTGCCTACTCTAGGATCCAATATTTACAATCCCTAGCTAGGTGACCATATTCATGACAAATCCTACACCTGAAGGGGATGTTCTCATAGTCCACATCTTGTTCCCAGGTATCCTCCCCAAACTATAGAGTAATATTTTTTGGCAAGGGCTTGTCAAGGTCGATGAGAACACAAATTTTGGCATAGATAATTTGTTCAAATTAGCTTGTATTATCTATTGTCATCATATAAGATCCTAGAGTATTGCCTATTGCCATGAAGATAACTTGGTTCCAAAACTCTTTGGCAACCCAAAAAGTCTCACCTAGACTAGGGCTATTAAGGGCATTTCCTCTTCTACCTTGAACTTGGTATGCTAAGGCTTCATGAAAAGCCTTGCCCTACCTAAAAACCAAGGACCCCTTGGAAAACTTGTTCTCTATCCTCCTCATTAGCAAAAATAACTAAGAAATAACCATTGGGGTAAGCAAAAATATTTAACTCACCTCTAGTTCTCCATTGTCTAGCAACCCACATCTTGAAAGTAGGGAGGCCTAGATGAAGACCTAAAAATTGATAGATTAATCCTCTATGTTCCATAGCATCGATCCTAGTCTGTATGTCTGACATCTGAAGTTGGACTATAGGAGAGCCATCTATTGCTTTCATGCACCTTGAGGTTATTTTCCTAGGGTTCATTTTGGGCATTCTCAAAGGTCTATGAGAAGTCCTAGTGTTATTAATTGTAGTTGTTTGCGGTTGTCCTCCTCTCAAGGCATCCCGAAAGGTCATCTTTGGCAAATTTTCACCAGAATCTCTTCCCATACTAGGGATCGACTCATTTTCCTTGCTATGATCAACAACATTGGCCCCTGCTTGATTACTTTCCAACGGTCCAAGGTTATTCCCCTTTTGAGACATTTCCACTTGTTGCAATATAACCCTAGCTTGTTGTTTTAAAGTCGGTCCTCTACCTCTTGTGCATTTGCGCCCTTGGTTCTACCCTTGTTTGGGATTGGTTGCTGTGAACTCGAATAAATATTCAGATTTCTCTTGCTGGAATGGGATTTGATCACTGGCTTGTATTATTTGTTCCACCTGCATGTGCTCATGGTTATTTTGGCCCTTCTTGGAGTCCACATCCTCTAGCTTATTTTGCATATTGGTCCTGTTCCCATGGAATCCTCCTTCTTCCACCATCCAGGGCTTTACCATTTTGTTATCCACCGATCTCTATAAACCCTCAGCCAAGGGTCTCTAAAAACCCTCAACCAGGGATCTCTGTAAACCCCCCTTTGATATTTTTGGCTTGCATTCTTCACCTACACCTACGTAGCTTTAAACATTCTTCTCTAAAGACTTCTATAATAAACAAATTGTTACAACACAATATATAAAAAAAAACTAATGTCATTACACTAATTATTTACTCATAAGCATGTAAAATCTAGCCTGTTGGCATAATTACAACAAAGTTATGCAAAAGAAGGACAAAAATAATTATTTTCTTTGTATTTAAAAAAAAAACTTAATATTTTATTATATATTGTATGTTATAAATCAAGTAATTTTTTTTTTTTTTATTTGTGGAAAACATCCCAAAAGGGATGCCACTTTCGGGTAAGACCCAAGGAGGCAGGGGTATCCTAAATCAAGTAAATTATATTTATATTATATGCTTTAGATTCTTTGTTGATAAATATATTACACATTAGTTATATTGTTTTGAATTAAATTTAATATTTTTTAAATTAATAATTTTTTCAATTTTATTTTTCTTCCTTGATCTTATCTCGAAATATAATATAGTTTACTTGAATTTAACCCAATGAAATCTTGATGGGATAATTTATTTTTTTGTTACATAGGAGAGTTGGTCACAACCATCCTATTTTTTTTTTGAGTAAATACTTCTTATACATGTACATAAAGCACATGGTTCAAACCATATGGGTTGCTACCATCAAACATATTCCACTTCGTTATTGTTGATCCGGCATGAAGGGAACTATGGATCATTCAAGATTCGTACCTTCATTGTCGTCTGACACACACTCAGAGGATTTAGATCAGACTATTATCTTTGTAAATAAATTGCCCTGAATTTTAAACTAGATATCTTCTTGATAGATACTTACCCAACAAACACTTACTAAGACTTCAAAAACTAATCCATAATCCATATAGTTGAGCTATTCCCAATTTGCTTCTTATAATTATGAAGTGTACACGTGAGCAAGAGTTTCATGATACCCAATATGAAGGTATGATAGGGATGATATTGTTAGTTACAACATTATTTTCGAGGGATTGTCTACTCTCACAACGACAATGTGAAATTAAAATTCACCATCAATGGCAACTTTCTATCTAATGATGTTCAGAGGCCCCATTATAGAAATATGAAATTCCTATTTTGTAAGCTTGTTGCCCATTACTCTTCACCTACTTAAAGCTATACAAAAGTTAAAATGTTATAAGTTAAAAATAATTAGATCGGTTGATAATGGTTATTTTTTACCTACTTAAAGCTATACAAAAGTCAAAATGTTATAAGTTGAAGTTTATCGTATGATTCTAGAGGAATACTATGCCCTCCTTCTAGAGTTTTTCAACGGGATTTGGCCTTAGGTACAACCACGTATTTTTCTTTCGCCACCTCAGGCGGTGGCTCTGCCCTTTACCTCATCGCGGTCGTTCACTCGGCAAGCTCAGTTGATCCTGTCGCTGTCGAAGCTCAATATGAAAATGTACCAAGAGGTAATGTTGCTCTTCTTCAAGTTGTTATTCCTGCTCATGAATTTCAATCTGTTTGTCAATGATTTGAATGTCATCACTTGGTGTGGTATTTTCTGGGTAGAATACCCAATGATACTTTGCTTCATACCTGGGTCAACCAATTTTGGGGCCCTTATGGTGTCAAGGTTTTGAGTGTTCAGAATCTTACCAAAGGGTATTTTTTGTTTCGCTTTGATGACCCTGTGCATGCACAAAAGATGTTGGTTAAAGGACCTTGGACGGTTAGGAATTCCTTGCTTATTTTGCAACCCTATACATGGGATTTCATTGTTGCTAAGGTTTCTTCCCCGGAGGTTCTTGTCTGGGTCGAGTTCCCTGGTCTTCCCATTCTCTTTTGGAATTTTTTAGATAAACTGGTTTCTCCCTTGGGAAAGTTTATCTGTTTTGAGCCTCCTCGTTTCTTCTCAACCCAACCCACTAGGAGGGTATGCACCAAGCTTGACCTTTCCAAGGATTTACCTGAGGAAATTGAGATTAATGCTAGAGATTATGCCCACAGAAAAAGGGTGGCCTATATTAATCTCCCCAATACTTGCTTTCGTTGTCAGTCAGCTGCCCATAAGATAAAAGATTGCCCACTTATGGAAGGTAAATTCTAGCAAAACCCTTCTCCAACTCCTAATAATTCTTCTGTTCAGGCACCTGGTGCCTCGGCATCTAGTGCTTAGGCAACTAGGGTTACTGGGGGGCAAGAGGAATGGCAGGTGGTTAATCGATGAAACCGCTCCCAAAGTGCATTATAGTCCCAAGCTCCTGAGAATGCTTCACAGCCTCTTTTGTCACACTCTGCCCCTGTTGTCACACCACTAGCTTCTATACCTCAGGATGTTTCTGTTCGACAAGCTCCTATTGTTCCTCTAGAAGTGCAATCCATTTGGGTTCCTCCGAATTTTTCTGAAGTTGTGATGGCCATGCTGAGTTCTACTACCTCTCCGAAGGAATATGTCTCTGATGCCTTTCGAAAACCTTTATCAGAAGGTCAGTCTGGTTATAAAGCTCGTCATTCCCGTAGCCCTCAGAGAGATAATTTGCATTATGATAAGCGTCGCCAAACGGAGGAGGCTTATCATGTTTACCAGGATATTTAGGATCAATATGCTTCTAACTCCTTTGGGTCTCTTGTTCAGTTGGGAGCCTCTGAGGATGTTCTGGAACTTTCGCATACTGACAAGTCTTAATGATTTTCTTCTCATGGAATGTAAGAGGACTGACGGATCCAGTCCGTAAATATATGATCCGCAGTGAGATGACTTTTGTCACTCATAAGTTTGGCAATATTGATGTGATGTGTTTACAAGAAGTGAAAGTTTTTTATTTTAATCTGTAGTGTATCTATAATTTTTTGTGGCCTCACGGTGTTTTCCATGTAACGAATCATTCCAGTGGGACAAGTGGAGCTGTCACTTTTATTTCCCCAAAGTGGCACTCGAATATTGTGATGTGGGGAGTGGATCCGTCCAATCAAGCAGTCTGGAATTTTTTGGAATTACATGGTAAATCATTTGGATTTATTAATGTTTATGCTTTGAATAATGCTCCAGAAAGGTGTGCCTTGTGGTGGTGGTTGGATTTGTCTCTGCATCTTGCCACATGGGTGATTTGTGGGGATTTTAATATGGTGGAAAAGCCTTATGATAAAGTTAGTTTTTCTCCTAACCACTGGTGTGCTGGGGAGTGGGAAGCTTTTTATTTAATGAAAAATAAGCCGAGTCTTAGTGATCCTAATATCTGTTTTTCTCCTGCTAACTTTTTTAAAGCTCAATGGTTTACATGGTCAAATTTTCAAGCAGGCAAAGCTAGGGTGTTAAAACGCCTTGATCGAGCCATGATCTCTTCCAGTGAGACTTTTAAAATTGCTAGGGTTTCACCTTCTCAACCTCCTATTTTGGTTATCCAAGGTACAATTTTGTCTGATCATGCTCCTATTATTTTTTTTGTGGAATCCATTCTTCATCAGCCCCGACAATTTCAGACCCAGTTTTATCTTAATGTTTCCTTCCTTCATCACCCGATTATGAAGGCTCATATTTGTCAAATTTAGAATTTGCTTCCGAGACCCTCTAGTGACTTTGGTTGGGTTTCTTGGTGGAATGTTACTATTTTTAGAACCACCTCTTTGCTTCGCACTCTGGGAGTGGAAGTAGCCAAGAGGAGGAAGAAAGCTAATTTGGTTTTGAAGTCAAAATTAGTAAAAGTTTCAGTGTAGCTTGAGGCTAATCCTTTTTGTTCTGATCTTCAAGCTTTCATGGCTGCCCTTCGACATGAGCTTAAAAAAGTTGATATGTATGAAGCCAAAGGAGCACAATTAAGAGCCAGGATGCATTGGTTAAAGGTGGGTGACAAAGTCTCTAAAGAATTTTTCAAGCGCCTTCGCCCACCTGCTCATACTTCCCAATTCACTGCTCTGCAAGTTGATGGTCAAAGGTTCACATCTCTTGATGATATTTTCGGAGCTTTTGTTAATCATTATCAAAGAGTGTTTGCTTCTCAGGGCCTTACCCATGATAGAGTGCAAGCTCTAGAATCCTGTTGTCAAGTCATACCTACTAAGCTTACTCAAACTCAGCGGGATTTTTGTGATGCACCTTTAACCCTGGAGGATCTCAAATAGGCTCTGTATCAGATGGCAAATGATAAAGCACCTAGATTAGATGGTTTCCCTTGTGAATTTTATAAAAAATGCTAGGACTTGGTGGGTTCTGATTTGTTGCAAGTGTATAAAGAGGCTATGCTTATTGGGTCATTGGGGAATCTCATCAACAAAGGTAATGTTAAGTTCATTCCAAAAGGGGGAGACCCTAAACTTATTTCTAATTGGCGGCCAATCACCTTGCTTAATGTCAGTTATAAGATAATTGTCAAGGCTTTAGCTCTTAAACTCAGACCTATTCTTCCTGAGATAATCAGGCCTGAGCAAACTGGTTTTGTTTAGAACATATATATTCTGGATAATGTTATTGTTGTTTGGGAAGGGATGGAATGGGCTAGATCCTCTGGTCAGGATGTTATTTTCCTTAAGATTGATTTTGAGAAGGCTTATGATAGAATATAATGGTTCTTTATTACTTCTATGCTAAAGGCTCTAGGGTTTGGCCCTTATTTTATCAGGACTGTACTTATGTTATTCCAAGATGCTTTTGTTGTGTTAACTCTGAACAAGAGACAATCTCAGAATATTCAATTAGCCCGTTCTGTCAGACAAGGTTATCCATTGGTGCCTTCTTTGTTTATTCTTGTTGTTGAGGCCTTTGGTTATCTTCTAGCTCATAGATCTGCTCAAGGATTATTCAAGGGAATTTATCTCCCTTCCTCCCCTAAGCAGTTGATTAATGGTCATTTTGTAGATGATTATTTCTTGACTATTGCAGAAGATGATATTTATGTTACTCATGCTTTAGATTGTCTTCATACATTCTTCTTAGCTTCTGGCTCTAATATTCAATGGAGAAAAACTTCTTGCTATAGATAGTCTGGAAAAGATATGCCTCCCTGGTTAGCTGATAAGCCTTGGAAGTGGATTCAACCTGGGGAAACATTTAAATTTTTGGGTATTCCTTTTGCTTTTTTGGGTTCTCCTACCCGTTTGTGGGATTATGTTGTTCAAAAGGTTGAGAAGAAGCTTCTGTACTGGTGTACCAAAAAATTATCCTTAGCTGGCAAGTTTAAGATTTGTTCCAAGGTATTGGCCTCTACTCATGTGTATTACTCTTCTTGTTGGGTCCATTCCAAGACTTGTTATACCAAATTGGAGAAGTTGCTTCGAGATTTTCTATGGTCCAATGTTGTTGGTAAGAAGGGATTTCATAGGGTGGCTTGGGATATTTGTTGTCTTCCTGAAAAATTTGGAGGAATGGGATTGTTTGACTGTCAGTGACATGGCTTTTCCCTATTGTGAGAGCTTTACAGGGGGAGGAAGCCTGGAAACTTTTAATTCGTCACTACCTCTCCACGGGGCTTCCTTTTGGTAAGAAGGTGTGGAAAGGGCTTGATTTGCAAACCATTCTTACAACCCCTGTTCCAATAAATATTTATGGGTCCTTTGTTATGCAAAGCATTTGGAAGGCCTGGGAGGCCATTAAACCCTAGATTTCTTGGAAAGGTCACAAGGGGAAGTTGGGGGCTTCAATACCTTTGCTTAATGTCTAGTGGTATTCGACCATAACTTTGTAGGGGACTCCCCTTGCTCAAGTCCAGTGGATACATGCTCAAAATTTTTATAAACGAGGTATTGCTCGATTATCTGATTTCATGGATTTTCATTCAAGGTCTTGGATACCTTGGGAAATTTTTAGAAATTTTTTTGGTTTATCTTCTGCTGATAAGACTACTTATGAGGCTATTATTGATTCCACTCCTTTATCTGTTTGGGGTAAAGTTTTTCGATATTATCAAAAACCTTGGTGGACTGATTGGTCTTGGCCCAAAGATGTTTCTCTCACCAAGTATAAACCTCATTTGGGATACTCTTGGCTTTCCCCTGTTGTGCCTATGGCTGAGAAGCTTAATTCTAGGCGAGATGTAATATCTCTTCAGTCCAAATGGAGTCTCAGATTTAATACACTCTGGGCAAAGTATCTTAAACCTAAGCAAGCCTTTTTTGCTTGGAGTTTATTGTTTCAATGGCTTCCTATTGGTCAACGACTTAGATATTTGGGTGTGAATGATATTTCTTGCAGATCTTGTGGAGCAGAGGAGGATGTGCATCATCTGTTTTGGTCTTGTGTGAGAGCTCAAGAGGCTTGGCAGTGGATTTTCTCTTTTTTCAGACCATATATGACAGGTCCCTGTTCTTGGGTGAATATTTTTTTAGGGGATCCACTTGAGTTTTATGAGAAGCTTGTTCTTGTGTGGCATATCTTTAGAGTGGGGATTATTTTTCATTTGTGGAAAACTCGCAATAGAGTGATTTTTAGCCAGCAGGAGCCTTCTCCTACTTTTTCTCTTGCTGATAAGTATTAGGTCTTCTATGATTGTTGGCTATAGATTTTATTGCAAGCAAAAAAAGTGAATATGGAGCTTCATCACTTACGGGACCTTATTGATCATTGGGGTAATGCTCCTTGTGCAGTAAATTTTGTTCCTCTAGCCCCTACATAGCAATGATGCATAGTCTATTAGTTGTTTTTATGCAGTTCTATGTTTGGTTTTCTTGTGAACTTCTGTAAGTTATTTTGGTAGCTTTGCTAGTTGTTTAGCACACAGTTAGTGTGTTGGTTGTGTGCTCGGGGTGTGCTAATTCCACCCACCCTTTTTTTGTATGATTAAGCCATTTTAATATAAGTTTTTTTTCATCCAAAAATGTTATAAGTTAAAAATAAAATAAGTCAGTTGAAAGTGATTATTGATAGTGGTTATTGTTTACCAATAAATTGTTTTTTTTACATAGGAGAGTTGGTCATAACCACACTATTTTTAGTAACTGACAAGTGCAAGGTTCAAACCACCAGGATTGCTCCTACTAAACTTATTTTACTTTATTATTGTTGACTCGGTGTGAAGGGGATCACTTTCAAACCATAGGGACTGCTCCTACCAAACCTATTGTCTTGTTATTGTTGACTCGACATGAAGGGGATCGACGTGAAAGGGACCATCGGTCACTCGAGATTTGTATTGTCATTGTCAATCTAGCACACACTCAAAGGATTCAAATTAGACTACTGCAAACAGGCTGCCCTCGAAGTTTGAACCTGGGTGTCTCCTTGGTAAGTGTCTGGCCATACAAGCACTTACCAATCCACCTAGTCCTCAGGGCGCAACAAAATAAAAAATTTCATTAACGAAAATTCTCAGGGTAGAGAGAAAATCTCCAGAGCAGCCCTAGCCCTCGGGGCCCAACAAAACAAAAATTTTCATTAACGAAAAATTCTTAGGGTAGAGAGAAAATCTTGAGAGTTCCTCTTAGGTGACCGAAAATGTTGTTCCATCCGGATATGCCACTATCTAGAGGGAATCCACAAGAGAATTTTTTTTGTCTCACTTAAAAGATTCAAACTAGACTACTACCTTTGCAAACATGTTGCCCGAAAGTTTGAACCTTGGTGTCTTCTTGGTAAGTGCCTGGTCAGACAAGCACTTACCAATCCACCTATTTTTTTGTGTCACTCAAAAGATTCAGGTTAGACTACTACCTTTTCAGATTAGACTACCACCTTTGCAATGTCAAAAATGTCTTTCGAGTCGTCTCTTCTATGTCTAATCATCTTTTTAACGCTCTTTGGTGGATTTTATGCGCAAAAATATTCTCCTCCGTGAGCCTATCGAACACGCTTTGAGTCCAGGTTTGAACAATGTACATCATAAATATAAAAATATAAAGGGCAAGGTTTTAATTGTAGCAGTGGATAAAAGTTTGTAAGCTAAGTACAACTTTGGTTGGCGAGCCGCCATTTTCGCAAAGGGCTTAGAGGCATTTATGGCGGACTCGGACAAAGTTATACAAGTAGTCCAAGAGACGAGAGAAAGTTATAGCGATGCCCATTACGACACTGTCGCTAAACTCGGGTTTAGAGGAATTTATGGCGGACTCAGACAAAGTTAAGACCAGTAGTCCATGAGATGAGAGACAGTTATGGCGGTGCCCGTTAGAGGAACTCAACTAAAAAATATACTGAAATGTTAATTGTCGTAAGATTATATGAAAGCAGGTGAGTTGGAGAGGAGAGGGCAATCCTTCAAGGGATAACCAAAAAGCTGAATTGAGTATTCGAAATCCAAGTGATAATGTTGGTGCGGGCAGGGTCGGGTGCGACTTCCGATGAATTTGACGGTGTATAACCCCCTGTCCGTGGTCTCTCAGACCAAGGCGGCCCCGAAAGGGGTTTTTCGCTTTTAAAAAGAGGATTAGTTTAAGTAATTAAAAATGTAGATTTGATGTAAAATAAAATAATGATAAGGTTAGGTGGTAAGTGTAAGTGTGGTTGGGTATTTAGTCAGAAGAGACTTAGGTTTAAATTTTGGGGAAACCAAGAGATCTAGGTTCAAACTTTGGGGGAAATCAACCCTTTGCAAAGGTAATGGTCTGATCTGAATCCTCTGAGTGTGTGTTAGACTGAGACACGAGACCAATGGTCCACTCTTTAAAAATAGTGGTTGTTACCAACTCGCCTTGGCGGAAGCCAATTCTTTACAAAGTAATAGATAATGGTTGTTACCAACTCTCCTCTCTCTATATATATGTTTGTTAAATTTATTCCAACATCATATAAGATTTATTTAAATTCTATATAGTTAATTTAATAATTATCAAATTAGCTCCTCTTGAGAGTTTGAACAGGATTTTACCAGGATCTCTGGCGTTTTGGCGGGAATTCCTCTGCACTGTCGACGGCCGTGGCTCTAGGGTTTCAGTTCGGAAACCTCCTTCAGCGTGTTTGGGGTCTATTGCAGGCCTCTGGACAAGGATCTTTCGGTTTCCCGGGAGGGCCCAATGGGGTCTCTTCCTGGTTCTCGCGAAGGAAAAAATACCTCTTATGCGGAGATTCTTCGAGAGACTCCTGCGTCTTCCTCTGCTGAAGCTCAACGTAGTGCCTCCCATCTTCTAGCCAAGAATGCGGGAAAGGGCTCTCCTGGGCACAGAATAAATGGTTGTCTCCCGCAATCTACATTAAGACCGAAAATTGTCATCGAACCAGAGCTGGTTGAAGACACGATAAACTACCGGACCACGCATGATCTGATTTGCAAGTTCATGGGCATTCGACCCACCCTGCACTTTTTGCATTCCTGGGTGAGACAAAGCGGGAGCCAATCGGTGAGTACTCCTTATGGCCCATTAGCAATGGGTATTTCATTATTAGTTTTTCTTCCCTAATGGATAGAAAGCAGAGCATTTGAATCGAGAGAAGAGGAGCCATGGCCCGGCAGGGTTATTTGTCCAGCCATGGAGAGCGGGTTTTGATCCTCGCATTGAACCCACGGCTGTCCCGGTTTGGATCCGGTTGTACGCGCTCCCGATGGAGTTTTGGGGTGAGCGGATTCTTGAATTGATAGGCAACTCTCTAGGTAGATTTTTGGGAGTTTCTAAGGATACCATTGAAGGAAATACTGCCGTTTATGCAAGAATTTGTGTAGAATTGGATATTAGTCAATCGCTACCGGTGAGATGGAATTGGAGCTAGCAGGACATTCTTGGGTACAACAGCTAGACTATGAAGCCCTACCTTTCCGTTGTAGAGTCTGCCATTTGCATGGCCATTTGGCAAGGTTCTGTCCAAATATCTTGAGCTCCAATGCGGATGCTACACAGGGAATGTCAAATCGCTCCCGAGGAGGTAAGTCCACTTCGGCCAAGGAACCATCTGTCATTCCCACTGGGTCTGAGGGCCAGAATGATGGCTTTGAACAGCAGAAGAGGAGAAGAAACAAAAAGAGAAATGGTAAGGAGCAAGCTCTCCCCAAGCCAACAAATCGGTATGAAATCTTCAAATCTCTTGTGGATCAAGAAGACCAACCTATGGATGGAGCAGATGGGATCCTTGAGGACAATATTATCCCAACTCATGCTCCTCCTTCCTCAACCCCTGTCCTTGAACAGGCTTTTGATTCCTCTGAGTCTTTGCACCATGAAAACCTTGGGACTCTGGTTATCCACGCCCCAGCCCAGCCCGTTATCAAAGATGTTTCTATGGGAATTGCAGAAAAGCTCGAGAGAAAGACCGGCTCTTGGAATTTCACGGGTGGAGAAGAGATCGAAAAATAGTAATTCCCAAGGGGTGGGCGGGGAAATCCAATAAGGATCTAATCGCGAGTGCAAGGGGATAAGCTAATCAATGGAGGAGTGGCAAGAACAATTGATTCGTATTGCTCCCAAGGTTTCCAATGATTATACAATCTTGGAATGTGAGGGGTTTAAACGAGTAGAACCCATCAATCTGTTGTTCAAAGACTTTTAGAAAGAAGTAAAACAGACTTCCTGCTCATTCAGGAAACAAAAATGTCATTAGACCTCATGAGTAAAACTGTCGGCCGAATCTGGAGGGGTGCTGGCCATATGGCAGTGGTTGCTCTTGGTGCCTCGGGAGGGATTGCTACTCTTTGGAATCCTTTGGCATGGATAGCAGTAGATCATATAGCACTGGAGAGGGGGTCCTAACATCTCTTTTCAAGAATATAGTTACGGTTGAACAAGTCTTAATTACAAATTTTTATGGGGTACGAGAATACCGAAGGTCGGCGGTCTCAATGGAAAGTCTGTTCAAAACATGAGGTCCTCCGGGAAGATCTTGATTGGATTTTAGTGGGGATTTCAATGCTAAATTATCCGCTAGAGATCGGGGAAGGTGGCATCCACTGTTACGGATACGGGGGATAGAGTACATTTATTGCCCACGTTCGGGCCTTTAACCTTGTTGACATCAAAGGTCCTGGTACAAACTTTACATGGACTAATAAGAGAAGAGAGCCATACAATAGGAGGGTTAAGCTTGACGAGGTTTTTGGTCTCGGAGGAAGCTTATGTTAGATGGAATATCAAATTCCCGGATCTTGGAGGGCCCGGTTTACGATCACTCTCCCATTTTCTTTGGAGGGAGGGACCATGTCGGGGAAAGTATTACAAACCTTTTAAATTTGAAAATTTTTGGTTGCAAAAAGAGGACCTACGAAGGAAAATTCCACGAGTGGTGGAAAGAAGGCCGTCCCCCTTTTGGAACGAGCTATGTTCAAAATTCACAAACGACTTCTCTATGTTAAGAGTAAGGCTGAAGCGAGTGGAAGCAAACTAACAAATCCGATTTCCGGCTCCAACGGGCCCCCTTCTTTGGATAGATGGAATGAGGTGCAAAAACAATTCGAGAGAAGGAATTATTTACGAGCATCTTAAATTTGAGGATGACGCCTTACGCAAAGCGGTTGAGGACATTGATAATCAAGAAGAGATCTCTTGGAGACGAGAGAGCCGAGAAATACTTGGCTATTAGAAGGAGGCGAGAAATACTAAATTTTTTCATCGTTACTGCCTGTGCTAGAAGGCAATTGAATAACATGGAGCTCCTCCAAGATGAGTTTGGAAATTCTTTTGACACTCTTCATGACATGCACTCCATTTCTATGGAGTACTTCTCAAACCTCTTCAAGGAAAGTCTGCAACATGATGTGGAAGCACAAAATGAAGTCATTGACGGAATTCCCTCTATTATTTCTCATGAAGAGAATCGAGTCCCTTCTTAAGCCCATAGATCGTGATGAACTCAAGAAGGTAGTCTTTGGGATGTGCACGGGAAAGTCGCCCGGCCCGGACGGTTTCCCTATTGAGTTCTTTCGGGCCTTACGGGACATCCTGGAGGAGGACGTGTTGGGCTGTCATTGAGGAATCCCGAATTAACAAAAGAATGCTCAAGGCTCTAAATCATACCTTTATCTCTTTAATTCCGAAAGGAGAGGGGGGGCTCTCATTTCTGATTTCAGACCTATTGCTCTATGTAATGTGATCTACAAAATTATTTCTAAACTTATGGCTGAAAGACTAAAACCCCTCCTTCAAAATTTAATTTCCCCTGAGCAAGGGGGTTTTGTTGAAGGAAGACGGATCTTGGATGGAGTGATCTTGGCTCAGGAGGCTATCCATTCTATGCATAATTCAGGTAACAAAGGAATGTTCATCAAATTGGATATGTCTAAGGCTTATGACGAGTAGAGTGGGGTTTCTTGGTCAAGATGTTGGCAGCCTTTGGTTTTTCTCAGGACTGGATTGCCTGGGTCATGAGCTGTATCTCTACGCCTTCATACTCTGTTTTAATTAAGGGGCTTCCCTCGCCACCTTTTGGAGCCTCTCGGGGTCTCCGTCAAGGAGATCCCTGCTCTCCTTATCTCTTTCTTATCTTGGCTGAAGGTCTTGGCAGACTCTTCCCGAGAAGAAGACGTCAGGGACAGTTACAGGAATTAAAATCGGAGCCGAAGTTTTGACTCATTTACAGTTTGTGGATGATACGGGCTTGGTGGGAGTTGCCAGTCTCAGAGAAGCAAGAGGAATCAAAGATACTCTTAACGTCTACCTTCGGGCTTCTAATCAAGCCATCAATGATTCAAAATCAAAAGTGGTCTTCTTCAACCTTGATCAAAGGTCGCAAGAGAGAGTTATGGAGATTCTGGGCTTCACTCGGACCTCCCTTCCTGTTGTTTATTTGGGGGTTCCTCTGCACTTTAAAAAACTGACAGCTGATTTCTGGAAGGACCTGCTTGATGGCATCAAAGAGAGAATGAATCATTGGTCCCATAGATGGTTAAGCTATGGGGGCCGATTAACTTTTTGAAGTACGTTATTCGAGGCTATGCCTATTTACAAATTTTCAATTCAGCCGCCCCTCCCTCAATGCGGAAAGAGTTGGACAAAGCGGCTAGAAGTTTTCTTTGGGAAGGTGCCAATGGAGAGAGGAAATGGGCCTTGGTTGGTTGGGATAAGGTCACCCAGCCCAAGGAAAAAGGTGGGTTGGGCTTGAGAAGCTCCAAGTTTAACAATCGGGCCCTGGCTGGGAAATTGTACTGGAGGTGGATTTCTCAGCCTTCGTCTCTCTGCAACAGAATCCTTTCTAGTAAATACTTGGGTCCTTGTTCCTCCCAATGACTTGGGCCGCTATCCTCCGGAAGGTAATGGTTCTCTTGTGTGGCGGGCGCTCAAGCTTGGTTCTTGCATTATCAAAGATCAATTGTTACGGAAAGTTGGGAGAGGGGAGAAGGTCCGGTTACGGGTCGACTCTTGGGATCGGCATCCTCCTATTCTTGCGGTGTTTCCCGATCCGCTTCCGCTAAAAATAGCTCTTGAAGACAAAGGCTGGATTCATATTCGGTCCTACTTCACTACCGGCCCTGCGGGGGAATATAAGGTTAAAAAATTTAAGCGGCTGGGTGAATGGCCTATTCCAATCCCCCGGAGGCGAGGCCCCAACTCTGGAAAAACTTTTGGGTGAAAGGTTTCTATCCGGGAGTGATGAGGAGGATGAGCTTGCTTGGGGCTTTGGGAACCTTGGGGTTTATTACGTGAAGGAGGGCTATGCTTCGATCCTACAGAGCCCCCCCACACTCTTTTCCTGTTCATGAATGGAGGAAGATTTGGCATCCCAAGGGCTGGCCGAAAGTGAACTTCTTTGCTTGGCAACTGATGCATAATGGTATTTTGACCTTTGACAACCTTAGAATTAGAGGCATCATTGGTCCTTCCCAGTGCGTCTTATGTTATAGGAATGAGGAAACTGTGAACCATCTTCGTTTGATTGCTCTTTCACCACGGCAGATTTGGCAACGTTGGTTCTCCCACTTTAAACTTCGGGTGCTTGGAGATCTGTCCCGGACCAATTTATGGGAAAGGTTGGAAGAGAGGTAGATTTATTTCTAAAGCTCTTCGTACTGGTTGGGAGATCGGTTTCCTTTTTATTTGGTGGCGAGGTTTGGTTGGAAAGAAATGCTCGTATTTTTCGTGAAACCTTCTCTTCGGTGGAGGGGATTTGGCGGATCATTTGGAGCAAAGTTGTGGAAACCGTTGCTATCTATGCTGAGAAGGAAAACCAGCCTGCTTCTAGGTCTTTGAGTGGGAGAGGTGCTGATATGGAGAGACAGGTAAGAAGTGGTTGGAAACCTCCCCCAGAAGGCTGGGTCAAAATCAATGCGATGGAGCTGCTAAAGGTAATCCGGGCAATCTTTGGCGGTGGTGTTATTTGCCGTGATCATCTTTGGGACTGTGCTATATTGGGAATTGCAAGGTCTGGGATATGCCACTAACAATGAAGCTGAGGCCTTTGCTATTAAATCCGCTTCCATCTGGGCCGTCAAGCATGGCCATAGAAAGATAATCATTGAGTCTGATTCTCAAATCTTGGTTGGTGCTCTTGATTGCATGCGGAACTTTGCCTTAAAAGCTTGGAGGCTCCAGATTTTGGTTGCCCAAATTTTAGAGCTTTGGAAAGAAATTGAGGATGTGATTCTTTTTATGCTAGTAGATCTCTTAATAAAGCGGCCGATTTCCTTGCTAAGTTGGGTGCTGAGAGAGAGGTTGGGAGTCATATGCATAGCAATTTGCCTGTGGAGAATGTCGAGATCAGACAAGGCCTTGATCAATTCCTGAAATAATGTGCAAAAGTTTTTTTTCTAAGGGTCCTTTCTGTCGCGATTTCGCGACATGTTGCCCTGTCGCGGCTGTTGGTTGGTTTCTGTCGCGATATCGCGACAGGTTGAGTCTTTGTAGTCTCCGGCTGGTTTCTGTCGCGATATCGCGACATGTCGCGTTATCGCGGGTCGCGATTCCGCGACATGTTGCGCTATCGCGACATGTCGCGTTATCGCGGGTCGCGATTCCGCGACATGTTGCGCTATCGCGACATGTCGCGTTATCGCGTGACGCGATCCCGCGTCTTGTTGCGATATCGCGACATGTCGCGATATCGCGACATGTCGCGTTTTCGCGCCTCGCGATTCCTCGACATGTTGCGATATCGCGACGAGTCCTGCCTTCCTGGCGTACGGGTGGTTAGCTGTCGCGATTTCGCGACTTGTTGTGATGTTGCTTCTTTGTCTTGGTTTTTGTCGCGATTTCGCGACGAGGTTGTGCCCTCCTGGTCTCTGGCGTTTTTCTTGCGCGATTTCGCGGCATGTTTGGCTCCTTTGCGGTCGGGTGGTTTTCCGTCGCGATTTCGCGACCTTATTGAGGCTTGTTAGTTGCTTTCTTTTTCTGTCGCGATGTCGCGACGCTTTCTGCGGGGGCTGTCGGGGGCCTTTCCTGTCGCGATTTCGCGACATGTCGCGTTTTCGCGCCTGTTGGTGCCTTAGTGGCCGTGTTGGGTTTTCCTGTCGCGATTTCGCGACATGTCGCGGTTTCGCGACCTGTTGCTGTTTCGTGCCTTCCGTTCTCTGTGCCTTGCGGTTCTTTGCCTTGCCTTGGTGCGCCTTCCTTGTTGTTTTGCTTGTGGCTCTGGCTCGGGATGTGTTCTCTCCCGCTTGTATCTGGTTCTTGTTTTAATACAAGTTTTTCATTTTTCAAAAAAAAAAAAAATAATTATCAAATTAACTTTGGCTTTTTTTTCGAAAGGGTCAATGTTCAAACCACTGCGTGGACGAGTGTGTGACAGGTGGGTGTGTAGTGGCTTTGTGTTAAATTCTCTATTGATAAGTACAACTCTCGACTTTATGAGAGGTGATGGTTGAGAGGAGACTGCTCACAATAACCAAATAAAAAAAATAAGAAGTTTCTCACAATAACCAAATAATTTTTTTTTTATCAAATTATTATTTTTAAATATTTTACAATAAAAATTAATAATAAATGTTAATAATAAATACAAACATTTATATTGTTACATCATATCTATAATTTAATTTTTTTTTTATTATATTCATAATTTCTTTTAAAATCTAATCTAAAATTCTTTTAATGTTTAATACATGTTCATGGTTGGCATCGTGGATAACCTCTTCTTTAATCCAAGCCCTTTATGAATGTTTTGTGTTTATCTTTGATATTTATGAGTATATGCGAAGATCAACAGAGTGTCTAGTTGCAATTAATTTGTTATTTTTATTAATTATTAATTATTATTTTTAATTTTTAAGTTATCATATTTATTAGCAAATAAAAGAATATTATCATAATTTTCTGATTAAATAAGAAAATATCAATCATATTTAATAATTTTTGAGATAAGATGATATTATTAATAAAATATATATATATATATATTTTTATTGAACTCACGGCCGAAATGTATATGTAAAAAATATATATTATTAATAAGAAGTATAATGTTTTGATAATACCACCTTTCAAATATTTGTACTCTTGTTTCAAGTGATCTAACGTCTAGCCTACCTATAAATTTGGGAGTGTGAAAACCTTGCTCATTAAATAATAACTCATATGACTATTCTTGAAATAAATCAAATAAAAGATTATCATCATATTTTTTTATTACATAGAAGAATATCATCGTATTTAATAATCATTGAGATAAGATGACATCATTAATAAGAAGTATAATATATCGGTAATACCACATTTCAAATATTTGTACTCTTGTTTTAAGTGATCTAACGTCTAACCTACCTTAGTGTGAAAACTTTGCTCATTAAATAGTAACTCATAAAATAATTAAATTATTGAAAAAATGAAGGATTTTTTTATAATAAATTCAAGCAAAGGTGTATTTGGTAATAATTTTTCTACGAAATAATAATTAATTAATATATTAAAATTTAATAATATTATGATTATTTTACATGTTTTTGTCTCGTATTTATATTTTAAAAAATTTAATGAAAATTCTTGAAAAAAATAAAATAAAAGAATATCATCATATTTATTGAACATTAAAATAAGATGATATCATTAATAAGAAGTATAATGCTTTGATAATACCACCTTTCAAATATTTGTGATCTTGTTTTAAGTAATCCAATATCTAGCCTGCCTACAAATTTGAGAGTGAAAACCTTGCTTAAATAGTAACTCATAAAATGATTAAATGACAAAAAAATCAAGGATTTTTTAATAATAAATTGAAACAAGTTGTAATTGGTAATGATTTTTCTATGAAATAATAATTAATTAATATATTAAAAATTAATAATATTATGATTATTTTACATGTCTTTGTCTCGTATTTATATTTTAAAAATATAAATTAATAATTAATTAAGATTAAATATCATGTTTTATATTATATAAAGTAAGTTAATATAAACATAAAAATACTTTAGATAATATTCATAATTATGATATCCACATGCTTAAGATGAATTGGAGAAGGTAAGGCAATCCTCCAAGGAAGGTCTTTGGTTGGAATCTCCACCCTACCAAAGCCATATTGGTACCCAAAATCCAGTTGATAATGTTGGTGGATGGGTGCGACCTAGTAGTAGTGGTTTCTCAACCAAGGCAGCCCGCAAAAGGTTTTTCACAAAATTCAAAAAAAAAATTACAATTATAATAAAAAAAAAAAATTACAATTATGATAATAAATATAAGTTCTCAAAACTAAATAAAATAAAATTATTAATTTTATTTAAAAACTAGTATCTAATGATATTATAAAATTTTAAATTTAAATCTTGACAAAAGTACTTATATAATAAATAAATTGTTGTTTTTTTTGTTTTGTTATATATATATATATATATATATATATAATTGAATTCTTGATTTTTATTTTCTTTTGAATATTGGCATTTTCCTTTAATAAAACTTCACCTCGTCATTTCAAGCTATATATATATATATATATATATATATATTTATATAGACTAAACTTACTACTACTTCAAAACAAAAATTTAATTCCATTTCTCGTCTATTAAAACCTTTTTATTGACTTAGCTTATGAAAATTTGTTTCTTTCTGTTTATGTATATGTAAACCTGATTTCTTTAACATTGTATTAGTTAGCATATACACATTTGTTTATTTTCCTTAATCTATATATAAACTTGATTTCTAATTTCTTATATATTCTATGAAACTTATAAAACTTTTACTTTTCTTAAAATTACATTTATTACTGTATCTCAACCTTTATATATAATAAATAAATTATCATAATACAATATTTTTAAAATTGAATGCCATGAGCTTATAAAATACAAAGGCAAAAGAAGGAGAAAAGCAATTATTATTTTTATATTAATTTTTTTTTAAATTTATATCTAAATATACAAGCTGTAATATTTTATTATATATTATATATGTTAAATAAAAAATATATATTTATGTTATATATGTTCCACATTCTTTGTTGATATATATTTTACATGTTATATCATTTTGAATCAATTTAATAATTTTTAAAATCAATCCTCTTATTTTATTTTTTCCTAAAGATAATATATTTTATATTTTAATAAAATATTGATTTGGTTGGACAATTACCAAAAAGAGACCTAAGTTCTAATCTTTGTGGTGTCTGTTAACAAGGGGAGTAGTCTAATCTGAATCCTTTGAATACTTGCCACACCGACAATACGAAGCCCAAGCTATAGTAAAAACAAGACCCTGGAAGAGAACCCTACTTATAGTAAAAAAATAACTTTGAATGTAAATAATTTCCTATATTATGAAAATAAATAAATAAAAATAAAAGAATAACTGTCATTCATGTGGTTGAGCTCTACAAATTTGCTTCTTATAATAAAGAAGTGTACACGTGAGCAAGAGTTTCATGATAACCAAGATAAAGTTAGGATAAGGATGACATTGTCGGTTACAACATTATTTGTTACCGATTGTCCACCCTCACAAGGACGAAATTTTGTAAGTTGGTATCAACATAGTATATGTTGGTAGATTATGTAGAATCAATTCTTAAAAAAGTTTGATCATTTATTGAAAATGTTGTGTCAGTCTAATCATTTTTTACCCTCTTTCAAACATTTTCCGCTTGAGGTCCACGTTTGAACAGGGTACACCATAAATATAATAATTTAAGGGGCGACGTTTTAGTTGCAGCAGTCGCTAAAAGCTTGGTTAGTAAGTAGAGCTTTGATTGGCGAGCCGCCATTTTCGCAAGGGACTTAGAGGAATTTATGGCAGACTCGGACAAAGTTAAGACAAAGTAGTGCAATAGAGAACAGTCAGTTACGGGGGCGCCCTGGATGGCACGGTCGACTCTATATCTAAAATAAAAATAACATAAAAATACATTAAACAATTGAGGATGGAAATTTTAATTGTTTTAAGATTTTATGCAATAATGGAAAAATTAATTTTTAAATTTTGTTAGTTTCATTGAAATATTTTAAATTTATTGAAATATTTTATTTTAGTTTAATATAATCAATTAAAATTTTTGTAAGGGTAAGTGTAATAGGAAATGAGTGCAAGCGCAAGTTGAAAGTGAGGGGGAAGTGTGAGCAATTTATTGAAATATTTTATTTCAATTTTATATAATTAATTAAAAAATCTTGTAAGAGTGAGTGTAATAGGAAGCGAGTGTAAGCGCAAGCTGAAAGTGAGGAGGAAGTGTGAGCAAGAAGTAGAAAGCAAAGTGTGATCCAGTTGTAAAAAAACCTAGTTTGAGCCGGAAGGAAGTGTAATCTAAGACGGAGTGCAAGCTAAGATTCAGTCATGGCGGAAGAGCAACGAGTTCATTCATAGTGCATCAATACTTCAAACCCTTACCACGAATGCATGAAATATTATTTTCAAAAAATTGTTGAAGCTAAGGAACGCCAGGAAAAAGAAGAGACAAGGACTATTGTGAGCCAAGAGGGAGTGCAAACCAAGAGCAAGTGTGAGGCAACATAGAGTGCTAATTGGGAGCGAGTGCAAGCCGAGAAGGAAGGTGAGCCAAGAGGGAGTGCAAGCCAAGAGCAAGCCCCATTAGCTAGTATGGAAGGAAAGTCATATTTGAAAGCCCTAATGGGAAGTTAGGATGCCCTAGTTGGAAGTATTGAAGCCCAAGTTGGAGATAAGTGAAAGAACGAATACATTTTCAAGTTCCATAGATAATGATTAGGATTTTTGGATATTCAAAATTGGATCAAGTTGAAGTGGGGATTAAATTCAAATTAGTCACTTACCTTTCTTCCTAAAGGGTTTTTCTCATCATCTTTTCCAGTTTAGAAATTAGGGATAAAATAATGGTTGGTGGCCCATGGTTTAGGGGAAGAGATGCACTTTATGTGAGACCATGGAATAATTTTTTTTTTGAGACAGAAACTATTAAGAAGCTTCCAGTATGGGTTAGGCTTTTTGGACTTCCATATCAACTTATAAATAAGAATATTTTGAAGAATATTAGAAATACCCTAGGGAAATTCATCAAGGAAGGATTAATTGCTAAGGAGCGAAAGCATGCTATATATACTCGAACATGTGTTGCTATGGATATTTCAAAACCTTTGCCACAATTCATTAATATAAAATCTGAATCAAGAGAATGGGTTCAACAAGTATATTATGAAAATATCGCATTTCGTTGCCACAATTGTTATGAGATTGAACACATAGCAAGAGTTTACAAAGTGAAAACTATGAAGAAAGAGAAAAAAATCTAGCCATGAGATAAACTTCAAGACGAAGTAATAAAATTATATAGTAATAAAAGCTAGATTTAATCAAGGATATTCCACTTCGAAAGAAGAGGCAAAGAAAGCCCATCTATAGTATCATGTGGCAAGTTCAGAAGGAATTAAAGGTGCAAAAGAAGATGAGAGAAATCCTAAAACAAAGACAACAAAAGAGGTCGAGTTTTTTCCAAGTAAATCATCTTCATTTTCCTCTAGTAGTATAGAATCCTCTCCAAGTAATAAGAGTGAAAGGGAGGAAGATGTTATCCCTTGCACTTCAAGGTTTCAAGAGCAGCATAATAAAGAAGTAAGGATGGAGGAAACCCATAACAATTTAGATTTTTTAGAGCAAAATAAGAAGGTAGTTTCTACAGAAGAGCATCCTTGCACTTTTGGGTTTCTAGGGCATCATAAAGAAAATTGTGCTTTTGAGATTAGTCCTTGCATTTCAGATCCTTCAGAACAAGACAAACCTAAAGATGATAAATCTTACTATGAGCAATGTGAGAAGATAGAAGAGATATATGAAGATGAAAGTATTGTTGGGAATGAAAGAAAGAGAGAAAGGCCCAAAAAAAACAAAAACAAAGAGAAAAAGAAACCAAGAAGGACTTTGATATGGAAGAAAAAAGCAAACACCACAAATGCTAACAAGAAGGCTAAACCCACAAATAAAATAAAAAATAACAATGAAAATAATATCTTGGAATATTAGGGGAATGGATAAGAACCCTAAGAAAAGGTATTGAGAAATTGTGAGGTTATTATAGACAAGATATTTTAGCTATAGAAGTTGGGCAACAAATATTTTAGCCATTAGCGATGTTAAATTTCATCTTGGCAAAATTTAAATTTTAGAAGGCGTTCGATATAAAAGGAGTTGATTGTGGAAACATAATAGTTTGAGAAAGATGGAGAATGATAGAAAGGCAAATGAAGAATATCTTTGATCGAAAGGCAAAGTGATGGAGATTGATAGAAAGGCAAATGAAAAATATTTTTGAACTAAAGGTAAAGTTGGATATGTTGTAATTAACTTGTTAGAAATGTAAAGAGAGCAATGCAATATTTTATTTTTGTAATAAAAATGATCCCTAATAAAAACTACACTTAACTGCACCTAAGGGTGCAGCGCAACGATTTGGGCTTTGGCTCTTCTTTGGGAGGTCCAAGGTTCAAACCGTGGTGTGGTCGAGTGTGTGAGGGGGTGGGTGTGGGTGTGTGGTGACTTTGTGTTAAATTTCCTATTGATAAGTATAGCTCTCGACTTTACGAGAGGTCATGGGAGGAGATTGCTCAACCCTGCACATCGGTTTCTCACAATAACCAAATCTTCTTCGGGAGGTCCAAGGTTCAAACAACGGTGTGGGCGAGCGTGTGAGGGGGTGGGTGTGTGGTGGCTTTGTGTTAAATTCTCTATTGATAAATATAGTTATTGCTTTACGAGGGGTCATGGTTGGGAGGAGACTACTCGGCCTTTTCCTCGATCACAGAGGTTTCTCACAATAACCAAATAAAAAAAACCACACTTAACTTATAAAAAAAAAATCAATTAAAAAATCTAAAATCAAATCTTTTAATAAAAATTAATAATAAATTTTTATATTAAATATAAACATTTATATTATTACATTATATCTATAATTTCCTCTTAAATCTAATCTAAAAATCTTTTAATATTTAATACATGTTAACACTAATATTTATGTTCTTATGTCATAAATAACCTCCTCTTTAATTTAAGTCCTTCGTGTTTGTGTTTATCTTTAACATTTATTAGTCCTGGTAAAGATTTCGAGACGGTCTACTTGCAATTAATTTATTATTTTTAATTAAAATTTTGTTTATTTAATTTAACTAGATAATGAGTTAAAACTATCGTCATATAATCATATTTATTAGAAGAATATACTTATACTTATTAACCATCCATCCACATAAGATGACATCATTAAGAGGATTAATGTTTTGATAATATTACCCTTTCAAATATTTATCCTCTTGTTTTAAGTACCCTTATAAACTTATGTATGATTTAATGGCGACTCTTACAAAATCAAGGATTTTTTGCTGGAATTAAATGTAAATATATATATAAAAAAATAAATATACAATGTTAACAAATTTATTTGTCCTCTTGTTTTAGGTACCCTTATACACTTATTATGTATGATTTAATGGCGACTCTTACAAAATCAAGGATTTTTTCCTGGAATTAAATGTAAATATATAAAAAAAATTAAGTATACAATGTTAACAAATTTATTTGTCCTCTTGTTTTAAGTACCCTTATACACTTATGTATGATTTAATGGCGACTCTTACAAAATCAAGGATTTTTTCCTGGAATTAAATGTAAATATATAAAAAAAAATTAAATATACAATGTTAACAAATTTAAGCAAGGATCCGAAAGAATCAAAGAATGATGGCATGTCCTCGTGTCTCGTATTTATATTAAACATTAATTAATTAAGAATCATGACATATCCTTATATCTTGTATTTATTATAAATGATTTTTATCTTGTATTTATTATAAATCATTAAAAATCATGACACATTCTTATATCTAGTATTTATTATAAATCATGGCATATCCTTATGTCTCGTATTTATATTAAACATTAATTAATTAATGATTAATTAATATTGAAGTTATCTTTCATAATTATGTAAAATAAGTTAATAATTATTAATTAAAGTTAATATTTATTATTATATAAATTATAATTAAATGTGTATGTCTAAATACTGAAAATTAAATAAAAATTAAATTATTAAATTATTTTTAAAATTATATAATGATATTAAAAAGATTAAATTTAAATTTTGGTAAAATATATTTATATATTAAATAAATTGTTTTAAAAACAGAGTTTTTTTAAAGTTGTATTTGAGTTTTTCATTCTTAATAAATCATAACTTTCTTTTTTAGAATTTGGAAGTTTATAAATATAATTTGAAAGTTTACAAACATATTCAATTCTTATCTCAATCGAGTTCTTATTTAGCAGTTCTTATAGCTAAATATTTTTTTTTTTTTTTTTTGGGAAAACCTCAATTCTTGATTTTTATTTTTTGAATTTCTTCTATTTTTTTTTGCAAATATAATTATTTTAAAATTAAGCATCTTTCTTCTTGGTGTTTTCTTGCAACATCCTTCAAAATATCAAAACTTTTTCTTGTAGCATCCTTCACAATACCAAAACTTCATCTCTAGTATCTACGTATTGCATCTTAGTAGAATAATATTTCCATGGTGTTTTCTTGCAACATCCTTCAAAATATCAAAAATTTTTCTTGTAGCATCCTTCACAATACCAAAACTTCATCTCTAGTAGAGTAATATTTCCAAAACCATGCACCATTATAGTCTACTTTACTAGATTTGGATTGCTAGTCTCCTTCCTCAAGCATAAGCAAAATCTACTATACTAGATTTGGACTCATATTTACTTGATGGTGGATTCCTTTCTTTTTGCAAATAATCTTGACATCTTATCTACTAATCCAATAGAAGCATATGTTATCTTTCATGGCTTTTAGCTAGAATTAGATTCACAAGTAACCATTAATCAACTAAAAACGTCCACTAGAACCTCCTTTCATAACTGAGGTTTATAAAAACTCATTGACAAGACATATGCACTTCAATCTAAATTTAGAACAATAAAGTTCCCTAATCTTCTTCAAAAACAAAATAAGATTGTAAATACTATGGTTGATAAATTTTAGACATGTAAGACGGATTTTAGACCATAGGAATTTTACTTGCTATGGAGCTCCTCCATAATGATGGATTCAGAAAACTAACTTATAAGATGACAATTCCGTATAAAAAATTATTGCCACCTATCAGCCTACCCTTTTTATTTTTTATTTTTGTTTAATAGGAAAGTTGGTTACAACCACACTATATACCTAGGGCCGGCCTGAAATAGAGTAGGTTTAGCAAATTCCAATTAAACTACTACATTCATATCAAGCTTCCTCTAAAAATTTGAACATAAATCTCTTCTTAGTAAATCTCTAACCAAACTAACACCTACCAATCCACTAACCCTTACAATAACCTACCCTTTATCTGTTTTTACTCTATTCCATGGTTTTTATGCACAGAACATTCTCCGCGTGAGCGTATTGAACACGCTTTGAGTCCACGTTTGAACACTGTACATCATAAATATAATAATAATATAAGGGGCGAGGTTTTTAGCTGTAGCACTCGCTGAAAGTTTGGTAGCTAAGTAGAGCTTTGGTTGGCGAGCCGCCATTTTCGCAAGGAGCTTCGAGGAATTTATGGCGGACTCGGACAAAGTTAAGACAAGTAGTCCAAGAGAGGACAGTCAGTTATGGCGGTGCCCGGCACGGCACCGTCCCTAAACTCGAACTCAAGCTGTCAGAAAAACTGGACTCTACGTTTCCTTCTCGATCAAGCTTCCGCATTAATTTACTCCAAATTATTTCCCCTTGGTGTCCCCAGGTTGGATTTAACGCCTTTTCCGCCTACACCTGTGTCGTGGAATGTTCCTGGAAACGCGAAACCACATTCCACCCAACAACTTCCCTCGGTGAATGCAACACGTCATCCGAAATAGTTAACGAGAAATCTAGGGGCCCCAGTCCACGGCCGCCACAGCAACTAGGGTTTCGAGAACCATCCCGGAAGGTCGCGCAACGGCCATTTGAATCGTCTTTCGAGGCAACACGTGTTGAAGAGATCCGATTCGCACTACGTGGCGCCGGCGCAATGGTTGCCGCGTGGTCTGTGACCTGACCGATGACCGCCCTCGGCCACTCCGCGGTTACAGCTCAAGACGGAGGTAAATCCAAGAGAGAGAGAAGCAACGTGTGATATATATTTCTTTTGCGCCGCCCTGGGAAGTTGAAGGATTTCTTTCGTTTCTTTTTTTCACGGCATTTGTTTTCCCGCCGACGGCCATTCAAAAAGTATTAAGGGGGGCCACTGCTACTGCAGTTTAGAAAGTACGATACCAAGATTTATTTCTTTCTCTGGAGTTTTCCAGAGTTCTCCGAGAAATTTCGTTTCGGTTCTAGAGTTTTCTGCTAAGATTTCTGAGTGATTTATGCCTTTAAGGTGTGCGTAGGTTTCTCGGCTTCTTCTGCTGTGTCTGTATTTGTTTCAAACCCTGCACTATTTAGTTTTGCTTTCCTTATTGTTTTTTTGGCGTGATGTGTTGTAAGGAGGGGCAGAGGATTTTGAGGGGGAGGAAGGATTTGAGAATGAGGAGCTACGAGAAGAGTTGTAAGGCTAAGAAGGTGAATGCGAGGGCTTCCTTGAGGCAGAAAAGGAAGGGGGGAAGAAGGGTTTTCAAGAATACAAGAGGGGATTTGGGAATTAACGGGACCTGTACAATTGGGAGAAAACGAATTGCAGTGAAAAAATACTGTGAAAATTCTTCGGAATTTTGTTATGTGAGCAGCGAACATTCCGAAGACGAGAGGGGGTTTGGGGATATTAATTCTGTTGATTCGAGTCCCTCTAGGACTACTCCAGGGAAGGGGTTTTCTCACATTATGGGAAAAGCGGAGCTTTTGATGACGGAGGCTGATATTGAGGCATTGCCGCTAGATATTTTGGTAATTTCCGTGTTCTGGATCTTTCCCCCGGCTCTTCTTTTGTCATTTTTTTTTTCATGAATTTGTTTTTTAATATACCTGAATGTGTATCAGAGCAGCAGTGATACTGAATTTGATTGATCTTATTGTATAGTTTTGAAAATTCCAGAATTGCGGTTTTGTTGGCTTTAGATTAACCGTTTGATTAGTTTGCAAGGAGTAGTTTTGAATCTTGCTTAGGTTATTAGAGTGCTCTAAACGTGCATTGTTATTAACTTTTGCTCTGTTGAATCTTTCCTGTAATTTGGCGTCTGTATTTTTGAATTCCCGTCACCCTTGAACTCTCTGTATAACTGATTCTTGAATTGAATGCCTTTGGCCTCTGCTTAAATGTATACCTCGTTTTTATTACTTAGGGTTTTGCTTTGCTGTCTATTTAATCGGAAATTCTTTTGGCTACTAATCAATGTGAGATGATTTTTAATTCCCCTATACCTTTTAATTATCGAATTTGACATTTTCTTCTTTTATATTTGAGTCTGCTTGCTGTTTGTGCAGGTTCGTTTCCTAATGTTGTTTTCCTTGTTGGATCATTATATGATGGGTTTTGGTGTTCAAGTAAGAAACTTGAGATGTGGGGGGAATGTAGTTTTCCGTTTTGGTGTATTATGGGAACTGACGTTTGAACTGCAATTTTATTTGACAGGTTCGTATTGTTTGTAATGTCCATCATGATGAACTGGATTCCCTGTTACATGTTTCAACCAAATTCAGAGAAGCGGTAAGAGCTTTTCTGCAATGTGTAAATTTAACAGTGCTTCGATTTAATTGTTAATTTTGCATTTGGTAATGTGCAATTCTGATTGTTCTCAATGTTTTCACGCAGGTAGTAATTGCTAGACAGATGCACTTCGATTATACCACACCTGTCCGTGTGCGGGCGTCTAGAAAGAGAACAATTTCTCTAATGCCTGATGAAAGCTCTGAGGATTATTCAAGGTGGGTGGGTTGATTTTTGCTTTTCCTTGTGCCTAATCAATGGATTCTGTTTTTGAAGTGTGTGAATTCTAAAATATAGTGTGTTTTTTTTTTTTTTCTGTTACAGTAACTTTGAAGGGTTGGAATGTTTGTTTGGTTTATCGAAAAGACCTGCAACACCTAATGCACCGAAGCAGGCGTGCAAATTGCCTAAATCGAGAATATTGGCCCAGGAATTTAAGGAAATTGGTCCATTGGATGATGACCCATCGTTTATAAGCAAGAATCATATTTTGAGATCAGGCGGTGGTGCGACTAACAGAGTCTTGGTTTTTGAAGATGAGCTCTGTGAGGCTGTGGCTCGAAACAGACTGTAAAGTCTTGATATGGTGCGTCTTGCAAATCCATAGTGAGAAACAGGGGAGATCGGCTCTACGTTTTTGCTTGAGCTCTATTTGGCATTATCAGCAACACTGTGCGTTGTATGATGGAAGAATCTCACTTCTTGTGAGCTGTCCGGAAAATTCTTTTTGCTCCTGTATATATTGGTTAACGATTCTCTTTACTCTGAGGGATCTGTCAGATCTCTCACATTCTGTCCAACTGAGGATTGGAAAAGAATGGATAGTTGAAGGTAGAATAATCATGTTAAATTCTTTGACGGGCATAGGCCGTGTTTGATCAATAATGTAGTCACACACATTTCTTTGTATCAGAGAACATTTTGAAGCAAAGCTTTTGAACAATTTTGGTGTGCATGCGCTTTTCTTTGCCCATTAAGCTCTGTAATTGTTCTGTGATCGATTTTGACATGCTAGTTTTCCTATTTTCCTTTTCTGGGGATGTGCAAAGTTTTCCTATTTTCCTTTTCTGGGGATGTGCAAAATACGATGATGGCGGTAGAAAATTGATTATTAGTTTGCGAATAAATGGATTATCTTTTGGCTATGGTAGAAAATTGATTATTAGTTTGCAAAATACGGTGATTGATTTTTCTTTTGGCTATGGCGATGGGGTACTTAAAATTCTCAGCAGGAGCTCCTCAGAAACTTTAGGGTTAATTATATACATATTTTTTCATATTCAACAATGCCCTATACATAATGAGGATATGAGATTTCCCATGAAATTCCCTCTGTTCACTGGTAATTATGTAACGAGATTTGAAGTTTTATAGCGGATGCTTTCTAATGGGTACATAGCAATTGACATTCTGCTTTGGAAACATTTTTCTTGAATAGACTTTAACTTTGCACAAACTCTCAAGTTGTTCTCGAAGATGGGATTTGCATGATTGTTGATAAGGGGGGTAAACAATGGTGGCCGTGGTGGATTTATTATCATCGTGTAAAATTTAGCGTTTTCTTTGGAGCAGACAGAATGAATAGATGTCTGTTCTGAACCTTACAGTTATGACTGGCTTGCAAAACCGTGAGTGTCATTGTTTTCCAGGAGGGAGTGAACTAAACCAGAATTTTGTCAATTAAAGCCCACTTACGGCAGATAGCTAAGATAGAAAGCTTTTTGGGACAATGCAGAGGACACTTCAATTAATCTTTTGTTTCTTTGCCGTAGTGACCATTTTCTCATTCTTCCAAGACATACCGGCAGAAATAATCATTTATCTATTCACAAGTTGAATGTAAACTAAAACTAATAATTCTTTTATTAGAGGGGATTACACGAAGTTTGCCAATAGCATTGTACTACTTCTCGAGCAAAACAAGCAAGGATACCAGTGCACTTGATGTAACATGTAATCATATATAGCTGGTATCACTTGATATAACATGTAATCGTATATAGCATATATTATTTAAAACGAGCAAGGATACTAGTGCACTTGATTTAACATGTAATTACATATAATAGCATATACTACTTATAATTAAAAATATAATCTACGATATAAGCAAAATTGACAACGCAACTATTAAAATTTTAATATTTGAAATTGACAACGCAACTATTAAATTTTAAATATTTGAATTTCCCTCGCCACTCTCCAATCTTTACAACACTTACTTTTAGTTTCTTCATTACTCCAATCAATCTTTTCCACTTGTGGACTCCAGCAAATGAGGGATTGATAGGTTGTTCTCTTGGATCATATTTTAGCGGGCTTTATTAAACATTATTATGAGTCAATTTTACCATTAAATTGACCATAAGACCAGCCAAATTGGCATTAGTTATCAACTTTGAAAGAACAAGAAGCCCCAAATAGATGATGTACACTGAACTTCTACATGCAAGGGGAAAGGCTAGAACACCCAAACTCCTACATGCAAGCATTCTTGGCAAGCTAGGTTAGCTGAGGGGAGAACGGTTACTTTTTTTCTCTAAATATGCTCTAGACCTAAAAGAGGGTAAGATGCATTTCATTCCAAATACAAAGAAAATTCTAATTAAGCAAAAACCAAAGAATTATAAATTAAGTAAAGGAAGATTCCAACTACAAACATCTCCATAGCAAGTGCCTCAAACCAAAATCCATATACCATGATGCTAATTGTCCATGCTAAAAATAAGATACCAAGGACCATAAAACAATCTTGCTTCACTATTTTTTATAAAAAACCCATACACCATGATGCCAATTGTCCAAGCTAAAAAGAAGATATGAAAGACCTTGAGCTAATGTTGCTTCTCTATTAAAACTAGGATTCAATCTTGTAAGCTCATGGCTATAGAATACTCTATGATTTTGATTACCACATTGGTCATCATCCTCTATACAATGGAAAGGAAATGCTTTGCATATGAAACAATTTCCCTAGGCTATGTAAGAAAATATAGTATTAGGATGTGAACTCCTAGTCTTGTATAGATGTATCCTCATAATGGTTTGAATGGTTCTCTTGTTAAAATTATCAATACTTTCAAGAAACAAACAAAAGCAACACATTGCCAAAAAAAAGAGGAACAACTCAAAGAAAAAACATAATGCGATATGAAGGATGTTTTTAGAGACCAAAATAATCTCACTAAAGAAAGAATAAGCATCCAACTATGAAGGAATTGTTGGTCCTAAGCGATATAAATACCCAATTATATACGAGCTTTAGATCAAGGTTAAAGAACCAATCTTTGTAAAATATTACAATAAACCCACCTATACACGGTGTATAGTGGTTCGAAGGGTTATACAATAAATACAATACAAAAGTCAATCTTTTCGTATGTGAATCTTAACAAACACCACATATTCCAACATGCCCCCTTAAGTTGAAAGGGGGCCATAGAGAGACCATTATCTCTATTCCTCCCTTAAGGGACACTATCCTACTCCAAGACATTCTTGCACTACATAAAAAGCACCTCGAGCATGATCTTGGTTAGGAAATTTGTTGTTTATTTTTTTGATGACACACATACTAGAGCAAACATCCTATAAGCATGAAGCCATCAAACATAATGCATCCAAATATCAATGTGTTTAGTCCATTGAAGAAACACTACATTGTGAACAAGCTTGATGGAACTTCGGTTTTTACAATGAAGGGTGACTAGAAATTGTTGAGGAATACCCAACTACTTTAAAATCATGAGCATTCATGAAGGGTATATGGTGGCCTTAATGTCAACAAGAAGACTAAGATATGGTGGATTATCATCTATAACAACAATAAATAGTCCAAAACCAAGATAAAAAACAAACCCAGTCATGGGGTATTGTTAGTCCAAATCACCAACCTAATCTACGTTAGAAATTCTTGTTGAAACTAGAGGTGCTTCAATTAGTGAATACCTATAGGGCATGTACCTCTGATATACTAAAGGATTTACTTGGCAACTATCTAGTAATCCTTACATTGTGCCTGCATATACCCAAAACAATAGTTGATAGCAAAAACAATATTCAACCGAGTATGAGTGAGATAGAGAAGTCCCTTGACAAGTGATTGATACAAAGTGGCATTTGCCAAACTAGTAGTGTAATTTGCTTGCAACTTTAAACTAAAAGCAATGAGAGCCATGCAAGTTTGCAGTCCATCCTAAAACAATGTATAAGATCCAAGGTATACTTGAGCTAAGAAATGGTGATCTCAAAGGGTGATTGATCAATCTAAATCCCCAAGTGATGAAGGCCCAAATTTGTCATCTCAAAAGTCTTGAAGTTGTACTTCATCTCTTACATTATGAATGTTGAGCTTCTTGTGATGAGAAGATCACCAACATACAACATAATCACCAAAATATGATAGTTCTAATATTTGATGAAGACATCAGGATTGGCCTAACATTGTTGAAATTCATAATTGAGAAAGAATGAATCTTCTCATATCAAGCATGAGAAACATGCTTAAGCATACACAAGGAATTTTTTATTCTACACACCAAAGGGGTGGGTCCATCAAGCTCAAAATAGAATGACTACCTTATATAAATATCCTCTTGAATATCCACATGAAGAAAGACACTCTTCACATCCATATGATTTACCTCCCATTAATAAGAGGAAGTAATAGAGAGAATCATCTAAACATAGTCCATCCGTGTAACTATGACAAAGAACTATGAATAGTCAACTCTCGAATTCTAAGATAATCCCTTAGATAAAGGCATACCTTGTGCTTCTCTACCCAACCACCAAAAGTATACTTGATATTATATACCCATTTATAACCATCAATATTATTACCTTTGGAAATAGGAACAAGTTTCCATGCATGATTCTTCATCAATGAGTCATACTTGACAACTATAACATCCTCCTACTTCAAACAACTCTCTCCAAAAGTGCCAACTCTTGAGATTAAGGCTTGAGGGGGGCCTTATGATGGTGCTCCTAAGAAAGAATGGACTAAGCATCATGAAGGAGAGTTTGAACCCACTTGGGTTTTAGGTGATCTATGGAATACTGACACATCCTATATTGAAGCAACATTAGGAGCATGTATTGAAGAATCTAATCAAAATTTATCATCTGCATCTGCCTCAACATCCAACACCATCACATAGAAAATGGGAAGATCAATATTAGATGTTGCAAGATCAAAAAATTATTGGAAAAGGGTTGAAAAGAGAAGTCACATCAATAAATTGTGGTGATGGAACCCCATTGAGAGGCGAAGAAGCCAAAAAAAACTTGGATCATGTAATCTCAAAAGGGGAAAGAGGAACCGCTAGAAGAGCTATAGGATGTGAATCATTGGTACAAAAGGACAAGCAATAGTCCAGAGGGAGTATATGGAAGGACCTCATCAATGATCATCTCTCTCCAAATAATGGCATCTTAGTTTATGAGATCATACAAGCTATAACCATTGGAAGTGTTAGAAAACCCCACACGGATTAATGATAAATATTTACATCCCAATTTTTGTTTATCATTTGAAATTTGATCCCATATAGTGAATCAAAAGATACATAAATGAGAAACATTATACTTATTGCTTATCAATCGCTATATATGAGTCATAACCTTAACAACTTGAGCATAAGTCCAATTGATGGTATGAGTTGTAAAAGTCACTATTTCACCTTAAAATTTGTGCTCCATCTGCTTAGCATGCAACATACACCTAGCCATCTCCATTATAACCCTTTTTCTAATCAACCACCCCATTTTGCTCTAGGTATAATTAATAGTCTTCTAAAAAGAAAGGCCATGAAGAGCAAAAAAATCACCAGAAGCATGACTAACATATTCACCTCCTCTGCCTATCTGGAAGCACTTGATCTTTTGCTCAAATTATTTTTCCATAAGAGCCTTGAAGTCCTTCCATTAAGCAAAGGCTTAATTTTTGGTACAAATGGTCTACAATCAAACATACTTGTAGAAATCAACAAAGTTGAGATAATATCTATTCTTGAAAAGAGATGGTGCCCCCTTAGGTCCATAAATATCATTTTAAATTAACTCCAAGGGGTGTTTAACACACTTAACAATCTTTTTTTTAAAGGACTTTTGATAATGCTTCACCAATATACACCCCTTACAAATACCACTAGGAGGAGAAATAAGACGAAGACCAACAATCAACTGCTTTTGACTCATATATGTCCAATATTCATAGCCAATGTGTCCAAGTCTATGATGCCATCACTTGCTAGTGTCATCTACTTGTGTCATCATATCTAGAAAGTCTTTCTTCTTAGAGGAAGAAGAAGGAAACTCACTAACCTTGTACATATAATTACCTCATCATAATATCCTATGAAAATTATTTTAAAGTTGTCATCAATGTCAATAATCTCACATTAATTTGATACCTTGAGGTAACTATCTTAAAGTTGTCATCAATGTCCTTAGTCATGCATCAATCTAGCCAAAACTCAACCTTTTTATTTATGAGTGATATGATGAATAGAAAGGAGATTGGGCCCTACACCTGGAACATGAATAAATTCATCAATTTAAAAATCAAATATGACCTCACCACATCCAACTACCTAGAAAGAAGATTCACCACCAATGACCACATGTTCTAAATGATGTCTGTTTTAGTTATGCAAAATATGGGAATTCTTACTTATGTTGGGTGGCCTTTAAATCTACAATCTGCCCTTCAAAGGAAATGAATGTCTAATATGATGAGTGAGGAACTAAATGTGTTTGTGAGGTCTCATAAACATGGTTATCCTCATAGAGAGTAAAAAAGAGAGTAGTATCAACATCCCCCATTTTGGCTTCTTCTTCAAGCTTCTTAATCTATAATCGACAAAACTCTATCTTGTATTGTAAAATATTGAAACTAACTTCTTGAATGACTTCTTCACTCTCTTTTCTCCTTGCCTCATCTTCTTCTCAATTTTTAACTTAACCACTTCCATTCTTCACTTTATTTTCTCCTTGCTTCATCTTCTTGTCAATTATTAACTTAACCACTTCCTTTGCATAACCTTGGATGGAAAGAGAATGACTCTTGCTCATTGTTGTCGAGCCTAGTGGTGAATAAGGTATTTAACACATGGTCAAGATATGGAACGAGACTATTAGGGAAATATCCTTGAAGCATCTCAAATACAACTATCTCATATGATTCAAAATGATTATAGAACATAATATTGAGAAGATCAAGACTTGTATTTCCATCGGTACCTCCTCTAGTAGTGCAAATATCTTCTTGTAGTTGAATCATCTAATATATTCATCAATGGTACAAATCTATGTATATCTAAAGTGGGAACTTTTACCTCCAATCTAATGATTTATGTAAAGTGAATGTGATCACACATATGTTAGAAAGTTTCCAGTAACTATTTTGGATTTTAAATGGTTCTAATATGATTATCATAGATCTTATCAACATATAGGGAAATCACACCATGGAATTTATCCTTCTTGCCTCATAGAACTACTTTCTCTCATCAAAATAAATGTTTTTGGGGTCCTTTTTCACATATTTGAGGAGTCCCTTACTCCAAATTAGAGCTTCAATATTGACTTTCTAGGTGGGATAGTTAAGTCCAATGATCAAGGGCATGTGTTATCCATTGAATTTCTCCCAAAATACAGCCTTCTATATATAACTGTGACAAAAAATAATACTGCCAATGTGAAGAGCTTGAAAATTCACATAATTTGAATAAAAAGGGCTGAAAACATTTCTACACATAAAAGTTATGGTCCCTAAAGGTTTGGATCAAAAATCACAAAAAACACCACCACATCCTTTTTAACCATGAAAAATCTTAAAGGTATCTTCAATAAACAAGGTGATACCACATGTCACTAATGAACGACCAAGGGGTACCAAATGTACGCTGAATGATATATCATTTGGATAGGGATTTAGTAAAGTTGACAAGTGTCATAAAAATATGTAGGGATGCCATTGGATGCTAATAGTATGATGTATCAATAAGATATTGGATAAATTTTATTAACAAGAAATGATATATTCATAACTGTTGAAAGTGTAATTTAACTTATGGCCAAGGCTAATGTTGTATGATGTAATCTTGTATAGGCCTAAAGGAAATCATTAAAAATTATATTTAGTTTATTGTAATATTTTACTATGTAATCCCTATGGGTTGAATTAACCTTTTTATGGTTAAACCCGCCTTTCAACTTATAATTAACCTCAAAGCCCTCTTTTTATGTCATCTTAGGTTAAACTCATTTATGTAATTATGGTTTTGGTATTGGTATAAATATCCCCCTACTCCATTGATTGCATTAAAATATGATTCTTATCTATGGATAATATGATGAATATTTATGGTGCCTATGGGTGCCCACTATATCTTTCTCTCTTTCATTCTTTTTTATACTTTTTGTATAATATTTAAGTGGATGGATTGCTTCTGTTTATTTTTGGAAATAAACGTGAAATCCAACATGGTATTAGAGCGAGTATGGAGTATTATCAATTGGTCATGCAAAAGGACAACTTGGAGGCTTTGATCCTTCTTTTAATAATTAGGTCAAATCACTCTTCAAAACTTCATAAGTGTATTCGACGTAAGAAACAAAGAGGAGAGCCTATTTTGCACCTTATTGTCTCTTTTTCAAAATAACTTGAAAATTTTGATTTCATTTTTATCAAGGTATTTTTAATCCACTATTTATAATTTTGATTCTTTTTTTGGTTCCCTTGTTATTTGTTGTGTGAAAGGATAAAGGACAATTTCAAATTAGAAGTTTTCTCCAAAATTTTAAATTTTAAAATGACACCTTTTTGTGGTGGTTTATTACTACATGTGCCCCTCTATTTTATGCTATTTTTGTCTTCATAATTTGGCATTATCTTCATCAAGGTGAATATTTGGTAAAATACATAAAATTTAAGCATGCTTCGATGGTTAGGATGAGGTGTTATAAGGCACACAACACTGTGGATCTTAGGTTCAATTCCCAACAATTTTTGTTTTTGCTGAAATTTGAAAGAAAAAAGGTCTTAACATGTTGACGACAACACCTTATCTTTTTTGGGCATCATTCACAATAAAGTTTAATAATACATGGGTACTATTGATGGAAATATTATATTAGCTCAATTGGTTGGGTCACCTTTACTAAGGCATTGGTGACACAAAGGATCAATGTTTGAGTCGTTGTTGGGAACACTTATGTTTGCTTCTCTTTTGATTATCATGGAATCTTTGTCATCATATAGCCTTCTCCCTCTTCACAACCATGAGGTGGGCTTGTTGGCTACAATGAAAAACCTAGCACTTAGGAGACCTAGGTATGATTCCTTGCAATGGAGTTTTTAGAAATTTTAGATAACAGAACTGCATTGGCCAAAATTGTAATCGATGTGGCACCCTAAGTTCCACATAAGAACTAGTTTTATCTATATACCTCTCTAGCCAAAAGGAATATGCTATCTATCAAAATTGTAGTTCATTAGGTAGTCTGGTGGCACTCAAGTACAAAAAAAGTGGAAAACACCTACAAATTAGTGAACAACACATGGTAGGTTATGATTGGATGTCATTTTACTAAGGTTTGATGCTTTAATCTCAGTATTTATGAGGAAATTCTGGATAAATCTTTTGGATGCTATAACATTTTCATATGGAAGCATTTTGAGCCAATTTTTTAAAAATCACATGATTTTTTGAGATCTTCACGTGGGTGACATCAATTCATGGACCTAGTATAGTGTTAGGGCCCAAATTGTGTAGGATAGTCCTCAAAGTATATTGCCTTATTTTGAAAGGATAAATTTACCATATGTTATACAATCAAAATATTTGGTAACTTTTATGGAAAATATACTTGGATTTGTGACAATTGCAATGATTTTTTAGTCTTTTGGAGTTGTACAAGAAAAAGGTTTCAAGATGTGTTTTAGTCAATTCCTATTTCTCCTTTGGCCTATTAATTCAACTTGTTCATGAAGATCTATTTTTCATAAAATCTTCTTTCTCTTATTATATTTCTAGATACTTTTGAAAGTTTGTAATGACTCTTTTCATAATTAGGTCCATGCAAAGCCTCTTTTGGTGATGGAAATAAAGTGACCTAAGAAAAATTTGAAGTTTACAAATAATGTGATGTATGCTATTAAAGGGATCATTGTACCTCCAAGTCTTACCTTATTGAACTATAGAATATTGAAGTTATTTTTTAGAGGAAGTACTCTTGGCTTCTCTTCCTCGTTTGGAGTCTTAGCAAAGGTTTATTTGCATATGTGTGGGAGTATATGATATTGGTAATGATGACTATAGTCCAACATAAGGAAATTATTATGCAAAGGTATTTTTGCATTAATGGATTTTAGATGATAAGGTGGATCTAGAAAAAAAATTCCGAAGTGAAAAAATCCATTAGAGCATCCATTATGTGGGGGAAAATATTATTGTTACCAATTGTTAGCTTTTGATACAACATGTAATGGGAGATAGCAAACACAAGATAAATAATAATATGAAAGAAAGTAAATCTGTGAGATGACTAAAAATATGTTATAAATAGAAATGACGAACATGTATACAAAGTAGCTATGGAGGAAATGAACACTCCATGAATAAAATTACTGCTCAAGAATGAGCTTTGAGCTTATCACACTTCATCACTCTACATCACATCACATTGCTACTTATCACACATCTACATCTATGCCTATGTCTATGGACCTTTATATAGGAAGATAGATTCCTTGGCCAACACTCTACGTAGATGTGTAAGGGATAACTTGCACATATACAACTTGCAAATTGACACTCGTGCATTTATTACATTGCATGAAGTAACTAGATAACTTCCCCCTAAAGTAATCTAATGTCCTAAGTATGTGCCAAGAAATGTATATTTATATGACCCAAATGATGTAATATAATCTATTTATAACACTAATGTCTTCTCTCCTTGGCCTTAGTTTATATTATGTGGGGGTGTTGAAAGTGTAATTTGATTTATGGCCAAGAACAACATTGTATAATATAATCTTGTATAGACCTTCAGGCAATCATTGTATAATTGTATTTAGTTTATTGTAATATTCTATTATGTATGCTCTATGGGTTGTAGTTAACCTTGTTATGGATAAGCCCCCCTTACAACTTGTAATTAGCCTTAAAGCCCTTTTTTGTATCAACTTAGATTAAAATTTTTATCTAATAGGGGTTTTGGTATTGGTATAAATACCCTCCAACACTCCATCCATTACATTTAAGTGTTGTGAATCTTATCTAAGAATAATATAGTGAATATTTATGGTGCCTATGGGTGCCCACTATATCTTTCTCTCTTTCATCATTTTTTTCTTTCTTTATAACATTTGAGTGGATGGATTGCTTCTGATCATTTCTGGAAATAGGTTTAAAATCTAACTGTTGGCAATTTGAGGTATTTTATGTTGTCATTGATGTCACATGGATCATTGATGTCACATGGATCACATTTGGTTTTGGTGGCCAAAGTATTTCATATATAAGCATTTATGACATTTTGGAAAGCATGGAAATTTATAAGGTTTTTGTGAAAACCAAGGCAGGAAAAATAAAAGGTTTTATTTAAAACCATGGATGGCAGATTTGAAATGGGTTTTTCTTAAAACCTGGTTTGGGCTTTCGTTTCATCGAAAAAGGTGTCCCGGTGATGGAGATATTTAATTTTAAATATTTAAGTTTAAATTTTAATTAATTAAAATTAAAATTAAAAATTAATATTTTATTTATTTTCGACGTCAAAAGGAGGAGGCACATAATATCTATAGCCGACGTCAAAAATTTTGAAGGGAGGCATATATTAATATGCCATCAAATGTTTTTCAAAAGCTAAGGACTCGACATTTAATTTGCGATCGATTTGCCAAGGTACAACGTGGTGTGGAGAGTGCAAAGCTTTCGATTCGCTAAGGCAGCGAAAGGGGGAAGAATTCATTCGAGTCCATCGAAGAGAGGAGGAAGAAGGGTAAGAGAAGTCCCTTACCAAGCGCCATAGGCGCTTGTGGCGTAGTGGCAAGAGGAAAGTGCGTAGGGTGTTGAAGCGCCAGCAGATCCGAGTTCGAAACCCGTCAGCGCTGGTTTTTGCAAGGAAAAGGGAGAACCTTTTTGCGCATGTGATTTTTGAGGGCAAGTTCGTAGGAGGCAAGAAGGAAGTCTTGCGCTCTTGGTGTTGTGTGAGCGGTGGCTCACGTGGTTGTTGGCACCACCGTTTGAGTTGTGCAGAGGCAGCAACAGGGGATCGAATCCCGCTGAGGTTAAAAGGCAAGTTTTAATTTTTAATAATATTTTATTTTTCTAAGGTTGCCTAGGAGAGATAAGGTTTGAAATGCATGTTGTGAAAAGGAAATATTTTTGGTGATTTTCCTTTTAGAAGTATATCATATTATATATCGTTGGAAAGCTTATTTCGAGGGCTATTTGATTATTCTATTTAGAAGGAGAAATAAGGTGTACATAAAGAGATATTTCTATTTTTGTAAAAGGGTTCAAGTGAAGGTTGTTTTGTTCTTTTCAAAGTGTGTTGAGTGTGGCAGATTTCCAAAGGGGTTTCTTCATCTTCATAAAAGGTATGGGCACATTCTCCTATTGATTGTTTATGGTGGTTGATTTCTGAAATATCATTGGAGGGAAAAGGATTGTTTGTGGTTTCCTTTTCGAAAGTGGTTGGTTGAATGCTTCAAGGTTTTCTGAATTGAGAGTTGTGTTTAAACCTTGTTTTATAAGCATAGTTGTTGAAGCCCATTGGTTGTGAAAGAACATGAGTTAGAAAAGAACATGAGTATCATTGTTATGTGAGATTTGTGGTTGAGCATTGTTGGAAACATTTGAGTTGGTTGATACATACTTGGACTAGGGTTGTGTGAGAGAGAGTTGTCCCTTGTGGTGATTGAGTTTAGAACATATTGAGTCTCTAACAATTCTCTTTATGGTTCTATAAGACTTGAGTTGAGTTGAGATTGATTTGGGTTGAGAGTGAGATTAGAACATATTGAGTCTCTAACAATTCTCTTTATGCTTCTATGAGTTGAATTGAGTTGAGTTGAGATTGATTTGGGTTGAGAGTGAGATTAGAACATATTGAGTCTCTAACAATTCTCTTTATGCTTCTATGAAGTTGATTTGAGTTGAGATCATTGTGGATCATTGTTGTCATTCATTGAAGAGTACATTGCCATTCATTGTTGAGTTCATATTTGAAGCTTTGCCTTGATAGATTTGTGGATGAGATTTGAGTGCTACTTGTGCATGATTGATTGAGCCTTTGAGAAGGCCTTTGTGGATAGTTTTGGAATATATTTGTGGACAAGCTTTGTGGATAGTTTTGAGGATAGATTTGTGTTGGAGCTTTAGATCAATTTGGACAAGTTCTTGGTGAGCTTGTTGAGAATATTTTGGGCAAGTTCTTGGTGAGCTTGCTAGAGAATATTTGGACAAGTTCTTGGTGAGCTTGTTGAAGAAATTTTGGGCAAGTTCTTGGTGAGCTTGCTAGAGCAGATTTGGACAAGTTCTTAGTGAGCTTGTTGGAGCAGATTTGGACAAGTTCTGTGTGAGCTTGTTATTCAACATTGGATAGGTTCTGTGTGAGCTTGTTATTCAACATTGGACAAGTTCTGTGTGAGCTTGTTATTTAGCATTGGACAAGTTCTGTGTGAGCTTGTTATTCAATTTGAAAAGTTCTATGTGAGCTTGTTATTCAGAGTTGGACAAGTTCTGTGTGAACTTGTTATTCAGATTTGGACAAGTTCTGTGTGAACTTGTTATTGCCTAGCTTTGAGAAGATCAAAGAAATCATTGTATTGGATATTTTTGTGTGAAATATTATAAGGAGATCAGCTTGTGGAGTACCCCACATTGGGGGAACCATGTTAAATCTTGTGTCTCAATTGTGTGTGGTGACTTGTGCTCTTGCTTACTACTGCTATCTGAGTTATTAATGCACACTTCTATATTTGGTTATTGCAATTAAGGACATTAATTGATATTGGTTTGGAAAGAAAGTAAAAAGTGGTCTTATACTGTTCACCCCCCTCTCAGTATAAGCTTGTGTTCTTCAATTGGTATCAGAGCGGGTTCCTTCGAAAGGCTAACAGCTTGAGGGCAGATTCTACAAGAACACAAATGGCTTCACAGAATGGATTATCTACAAATAAGGCTCCATTGTTTGATGGTAACAATTATGCTTTCTGGAGCATGAGGATGAAGAACTACTTGATATCACAAGGATATGAGGTATGGCAGATGGTTGAAAAAGAGTATAGGGTTGAAGGTGATCCCGAGGAAGATAAGACTACCAGGAAATTGGTTGAGATAAATGCAAGAGCAATGAATTGTATTTTGAGTGGGCTACGTGAGATAGATTTTGCAAAGGTCATGGTATGTACTTCAGCTAATGAAATGTGGACCAAGTTGTGGAATACTTATGAAGGAGATTCCAAGGTAAAGTTGGCAAAACTACAAACTCATAGAAAAATATTTGAGGAATTGAAAATGGAAGATTCTGAAGATATTGCAAAGTTTTTACTTCGAGTTGATGAGATTACTAACACCATGAGAGGCCTAGGTTTTGAGATGAAAGAATCAGAAGTTACTCAAAAGGTTTTGAGATCACTTCCCATGAAATATGATTCTAAGGTTTCAGCAATAGAAGAAACAATGGATATCAACAAGCTAACAATGGAAGAATTGCAAGGTACTCTCACAACTTATGAGATGAGGGTAAGTAAGCATCAAGCTCCAATAAAAGAGATTGCATTCAAGGCTTCAGAAAAAGAGAAAGGGAAAGTTTCAAAAATAGATAGAGTTTTAGAAAATGATGAGGAAGCTAACTTCATCAAAAGGAATAAGGACTCAAGGAATTTCAGAGATATAAGGAAAGTCAGATGCTACAAGTGTGGTGATCTTGGTCACTATGCATACAAGTGTCCACATGAAGAAAATAGTGATGATGAAAAATAGGGTCATAGAAGAAAAGAAGATGGAAAGCATAAGCATGACAAAGATGACAGATTCAAGCAAAATATGTATGAGAAGAAGAAAATTTTTTGTAAGGTAAAGAAATCTTACTACATTGTAGAAGCAAGTGATAGCTCAGATCATAGTGATAGAGATAAATCAGATGAAGAAGAAAGTACATTCTTTGGAATAAGTGAAGAAAGCAAGAACACCTATTCCTAGGCATTGAAGTCAAAGAAGAGGATAGATCGATATTGAAGAAAGACATGAAGAGCTTGCCATAGCCATTGAGCAAGTAGAATAGGTACAAGAAGGGTCTAAGGATACTAAAATGTTTCTTAGCAAAGATTTTGGGCATATAGATGATGATTGCACATA
The DNA here is from genome assembly GCA_028583015.1 of Wollemia nobilis. Taxonomy (NCBI): domain Eukaryota; kingdom Viridiplantae; phylum Streptophyta; class Pinopsida; order Araucariales; family Araucariaceae; genus Wollemia; species Wollemia nobilis. Next base: position 2,302,975 of record JAQPPZ010001580.1, on the reverse strand, counting down.
CTATAAATTGCAACAAGGAAAGTTCATTTGAAAAGAATTTGTATCTAGTGATAGATAAGAAGATGAAAGGTTAAAAAAAATAAAATATTAAAATTAAAGGACTTCAAAAATGAATAATTTTTGATTTATGTAAAAAAAAGGAAAAAAAAGATGTATTTGAAAAGTCAAATCTATAAGGAAAGGAAGTTCTAAAAGATGAAAGAAATGAAGCACCTAAGATTTGTTTGAGGCTAAAGAGATGTACCAAAGTTTCTATGGACTCCAAATATTAGATTAAATCCAATTTGGATCTATGTTTTGAGATGGGTGAATCAAGTTCAAAGGGAAAGGAAGTTCTTGAAGGAAGAGGAAGAAACTAAGGAAGAGGTTTTAGATGCTACAAAGAAGGTTCAAGAATGCAATGCACAAGTTGAAGATGATCATAGGGATAATGGTCAAGAAAGGTATGAGGAACCAAGGCATGAACAAAGGGATTTTCAAGGACATTGTTTTTCTTGTAATGGATTTGGACACAGGGCTATACATTGCAGAATTCATGGATCAAAGAAGTTTGATTTTGCTAGAAGAAACTTCAAAGGAAGAAGGTATGATTTTCAGGGACATTGCTTCTCATGCAACAGGATTGGTCATAGAGCTTCTCAGTGCAAAGGAAATGAGCAATATGGCTTTGGTTTTAGAGCTACACAATTCAGAAGTCATGGTCATAATGGTCATGAAAACAGAACTTCACAATACAGGGTTCAAGAAAGGAATGGATATGGAAATTATTTCAAGAAAGATTTCAGGATATGGGCACCATCCAAAGGCTACAATATCAAGTGTTTTAATTGCAATAACTTTGGGCATATTGCAAGATGGTGTAGGACTCAATTCCAAATAGGTTCAAGGCAAGGAAGTCAAATAGGTTCAAAGCAAGAAGGTCAAACAGGTTCTAGACAAGAAGATCAAGTAATTCATCAAGAGAAGGATATCAGAAAAACATGGAAGGAAATTGATAGAGGAAAGAAACAAAGTGATATGGGAGTAAAAGTACTCCCACCCCAAAATTAATCACCTCAAAAGAGAAGGGGGTGAGGGGGCTAAACTTAAGAGTCACATATTTTAGCCCCATAGGTGTCCCTTTTGCCATTGATGTCAAAGGGGGAGAGATTTGAGTAAGGGAGAGATTTGAGTTAGGGGAGTAGCCTCCAAAGAGATATTTGAGTTAGGGGGAGCAGCCTCCAAAGAGAGCATTGAGTTAGGGGAGCAGCCTCCAAAGAGAGCATTAAGTCAGGGGAGCAACTTTGATTCTCAGAGATGGTTTTTGGAGTGATTGTGGTGTTTGCATTAGAGGTGTTGCCATCAATGACAAAGGGGGAGATTGTTGGCAATTTGAGGTATTTTATGTTGTCATTGATGTCACATGGATCATTGATGTCACATGGATCACATTTGGTTTTGGTGGCCAAAGTATTTCATATATAAGCATTTATGACATTTTGGAAAGCATGGAAATTTATAAGGTTTTTGTGAAAACCAAGGCAGGAAAAATAAAAGGTTTTATTTAAAACCATGGATGGCATATTTGAAATGGGTTTTTCTTAAAACTCGGTTTGGGCTTTCGTTTCATCGAAAAAGGTGTCCCGGTGATGGAGATATTTAATTTTAAATATTTAAGTTTAAATTTTAATTAATTAAAATTAAAATTTAAAATAAATAAAAATTAATATTTTATTTATTTTCGACGTCAAAAGGAGGAGGCACATAATATCTATAGCCGACGTCAAAATTTTTGAAGGGAGGCATATATTAATATGCCATCAAATGTTTTTCAAAAGCCTAAGGACTCGACATTTAATTTGCGATCGATTTGCCAAGGTACAACGTGGTGTGGAGAGTGCAAAGCTTTCGATTCGCTAAGGCAGCGAAAGGGGGAAGAATTCGTTCGAGTCCATCGAAGAGAGGAGGAAGAAGGGTAAGAGAAGTCCCTTACCAAGCGCCATAGGCGCTTGTGGCCTAGCGGCAAGAGGAAAGTGCGTAGGGTGTTGAAGCGCCAATAGATCCGAGTTCGAAACCCGTCGGTGCTGGTTTTTGCAAGGAAAAGGGAGAACCTTTTTGCGCATGTGATTTTTGAGGGCAAGTTCATAGGAGGCAAGAAGGAAGTCTTGCGCTCTTGGTGTTGTGTGAGCGGTGGCTCACGTGGTTGTTGGCACCGCCGTTTGAGTTGTGCAGGGGCAGCGACAGGGGATCGAATCCCGCTGAGGTTAAAAGGCAAGTTTTAATTTTTAATAATATTTTATTTTTCTAAGGTTGCCTAGGAGAGATAAGGTTTGAAATGCATGTTGTGAAAAGGAAATATTTTTGGTGATTTTCCTTTTAGAAGTATATCATATTATATATCGTTGGAAAGCTTATTTCGAGGGCTATTTGATTATTCTATTTAGAAGGAGAAATAAGGTGTACATAAAGAGATATTTCTATTTTTGTAAAAGGGTTCAAGTGAAGGTTGTTTTGTTCTTTTCAAAGTGTGTTGAGTGTGGCAGATTTCCAAAGGGGTTTCTTCATCTTCATAAAAGGTATGGGCACATTCTCCTATTGATTGTTTATGGTGGTTGATTTCTGAAATATCATTGGAGGGAAAAGGATTGTTTGTGGTTTCCTTTTCGAAAGTGGTTGGTTGAATGCTTCAAGGTTTTCTGAATTGAGAGTTGTGTTTAAACCTTGTTTTATAAGCATAGTTGTTGAAGCCCATTGGTTGTGAAAGAACATGAGTTAGAAAAGAACATGAGTATCATTGTTATGTGAGATTTGTGGTTGAGCATTGTTGGAAACATTTGAGTTGGTTGATACATACTTGGACTAGGGTTGTGTGAGAGAGAGTTGTCCCTTGTGGTGATTGAGTTTAGAACATATTGAGTCTCTAACAATTCTCTTTATGGTTCTATAAGACTTGAGTTGAGTTGAGATTGATTTGGGTTGAGAGTGAGATTAGAACATATTGAGTCTCTAACAATTCTCTTTATGCTTCTATGAGTTGAATTGAGTTGAGTTGAGATTGATTTGGGTTGAGAGTGAGATTAGAACATATTGAGTCTCTAACAATTCTCTTTATGCTTCTATGAAGTTGATTTGAGTTGAGATCATTGTGGATCATTGTTGTCATTCATTGAAGAGTACATTGCCATTCATTGTTGAGTTCATCTTTGAAGCTTTGCCTTGATAGATTTGTGGATGAGATTTGAGTGCTACTTGTGCATGATTGATTGAGCCTTTGAGAAGGCCTTTGTGGATAGTTTTGGGACAACTTTGTGGATAGTTTTGAGGATAGCTTTGTGGATAGTTTTGGGACAGATTTGAACAAGTTCTTGGTGAGCTTGTTGGACAAATTTTGGGTAAGTTCTTGGTGAGCTTGCTAGAGAAGATTTGGACAAGTTCTTGGTGAGCTTGTTGAAGCAGATTTTGGGCAAGTTCTTGGTGAGCTTGCTAGAGCAGATTTGGACAAGTTCTTAGTGAGCTTGTTGAATTGGGAGTTGTGAGTTGTAGAGCATTTGGACAAGTTCTGTGTGAGCTTGTTATTCAGATTTGGACAAGTTCTATGTGAGCTTGTTATTCAACATTGGATAGGTTCTGTGTGAGCTTGTTATTTAGCATTGGACAAGTTCTGTGTGAGCTTGTTATTCAGTTTTGGACAGGTTCTATGTGAGCTTGTTATTCAGAGTTGGACAAGTTCTGTGTGAACTTGTTATTCAGATTTGGACAAGTTCTGTGTGAACTTGTTATTGCCTAGCTTTGAGCAGATCAAAGAAATCATTGTATTGGATATTTTTGTGTGAAATATTATAAGGAGATCAGCTTGTGGAGTACCCCACATTGGGGGAACCACGTTAAATCTTGTGTCTCAATTGTGTGTGGTGACTTGTGCTCTTGCTTACTACTGCTATCTGAGTTATTAATGCACACTGCTATATTTGGTTATTGCAATTAAGGACATTAATTGATATTGGTTTGGAAAGAAAGTAAAAAGTGGTCTTATACTGTTCACCCCCCCTCTCAGTATAAGCTTGTGTTCTTCACTAACAATAACCAAGTTATATTAACACCATGTAAGATGTAATATTTCTATAATACCCTTATTACATCTTGTTTCAAACATGAATAGGAATACTATTAACTAGATCATATCATTCATCAAGATATAAAAATATCATAGACTGGGATACATACAATAGTCCATGAATTAAATCAATTTTGAAAAAAGATAAAATCAACTGTTCACCTTACTAAACTCAAAACCAAGGACACAAACAAATACAACTACCCATGATCTTACATAAAATGTAAATAGGGACACATATGCGATCCAACATCTAAGTTGTAAATAGGGATATACACATACATCCACAACACTTTTGTGACGAGGGACACACTTAATTAGATCAGAGATACATCGCTCCTCTTGTGAATAGGGACACACACAACCATTCCCAGGATCATATGCAAATAGTGATACACTTTATTATCCATAAAAAAAGTGCCTTCATATCTTTCAAATGAAGTACTCCCTCTAACAAACAATGCACTCTAACTTTGATTTGCAAAATAGGTTGTAATTGGGTCAAATCTATGATCCCCCTCAAACTAAATAATGTTATGATCATGTGGTCGCCAAATCCACTAACATATTATATTCAATAGGATGGTTGCATCAAACTCAAAAATATGTTTTTGATGAGTATATATGCATATACTTTTAAAATAATGTTTTACTATTAAGTAAAAATATAGTCTTCTAGTCCTTCATAATGCACCTTTAAAAATACTTGTTAATTCTATTTTTTTATATTTTGGGTTCCTATAATATTTAAATACAAAATCATCCCTCATCGCATGCATGTGGGATATTAGATATTTTTTTTCTCGAATAAGAATTCAAATATTTATTCATCCTTTACTAATAAATATAATAAAAATAATATGGTACATGTGAGGATTTCAATGATGATAATAGTGTTACCTGCTTGTCACTTAGGTTTTTGGACAACCAATATTATCCATTTAATTTTTATATCTCACAATGCATATTTTAACAATCTTCTATTAGGGTTTACCTCCTTGTTTGTTCCATAAAAATGGACACATCTCAACAGAAAACTCTTGTTGATGTTCAACTCATCACTCCAATATATGACTACAAAAATTCTAAATGAATAAGATGAAAACCATATGAATAATATTTTCTATATTTATGTCACGATATTATTGCAATGTTGGTAGCATTCTCCTCACCTCAACAACAAACCATACATTCAAACTTTTAACAAAAAAATACAATGTTCATTTTCTTGCTTGTCACCTTTCAACATCACTTAGAGACAAGACTTTGATGGTAGAGCACATAAATACTTGTCTACACTCCCCAAAAGATATCACACACATAAAAAAACAACTGTGTAAGGTTCGTTGGGTATTTAAGCATAGAACGTATTGTTGGGAAATTTGAACATCTTTTATCGAATAATGTTCTCCACAAGAAAGAAATGTGATATCTTGTTGGTTTGGTGAATTATTCATTAGATAATGGGGCTATATTTTTTAATAGCCATTGTCACATATCATACTATTACATTTTTCACTAATTTATCAACCTTAGTTATTTATGTGCTAGATGAATTTTTAACTAGATGGCCCAACTGCTTTGGTAGATGATAATGTTGATGACATGAATATCTTATTGGAACTTGCTTCAATGATAGTTGATAACTTGTAGTTGAAATATTTCTTGCTTCTACTAGATGAACCGTAGCCTTTCTTTGTAGGTAAATCTAGATGACTCTTATTATCAACAAGTCTTATTAACTAGTCTTATAATTTTATTGGATGACAACATGATGTCAATCACTGATAAATGACCTTTATTAATTGAAAAGTGTTGTTGGAATCATAATATAACTCTTTAAGCCTAGAAAACATGCATCTTCCTTGTCTAACATTGATGATACTGGATGATCTTTCAATATCTAGAGATTCCTCCATATACTCATTTTAGACAATCAATGCCATATAGGCCTCATCTTAGTAAAAGGTACATTTATCAATCATATACTTACATTCTAACAAACTTGAAAATGGACTTTGTGAATACATTTTGTTCAATGCAATTTTCCAATAAAAAATTATGCATGAGTCACCAAGACAACAACAAAAACCTTCTAAAATCACTTATAACATATCAATAAAATACCATGTCTTAAGATATTCTACAAATACTTGCTTTGATCTCAGTAGTGATGCTTGGACATAAAACATTCTTTTATACTTTGCAAAAAATAGTTCAAAGTAGTATTGTATGTTTTTCCATTGTTCAACAACACTTCATGTTTCTCTCCTTCAATAAATAAGAAAATACCATATCACAATAATTATTTTTTGACATTTATGACAAACACTCATGCAAATCTAGCAAGGTATCCTCGTTATTAGAAATGGGAGTGCAAAATTAGAAACAACCTAAAAAATACTTTCATTTCCATTCAACATCAAATGTTGAAGCCTTTGTTGAATGCATCTCCTCTTCAACAATGGTACACTTGCATGATAAAAAAAAAGTCTTCAGTTATAGTAGCCATGAAAAAAATCTACATCCCAACGAACTTGTTCATAGATTATAATGTCCAAGAATGGCCTAGGACATTAGCTTGGTGTTGCTCTTTGCTTTGATAATACCACATGATGGACCAACAAGATGTTGGACACATTGTATTATTAATAAATAATATAATTATTCAATTAATATGGAGTCAATTTGAGTTAGTTTCTATAAAAAATCTATAACCAACTCATATTAACACCATATAGAGTGTAATATTCTAAACACTATGTAGACCATTTGATAGATAATTGACAAACCATTCCCTTTTGCAAGAAACAAAAATCACTTGTGTGCCATATCTATTTCTAGCTCATCAAGAGGTATTATTTGGATTGTGATATATCATTACTTGATTATATCTTCTCACTTTAATATAAAAATATATTTGAAAGCCATGGTTGCCATGTTGGATATCCATCCTAGGTTAGCCATATAACTAAGTCAAATCCAGTTAAAAGGGCATCCATGGAATTTGAACCAAGGAACTCCATGAGAATCAAGTCTTAGTATCCTTTCCTCTATCTAAGAGTTTACCAAGTCCTAATACAATAAAAATATTGATGACACATCCAACAATCCTTTCCATGGAAAAATGAAGGGATGGGATCCAGACTTACACATATGGAGGAGAAGCCTTAACATGTGACTACCATACCATTACATAACACAACATGTCAATACTAAAGAGGAATATGTGTATGCCATGAACCCTCATTCCAATTTAAGGGGATGCATGTATTCTACTATCACCCAAAAACAACCATAAAGCAATTTGAATGTGCAATCGAAGGGTGTCCACATCTTGGCATGGCCTAAACCACCCATTGATTTATGACTTCCAACAAGTTTAAAATTATGACACTCACTAATTTACTTCTACATATCAACCATATACCTCTAACCAATATATTCCCACCACATATTTCCTCCCAAATTATGGACTATTTATTGGAATATTACATATATAAAATTCAAAATTTTATATTTTAGAGGCAATAAGTAAAAGTTTTTTATGCACAAAATAAAATACCAGGAGATAAAATGATAAATTTTTTGAATTGGAAACTCCACTAAAATTTTACAGAGAATCCATACATGTTTATGGTTTATTCATATCTATCATAGTTTTCCCTACACAACCAATTTAAGAAATAAAACCAATCAAGCCATCCTCTCTCACCAATGCAACATGAAAGTTGTTGGACCATTTTACAACTTTGTCAAGTGGTTTGGATATATCCACCATGCATAAAAGTTTACCAGTGATTTATTTAGCATTTAGGGGTTGCTAAAAAATGTTCAACCTATTATTTTCTCCTTTGATAATCATGCAAATTTTCCTCTTATCTTTATCGCATTGATACCAGATTTTCCAAAGCAAAAAAGAAAATGAGTTTTTTAGAAAAGTACATAAAAGACAAGTGAAGGTTTCAAACATCCTCAAAAAATTAAATCTAATAACTAGGGCATTTATCTGGTTAAGAAAAATAAATAAGATTGAATTCTAAGAGAAGAAAGAGAAATATGCTAATAACAACAAATTTATTTGAATATGGTAAAATCTTTGCAATCCAAGTCCATCTAAGTTTTTGGCATACAATCCTAAGTAAAATATCAACAACACACAACTTCCAAAAAATCCACATTGCTTTTGGAACTACCATAGAAGGAAACTAGTTTAAAGCTTGAGATTGAGTAATAGAGATTTAAACCTACTCTAATACCATGTCAGATTTAACAATACTTTCCTTAAATGAATGAAATCTATATATTACTTAAAAAATAAACTACCCACAAAAAGAACACAATGTAGTATGAAGGGTGTTTATAGATACCAAAATAATCTCACTAAATAAAAGAATAAGCACTCCAATTGATGAAGAAATACTTGATTACATGTGACCTTTATTTAAAGGTTACAAAATTGATCTTAAATTTTGTTAATATAATATTGCAATAAACCCATCTATACAAAGTGTATAAAGTCTTGAAGGACTATATAATAAGTACTATACAAAATTCTGTTGTGGCCTCAAATTAAGATTAACACCACATATTCTAATATATCTCCCTTATAGTATATGACAATATCAATAAAATAAAAAACATATAAAAATGTCTTTTACTCTTATTAGATATGACAATAGTTTTCATAAATAGATAGAATTAACACATTACCTAGTATTGCTAAAAAGAAATACACACAAAATAGTACATATAGTACATGGGGGTGTTCATGGACACCAAATAATTTCACTATCAAATAAAATATTTACACTCCACCTGATGATTAGAATGGTTGGTATGAGGGGTATTTATACCTAAATATAGGTTACCTTTAATTCAAGATTGAGATAATAACCTTCAAGATTAAAATAATAAATATTACAAAGTTTTTTCAAGGTTTACAAGGGCCCAAAGGGTTTATATGAACAATATAATATAAAATCTGATTGTGGTCTCAAGAGAAGCTTCACCACCACATATTCCAACATCCCCCTTAATTTGAATGGAGGGCACAAAGAGAGAACCTTACTTGTCACCACCTTAAGGGATAGTCTTTTGCTTTAAGTAGTTTTATCATGCGCATAAAAGTAAGCTTAGACATGATCATGGTTAGGATATCCACTACCTGCTCCACTATAAAGACATAAAATTTGATCAAGAATCTCATGTGCATGAAGCTATCTTATAAAATGCATCTAAATATTTGTGCTTTATTCACTAATGGAACATTGGATTATGGATAAGCTAAATGGTGTTTTGATTATCACATCGAAGAGTGACTAGAAAACCCTAAGGAATGCCAATCTCCTCTAAAATCATGAGCATCCATTAAAAATACCTAGATTTCCTCCTAAAGCTCCCCATTTAGAAAAACATTATTCACATCCATCTAGTGTACCTTCAATCCATATGAAGCAATGATAAATAGAACCATCCTGAATCCATCCTAGCCATTAGTGAAAACATCTCAAAATAATCTACTCCCTCTTGTTGAGTGAATACCTTAGCAACAAGGCATACTTTGTGCTTCTCCATAGACCCATCTACATCTAACTACATTCTTTTGTTATGAAAGAGAAACCAAATGCCATGTACTATTCTTCATCAAAGCCCCATATTCCATAGTATTTATATCTACCCACTCCATCCAACCTTTAGGTTAAGAAAATATAAGAAGATCCAAATAATAAGTAATATTTGAGATGAAATCATGATAATAATCCTTTTGATGTTGTTTTAAAGATACAATCAACTAAGCATCCTTCAAAAGCATCTTAACCCACTCAGGTGTTAGATCAATTAAAGAAAAGTCATGGGCACTAGGAACAAATCAACATTAGAAGAATCCAACTCAAAAATCACTACTCACCTAGTCATACAAAGTTGAAGCATTTTGAATTGATCTATCCTATTCAAAATGCCATGAATTTAGAAAAGAAGTTGCTACCAGTATTGTGTTCCATAACAATATTAAATCAATAGGCAATTGACCTCTACTTGAAGATGAATATAAAGAAGATATGAAAATGAGACACAATAGGCAATGAGATCTCTCTAAGTACAACTTCATGTCTTTGAGGGTTTTAAAGGCACTATGTTTTTGAGTTTATGAATATGCCAAAAAGACACATCTATGACTCTTTGGTATCTCCTTCTAATATCCTTGGGTTTTGTTGGTGATCAAATAGGCCTAGTTATAGATTTCCTAAGCCTACAATACCCTAGACATGATGCCAAGCATTGAATATCCGAAGGAAATGAACGTCCTCCATAACAATCTCTAGTAGGGCTAGTTCTAAAAATAAAAATGGGGTTTTGAGATAAGGGTTAGGAAGGTGCTAAAGGGAATGAAATGACTGAAAGGAATGGGAAAAGGCTAAAAGCCAAAAATATGGGGTGATAGATAGGAAGCACGATAGACAACCTGAATACTTGAACCAATAGCAATCAAAATAGTAGACCTATTGGCATTTTTGCCACATTGTTTTGATTGTTGATTATTCATGCATAAATTGTAAAGTTCTCACTCCTCTGTGTTTCTCTACGAGTTTTGGTGCCAAAACAGCTAAGTCCGAAGACTGTCGCGATATCGCGACCAAAAAATAGCATGGAGAGCACGGGTTCAAAACCGTCGCGATATCGCGACATGTCGCGTTATCACGGGTCTTTTGAGGAGAGAGAAGCCAAAGTCGGAGAATGTCGCGATATCGCGACGTGTTCCAAAATCACGGTCAAAGTGGTCAACGGAGGCAGAGCAGTAAAATTGTCGCGATATCGCGACATGTCGCGTTTTCGCGACTTGCGATGGCCATGGAGCAGAGTGATAGAAAAGGTCACGAAATCGTGACATAATTGAGCAAAGGGCAATGACAATGAACCTCGTCGCGATATCGCGACAGAAAAGTGAACAAGGGGCAAAATGTAAAAGACGTCGCGATATCGCGACATGTCGCGTTATCGCGGTAAAGTTGAAGAAGAAGCATAAGGCATGAAAGGCGTCGCGATTTCGCGACATTTTTGAAGATGAGGTCAAGCAAGAGGAAGACGTCACGATATCGAGAAAGCAGCAACAGTAGAGAAAGCAAGGAAACGTCACGATTTCGTGACATATTGTGGAGAAAAGGCTAAATAGAGAAGAATGTCGCGATTTCGTGACATGTCTTGTTTTCAGATGTGAAAGCGTGGAAAGAGCAAAATGGTACAATCGGATTTCGTGACATGTTTTTTGTGAAGAAGAGAGAAGGCAAAAGTAGAAGATGTCATGATTTCGTGACATGTTGTATTTTTGCGATGAGAAGAAGTGAGAAAGCCGAAAGAGAGAAAGATGTAGCGAAATCGTGACTTGTCGTATTTTCGTGGTTTGAAACAGCGCAAGGACAATATGGGGAAAGAATGTCGTGATTTCGTGACATGTCATAGTTTCATGAGAACAGAGCAAGGAAGGAGCAGAATAGTATGAAATGTCACGATTTCGTGATGCGTCACATTTTCGCGACCTAAGGTGACGAAGGAGAACAAAGAGCCGAATACGTCATGATTTCGTGACATGGTTGGTTTTCATGACCCAAAATGGCAAAAGCGTACGGAGGAGAAAAATGTCACGATTTCGTGACATGTCACGTTTTCGCGACCCGTCACAGTTTCATGCCAGGAAGCAGTTCAACGGCCCGATGAAGTATTGCGATTTCCAAGGATTAAAAGCTCTCCAGAATTTAATGTTTTGTTGCTTTCCAATGTGTGCAAGATAGAAGAACGTGCTCAGGCCTGTAGCTTTTGAAGCCACCAGAATTGAAGACGCCTCCATTATTCAAAGCTTCTGTTCATGATTTTCTAACGGTCCAAGCATGCTCCGAGAATGACCATTTAATGAAGACGACCGGTTCCTTGTTTCATTCAATTTCTGGTTTCTCCGAGGCTTGGTTTAAGGGGATCATTTCCTTATTTCTGTTGCATATTTTGTAGATCTCGAGGAAGTTCGTTTCATGTTTTAAATGCTACAAAGAGGCAAGACCTCTATAAATATCAATGTATATCTCAAAAAGAGGGATCGAGAGAGAGACTTTTGCTGAAAAACTTTTCAAGTTCTTTGCATGAATGAAAGATATTTGGCCTCTGGTTTTGCAAGCAACTTTCTGTGTGTTTTTCCTTCTATCTTATGCATTCCTCATTTACGCTCGTATTTCTTATCTGCTGCTTAATTTGAATTCTGCATCTGAGTTTAAATATTGCTAGTGAGGAAGTGAGTTCTGGAATGTGATTTTGGAGGTTATCTATGCAAGGTTGTAAGTAAATTACGTCGCTATCTTTTGTTATATGTTGTTAGTGTGCTTGAGGTTATCTGCTGCTAATCTTTCCCGATCTGATAAATTTGGCCTGTGGCTATATTTCCCATCTCTTTTCGTAATTTCATTTCTTTCTGCATATTTCCTATTCCTTTCCTGCAACTCTAGTCTTCATCAAGCATAGAATTTAGTAAGGGAACCAGCCCTCTCTGGAGATTGGTCTGGGAGACATTTCTTTCTCCCAGCCTTTCAATGTTGGCCGGGTCTAGGGTGCATTTCGTATAAAATCCTTTCCTGTGGCAGATTCGTGACCAACAGTTTTTGGCACGCCCGGTGGGACAGACTGTTTCTGTCTCAGAGAGATCCCATAGTATTGAGGGTTTAATGTTCGCCTTCATGCCGTATAGTTAGAACATTTGGTGACTCTGCAGTACCCAAAAATCTCTGAACGTGGATACAGTGAAAGTTCGTACTTCATGATCACGAGATCGAAGTCCAAAAAAGTTGAAAATCTTGTTGAGTTTTTTGAACTTGAAAGCACAAAAAGAGGTGAACACTCTAGGTTGGTTTCCCCATCGCTTGCATCATCTGCCATATCCACACAAATCCCTGGTATTGTTACTAGTTTTCCATCTTCTCAGTCACATCCACTAGTCCCAATGGCCCAGTATCCTCAACCTAGGCAGTTTTCAGCATGGAATAGTTCAGGAGCCTTGAATTTGCAGGCTCAAAATCCAGTTCCTCAGGCTGCTTTGAAAGCCTTGCCAACCTATGATGGTACTGGTAAGACTGCATATGAACATATTCATGATATAGCTTCTTTGGCAGCCATTCATGATATAACAGATGAAGATGTGATGGTGAAGTTATTAGTACTATCCTTGAGAGGAAAATTGTTGTACTGGTACCGATCTCTGCAACCAGGCACTATTGCATCATGGGATCAGCTAGGAGAACTGTTAGTTAAGAATTTTCATGAATAGGCTGATCCATTTTCATTGTTGCATCAGTTTAATGCAATTCAGAGGCACCCGTAGGAGGCGATAGCAGATTTCAATGTTCGATTTACCAGAAGCTGGCAGCGAGTGCCTGAAGGTCTTCGCCCTACCCATGAGCAAGCTACGTTCTACTATCTTCGAGCGTTCAACACAGACATTGGCTTGGCGATCAGGCAGTCCAATGTGATGACCTTCCCGGAACTGTTCGAACAAGCACAAAAGGCGGAGGCAGACTTGATTGCAATCGGTAGGCTTCCTCCAAAGGTAGCAATGCCCATTTTACCTGATATTCCACAACATTTATATCCTAGTTCATTTTTGCAATCTATGTCTTCCATGTATCCTGTTCCATCATGGAGCTCCAGTGCACCTCAGATTGCACCCATCCCAGTTCCTCAGCTCCCTACTCCAGCAAATCCCCAGTTGCCTGCACCCAACATTCTGCCATTCCCCGCTTCCACTTCATTCCCAGCATTACCGATGCCGCTAGCACCTTTGCCCTTACCAGCACCTCCTGCGCCTGTAAATCCTGATCCTTATACGACACTCTTGCAAGAGGTAAAATCTGCCAATTCTGCAATAAGAGCAATGGGCAATAAGATCACACTTATTGAAAGGAAGCAAGTTGAGCGAGATTTCTAGCCCAGGAGATTTCAACCTCCGTCGATTACTAGAGAACAAGCTGCTTCAACAAGCAAAGCACCCGAGAAGAACCTGACTGTTTTGGCAAATGAAGATGCAGTCCTTGCAGAAAGAACATATTGGTGTTCAACATGTAATGATCCACATGGCGAAGACACTTGCATGGTTCATTTGAATTATGTGCAGACATTGGCCGCTAGCTCTTCGGGAGGGCAAGTCAACATGATCTCTGAGGTAGGTCATAGCTTAATGGTTCCATCTGAAGAACAAGTTTCAGTTCTCACGAGGACTGGAAAGAAGCCTGTTACAGTAGATCCTGCTGAGCTAGAGCCATTAAAAGTGCCAGCTGATTTGAGAAAACAAGTGAAAACTCCTATGCCAGTATCAAAGCTAGATGCGCCTGTTTTACCAAAAGATCCTGTTCCACATAGAGTACAAGAAAAAGCTACAACTACACAGGCAAGATCGAAAGCAGAGGAACAAGCAAGAGAAAAGCTGAAGTACCCATCATTGACTAAAAGGTTGAGAGTAGAAGCCACTCAGCAGTATCAGAGCAGATATGATCTCCCCATTGAAAAGAAGGAATCTGCTATGGCTGCATACAACATTGTCGAAGAATTGAAGAAGATCCCAGCTAAGGTTAGTCTTTATGATGCATTACAATTGCCTGGACAGGTAGATTTATTGCAAGAATCCTTGAAATCTATGAAGGATAGTGAGAAGAGTCCTACCCAGACAATTTATGCTCAAGCTTTAACCACTTCAATCATTGGTAAGAATAGACCACCCCCATTTTATCTGTCACTTCGAATGGAGGGTTGGATCGTGCATAACTGCATGATTGATTCCGATGCCGCTACAACTGTCATGCCAAAGGCAGTTTGCGAAGTTATGGGTATGGAATACACACGAAGTAGCCCTGGAGTCTTGCAGTTAGATGGTACTCCTATGAAAATGATGGGGGTAATCAAGGATGTCCCGATTATTTTACACAGTATGCCTCAGATTACAGTCATTCAGGAGATAGTTGTGGTCGATCTAGAACCGTATTTCAGTATGTGCTTATCAAGAGAATTTACTGCAAAGTTGGGAGGCTACCTTTCACTGGATTATTCCCACTTGGAGATCCCTTTTAAAGGAAAGAGACTCCAGATTCATAATGAAAAACCTTCCTCTTTTCATATTGAAAGGTTGGATGAAGCAGGAAAGACCATGCAGTCTGTCAACATGCTAACCGAAGAGTTAGAAAGTTCTGATTTGATGAATGAGGTTTTGGATGAGCTTCAGTTGGAAGACGGGTTTTCCATGCTTGATTTCAATGCTATGCTGGAGACTGAAATCGGTTGTTATTCTATCACAAAGCCCGAGGATGGCGCAATGCAGGTACTCCTTAACCAAGATGATCAAAGCTCTGTCCACGATCAATTATGGAAGTTGTATTTTGATGGGGCAAGATGCAAAAATGGTGCAGGAGCAGGTATTGTTCTGATTTCTCCCTCTGGCTTACAAAGAACATATTCATACCGTCTCACTTGGAATTGTACTAACAATGTTGCCGAGTACGAAGCATTATGCCTAGGCTTGAAAAAGGCAAGAAAATTGGGAATTGAACAGTTGCAGATTTTTGGTGATTCTGAGTTGATTGTAAACCAAGTAACAAACAGGTGTATTTCCAAGCAGCATTATCTCAAAGCATACCGCAACCAAGTTTGGGACCTGTTTGAGTCTTTCACAGCTCTGAGTATTCAAGCCATTTCATGAGAGCTGAATAAGCATGCTGATCTTCTAGCATCTCTTGGAGCAAATTTTTCTCCCATTGAGCAGGTAGTAAAGAAACCAAAGACAGTAAGAATGGTGTACAGGCCTAGTGTCCCAGAAAAAGATACTTTCTGGCAAGTCTTCGAGAGTGATGAGCAAATTGTTAACTTTTTGATTCAAGAAGTTGCCACTATCAAAGGAAGAACCTTGGAGCATGAAGAAACCGATGGTCTGATTCAGTTGCGGAATAATCATATTCCAAAAGGTCTTATCACTCTAGAAAGTTTGTTTGATCAGCATGATCGGTCCAAGAAACATCGGATTGAGATCGACAAGAAAGAGTATATGGAGTTACAGTTGGAACCCAATAAGGTCATTAAGATTGGGACTGATTCTACTCCTGATGAACTGCAAGAGATTAGGCAACTGTGTCAAGAATTTTTTGATATTGTGGCCTGGAGTTACGAGGATCTGAGGGGATATGACAAACAGATTATTCAGCATACTATTGAGTTGGAAGAAGGAGTCAAACCCTTCAGGCAAAAGCAGCGACCAGTGAACCCAAAGATTGAGACTCTCATGAGGGCCGAACTTGTGAAAATGTTGCGAGGCCAAGATTATATATCCGGTTAAGCACTCGACTTGGGTCGCTAATCTGGTTTCGGTTCGAAAGAAAAATGGAGACATACGACTGTGTGTAGATTTTTGAAATCTGAACCGTGCATCTCTGAAAGATCACTATCCCTTGCCTCGCATTGATCAGATACTTCATGTTGTTGCTGGGGCTCAGCGTTTCTCACTGCTAGATGGTTTCTCTGGATATAACCAGATTTGGGTTAGGGATGAGGACCAGTACAAGACTGCATTCACAACCAAGTGGGGCACTTTTGCTTATCAGCGCATGCCTTTCGGATTGTCCAATGCTGGGGCCACATTCCAGAGAGCCATGGACATTGCATTCGAGGAGCTTTTGAACAAGATTATTGTCATTTATCTTGATGATATGACTATCTTTTCACATAAACGGGAAGATCACTGTTCTCATCTGAGGCAAATCTTTGGAAAATGTAGAGAGTTTGGTATTTCCATTAATCCAAAGAAGTCAGTTTTTGCAGTGAAGGAAGGTAAACTCTTGGGGCATGTCATTTCAGAAGATGGTTTGGCAATTGATCCATCTCGAGCCGAAGCATTGAAGAAACTGTCGCTCCTTGCCAATAAGAAAGAGCTGCAGTCTTTCTTCGGGCAGATTAATTTTATCAGGAAGTTCATTTCTGATTTTGCCCAGGTTGTCAAGCCCATGACTGAGTTGTTGAAGAAGGATGCAGAATTTAAGTGGACGACTCAGAGGAAGGAGGCATTCCAGGAGATTAAGGACAGAATAGCGCAGGCTCCTGTATTAATTAATCCTGATTATTCAAAAGATTTCATTCTGTATGCAGTTGGAGAAGATGAGAGCTATGCCGTAGTACTCACACAGAAAGGAGATGATGGGAATGAAAGGCCTATTGCTTTCCTTAGTCAGGTTATCTTACCTCATGAGGCAAGATATAATTTCATTGAAAAGTAGGTATATGCTGTCATGAAGTCTCTTAAGAAATTCAAGCACTTTATATCTCAGAGTAGGACAGTCGTCTATGTTATACATCCCGATGTAAGGAATTTCATCATTCAGGGTGAGATGGGTGATAAACGCGTTGGTTGGGTCACCAAAATTCAAGAATTTGATGTTGAGATTCATCCGACCAAGCTGGTGCGGGGTAAGGCCTTATGCCAGCACTTAGCAAAGACTGCAACATCTGGGATAGTTGATTATCAAGTAGATGATCTTGCTGGAGATAGGAATCTGGTGAACCTCTTAGTACAAGGACAAGATTGGGCTGATGACCTGATTAACTATTTCACAACTGGCAGATGCCCTTCACAGTTAAATGCCTCACAACGGAGAAGGTTTCGCTTGCAAGCTCTCAGGTATGTGTTGCTGCCCGAAGGATTGTTTTTCAAGAATATTGATGGCATTCTTTTAAGGTGTGTCAAGGAATCGGAGAAGGCTAGACTCCTGGAGGAGTTTCATTTCGGCATATCAGGAGGACACTATGCAGGTAGACCAATGGCTTTGAAAATTATTTGGGCTGGTTACTATTGGCCAACTTTGTTCACAGATGCTTTCAGGATTGCCCAAGCATGTGACAGATGTCAGAGGTATACAGGAAGGGTTAGAAATGCATCATTGCCCCTGCATCCAATTCAGGTTGAAGCACCTTTTCAGCAGTGGGGATTGGACTTTATTGGGATCATTGATCCGAATTCTTCAGCTGGACACAAGTATATCTTGACGGCTACAGATTATTTCATGAGATGGTCTGAGGCTATTCCAACCAGGGTTGCAAATCAAGATGTGGTGATCTCTTTCATCGAAGGGCTGATCACACGTTTTGGCATTCCTGATGCTATTATCACAGATAACGAAACTCCATTCGTTGGAGCTGAGCTAGCAGAATTTGCAAACAAGTATGGTGTTTTCCTGAAGACATCCTCTAACTATTACCCTCAGGGGAATGGCTTGGCGGAGTCCACAAACAAGAACTTGCTACGGATTTTGAAGAGATCCTTGGGGGATAACAAGAGATCATGGCACCTTCTACTGAATCAAGCCTTATGGGCAGATAGGATTTCAATCAAGAAGTCTATCAAGACTTCACCATATGCCCTGGTATATGGAAAAGAGGCAAGGTTGCCTGTTCATCTAGAATTACCAGTTTTGCAGCAGTTGCAGGGATTTCAGGATGATGAAGCAGATATGGATTCCATGGATATGCGGTTGGCTCAGTTGTTGCAGTTGGAAGAGCAACGTTCTTTGGCCTATGAGGAGTTTGCTAAGCATACACAGGTTGTTTCAAAATGGTTCCATAAAAATTCTGCTGATCGTCCACTTAAGGTGGGTGATTTGGTCCTGAAATGGAATGAAAGGAAAGCCAAGCCAGGAATGCATAAGAAGTTTGATGCTCTATGGGAGGGTCCATTCCGCATTGTCAGTGCCGGTGCAGCAAATTCGTTTCATCTGGAAGATTTGGATGGCAGCCCACTTCCTATTTCAGTGAACGACTTTCATCTGAAAGCCTACACTCCATGAAGTATGAGTCCAGTATTACCTTGTACAGTTATTTTGCTTTTGTAAAAAAAAAGAAAAAAAAAAAAAAGAAAAAAAAAAGTATTGTGGATTTCCTCTGTCAACTTCGGCTCTTTTTGCATGCGAGCCCGCAGGTACGTTTATTTCTTTCTTTTTTCTTCTTCCTTCCCAATAGATAGTGGCTTTTGTCAATTTCTTCCTTCCCCTTCCTTATTTTCATTCCCTTCCTCGCTCATTCCTTCTTCTACTATCCGTAATTAAGCCACTACTGTTGTTTCTTTTCCCCCTCTCTGATATTCCCGTTTCTTCTTTTCCTTTTCTTCTAATCCTTGTTGTTGTTTCAGCATTTATCCATGGTTTTCACCACTTTCGTCACCCCACCTACTTTCATTCCATTAATTCATTTTCCCTCCATCCTCGTAGCTGGTGACACAGTAGCTTCCTCTTTAGTTGTTGTATCTACCGCTTCACTCCTTCCATTCTCACCATTCCATCATTTACTATTTCCATTCCATAGTCCCCACTCCCCATTCCGTTCATTTCCATTTTGCAACCCCGGTGCTTTCATCACTACCATGGAGATCCTTTTACAGCACCTGGTGAGCTAGGCCAAATATAGATTTATTTGAGTTTTCTGTAAGTCAACAAGAGTTGTTGCAGTAGTCTATAGAGATGTTCCCCATCAGTCAGCATTCACTTTCCTGCTTCTTAGTTTTCTTGACTCTGTTGCCCAATGGATTCAGGCCTGGGATTCATGCATACAACAGAACTGTATACCCCGTGAGCCACCAAGAATGTTGGCATTTTTGCCACATTGTTTTGATTGTTGATTATTCATGCATAAATTGTAAGTTCTCACTCCTCTGTGTTTCTCTATGAGTTTTGGTGCCAAAATAGCTAAGTCCGAAGACTGTCGCGATATCGCGACCAAAAAATAGCATGGAGAGCATGGGTTCAAAATCGTCGTGATATCGCGACATGTCGCGTTATCGTGGGTCTTTTGAGGAGAGAGAAGCCAAAGTCGAAGAATGTCGTGATATCGCGACGTGTTCCAAAATCATGGTCAAAGTGGTCAATGGAGGCAGAGCAATAAAATTGTCGCGATATCGTGACATGTCACGTTTTTGCGACTTGCGATGGCCATGGAGCAGAGTGATAGAAAAGGTCATGAAATCGTGACATAATTGAGCAAAGGGCAATGACAATGAACCTCGTCATGATATCATGACAGAAAAGTGAACAAGGGGCAAAATGTGAAAGACGTCGCGATATCGCGACATGTCGCGTTATCGTGGTAAAGTTGAAGAAAAAGCATAAGGCATGAAAGACATCGTGATTTTGACATTTTTGAAGATGAGGTCAAGCAAGAGGAAGACGTCGTGATTTCATGACAGAAAGCGGAAACTAGAGAAAGCAAGGAAACGTCACGATTTCATGACATATTGTGGAGAAAAGGCTAAATAGAGAAGAATGTCATGATTTCGTGACATGTCTTGTTTCGGAGGAAAGGAAAG
Source organism: Wollemia nobilis (assembly GCA_028583015.1). Lineage (NCBI taxonomy): Eukaryota > Viridiplantae > Streptophyta > Pinopsida > Araucariales > Araucariaceae > Wollemia > Wollemia nobilis. The sequence goes on along the minus strand of JAQPPZ010001580.1, from coordinate 2,282,519 downwards.
AGCAAATGGTAGAATGTCTGATTTTGTGACATGTTCATTTTCGAAGAAGAGAGAAGGCAAGAAGTAGAAGATGTCATGATTTCGTGACATGTTGATTTTCGTGATGTAGAAGTAGGAGAAAGTCGAAAGAGAGAAAGATGTAGCGAAATCGTGACTTGTCATGTTTTTGCGGTTTGAAATAGCGCAAGGACAACATGGGAAAGAACGTCATGATTTCACGATAGGTCATAGTTTCATGGAAACAGAGCAAAGAAGGAGTAGAATAGTATGAAATGTCATGATTTTGTGACGCATCGCGTTTTCGTGACCTAAGGTGACGAAGGAGAACAAAGAGCCGAATACGTCATGATTTCGTGACATGTTTGGTTTTCATGACCCAAAATGGCAAAAGCGTATGGAGGAGAAAAATGTCACGATTTCGTGACATGTCACGTTTTCGTGACCCATCACGGTTTCGCGCCAGGAAGCAGTTCAAATGGCCCGATGAAGTATTGCGATTTCCAAGGATTAAAAGCTCTCCAGAATTTAATGTTTTGCTGCTTTCCAATGTGTGCAAGATAGAAGAACGTGCTCAGGCCTGTAGCTTTCGAAGCCACCAGAATTGAAGATGCCTCCATTATTCAAAGCTTCTGTTCATGATTTTCTAACGGTCCAAGCATGCTCCGAGAATGACCATTTAATGAAGACGACCGGTTCCTTGTTTCATTCAATTTCTGGTTTCTCCGAGGCTGGTTTAAGGGGATCATTTCCTTATTTTTGTTGCATATTTTGTAGATCTCGAGGAAGTTCGTTTCATGTTTTAAATGCTACAAAGAGGCAAGACCTCTATAAATATCAATGTATATCTCAGAAAGAGGGATCGAGAGAGAGACTTTTGCTGAAAAACTTTTCAAGTTCTTTGCATGAATGAAAGATATTTGGCCTCTGGTTTTGCAAGCAACTTTCTGTGTGTTTTTCCTTCTATCTTATGCATTCCTCATTTACGCTCGTATTTCTTATCTGCTGCTTAATTTGAATTCTGTGTCTGAGTTTAAATATTGCTAGTGAGGAAGTGAGTTCTGGAATGTGATTTTGGAGGTTATCTGTGCAAGGTTGTAAGTAAATTACGTCGCTATCTTTTGTTATATGTTGTTAGTGTGCTTGAGGTTATCTGCTGCTAATCTTTCCCGATCTGATAAATTTGGCCTGTGGCTATATTTCCCATTTCTTTCTCGCATATTTCCTATTTCTTTCCTGCAACTCTAGTCTTCATCAAGCTTAGATTTAGTAAGGGAACCAGACCTCTCTGGAGATTGGTTTGGGAGACATTTCTTTCTCCCAGCATTTCAATGTTGGCCGGGTCTAGGGTGCATTTATTATAAAATCCTTTCCTATGGCAGATTCGTGACCAACAAGACCTTTAATAGAAACCAACATTAAATCTTCAGAACTGCATAAACTCTAGGGGTATTCCAGGGATTCATCCTTTACTGATAGCTAAATCCAGATAACATAATTAGGCTATATGGTAAAGAGGCTAATTTAATAGAAATAACATGATAGAAGTCATACACAGAGATAGAAGATTCAAAGCCGGAGCCAAAAGTCTGTATTTCGAAAGCAGATTTCAAAGTACAAAGTTGCTTCTCTAGCAGAGATTGTCCATCCTTAATTACAGAGAAAATACTAGCTTTTATAGAGAATTCTACTTCCTAAAGCATTAATGCCCAACCACTTCCCCAACGGTGATAGGCAGACTCGATCTAGAACTGACTTACAACATTTAATTCGGCCTTACAGATAACTCAACATTGAAGGTAGAAGGTTTTAACGAGATAACTTAGCCTTGAAGGTAGAAGGTTTCAATGATCTACCATGATCGAATGGCTTAGAGTGTAGCTTTGGGTCGGTTTAATTAGTCAATGGCAGATTTACAAGTAGCCCCTAATAGTTTCGGGTATCTTCATGGTGGTTTTGGGTAGTTTGCACTATGTTTGGGGTCCGCCAGGAGTTTCGCTCCATAACTGGAGCGACAGCAGTTCATTCCATGCCTTAGAAACTTTTTTACCTTTGTTTTGGGTGTCGCTCCCTGGGTGGAGCGACAGAGCCTTTCGCTCCACAAGTGGAGCGACTGAAATATTCGCTCCACTAGTGGAGCACTTGCAAGTTTGACCACCTTTGACTCTCTTTGTGCTCACTTAGCTATATTCGCTCATCTCTAAGCCTTTTTGGCCCTTCGCTCCACTAGTGGAGCGACAGGGCCTTTGACCATTTTGACCTTTCTTTTACTTGCCTTAATGTGTCATCGTTGGTTTTTGCTCCACTAGTGGAGCGCTTGGTGCTTTGACCAAATTTTGACCCGCTTAGCATCCTTGGTGCCTTTTCTTTATATTTGTCCCTTTCAGGACCTTTGATCCACTTGTGAAGCCACAATAACTTTTGCTCCATTGGTGGAGCGATATGTCCTTTGACCCAAAAGTTTGACTTTTTTGGACTTGCATTAACCAAACCTTTAATCGTGCACCTTTCTGGAGTGTCGCTCCATTGGTGGAGCGATAGGGAGTTTCACTCCATTGGTGGAGCAACTACAATTTGACCACTTTGACTTTTTTGCACTTAGTCTTTTGTTTATTCAAGTCCTTTCTGGCCTTTCGCTCCACTAGTGGAGCGATTGGGAGGTTCGCTCCACTAGTGGAGCGACAATATCTTTTAATAGAAAAACATGTTCTAAAAATGCTTAAGTGTTGGAAATCACTACCATATGCGTATATATGAAAAGAACTTGCAATAAAATAGTAAGGAAAGGAATATATCCATAACATCGCCCATGCTAAAACATCTACAATTTTGCATGCGATACGACCGAAAAAGTGCAAAAAAGGTAAAGGAACCATAGAAAGTGAAAGAATATAGTTTTTAAGCTAAAGAGACAGTTGGTGAAAACACAACAAAATAACATCTTGACCATTTAAATGGAGAAAGAGAAGTTTTACAATGATTTAGTCTCAAAAATTGTATACAACATGAAATTTATCAAAATGTGGTAAAATTGGCAACATCTCTAGCGGCTCATGGGGTATTGAGCCTACCTCAATGCAAAGATCCCAGGCCTTATCCTTGGGTTTCAGAGTCTTCTCCACTCTCAGGATCTTTGGACTGCTCTTCAGATTGCTCCTTGCTGCTGCTTGGTACTTCTTCGAGCTTTTCTTTCTCTTCTTCTTCTTTCTCTGAATCTTCTCCATGCTCCTTTGATTCTTCTTCATGCTCCTTTGATTCTTGTGCCTTGGAATCTGGCTCACTTTTGGTCTCCTTTTCCTTCTCTTGCTCACATGGGTGGGGAAGGAACCTGTCCAGGGAGATTTTAAACACATGCTTGTATACTGCAGAAGCGTCAATCCAACGCTCAAGGGAGAAAGTTGGCTGCTTTTGGAGCTCCTCGATTAGGCAATGATAGGTCTCAATGCGCTCAATATCAGTAAAATCTAGTCTTCGATCGAACTCCTGCAAGCAAGACTCGATCTGAGCATACTTAGCCATGAATAGAATCACCTGTGCATTTGAACTTGGATCCTCCCAAGTATCAATGTCTAAAGGGCTATCAACAAATGTAAGTCTTGAATGGGTCCTTCAAGGTCTGTGAAACCAGGGATGCCAATTTTAGTGAGGGTATTGAAGTATCGTAGTGAAACCTCTCTTTCTTGCTTGAGGGTATCGGAGAGTTGGTGAGATTTTTTGGCTAAGTCCACCTTCGTGAAGAAAGAGTGCAGAGTCATCTTTGTTGTTGCCCAAGATCGAGCCAGAAGGCTCATAGGAGTTAGGTGAACTGTCACGTCCTCGATTTTCCGGAACTGTGTGGCCAAGTCTAGCCAATGATTAACGTCTGATTGGGCGGACTCCAAAGTTGGGTCACCAGCTACAAGTGCCTCCTGAGCCTCCCTAAAAAATGTCTAGACTGTAACTCCCCGTGCAGCTCTTGCTAGGAAATTTGCTAGGAACTGCAAATGCATTTCCTTAAGGCGCTCCTTAGAGAATGTGATAGGCTTCACTATTTTCTCCACTAACTCAGCTCGCAACTCATGATTTTGAATGGTGAGCACTTGAATCTCTTGATTGGCCTGGGCGCGTGATCTCATATGGCTATCACACAACTTGGAAAGTTCATCATTCTCTCCCTCTAGTGAAAGGATTTTCTGCTTTAGTGGTGCGACTTCAGACTCCAATGCCTCGATCTGCCTCCTCGCTGCTGCTAATGCCTCCTCAAGCTCAAGGTTCTTAGACTACTCCTTGAAGAATTACTCCTTGTAATATTCATCGTGAGCATAGATGGAGCCCATGTCAACCTGTATGTCACCCACCTTTCATGTCGTATCCAACTTGGTGACATCTTCCATAGTATGGCAGAAAGCATAATCCATAGGAGTCATCTCCGCCAAGGGCTTCTGGACAAGCGGTATCTTCTCCATGGTGTGCAGCTCCATTTTTTCTAGGTCAAGGATAGACTTCTTCTCAGTTATTGCTAGAGCCTGCACCTCCTTCTTCCGATGGTCTTTCATCCAGCACATTGAATTTTGGTGTGCCTTGCAGATACTCTCAACGGTGATGAGTTGGTGCATCATTTCTAATTTAGATTCCAGCGGCTCTTGAATACCCACTCCAAGTATTGGTGTGAAAGGAAGGAGGGGAAGGTGTGACTCAAGATCAGATGGTGTGCGAGAGACATAAGGGGAAGTGATTGCGCTAACCCTTAAGGGAGCTTGGGTTTGGACTACCAAAATAGTTGGCATAGGCATTGAAACGTCAGGAGCAGTCGATGCCATGGTGGCGGAGGGCGGAGAAATGGAGGATGGGTTTATTTTTGTAGTGATAGATGTATCTGTAATGAGGTCTTCTACGATAGAAAAGGGTAAGCTAACAGTTGCAGAAATTTTGAAGGCGTTTGGGGTGCCAGCAAAAGCTGTGAATGCTATCGATGATGGTGTTGAAAGGATAGGGAAAATATATATGTTGGGGACCATGGAGTGGGATAGCGGAATGGAAAAGGAAGTAGAGACTAAGGGAGTAGACACTATGATAGGAATTTTGGGTGCTATGAAAATAATAACTACGATAGGAATTTTAGGCATCGAGCAATCAGTAATTGTGATAGAGGGGGAAAGAGAAGGAGGTAAATATGGGTGCGTACCTTCGGGCTCTGTGATCAAGGGAGTCGAGGAAGATGGTTGTTGCGTCTGTGATTCTTCTTTCTCCTCCGCTTCTGGCGTGTCTACGTCGACAACCTCTATGCTTTTAACCTTTTGCTTCTTCGACTGCGCAGCCATAGGAACTTTGAGGGATGATGGGCGCTGAGTGTAGTGCACACGTGTGTCTACGTTGATAACTTCTGCGTCTTTGGGCGCCGCCTGGGAGCTCACCTTGGCAGGCTTTTGGGTGCTAGTACGCGGCTTCTTCGTCGCTTGCTGCAAGAGGGGCGTCTCTTCAGCCTTTCTTTTTGAAAAGGCGCTCTTCTTTTTATGTGGTGCGCCAGCTGATAATGGGTCACCCAAGATCACCTTGCCCTTGCCTTCTACATGCCTCGAAGCTGCTATGTCATCTACCTCATCGGGGCTACACCCACTTTGGGGTACAATGTCAGCAAACAAAAGTGCCCGATAGGTATTTATGTTCTCATCGTAATGCTTGGAGAACTTGTCATCAATCGACAATGGATAGTCCGAGGACATCTTGTCGTTATGGACTCTCATGATCCACCACTCCTTGATTTTGTGGTCGGACCAATGCTTCAGCTTCACCTTCATTTTTGCAAGAAGCTTCCTGGGTAGCTTCTACTCTGGGTTGACAATTGGGTCATACTCGCTCTCCATGGTGTAAAAATCATGCCAGGGAGGCAAAGGCACCATTTCATCAATATGCCACTCCAACTCGAGTCCCTTAGGATTGTTCCTTTGTTCAACCATGTCATGGCAAGGGCAGCTGTGAAATGACTTTACCCCAAGGTGCTCTTGGAAAATGTCGCATGGATCATACCTCCAGTGTTGGGGGAGCTCAATCAAACCATAGTCGAAAAACGTAACTGTAAGCACAATATTTTGACCGCACTGCATGACTTTGATGTCTCCAAACTGAAAAGGTAATGGGTAGCATGTCTTCTTCCCCCTGCCCTTCTCGTATACTTCATTGGTGTGATCACGTTGTCGGGCGACCTCTAGGGCAAATAAATAGGGCATGGTGTAATAGGGTAACATAAAAGGCTTTTCTGTAAACCCATAAATTTTGATGACCGTGCCCTGAGTGAGTAGAAAAATGTCCCCCCACTCTTCATCCACCACTTGATCTCGCATTTCTATGGGAAGTCGGTCATAGCAATCGTAGAGTAGCTCCAATGTTGGCCCCAAGAAAACTTGATTGAAGACATAGTATGGTTCCTCTCTGGACAAGCTCTGTGTCTAGAGATAAATTGGCAATGCCTTACCCTGGTTGTCGGTTTGGTTCTTGGGGATGTATGGGAATTTATCGTGAAGGTGGTAAAAGAAATACCACACTAGGGTGGAGCACAACCTAAATTGGTTGTCTCTTCTGGTCTGCAGGTAGGCCAATGATCCGTGCAGCTACCGTGCTAGGAATTCTACCCAATCAAAGAAAACTGGGATGACATCGGGCTTCATCTTTACAGGGAAATAAATTTCATTCTCAAATATTGATTACACCATGGACACTTGCCAGTCATAGACTACCTCATCGATGGAAAGCCCCATCACCCAAGCCAGAATTGAATAGATTTCTTGATGTACAAATTTTGTTAGGCGCTTGGGTAGCTGAGGAAACTCCTCAGATGATGTCGCCTCCCCTAGTTGCTCCCTCATAAATTGGTGCATCTCGGGCGTAGGCAGATATCTGGCGCTCTACTCAGAAGTGTTAATTTTTTTGAGGGTGAAATCCTTCGAGGGCTTCTCTCCATAGGTGAAGGCCGCTCGAACAGTGTCAGTCGTGATGGCGAATAATGTCTCTCCCTTGGCATTGCATATTGTTCTGGTCTGGGCATCGTAAAAATGCATCACCACCTATACAAACTCTGAGCAATGGTGTACATGCATGCACATGAAGAAGAATAAGTGCGAATGATAAACTGTAGTTAGTGGATTTCCAGTTGAGCTCTCTTCATGCACCTTCTCAACATCTTGACGCAATTGTTCCATGTCCTTGTGCATCATCATGCAATCTCGAAAATTGAAAGAGAGCATCTTCTGGCATCATCAACTTCTTAGGCTTCTTTTCCCACTTTCGTGGCTTCTTCGAACTGCTCTCCTTTGAAGGCATCACTTTCTCCTTGGGCACCTTCTACTTTGGCTCCCCACTCTTCTTGCCCATGGCTGCTAAAAAATTGATACAACTTGAATTTGAATTAGAGGGACACTTGGAAAGAATACTAGTTGCTAGGGCAACAATAAAATAAAATTGCAACTGAGTGATGGAAATTCTCTTGGTAAACTCTTCACCTTATAGCTCCAACTTCAAATCTACCACCCTAAATGCGCACATTAGAAATTAATGCCAATGAAGATCATGGGTGTGATCGTGCGCTTCTGATTGGCTCACGTGCGGGTGAAGATCATCTTGGAAATGATAAAAAATAGTGATGCCAAAGAAACTTCCTCGGGGTGCGCACACCTCGAGAGGAACGCTTCACTTGAATTTTCTAGAGGGGCATGTTTTAGATGCTTTGAGGTAGAAAATGCTTTGATTGGATGAGGGTGAGGGGTCCCACTTTATAGTGTTGCGCTAGGGTTAGAAACACCCTTCGATTCTATGCTTGCTTGACACTTGGCGTGCTTTTTTGGCTGGATGCTTTTTAGAAAAAGCAACTTTTTTAGGAAAGAGGGGAGACTTTCGCTCCACTAGTGGAGTGAAAGTTAGTTTATTTATTTTATTTTGGAATGGAAAGGGAGGGGGGCATTCACTCCAAGTGGAGCGAATGGGACTTTCGCTCCACTAGTGGAGCGAAAGAGGTTGTCGCTCCACTAGTGGAGCGACAGGGGCTTTCGCTCTGCTAGTGGAGTGAAAGTCACTTTTTTTTTTTTTTGAGATAGAAAGGAAGTTGTCGCTCCACTAGTGGAGCGATAGAGAGCCTTATTTATTTTACTCAGCTTCACTCCAAAGCTGGAGCGACAACAATTTATACAGACATGCATTAAAATATATATATACAAGAAATACCTGGTGGATCAATGATCATTCTCGGAACTCGATGGGTGATAAGCTTTCAGAAGAAAGTCGTTCACCAAAATCGGGAGAGTGAAACCCTCCATAGTTTGTAGGATGAAAGAGTTGATCTGATTAACCCTAGAGACTCAAAATGGGCCTTCCTAGAAGGCGTCAAACTTCTCGTGGTTCCCTGGCTTGGACTTGTTCTCATTCCACTTCAAGACCAGATCTCCGACATTGAAAGTTCTATCGGAAGTCCTTTTGTCGAACCAACTCTTGGTGGATTTGGCATGCTTCATGAAAGCTTCATAAGCTTTCTCTCTTTCCTCTTCCAACTATAGCAACTGGGCTAACCTTGCATCCATCGGGTCAAATTCACCTCCTTCGTTGTCGAGCCACTTAAGTAACTGCAACGCGGGCAGCTCGATGTGCGTAGGTAAGACTGCATCTTTCCCGTACACCAGTGAGTAGGGTGATGTCTTGATCGATCGTTTGATGGAAATGCGGTCAGCCCAAAGCGACTGGTCTAAGAGTAGGTGCCAGCTTCGCTTATTCTTTTGTAGAGACCTCTTCAAGATCCGTAGCAGGTTCTTGTTTGTAGACTCCACCAATCCATTGCCCTACGGGTAATAGTTAGATGAGGTTTTCAAGTAGATGCCATACCTGACTACGAATTCGTAGATCCTTGCACTGGTGAAAGGAGAACCATTATCAGACATGATGGCCTCAAGTACATCAAAGCGAGTGATCAACCCTTCAAGGAAGGAGATAACCACGTCTTGGTTAGCCTGCTTGGTCAGAATTGCTTTCGACCATCGAGTGAAGTAGTCTATGGTGGTCAAAATGTATTTGTGGCTGATGGAGGAGTTGGGATTGATGATCTCGATGAAGTCTAGGCCCCATTGCTGGAATGGAGCTTCTACTTGGATGGGGTGGAGAGGAAGCGATGCATTCTGAGTCCTTCTCGAGTAGCGTTGGCAACTATCACAGTGTTGGCTGACCTTGAAAGCATCGACGAAAAGGGTGGGCCAATAGTAGCCCGCTTTGATGATCTTCAGAGCCATCGGTCTGCCCATGAAATGGCCTCCTAAAAACCTAGAGTGAAACTCCTCCAAGATTTTCGCCTTTTGCGACTCTTTGATACATCTCAGGAGAACTCCATCGATGTTCTGATAAAATAGTCCGTTAGGAGTCGGGACATACCTGCTAGCCTGCAAGCGAAATCTCCTTCTTTGTGAAGCATTGAAGTGAGAAGGACACCTGCCTGTGTCAAAGTATCTGACCAGGTCATCTATCCAATCTGGACTATCAACCGACAGGTTGGCGAGGTTGCTTTCGGGCGCAGGGTTGTCCGAGTCGGGGTTCGCAGCTTCAACTACAGCATTCTTAGCCAGCTCCTGACAGAGCGCTCTGCCTCGGACCAACTTGGTGGGGCGCACTTCGATGTCGAATTCTTGGATCTTAGTGACCCATCCAACTCTCCTATTGCCAAGCTCCCCTTGGATGATGAAATTCTGGACGTCAGGGTGTATCACGTACACTATCGTCTTACTCTGAGAGATGAAATGTCAAAACTTCTGGAGCGACTTCATCACCGCATGCACTTGTCATTCAATAAAATTGAACTTTTCTTCATGCGGTTGGATGATTTGGCTGAGGAACGCTATCGGGCGCTCATCTCCATCTTCCCCTTTCTGTGTCAGAACAATTGCGTAGCTTTCTGGCTCTCCGATGGCGTATAAGATAAAATATTTTGAATAGTCGAGATTGACGAGGACTAGAGCTTGAGTGATCCGCTCCTTGATTTCTTGGAAAGCCTACCTTCTTTCATCGGTCCACTTGAATTCAGCGTCCTTCTTCAGGAGCTCGGTCATCGACTTTACTACTTGGGCAAAGTCGGCGATGAACTTCTTGACGAAGTTTATTTGTCCGAAAAAGGACTGCAGGGCCTTTTTATTTGCTGGTAGTGGAAGGCGGAGAAGTGCTTCAGCTCGAGCGGGATCAACAGTTAACCCCTTTTAGAGATAAGGTGCCCAAGTAGCTTTCCTTCCTTCACTACAAATATTGATTTCTTGGGGTTGATGGAGACCCCAAACTCCCGATATTTCTCAAAAACTTATCGTAAATGTAGGTCATGTTCCTCCCTCTTGTGGGAGAAGACTATCATGTCATCCAAGTAGATCATGATGACATGATTTAAAAGTTCACCAAAGGCGAGGTCCATCACCCTTTGAAAAGTCGCTCTGATGTTTGAAAGGTCGAAGGGCATACGTTGGTAGGCGAATGTTCCCCACTTGGTGGTGAACGCAGTCTTGTGCTGGTCTTCATCCTTGACCCAAATCTGGTTGTAGCTAAAGAAGCCATCCAACAAGGAGAACCTTTGTGCTCCCGCCACTACGTGTAGGATTTGGTCGATCTACGGTAGCGGGTAGTGGTCCTTGAGCGACGCTTGGTTGAGATTTCGAAAATCGATACACAAGCGAATGTCATCGTTCTTCTTTCGCACGGGAACCAGGTTGGCCACCCAGGAGGAGTGCTTGATTGGGTATATGATCTTTGCTTCAAGCATCTTTAGAAGCTCAACCCTCATCAACATTTCAATTTTTGGGTTGACGGGTCGTTGCTTCTGCCTGAAGGGTTTGATCCCTTCCTCCAGCTCGATGGTGTGTTGGATGATGTTCTTATCGTACCCCCTTAGATCTTGGTAGCACCAAGCGATGATGTCGGGATACTCCTTGCAGAGGGTACGAATCTATTGAAGCTCTTCGGCTATGCAGTCGACCCCTACCTTGATAACTTTTCCTGGCTCTAACTCCAGGTCCACGAACTCTTTCTGGTCCACTTTGATCTTGTGGCCGATAGACCTATCATTCCGGTCGAAGAGACTCTCCAACGTGATCAGACCCTTCGGGATGTGGTTATTTTTTAGTTGAATCAATCCCTCATGGTCTTCTTCATTCAGAGTCCGCTCTTCAATGGAGGATGCTTCATTCACCAAAAAATTGACAAGCTGCTCATCATTGTCGAACACCTACCAATGGAGTTTTTTATCAGGCATAGAAGGCCTATAGATCAGCCTCACCATCTTCGGCTTATGCATCATATCATCTATCGGTGAGAACCGGGCATCGATGGAGGCTAAGATGTCCGTAAGCTTGTTTCGCTCTCACGAAATGGACTTGATGTTCAACGCGGTGAAGGATTCGAGAAAATCCCACACCTTGTTGTGGTACGCCTTCAAATAGTGCTGCTTGGAGATGCACTTACTAGTAACTTGGTTGTAGATTAATTTAGAATCCTCGAATATCTGCAACTACTTAATGTCGAGCTTTTCGGCTTTCTTGAGTCTGAGGCACAAAGCCTCATACTCTATTGCATTATTCGTACAGCTCCATGCGAGCCTGTATGAATAAGTCTTCTGTTCTCTTGATGGAGAAATGAGAGCGATGCCAGCTCCTGCATCATTCTTGCATCGTGCACCATCAAAGTACAACTTCCATAGTTGGTCGGGTATCGAGGGCTCTTCTATGGGTGCCTTTATTTTGACCTTTTTGGGCTTGGTGAGTGAGTAGCACCCCAAATCGGTCTCGATAATAACATTAAAATCTATCATGGAGAACTCATCTTCAACTCGAAGCTCATCGAGAGATTCTTCCATCAGGTCCACTTTGTATTTCTTCTATCATCAAGTTGACAAAGACCGAGCCCTTCTCCTCATCTTCAAGTTTTTCAACATGAAAACTGGTAGGCTTCTCATTGAAGAGTTTAAATCTGTTCCCCTTGAAAGGGATCTCCAAGTGTGAGTAGTCGAGGGAGAGATAGCCTCCCAACTTAGCTGTAAATTCTCGTGAGAGGCACATACTAAAGTATGGCTCTAAGTCGACCACCACGATCTCTTGGATGATCGTGACCTACGACATTTTATGGAGTTGGATCGAAACATCTTTAATAACTCCTACCGTCTTCACGGGAGTCCCGTCTAGCTGCAGCACTCCAGGGCTGCTCCGGGTATACTCCATGCCCATGATTTCACACACTGCTTTGGGCATGACGGTTGTCGCGGCACCAGAGTCGATCATGCAGTTATGCACGATCCATCCTTCCATCCGAAGGGAAAGGTAGAATGGCGGGGGCCGATTCTTACCTATGGCCGAAGTCATCAGCGATGATGCAAACACCGTCTGTGTCAGCTTACTCTCCTTATCCTTAGCAGACTTGAGAGATTCCTGCAAAAGGTCAACTTGACCCGAAAGTTGGAGAGCATCATAAAGGCTTACCTTGGTTGGGGCCTTCTTCATTTCTTCGACTATGTTGTATGTCGAAGTGCTTGGTTCTCCTGCTCCCTTTGCAGATTCATACATTTTTTGGTACTATTGTGTGGCATCTACCCGCTGGCGCTTGGTCAGTGAGGGGTATTTGAGCTTCTCCCTAGCCTGGTCTTGTGTCTCGACCTACGGTTGAGAAGTCGGAGCTTTAGGCTGGAGCACCCTTTCTCTAGCGCGAGGCGGCAGGTAGTCTTTCAGCAAGTCGAACTGCTCCGAGGCTGCTGCTGGATTTGGAGCTTTTATCGATGACTGGGCCTTTTGGCTCCATGGCTTGGGTGGAGCAGGCACCTTCAATGGATCCATCTGAGCCGGATCTACCTCAATAGGCTTCTTCCCAGCCTTGGTGAGGACTAAGACTTGCTCAATGATAGACATCATAAAATTATGACCAGCTTCCCTGATCATATTGACTTGCTCGTAAGCACCATCGAATAGTGTCTGAACATAATTGAGGTGCACCATGCAGGTTTCTTCATTGTGCGGATCATTGCACATGGTACACCAATATGTCGGATCTGAAACGTTGGCCTCTTCACTGCTCATCATAGCTGAGTTCCTTTTGGGAGGCCTGTGAGCATCGGTAGATGCTTGTTCTCTTGTGATCAGGGGAGGAGGGAATCTCCTCTACTGGAAGCCTTGGTCATCCTGCCTCCTTCTCATGATGCTCATCTGATTCACCATTGTCTTCATGTACGCCTTCACCTCTTGCAACTCTTTGGCCTGGGCTTCATTTACAACTGCCTGATTAGTGGCTGCCTGACTTGTGGATAATGGCAATGGAGCCAACGATGTAGGTAATGTCGGATATTGGATAGGAGTTGGGAGTTGAGGGATGGTGGGCGCTTGATATGGTGGGTGGTTGAATGGAGTAGGTACCACTTGATACTGAGGGGTTGGATTCCATGGTTGACTAGGATACATCTGGGATGTAGGTGGAGCGGATGCACTCGGGTACATATTTTATGGGAAGTCTAGGTAAATCGGAGTCGTCACCTTGGGAGGTAACTTCTCGATAGCTATCAGGTCGGCTTCCACCTTTTGTGCTTGCTCGTACAAGCCAGGGAATGTGTTGATATTAGCATGTCGGATGCTCATGCTAATATCTGAATGAAAAGCCCTCAGGTAATAGAATGTTGCCTGCTTCGGGGTGGGTCGAAGGTCGGGAGTGACTCTCTGCCAGGTTCGGGTGAACCTGACATTGAAGTCAATTATCTCCTCTTGAGGGTGCCTCTGGATAGTGGTGAACTGGTGTAATAGAGAGAAGGGGTCAGCTTGTTCATTGAAGCCCCTTATTAATTGTTCTACCAGTTGATCCCATGAAGTGATGGTGTCGATCGAGAGCGACCGGTACTAGTAGAGGAGCTTACCTCTTAGCGAAAGCACCAACAACTTCACCATAACGTCTTCTTTGGTGATTTGATGAATTGTTGCTAGTCCCATGATGTCTTGGATATGCTCATGCATCATCTTTCCTGTACCATCGTACGTAGGTAGAGCTTTCAACATTGTGGTAGGTACTTGGTGTTGAGCTTGCAGGGCAAGCGGTCCCGTATGATTCTAGGCTGGGAACTACCTGGGCGGAGCTTGTTGTGCCATCTGGGGTGGCAGATTTGTATGGAGCGGTGGAGTCGGTAGAACTTGCTGAGCCGAAATAGTCGAACACTCGGAGCACTTGGTTGAACGTTCGGTGGAGCCGAGTATTCTGATGATCCGAGGAATTTGGAGGATTTGGGGGCAAGCTAGTCGTTGTGCTATCGAGAGTTGGAGTCCATGTAGCAATAATAACTTCCTGTGAAGATGTCCCATCTAGCGGGATATTCGGCCTGACCACCCTAGGATGTTCTCCCAAAGCATCAATGTCAAGCTCGTAGAACTCGATTTCTTCTTCTATGTTTCTAGCTCTCCATCTCGTACGCATGAAGGCATGATATTTTAGACTGGTCTTCGAGACTTGGAGGTATCCGAGTTCAACAGAGTCGCCAGATGTTCAGATTTGATAGCACTAAGATGAACATCACTTCTTAATACTGCTTTAACGTGGAACGATTGCGTCCCACCGGGCGTGCCAAAAATTGTTGGCGATCGAATCGGCCTAGTTATAGATTTTCTAAGTCTACAGCGCCCTAGACCCGATGCCAAGCATTGAATGTCCGAAGGAAAGGAATGTCCTCCATGACAATCTCCAGTAGGGTTGGTTTCAAAAATAAAAATGGGGTTTTGAGATAAGGGTTAGGAAGGTATTGAAAGGAATGAAATGATTGAAAGGAATGGGAAAAGGCTAAAAGCTAGAAATACGGGGTGATGGATAGGAAGCATGATAGACAACCTATATACTTGAACCAACAACAATCAAAATAATAGACTTTTAATAGAAACCAACATTAAACCTTCAAAACTGCATAAACTCTAGGGGTATTCCAGGGATTCATCCTTTACTGATAGCTAAATCCAGATAATAAAATTAGGCTATATGGTAAAGAGGCTAATTTAATAGAAATAACATGATAGAAGTCATACACAGAGATAGAAGATTCAAAGTCGAAGCTAGAAGTCTGTATTTTGGAAGCAGATTTCAAAGTACAAAGTTGCTTCTCTAGCAGAGATTGTCCATCCTTGATTACAGAGAAAAGACTAGCTTTTATAGAGAATTCTACTTCCTAAAATATTAATGCCCAACCACTTCCCCAATGGTGACAGGTAGACTCGGTCCAGAACCGACTTACAACATTTAATTCGGCCTTGCAGATAACTCAACATTGAAGGTAGAAGGTTTCGACAAGATAACTTAGCCTTGAAGGTAGAAGGTTTCGGTGATCTACCATGATCAGATGACTTAGAGCGTAGCTTTAGGTCGGTTTAATCAGTCAATGGCAGATTTACAGTAGCCCCTGATAGTTTCGGGTATCTTCATGGCGGTTCTAGGTAGTTTGCACTACGTTTGGGGTCCGCCAGGAGTTTCGCTCCATAACTGGAGCGACAGTTCATTCCATGCCTTAGAAACTTTTTTATCTTTGTTTTGGGTGTCGCTCCCTGGGTGGAGCGATAGAGCCTTTCGCTCCACAAGTGGAGCGACTAAAATATTCGCTCCACTGGTGGAGCGCTTGCAAGTTTGACCGCCTTTGACTCTCTTTGTGCTCACTTAGCTATATTCACTCATCTCTAAGCCTTTTTGGCCCTTCGCTCCACTAGTGGAGCGACAAGGCCTTTGATCATTTTGACCTCTCTTTGCACTTGCCTTAATGCGTCATCGCTTGGTTTTCGCTCCACTGGAGTGGGAGATTCGCTCCACTAGTGGAGCGCTTGGTGCTTTGACCAAATTTTGACCTACTTAGCACCCTTAGTACCTTTTCTTTATCTTTACCCCTTTCGGGACCTTTGCTCCACTGGTGGAGCGATAGGTCCTTTGACCCAAAATTTTGACTTTTTGGGACTTGCCTTTGCCAAACCTTTAATCGTGCACCTTTCTGGAGTGTCGCTCCACTGGTGGAGCGACTACAACGTTGACTGCTTTGACTTTTTTGCACTTAGTCTTTTGTTTATTCAAGTCCTTTCTAGGCCTTTCGCTCCACTGGTGGAGCGATCGGGAGGTTCGCTCCACTGGTGGAGCGACAACATTTTTTGACAGAAAACATGCTCTAAAAACTCCTAAGTGCTGGAAATCACTACCATATGCGCAGATATGAAAAGAACTTGCAGGTAAAACAGTAAGGAAAGGAACATATCCATAACATCGCCCATGCTAAAACATCTACAATTTTGCATGCGATACGACTGGAAAAGTGCAGAAAAGGTAAAGGAACCACAGAAAGTGAAAGAATACAGTTTTTAAGCTAAAGAGACAGCTGGTGAAAACACAGCAAAATAACAACATCTTGACCATTTAAATGGAGAAAGAGAAGTTTTACAATGATTTAGTCTCAAAAATTGTATACAACATGAAATTTATCAAAATGTGGCAAAACTAAAAACAGGTTTATGAGCCCATGTTGAAGACCCAAAGATATGAAAATGAGACACATCATGATTATCTTCTATCAACCTCTCAAGATGTGCCATTTCCTGAATTGACCTCATGGAAACCTATTGATGATGTATGCTGCACAAGTGATGACTTCACCCTAGAATTTATGCTCCATCTCCTTAGCATGAATCATACACCATGCCATCTCCATGATCACCCTATTCGTACTTTTAGTCACACCATTATACGTAGGAGTATAGTGGATAATACTCTAATATGCAATCCCACAAAAAACCAAAAATTATCGAAAAACATAAGACTTATGTATTCACTTCCCCTATCTATCATGAGATATTTTATTTTTATATCCAAATGATTCTCTACAAGAGCCTCAAAGATCTTGAATTTATAAAAGACTTCATCCTTAGTGTAAATTATATGCAATCACACATATATAGAAAATCATCAATAAAAAGAAGCAAGTACATATCTTGGAAAGATATGGTGTCCTTATAGGTCCACAAATATCACTATGCATGATCTCTAAGGGGTGAGAAGCTCATCTTGTAGTCCCTTTTAAAAAAACATTCCTATTATGATTTCATAGAATAAGTGCCTCACATGCACCACTTGGAGGGGATATGTACAAAAGTTAAATGGCCATCTGAAAATGACTCACGTATCTTAAGGATCTATAGATGAAAATCCCAAGCATGTGGTGCCACCTATGACTTTCATCATTTGTATGTGTAACCATAGCAACAAATTCTTTCTTCCTAGAAGAAGAATTAAGAGACAAGCCTTTCTACCAAATTATCCATTTGGGTTGATGCATCATAATAGCCATAAACAACAATTCTAAATCCATTGTCTATATCTTTAATTACCCTATGATAAAGCTAGACTTCTACCTTTTTATTTGTATGAGTAACACAACAAATAGACAAGATATTAGGGATAATATTAGGAACATGAAGTGCATCATCAAAAGAATAATATCCAATGGTAATCTCTCCATATCTTGCAACTTACAATGAAGAATCATCTCCAATAGCAACATGATCCCTTGAATGCATTTGTTGTACCCCTATAGGATATATTTGTGCTTCCTCATGTGCCTAACTGCCCCTAAATATGCAATCCACTCATTAGAATAAGTGGATTTCTAATATATTAAATTAATAATTACATGTATGTAAGGTTTCTCTATCAAAGTTATCCTCACATATGCATAGAAGAGAGCATCATCATCATCCCCATTTTTTATTGCTTCATGAAGCTTCTTGATGCGAATCTAAAAAAATCTACTTTATATCCTTCCTTCCTAAAAATTAATATGTTGGATTTTTGAAGTACATCTTAGGTGTCTTCTCATTTTGTTTTGTCTTCTTATCATTTTGAGCTTTAGCAATAGCTTTCTTTGGATGGGTCTAATTGGTCATAAAATTACCCTTATGATTTTTCTCTTCTAGCCTAGTGATGCATAAAGTAATTGAATACCTCATCAATTGGTGGTGCAAGAGAATTAAAAAATTACACTTGAATCATATCAAATACAATAACAACTATCTCATATGGCTCCAAAATATTGTCAAAAATAATATTCAGCAGTTCAATATTCTTTTCTTGCACAACTTCATGTCCTTCTCTTGTCACCTTGGGTAACCCTCTTGTAGTTCAAAATTATTCTTACAATTTATTGAATAAAATAATTTACTCATCAACAATATTAAATGAGTCCATATACAAATTCGTAAACTCATCCTCCAACCTAGTAATTTTTGTAGAATCAATGCCATCACACAATTTCTAAAATTTATTAAGAAACTCCTTGGGTTTTGTGGTGAAACTAGTGTAGGTTTTATAGACCTTGTTACCATGAAGGGGTCTAATATCATCAACCTCTTCCTTCTTATCCCTATATAACTACTTTATTTCTTTAGAATCAATGACATGAGGTTGCTCATTCACATATTTGAATAACCCCTTACTTTAGAGCAAAGCTTCAATCTTGATTTTCCAAGTAGCATAATTTGGACCACTCAACAAGGGTACATGGTGATCCATAACTATCCCATAAAAATAAAAAATATTGCATGTAGTTTTGACTAGAAAAAACACCACAAATACATAGATCTCAAAACCACACAATTCAAAAAAAATAATAGGCTTAAAACACTTCCGTATCCAAAATATATGGCCCTTGGAAGTTTGACCTAAAAATCATATAAAATACCTCTAAAAACTTCAATTTTTTTCAATACCTATAGTGAATGTGAGGTTGCCATGTGTCATTGTGTGAGTGGTTTATGGGGTACCAAGTGTGCATTGTCTAAACAATGTATTGACAAATGATGTGACATCACTTATTATAATTAGGTGACTACCACCTATGCATTGAATATGTAGACCATTGGGCAAGGTACCAACAAACTAGAATGTGCTATTTGTCACACTTTGATTAGCTTTTCGATATATAAACCATGATGCACCACTTATTGTATCCTTATTTCACTCTAAAATTAATGCTTAACCAAGTCTGTTGTTGACTATGAAAATGACTTATTAAGTTTAGTGATTTGGAAAAACCTAATTAGTTGATGTCTTATATCTCCCAAGTATGGTCTACTACTTTAGCATTAGCATTAGTTGGCACAAGTCATGCCACCTCTATATCCATGTCATTTGAATGAATTGTCACACCAATTATATGGACTATCATGTGTCATGCCACCTTGACTACCAGATCACCTGTACAAACTACCATGTCAATTATACATACTGCCACATCAACTGTATAGAATACCACATGCCACACCACTTTAATCACCATGTTACCTATATATATTATCACATTAGTTGTATGGAATGCTATGTGTCATGCCACCTCGACTGTGATGTCAACTATATGGATTGCCACATGTAGTGACACATCAATATGTACTTGAAAAAGGGTGATTTCATTAGGTAACATGTTAACATGTATTGCTACATCATCATATCTTGCCACATCATCAATCTTAGTCATCATGTTGATGTCACTATTATCAAAAGGATTAGGAAAATTGAAACTCAAGACCTCCTCATTCCAAAGGCATAACATGGGCTCTACAAGCCACTATCCCCAGGGTACCCCTTGGGAGATAAGTGACACATATTATACTTGAAAAAAGCATAGTCAATGAGCACCCTTTCCTACCTTTGTATGA
This sequence comes from Wollemia nobilis, assembly GCA_028583015.1. Taxonomy (NCBI): domain Eukaryota; kingdom Viridiplantae; phylum Streptophyta; class Pinopsida; order Araucariales; family Araucariaceae; genus Wollemia; species Wollemia nobilis. Next base: position 2,262,846 of record JAQPPZ010001580.1, on the reverse strand, counting down.
TATAGGCATGCATCAACATGACACGTGCACATGTTATTTTGCTCCTACCAATATAAGGAATATTTATTTTTTAAAATCTATAATTTAATATTTTTGAGGGAAAAATAAAATTTAAATGCAAAAATGAGATACTTGGAGGTCAAATGAACAAAAGTTCTAAACTGGGATTTCATTGAAATTTCATGAAGAATCTAGAAATACAAATGATTCATTCATATCTATCACCATTTTTCCTATAGAATCATTTTGTAGAACATAACCAATAGTGGCATCCTCTCACGTCTATGTAGCAAAAATATTTCCAAACCATTTTAACAATTGTGTCAAGTGGCTCTAAGGTCTTTGCTAAACACGGAAGCCTACCCATGGCTTCTATGGTGCTAAGGGGTTGTCTAAAAAAATTAGCCTTTTATTTTATTCTTTCATGATGGTGAAGCAAACTATATTTTCACCTGTGTTGCTATTGGACAAAGGAATTAGAAAGAGAAAAGGAAATTAATTTAAAAAGACAATATGTAAAATATAAATAAGGTTTTATAAAAACCTTAGAAAACTCAATCTTAAAACAAGGATATCCATCTAGTTAGAAATCAAAAGAAACAAAGAGGATTGAGTGCTAAAAAGTAGAACAAAGGAACATGTACCTAAATATTTCCTAGGAGTAAATTTGCTAAATCTAATGAGATCCTCGTGATCCAATTCCACTTATAGTTAAAAAAAATATTCTTCAAGTCCTATTGCTAGATTTCCAAAAAAAATCTTCTTAGTTTATCCAAACATAGTTGTCCTTGGGAGAAGTTAGAGGAGATAAATTATTGACAACAAGCAATTGAGTACAAATATTCACACTCACTTTGATACCATGCTAGATTTTATAGTAGTTTTAAGAAATTAATGGAATCAAAATATTACCTAGTATTGCTAGAAAGAAATACACACAATATATGGAGTGTTTGTGGACATGAAATAATCCCACTTTAAAAAATATAATTAAATTCTAATAGATAATAATTTTTTTTATATGAAGAGTATGTATACCCAAATAAAAGTTACCTTTAAGTCAAGGTCGAGAGATTTACCTTTAGAATTAAAATTATAAAAATTACAAACATACCTTTTTCAAGGGGTACAAGTTTCCAAAGTGCTTATATGAACAATATAATACAAGGGTTGATTGTGGCATCAATAGAAGCTTAACCACTACAAATTCTAACATATATACCTATGAATTATTATCATGAGTTTGGAACCCATGTCATATAAGGTATATAAAGAGATCCTACTATAAATTTATCATGAGATCATGTTAAGCCCAAATGGATATCAAGGCTGGTGATCTTACCCAAACAATACCATGGTATGCGAGTCAACAAGGGTATTGACCCTATTCTCTCCATGATTACAATTATAAAATAAACAAATCTTATGATTTAAGGATTGTTGTTTCTCTTAGAAAGTGCCTTTGTCTAGTAAAACATTTAAAAATAATGAACTATGGTACCTAATAATTTCCTATAAAGATTCCAAAAATGCTATAATTCTTTTTGAAAAATCCTAAAGATTGATGTTGTAAAATCATTTTTTGAAATATGAAATATTAGTCAATATTCCATTGTCTACACTATTTGAGAGTTGAGGAAACTTGGAAATAACTCTTTTTTAGACTCAATATCTATAGTACTCCATAGCATATTGGACTTTACTCATTAGTCTATTGGAATTGGGGATAGTCTATTAGCATTCAATACCCTATTCAAGAAATTTCATACCAAATACTTTGTTCTCCCATATATAGCGTTATGGTTACAAAAATCTAAGGGACAAAGAAAATTATTTTTAGAAAAAACCCTAAAATACAAGTTAATTTCTTTAAAAGACCTAAAACCTTAATTCAATTCCAAGTTTGCTCTATAACTGCTCCTTACAGAAATAAACTTCCTTGGATCCTATCAAGAGAGGGAATTTAATGTAGCCTTTTTAAAATAAAATATTTTACACCTACTTATCTAAAAAATGAGTTCTCTAAAGTAGGCCTACAGGATAACCATAAACTATTCCCTTGAAGTGCAAGCTAGCATTTTAAAAATACCTAAAAAGATAATATATATTTAAATATCACCACTTTATAGCTCCTCGATAGAAATTAAAACTCATAAATAATCATTTCCATGTTGAGTAATGTAATATACTCAATAACAAACATAATCAAATACATTCATTAGTAATGAAAGAAAAGGTAACATATAGAGAAAGAACACAAATATAGAAAGGTATATCTAGACACCAATAATATCTCACTAAATTAATAAAGAATAGTTTCCAATCAATGAGAAATATTTGGATAAGTAAGGGTACAAATACTATTCTATAATAAAATACAACACCTTCAATGGTGGCCATTAAGTTCGACCATGAGAGGATGGTAATAATTACATAGAAGGTTACATTACAAGGTGGACAATGACCTATACATCATCTAATAATTACAATATAAAGTAGGTCATAGCCTCAGGTGAATATTAACAATATCTCAATACAAAGATCCTCTTGCATAACTTGGGTCTCTATGATTCATATTTTTTACTATTTCAGAAGAAATGATCATCATGGATACTAAATAAATATCTAATATAAGAATACCATGACATAAGAAGAAGCTAACAACTAAAAATGATGAAGAATAAATATATTCATTCATATCCATTAAGATATACCTAATCATGAATAAATCAAGAAAATACATAAGATCTTGAGTGATGATGTATTGATAAGGAATAACATGATTAGATGCTTGAGTTTTATTTGATTATTAATTTTCTTGTATATTATTTGAAAGTATCGCAACACTAAATGATTATTGGATTTCATATTCTATAGAATAAGGATTCCTAGGATAATCATAATTATCATATTTTCAAATATTAACATAGCCATGTCAACACATAAAACATCACAAAAAATATAACAAATAAAGTTAAAACTCAACTAATCTAATGAAATATCAAAAATAGTTTGAAATGAGAGTGTGTAAGGATTTAGTATTCCTTATTTGCTAATTACTATGTAAGACCAACATCTCTTTAATAAAAATATTTCAAGACTTATTGAAATTTTAAATTTCATTATGTTATCTCACGTGAAAACTATGAAAAGTTTAAATTCAATTATGGCTTGTTGCTTTAAGAATATTTATTTTTTATTGTTAGGGAACTTTTACTTTGTAGGTATCATTTATCATGATGCTTTTACTTTATATATAGTTTTATATGGTAAGGGACCACAAGATACCTAGGAGGCTAGGTGTCTATAGGACCAAGTATACTTTAGGTGGTCAGGTGGAGAAGCACAAGGTACGCCTTATTGCTAGGTGGAATTTTTGGTCCAAGTATAATTACAAAATTCCAAGAGTACTTGGGCAAAAAATAAAAGAGATAAGAGATTGTGAAGGGTTATATCTTCATGTATAAAATGAATCAATAGCCCAAGCATCTGATAACAAGAGGAAGGACTAGCTGGAGTATATTTTGAATATTTTTTCTACATGCCTCTAAAAGAACCAATAGTTGCTTCTACTGTCATAAATACAACTCTCTCCCATGAATATGGACCAAAGATTCTAATTGAATAATACACTAAAAATTCATTCCTTTAAATAGGGAAAATCACACACTAGGATGCCCCTCCAATTGTAGTAAGTGGTTAAACAAATACCACCAATACCAATTAAAAAAGGGATCAAAACTAATGTAGTAGCATCCAATGGTGTAAGGGCAATCTTGCATCACCAATATATATATATAGACATATATGTTTAGACCCATATGTTTAGACCTATATGTTTAGACCCATGTGTTTAGACCCATATATGTTTAGACCCATGTGTTTAGACCCATATGTTTAGACCCATATGTTGGAAATTCAAGTTTCAAGTGAATATTTTCCTGGGTGAAAAAAATGAAAATGAATATTTTCCTGGTGGGAAAATGAAAGGTGGGAAAAGGAGTTACACTTTCCAGAACATTCTTTGGGAAGTTATTAAAAGGGGGAATAGAGATTACCAAAGGCAGTCTGGTATCATAGATCGTGGCTCCAATTTGCAGATCTCTAGTCTTTGTAATAAAATTGGCCTTATGGTCATACATTGTAATTTTTGATTCTATTTTATTGAAGAAATATTTGATGTGGGGTTTCTGTTGAATTTTTTTGTGATTTAATATTAGATGTGGGGTTTATGTTGATTTTTTTTGTGATTTTGAGTATTGTGCAAGTGTTGGGTGGAGTAGCCCTTCACCAAGTGGTATCAGAGTGGGAGTTCCTGAGTGTGTAAATAGATCACCGAATGTGAGGTAGTTTGCACCAGGACCTAGGGTTGAGGGTTGTGAGAAAAGTGACTAGAATGCCTCCACGAAGAAATCATGGTGGTGGGATAAATATTGTGGTACCAGAAGAGGATTTTAGAGCCCTACAAAGGCAAGTTCTAGCATTGCAAGAGGAGTTACGTAGAGGGTTTGAGCCAAGAAGAGAATATGGGAGTGAAGATGAAGCTAAAGAAGAAGAGGCCCAGTTCGAGGAAGAAGAAGAGGTAGTAGATCATGTGCAAGCCAGACTGTATAAAGCCATATCCCATATTGGGAAGAGACTGAAGTTTGATGTTTCTACATATTTTGGAAATCTTAACCTAGAAGAGTTGATCGATTGGATCAATGATATGGAGGAATATTTTGAGTATGAGGAGGTGGAAGATCCTGAGAGGGTCAAATTTGCTAAGACCAAGCTGAAGGGTCATGCTAGTATCTAGTGGAAGGGAGTACAACTAGATAGAAATAGAAGAGGAAAATAAATAATAACAAGATGGAATCGGATGGTGGAAAAGTTAAAGAGATAGTTCATTCCAGTTGACTATGAGTTAGATCTACTAAAGAAAATGTAGGGTTTGAGGTAGACAGGTAAATCTGTCAAAGAGTATACAGAAGAGTTCTACAAGATCATGATCAGAATAGGTCATTCTGAGGCCAACAAGGAGAAGGTAGCCCATTATTTAAATGGATTGAAGCCAAGTATTCAAGAGGAACTAAGTTTAGTCAGAATGACTACCATAGAAGATGCTTATCAGTTTGCCTTGAAGGTAGAAGAGAAGTTGAATAGAAGATTTGAAAGCAAGTAGAGAGGAAGAGGTCATGGTGGATAGGGACTAACAGGAAGGACCATATGGAGGACAAAATGAAGACCAAAAGAAGAATGGAGAAGTCAGCAGTAGTCAAAATCATGAAGGGGATAATGCCTACCACCTCTGTGAGCAAAATAATGGTGACCAAAGAGGAAGAGGAAGGTTTGGATGAGGACCTGGAAGAGGAGGATTTTGTGGAACCTATTTCCAATGTGGAGAAGGACATCGAGCATACGAGTGTCCACAACATCAAGGAAGGACGAATAGGAGACCTGAAGGTAATGCATGAGTTGCTTATGTAGATGAAGATGCTGAATCTGAGCATTCTGAAGAGGTAGAAAGAGGAGAAGTTCTTGTCATAAGGAGAGCCTTGCTGAATGAGGAGAAATATCCAGATCAGAGGAAGAGTTTATTTTGAACAAGGTGTAAATGTGCAAGTAAGGTCTGTAATGTTATCATTGATAATGGTAGCATTGATAACCTAGTTTCAAAAGGGATGGTTACCAAGTTATAGTTAGAGAGAAGGAGGCACCCGCATCCATATCGGATTGCATGGTTGCATAAGGACCATAGGGCTTTGGTCAACGAGTAATGTTTGGTAAAGTTCCATATTGGGAATTACCATGATGAGGTCTTGTGTGACATCCTGCCTATGGATGCTTACCATTTGCTATTGGGAAGGCCATGGCAGTTTGATCGGTGTGCAATACATGATGGGCATGCCAACACTTACTCCCTAACAAAGGATGGAGTGCACCACAAGCTGAAGCCCCTGAAGGAGGTGGATGAAAAGGTATGTAGCAGTGCCAAAATTTGTTTAGTTGATGGTAGAAATTTTTTGAATGGTATGAAGCATGAACATATGTGCTATGCATTGATTCCTAGAGTTAATGAGGAAAAATATGAAGATATACCAGTAGAAGCCTCAGATCTATTGGGAGAATTCCAAGATATTGTATCAGATAATGTACCTGAAGGTTTACCACCAGTGAGGAAGATTAGTCACCAGATGGATTTGATACCAGGAGCTAGTTTACCAAATAAAATGATTCCTGCAGAGAATGAGGAGCTGAACAGACAAGTTCAAGAGCTATTGAAGAAAGGATTGATTTGAGAGAGTTTGAGTCCATGTGCAGTACCTGTAGTACATGACTCAATATTTGTGGTGGTTGACAGGTTTTCTAAGATGGCACATTTCATTCCCTACTAGAAAACCAGTGATGCAGTTCACATTGTAGGGTTGTTTTTTAGAGAGGTGGTACGACTACATGGTCTACCAAGGAGTATAGTTTTAGATAGAGATACCAAATTTATTGGTTATCTCTGGAGGACCTTACGGAAGAAGTTGAAGATAGATTTGAAGTTCAGTTCTACACACCATCCGCAGACTGATGGACAAACAAAGGTGGTGAATAGGAGTTTGGGCAACCTGCTGAGATGCTTAGTAGGAGATAAGCCCAAGGGATGGGATTTGATTTTACCATAGGAAGAATTTGCTTACAATAATTCTATCAACAAGAGTACTGGTAAATCCCCATTCCAGATTGTATATGGGAGTAGCCCAAGGAATGCCTATGAGTTGAGGAAGATGGGCAAAGGAGAAAAGAGTATGGATAGAAGTACAAGAAACAAGTAGTATGAAGAATATCTGGTTAAGTGGAAAGGAAGGCCTGTTGAAGATTCATCATGGTTGTCTAAGGCAGAGGTTGACCATCTTGGTTTTCCTCCAACACTAGAGAAGTGAAGGTCACTTCTCAATTTACCCTGACTGATGCGAGCATCCAATGGTGTAATTAATATGTATATGTTTACTATGTTTAGACCCATGTTTAGACCCATATGTTGGAAATTCAAGTTTCAAGTGAATATTTTCCTGGGCGGGAAAATGAAAATGAAAATTTCAAATGAATATTTTCCTGGTGGGAAAATGAAAGGCGAGAAAAGGAGTTACACTTTCCAGAACATTCTTTGGGAAGTTATTAAAAGGGGGAATAGAGATTATCGAAGGCAGTCCGGTATCACAGATCGTGGCTCCAATTTGCAGATCTCCAGTCTTTGTAATAAAATCGGCCTTATGGTCATACATTGTAATTTTTAATTCTATTTTATGGAAGAAATATTTGATGTGGGAATTCTGTTGAATTTTTCTGTGATTTAATATTAGATGTGGGGTTTTCATTGAATTTTTTTCTATGATTTTGAGTACTGTGCGAGTGTTGAGTGGAGTAACCCTTCACCAAAAACACTTCCATATACAAAATTTATGGCCTCTAGAATTTGATCTCCAAAATAGTCCTAGAGTGGTGTTTTTAAAAAACATCATTTTTTAAAATTCCTTCTAATTTTTCTATAAGGAATAATAATAAGAAATAAATTTATTTTTTTGCTCCTTACATCAAATGGTAGAATTCCCTTCTTCCACTCCCATTTAGCCCAAGTATTACCATCACTATTCAAGTCCAAAGGTATACCCTCTCCATGAAGAAGGGAATCATGATCTATGAAGATAAAGGACTCCACCCATTAAAACATACATGGAATGTGAGATTTGAATGGAGATAAATAAATTTTCCTCTTTGGCCTTCTTCCAATCAAGGCACCAAAGCTCCCAATTGGGATGAAAACTTCATAATTCTTCCTTCTTTTTAATGGCACCAAGTATTATTTGTAAGGAAACAATGTTTGACTATTTGTGAAGAAGTCAAGACACCCTTTGAAGTCAAAGTTGTAATACTTCTTTTTCTACAAGTGTTTTAAATTTGCATAAAATTGATACAAAACTATTCCAATAATAATGGAACACAACCTAGAGTAGGATTAAATTCTCGAAAGGAAATTAGAATAATTGAAGAAATAAAAATTATATATTTTTTCTCTTTTTTCAAAGATGCTTATTTGAAAAGTATTTTATCCTAGAATTTGAAAGAAAGATTAGAGGCTACAAACAAACATTTTGTACAACCAAGTGATGATGCTCTATACCTTCTCTAATACCATGTTAGACATTACACTAGTTTCTTGTAAAAAACATAAGTAATCCATTCCCTCAAATTTTATATGTAAAGTATACAAATGGATAAAAGAGAAATGTAAATGATGGGTTCCCTTGAGCATTAAATAGTCACTATATTATTTGTAGATAAGAATCACAACACTCTAATACAATAAATTAATTTAGTGGGGGTATTTATCCTAATACCAAAAACCCCAATACATAATCAAATTAACCAAAGCAGACATAAAAAGTGGGCTTTAGGTTAATTAAAAAATATAAGATGGGTTTAACCTTAACAAGGTTAACAATGACTCATAGGGCTTACATTAAATGGATAATTAAATACATTTATATAATAATTTCTCGTAGGCCCATATAAGACTATATTAGACAATGTCAAATGTAGCCATAATTCAAATTATACTTTCAACAAAAGTTTGGATTAGTGGTGCCTTTATTTTTCACTTACTTATTTTAAAATGATTACAAAATAAATACAACAATCTTTTATTAATATGATACAAGTGACCAAAAAAAATAAAATTTTAACTTGTTTAGTATGTATGTTAAACTTGATTATGCATGAAAATATTTTAAAATTACATAGCAAGTTTAGTCTTGAAGAAGTCATTACTCTTATAAATAGATGTTTTTAATAGGATATCATAGTTTTTTGTTTATGGCGAGTCAATAAATTTTACTTGGGAGCCAAGAAATAACTACTCACACGTAATTACGTAAAACCTCTATTCCCATTGAGATTTGAATATAAGCCTTATTGATGGAAGATGACTTGTTACAACTACTCAAGCTCAACTTAATGGACTAATTGCTAAGGTTGAAACCTTGGCTTATGTTGTGAAACTCATTATTCTCCACTACTTTCACCAAACCCAATAACTTTTGTTAATATTAAGTGTGGTAACATGATTAGTATAGTATCCCTTTTCCCTTGTATCATATTTCTATGTATGAAAATTTGTCCATGTAAATATTTGTTTGAAATTCTAACCTAAACTTTCTTAAGACATAATGTACTTCTTCTAATGAAGGATAAAATGGTTCTTAGAATAGTTTTAACTTAAAAAAGTAAGGTGCTTTGGATGAATTTGTTCGAATTCGATTAAAAATATCATTATTTTCTTTTTGTATTTCCAATATATAACCATCACTTGAAATAATTGGTTGGAATCAAACCAAAAAAATTAAATAATGGAGAAAAATAATTGACCCTTGTTAATATGTTTTCTACATGATATTAATTGTTTCAAGGCCATTATTTTGGAACTTGATGTGAGGTCAAAAGTCCTTACATGTGAGAATATTCTTGTGGAAATATTTCACAAATTTGTGACTAATGTGGTTATATAACTAATAGCCAAGAGATAGCTTTATAAGGAAATAGTTAGGTTATTTAATATTTAATGCATAAGTTTTTGGAGGGAAATGAAATACTTGTTCTTGTATTTTATATAAAAGGTATCATATATTTGAGATAATTTTAGATGCTTTTAATAAATTAAAAAATATTCTATATATATTTTTAGATTTTTTATTATGTGAGACTTTTAATAGGGTCACTCCCATTAAAATAATAAGATAATAAATTTGCTTCCAGGTCAGTTAAACCATATCCAATTGGACTCTTTACTAAATATATTCTTCATTTGTTATTTTTCTATCAACTATATCCTTCATATTCCTCAAACTATTAATTTTTATAATCAACTCATTGACACCATTTTCATTAAGGAGATAAAATCTCACTCAACTAGTTGCCTTATAAAATTTGAATCTCATTAGCATGAAGATCAACATCATGATTAGCTAAATTATATATGTTAAGAAAGGTGCAGCAACAATATTTTCATTGTTGTCAACACAGTCAGATAGATTTTTTGATGCAGTGGACAGGAAGTTCAAAAGCTATTCAGATGCGAGAAGACGGGGAGTTCAAAGGTTATTCAGAGTTTGGACAGTGATTTTCCAAGAAGACCAAAGTGGCCCATATGCAAAAGATCAAAGAAAAAGACAAGTAAGAAAAGTGTCACAATATCGCGACATATACAGCAGGCAAGAAAAATTGTCGCGATTTTGCGATATGTTGGAAGAGAAAAAGGCAAGTGGAAAAACTGTCGTGATTTCGCGACATGTTGGAAGTGAAAAAGGCAAGTGGAAAAACTATCGCGATTTCGTGACATGTTGGAAGAGAAAAAGGCAAGTGGAAAAACTATCGCAATTTCACGACATGTTGGAAGAGAAAAAGGCAAGTGGAAAAACTATCGCAATTTCGCGACATGTTGGAAGAGAAAGAGAAAGCAAGAAAAAGTGACGCGATTTCGCATCAAGTTTGAAGAAAAAAGAACAGGTAAGAAAAGTGTCACGATTTCGCGATATGTCACATTTTCGCGACTAAAATAGGAGAGAGAAAAAAAATTTGAAAAGTGTCACGATGTTGTGACATGTTGCATTTTCGCGACTAAAATAGGAGAGAGAAAGGAAATTTGAAAAGTGTCGCGATTTCGCGACATGTCACATTTTCGCGACTAAAACAGGAGAGAGAAAGGAAATTTGAAAAGTGTCGTGATTTCGCGACATGTCGCATTTTCGTGACTAAAACAGGAGAGAGAAAGGAAATTTGAAAAGTTTCACGATTTCACGACATGTCGCATTTTTACGACAAAAGAAAGAGAAGAAGACGTCGAAGGCAGAAGTGTCATGATTTCGTGACAAAAGCAGAGAAGAAGACTTCGAAGGAAGAAGTGTCACGATTTCATGACAAAAGCAAAGAAGTTAAGTATGGAAGCAGAAGTGTTGCGATTTCATGACAAAAGCTAAATGGAAGACTACAGAGGCAGAAGTGTCGTGATATCGCGACAAAAGCAAAGTCGAAGTCTACGAAAGCAGAAGTGTCACGATATCACGACAAAAGCACAGACGAAGTCTATGAAGGCAGAAATGTCACGATATCGTGGCAAAAGAAAAGACAAAGTCTACGGAGGCAGAAGTGTCACGATATCGCGACAAAAGAATAGAGAAAGCGTACAGAGGCGAAAGTGTCACGATATCACGACATGTATTTTTACAGGACAAAGAAAAGAGAAAATGCAAGAAGGAAAAAGTGTCGCGATATTGCGACATGTTGTATTTTCGAGGGCCGAAGCAAAGAGAAAGCGCAAGGAGAAAAAGTGTCGCGATATCGCGACATGTAGCATTTTTGCGGTCCTATGCAAAGAGTAAGAGAGAGAAAGAAGAAGTGTCACGATATTGCGACATGTTGTATTTTTGCGGGCCAAAGCAAGGAGAAAGACAGAGAAAGAAAAAGTGTCGCGATATCGTGACATGTTGTGTTTTCACGGCAACAACAACAGAAGAGTTAGAAGGGCAGTTGAAGCCGACGAAGACCGATGACAGTCGACAAAGATTAGGGTTTACAGTCTATTAAGATTAGGGTTTATAGTCGACTAAGATTAGGGTTTACAACCGACTAAGATTGGGGTTTTTCATCATGAAAATACTGTTATAAAAGGAGGGATGTTTGGAGAATTGAAAAGTGTTGAAGTGTGCGAAATACGATCACTGTGCACAGAGAGCAAGTCGTGTCGAATCATTCTAAGTGTGAAATTTTGCTAAGAAAGCAGAGTGCGCAATAGGGAGAAGACGTCTGTGAAGTTCGAGTGACGAAGCATAGTGTGCGAAGTTCGATCGTAATGCGCAAAGAGGGAGAAGACGATCGTGAAATTTGACTATGACGAAGCAGAGTGTGTGAAGTTTTTGCACAGAGAGCAGAGTGCGCAGAGAACGCAAAGGTGAAGTAGACCAGTCAGGGTCTTTTAAAAGCAAAGGCATTATCTGTTAAAATTCCAAATTCTAAATTGAAGTCCAGGTTGCAACTTGGCATAAGGGGTTGGTTCTCCTTCCAATAGGTGCTGGTAAATCAGGGGTTGGTGCTCCTTTCTATTGGTGCAGATAAATAAGGGGTAGGTGCTCCTTTTTGTTGGTGCAGATAAATCAGGGGTTGGTGCTCCTTCCAGTGGGTGTTGGTAAATTGTTTGTAAATTTGTAGCTTTGCAAATGCTGGATTTGGATGGTAGTCCAAGCAATCATTTTTGAGGAGTAGCCACATTGGTGAACCTCGTTAAATCTTGTGTTGTGTGATGTTCTCTTGTGATACTTGCTTTATCTGGTTTTAAGGTTTCATTATTTTAGTTTTAAGAGTTGTGAATTTAAGTATAAAAGTCTACATTGATTCACCCCCCCTCTCAGTGCCATTGTAAGACTAACATTATATATTACTCTGTTTCCTTCTCTATAATTATGTTGACATTTCCAAGATACCACCTTCAATAATACTTTTTTTTGAAGAGATTGAAAAGCGGGGGCATATCAGGGGCCACCCTTACCATGTATTAAACTTGGGTCTCCGTTAAGAGAGCCCAATGAATTTTACCATTGTAGTGTCCCTACTAGGGCAAAATCGTATTTTTATAATGGGTTTACACAGGTTTTTATGAGGGGTCCTGGTCCCATAATACTGAGTGGGGTTTGAACCATGGACCTCTCAAGGAGAGGCTAAATACCTTACCACTATAGTAAGCTTGCAATTACCTCCAATAATAGTTGATGGATATAGAAACAATGTCATTTTTTATCTAAGTCCCCACAAAATTTTTTCTTGATATCATTAATAACAATTTATAAATCCTCTCCCAATTGAAATATATTTCCATCATGTTTCAATGATAATTTTGATGCTTATAAGAAGTGACCTAGCCTTTGCATAGTTGTTAATTGAATTTTTGTACAATTTTGAGTGAGCACAATTGTTGACTTAAAGTTTTAAAAGCAAATAAATAACTTAAGTTTGAAAAGATCGATATCACCTCACCTCTGTAGTCGTAGTTCTAAGGCCTCAGATGATAGTGTACCTTAGATTGTGAGGTGAATGAATTACTTTTAAGACCCCATGAATTGAAGGAAGTAAAGCAAAATAAAAAATTCAAACATTCATCAACTAATCCATTAAGTGAGGAAATTTTACCTTCATTATTTTGGAAAGCACCACATCTTCTAGCTTTTGTTAAATTTCCTATAGAGGCATCTATCAAAATTATTTTTTATGAACCCAAATTCTAAACATTTTACCACAGATCGAAATAGATCCTTTCTATTAGCTCCATTGTCACCTCTAACCCCTTGCATGTATAGTCAACTCTTGTAACCAAAAGACTACCACATTTTTTCCCAAACTTGAAACTTACCATGATGAGCACCTTTCCTATAAACATATTACAAGACACAATAATACGATTCCAAAATTGAGCATGATTTTTGGACATTTTGAGCTCATTTAGTTGTCATTGATGTCAAGTGAACACATGAAGTTGTCATTAACACCATGAAGTACACCATCATTGAAGCCAGGAGAAATGCAAAGAGTTGAAGAAAAGTTATCAAAATATTATTTTATAGGGTTTTTTGTTAAAACCATGGTGGCAAATTAAAAGATTTTTATTAAAACTATAATGAGGATATAAAGGCTTCATTAAACATCATAATGGTAGAATTAAGGTTTTTATTAAAAACCATGGTGGCAGAATAATTCTCATCAAATCAGTGAAGAAAAAATGAAGATTTAAATTTTACCTAAAGGAGGCTTTAATTTTTATTAAAGTCAAAGGTTTATAAATATAATTTATAAAATTTAAATAATTTATAAATTATAAAGGTTGTAAGGAGTATCAACGTCATCGAATATTATGGAGCGCCGACATGTAAACCATATGGTGAATTCGTGTGTAAATAATATGTTAAAGGGGCATTCAAACTTACCCCTCTTCGATTTGATTTTCATGCGACCGAGCTAAAAGTAATTCGGGCAAAGAGTTTATTTGTATTTTAGCACTAGGAAGAAGACGAAAAGGGAGAGCGTAAGGTCTAACACATTAGACACAGTGGTCCATTGGAAGCGCGTATTTTGCGAGAGTGTTGGGAGTGGAAGAGTCCACGATCGATTCGCGTGGAGTTGGTGTGTTTGTCTTGAGCACCAAGGGGAAAGGTTTTTGGCACGTGCTCCTTTTGAGCGCAAAACTTAGGAGAAAGATTACAAAGTGCTCTTAAGATTTCAAATGTGCGTCTAGCGCATGTGGTGGTCAAGCCTGTGGCTAGAGCGCTCGTGGAGGCAAATATTGTGGGTTCGAATCCCACTAGTAACAAAGGTATTTTTAATTAAATTTTATTTGCCTAAGGCTTTCTATAAAGTATTATTTGGAGTTATAAGGGTTTATGAAAGGTTGTTTTATTGATAAGTGATTTATGTTATTGGAGTTAAGGAAAGTAGATTTGATTTTTGCCAAAGTTCCTTTTGCCATTAAATCTGAGTAAAGAGGTTTTGAGTTAATTTTGGTGGATGTTGAATTTATTTTTAATTGGGAGATTATAAGGTGTTATTGGAAAATATCTTTATGTATGTTGATGGTTGTTTTTTATAGATGGAGTGATAAGGTGTAATTAATATTTTGCATTATATTGTGAGAAAGATTTATCTTCTAACCTCTTTGAGCTTGGCATAGAAGTGTTTGTGGTTGTGACAAATTTATGAGATCCCTTCATCATCAAGAAAAAGGTATGAGCACATTCTTCCATAGTTGAGTTGATTGATTGGTTTTCTAGAAAATAAGTTTGGAGTGAAAAGGACTTGATTAGGGTTTCTTATTGAGTGTGTTGAGTTAATGCTTCAAGGTTTTCTGGTATAAAGAATTGTTGTTAAACCTTGTTTGATAAGCATTGTTGTTGAAACCATTTATGTGAGAAGAACTTGAATTAGGGTGTGAGTATCATTGCTATGGGAAGATTGTTTTATAAGCATTGTTGTTGAAGTGAGTTGTTGAGCAAAGAACTTGAACTAGGGTTTGAAGAGAACATGAGTATCATTGTTATGTGAGAGTTGTTTTATAAGCATTATTGTTGAAGTGAGTTATTGAATGAAGAACTTGAACTAGGGTTTGCAAAGATCATGAGTATCATTGTTATGTGAGATTTGTGGTTGAGCATTGATGGAAATATTTTGAGTTGATGTTTATATTCTTGGACTAGGGTTTGTGAGCAAGGACTGTTTCATTGAGTGATTGGTTGAGTAGAGTTGGTTGAGCCTAGTCAAGAGGATGTGTGAAGTGATTGTTCAAGTTTCATAAAACAAACTATTATATATTTTGAATTGAGTTGATAAAGTAATTGAGCATTGAGTTGTATTTGAAGCATATTGAGTCTAACAATTCTCCTTATATTTCTAAGAGAGTGATTAAAAGTAATTGAGAATTGTGATAAGTGTAGAACATATTGAGTATTTAACAATTCTCTTTATGTTTCTATGAGATTTGGACAAGTTCTGTGTGGACTTGTTGAGCATATTTGAGCAAGTTCTGTGTGGACTTGTTGAGCATATTGGACAAGTTCTGTGTGGACTTGTTGAGCAGATTTGAGCAAGTTTTGTGTGGACTTGTTGAGCATGTTTGAGCAAGTTCTGTGTGGAATTTTTGAGCAAATTTAAGCAAGTTCTATGTGGACTTGTTGAGCAGATTTGAGGATAGAGTTTGGTGCAAATTTGAGGATAGATTTGTGCCAGACCAGAGATAGAGATTGAGCAGATTTGTGCTAGATTGAAGGATTGTGTTTAGTGCATATTTGAGACAAATATTTGGAGGTGATAGAGCAAAGAGAACAGTAGTCTCCAGTGGATAGATATCCATTAGCTAAGGCAGTGAGGACATGTCTTCTAAGTGGGGACAAGATTCTTCAGTGGAGAGAGATCCACAAGCCAATGTAGTGGAGACAATAGTCTTTTAGAGGATCACCAACCAAAACAAAGGAGAAGGAGTTCTCCTGTGGATAGAGATCCACGAACTTGATTTAGGATATTGGTGTTTCCTTTGGACAGAGGTCCATAAGCTTTGTAATAGGGAAAGGATTCCCAAGAGATTGATTAAGAAAATTTTAGTAAAATATTTTCTCTGTGGAGTAGCCCACATTGGGTGAACCACGTAAATTGTGGTGTCTCTATTGTGTATGGTGATTTATGCATTGCTTTGATTACTACTATTGATATTGTTATCTATACATTGCATAATATTGATTTGGAAAGAAAAGTAAAAAGTGGTCTTATACTATTCACCTCCCCTCTCAGTATAAACTTGTGTTCTTCAATGATTCTAAGATTTATTTTAAAAATTTCTATTATTATTTACAAGTTATAAACTCTAGCAAACAATGTCAAGACTAGTGCTTTATATGATTTATAATGCTTTAGCTTTGAAACAATTAATCCAACATTTAATCAACTCCTTCAATACTGATCTACCATATATATTCACTTATTTAAAAAAATTTATAAATGGTGTAAGCAAAGAGATAATAAAGAAATAAATGATATAATGTTTCTAGATCCTTCTTATACAAGACACACCTAAATGATCCATGATATCTTCTTTGCAGATTTTACTTATACGAATCTTGCTTTAGACAACTAACCAAAGGAATGTTTGAGGTTTTAGGGATGATAGAATTCACAAGATTTTATAGAAATGAACAAAAGCAATCCATCCACTCAAATATTATAGAAAAATCATAAAGAGATGAAAGAAAGAAAAAGAGAGACATATATTAGAGAGGGCCCGTAAGGACCATAAATAATCAATGTATTATCCATAGATAATATTTACAACATTTTGATGAAGAAATGGGGAGTGGGAGGGGGTATTTATACTAATACCAAAAACCCAATTGCATAATAAAGGTTAACCTAAGACTACATAATAAAAGGGCTTTGCATTAATTACAAGTTATAAAGAGGATTTAGCCCTAACAAGGTAAATTGCAACCCATAGGGCTTACATAATAAAAGATTATATGAAATGCCCTTAGGCATATCCCATACGTCATACAATGTCGAACTTGGCCATGAATCAAATTATAATTTTAATAACCCCCATAATTTGAACTGAGGTAACAATAATATCATCCCATCCCCCAAAATGGATACTCTAATGGAATTTCGCTTTTTAAGGTAGACTCATCTAGATCTCCTCCATCATTTAAAATCTATTATTGTAGAATTATTTCCTACACAAGAGTCCCCTTAGGATGGGTCGTAGTCACCACTACCATTATTAAACACTCCTACACACATCCAAAAAACACTTCCATTAGGACTTCAAATGAAAAAGAAAATTCAAGATCACCGCCTTCTTTAAAAATAAGCTCCTTCAATATTCCATTATCGCATAAGGTATGTCTTCAAGGTACAAGTTTTTCTCTTGCAACATACATCACCCTTTTTGAAGACTTCCTCTTGCCCATGGACCACCTGATTTTAGTCATAAAAAAGGCTTTGAATGAACCCTCTAAAATAAAAACAATAACAAAATTCCAAAAGTACCTAGACAAGAAATAAAAGAAGAAAGATATCATGAAGTATTAGATCTTCATGAATAAGTTAAATCAATTTCCCAAAGAAGAAGATGGATTGACTAGAGCACATCCTGAATCCTTTTCTGCAAGCCTTTAAAAGACTCCAAATATATTGCAACTATCACAAATCCATCTATATCTCTTAAAAACTTGGGCCAAAGATTTTTATTACATAAAATATGATAAATATGCCCTTTCAAAGTATAGGGCTTGAGGACTATTCCATACAATTTGGCTTTAAACATTAAAATAGGTCTTTAGATTGATGTCAACAATGCATTGAACTCAAAAAATTGTGTGATTTAAAAAAAGTAGGCTCAAAACACTTTTGTATGCAAAAGTTATGGCATCCAAAAAATTTACCCATATATAACCCATAAAATTAGAAATTAAAGCTTCAACCTTAGAGAAAAGAAGTATAATTGCTTGCTGACACTTGGAAATTTGCAATTTGGTAGTGCCTTCCACTTAATCCTTGCCACATAAATGCTTTTGAACCTCTTTACCTATGATCCTTGTAGATATTTGAGTGGTTGAAGTATTATATAAATAGAAAATATTCTTCTATGCACCATGTAATAATGCCATGCTGGCTAGGGCCACGAATTTTCATCTTTTAAAAAACTGCTTGAATAACATAGGAGATATTTGAATGTCAACATCATAGCCTCCATACATAATGCACTAACCATTATGCAAACTTACCTTTGGGAGGTGGGAGAAATTTACTTGTATTCCTCCCAAGTCTCCTCAACCAAAAGATGTGCGTACACTGTGCAACAGGATGCGTGCGAGATTCAAATGTATACCATATCCTCCGTAGAGCCTTCCTGCTAGCTAATTTATTATCATGTGCTATGGTGGTTGAAAAGGCAATGCCTCCTTAGAAACCACATAATCCCTTCCTAGTTGTAGAGAAAAAACGAATCAAGCTTCGAATGCACAACCTATCCTTTTGAATGCACTATCCAAACGACCACGTTATGCTATCAAATGGAGAGAAGGAAGACCACTTCAGTATAATTCTTGCTATTTTTGATTCATTCTTTGAAGACCATGTTCATTTGCCTAATAAAGATGTTTGCTACATTTCAAACCTATGCAAATCCCTCCCGAGTGTTCTAAATAGTGTTTTACAAGCCACAATGATTGCTCCTCATGAGAAATACTGTTACACCCTTCCTCCATAAAGGAAGTTCCTATGTGCTTCAATTTTATTGGATGCCAAGCCAAAGCCCATGTGCAAAAAATATGCCAAATTTCAATTTGAAAAATTACATATTATTTTTCTTTCTAAAACAATAGTCTTAGATGTTGAATCTTCAACAATTGAGGGTAAAAATCTAAAGCTTGTTTTCCAAAAGAGATGGACAAAGAAGCTTCATTGCTCTCAGATTAATATATGAAGAAAGAAAGAAAGTATCGTCTTTTTACTTTGTCCAAAAAATTGAAAGAAATACTGGAGGCTCTAAGTAATGATTCGGAATGACTAAATGTGGTAGCCACATACCTACTCTGATACCATGTTGGAATTCACAATATTTTTTTAGAAATGAACAGAAGTAATCCATCCACTCAAATATTTTACAAATATATAAAGAAATGAAAGAAAGAAAATGAGACAAAAATATTGAGGGGTGCCCATAGGTGCCATAAATAACCACTATATATTTTTTTGATTACATAGGAGAGTTGGTTACAATCACTATTTTTAGTAACTGGCTAGCGTAGGGTTCAAACCATAGGGACTGCTCCCAACAAACCTATCCGTCTTGTTCTTGTTGATCCGACATGAGATGGAGACCATCAATCGCTCGGGGTTCGCACCGTCATCATCAATCTAGAATGCACTTAGAGGATTCAAAGTAGACTACTACCTTTGCAAAGGGTTGGCTTCCCCCAAGGTTTGAACCTAGGTCTCTCCTTGGTAAGTGCCCAACCACACCTGCACTTACCAATCCACCTAGCCCTTGGGGTAAAATTTTCATTAACAATAAATAACCACTATATTATTTGTAGATAAGATTCACAACACTCTTGATGAATAAATGAGGAGTATGAGGGGTATTTATATCAATATTAAAAACCCAATTACATAAAAAAATTTAACCTATATCAACATAATAAGAGGGCTTTAGGTTAATAAAAAAGGGTTTATCCATAACAAGGCTAACCGTGACCCTTAGGGCTTACTTAATAAAATATTATAATTAATTAATACATTGTGCAATGAAATACCATTAGACATATCCAATACATTTTACAATGTCAACCTTGGCCATAAATTAGATTACAATTTTAATAAGAGAAGGTCTCAAGTGACTAAATATCCTTTCAAGGAAAATCATTGGGAGTAAATTTTTTTGATTCTTTAAATCCTTATATCTCAACTTGACTAAGTTGAAACATAACTCATCATTTTGCATAAAAAAAGAAAAATAGTTGAAACATCTTTTTAAATCCATTCTTTATGTCTAAGGTCCTCTCCTTTAATCAAGTTGCTAATAGATATCAATAATATTGAATTATTGTTCATATTAATATACTTTTTGACCTTGTTAAATGACATTAACTCAATCAATTAAATTCCTTGACTTTCAAGTAGGAAACACATGTTGGAATCTTGCCATGCATATAGCCAAGCTATTATAATAACACTAGGTGGTCATGATGTAATATCAATTGGCACATTCAATCCCATATAACAAATTTTTAATATATATATATTTTTTGATCTTTGAATTTTTACAAGTTAAAAATGTTGCTACAAATTGTGGTTTTAGATAAGAAATAAGAGGATATGTCTTCAAATAATCATTAGTCCAAATATTTGCATAATCTCCCTCATTGACTAGCAATCTAATATATTTTTATTTCATCCATAAAACCTATATATTTTTTAAGTAATTTTTTTTTTTCAATTTTTTCAAAATAGTTTTGGACCAAGTTTTATTTGTAATATTAAACTCATAATTCTACAATTTTACAAACTTGCCCCTCAAGCATTCTTTCTTGTGCAAACCCTATCCACTTACAAAGAGATGGCCTAAATTTTTTCTCAAGTCATTTCTAAAGAGAATTTCTTTCAATTTTATCAAAATGCAATAACTATATCTATTAGCAATCTTAAAAGTGACATCATATATATAAATTCCTATGAGACTATTTATGAATTAAACTTCATTTCAAACAAAATTTTATATATTAATTTATATTCAAAATTACAATTATATTATCCAAATAAAAAAAATTATATTATATTATATTTTTATATTAAAAACAATTATAATACTTTAAATTTTTATTTTAACCATTCACGGTGAATTTCATGTTGACAAAATTTAAATTTAGGAAGACATCTATATAAAAGGAGTTGATTATAGAAACTTGTAATTTGAGGAAGATGGAGAATATATATTTTTTAGTTTATGGAAGAGTTTGTGAAAGATTATAGAAAATATCTTTGATAGAAAGACAAATGAAGAGGAGTTGATTATGAAAACTTAGTAATTTGAGAAAGATGGAAAATATCTTTGATAAAAAGGCAAATGAAGAGTATTTTTAATATAGAGGCAAAGTTGAATATGCTTTAATTAAATTGTTAGAAATGTAATGGAAACAATACAATGTTTTGTTTTTTAAATGGAAATGGCTTCAATAAAAACCACACATAACTTATAAAAAATATATTTTTTAAATTTTATATTTATATTAATTTTTAAAATGATATTATATAAAATTGGAAGTGGCCATCCATATTATATATCATGTGATATTACAAAAACTTGATATTTATGTATATATCACTTGAGTTTCCTTATTGAAAATCCAAAAATTATCATGACCTAATATTTAAATTGAATTTTATGTTATTTTTTTAATATAAAATCTAAGGTTTTAAAAGGGTTGTCCTTTCTCTTTTACATTAATTCAATCAAAACTTAGGTTTTTACAATGGTTTTGGGTCTCTTATACCATGGTTTGAATATGAGTCTCCTAAATAAAAACCCAAAGACATGCCACTACGACATCCCTCACGAGACGACATCCAGCATTTGAACCTGGTCTTCTAAATCAAAACCCAAGACAAAACTACTACTGTATCCCTCATAGAACTAAAATATTGAGTTAAAAACATGGATTCTTAAAACATTGAGTTAAAAACACGGATTTTTATAAAGGAAGTTTGAACTTAGATGTCTCAATGAAAACCAAGACATACCACTATAATATCTTTCACGGTAAAAAAAACATGAGTTTTATGAGTGGTCTCGGTTATCTTGACGTTTAAACTCTGTTATCTTGAGGTTAAAACTTGGATCTCCTATTCAAAGACAAAATTTTCCATTGTTGAAGGTTTTTAATTTGAACCCAACAAACATTCTACTAAAATATCTTTCCAACATAATTTTATATTTTTAATATTAATTAATTAAAACATGAATTTTATGAGTGGTCTCCGTTATCTTGAGGTTTAAACTTGGATCTCCTATTCAAAAACAAACAAAAACATACAACTAAAATATCTTTCCAACAGAAATTTATATTTTTAATATTAATTAATTAACCATCAAACATGTTGTATCTTATATTGATGATTACTAGAAGGCAGAAGCTGAACATTGTTCCAGTCTAATTTATTTTTCTCCACGCGTCTGGAAGTTTGGTGTTGACGCCCTCTTTTCAGTTGAGTTGAGATGGAAAACAAACATCCGTTTCCCTTATTCTTGGAGCCAAGCCTT
The DNA here is from genome assembly GCA_028583015.1 of Wollemia nobilis. NCBI lineage: Eukaryota > Viridiplantae > Streptophyta > Pinopsida > Araucariales > Araucariaceae > Wollemia > Wollemia nobilis. Next base: position 2,240,477 of record JAQPPZ010001580.1, on the reverse strand, counting down.
CTTCTGACACGTCAACGCCAGTGTCTGGTAATGTTTCCCTCATTCTTGGAGCCAAGCCTTCTTCTGACACGTCAACGCCAGTGTCTGGTAATGTTTCCCTCATTCTTGGAGCCACGCCTCCTTCTGACACGTCTACGCCTGTGTCTGGTAACTGACAGTTTCTTGGGCCTTCAGAGTCTCCAAGGTGGCCCCTATAAATCTCCAATTTTTTCTGCATTTCCATTATTTGCAGAATTCCAATTTCAGTTGGTTCTGTCTAGGGTTTTGTCGGGTTTGTAGAAAGAAATAATGTGGTTCCTGCTGCAAGGGGTTTTAGCACGAGGGTTTTAAATTTCTAATGAAAGAGAGACGAAGAAATTCAGGGGATGATGACCTGGGCATTTGCCGTGAAAGAATTTCTGAGAATTCTGTTCAGTTATTTTTAGGAGGTCGTTCTGAGCAAGAGGAGTGGAGCTTCAGGCATAATAATGCCTGTGGGGGTTCTTGCAAACAAGAGAATTTGAAGGGGAAGGCAGGGACGGGATTCGATTCTCTGCCCCTCGATATTTTGGTCAGTTAGGTTCTCGCACCTCACATCTCTTTTTCCTTCTTCAGATTGTCAGTTGTCTTTATTGTATCAGGATTTTTAGGAGGGTTTGTTGCAGCAGGGGCTTGTATTCTTGTTCCCTTTCAGATTTTAAATTTACGATTGTCTGTGGGGACTGAGGGGAACTTGTATCTTTTTCTTTTTTGAACACACCGACTGCATGGTTTGCATGGTTTGAATTTGGATTCTATCTTTTAGAATTAGTTAATTTTTTGCTTTATGATTTTTGGTAAATTCGGACGAACTGTCCAGGATTCGGATTTGTCTGGGCAGTTCTTTAATTTTTTTTATAACTAAAATGAATCAGATGGCTAGGCATTTTGGATTTGTGTTCCTTTGAGCGTAAGTGTTGAAGAAGTGTTGTTTCTGCAGAGGCTTTGCTGGTTGGTTGGCTTATGCTGTTTTTGTTCTTTTAAATTTGATTGCATGCCTTTGATTTGCAAATGGGGGTTAAAAGTAAAGTGGTTTTAATTTCCACGAGGGTGGTTCTGACTCCAGTGAACGAAGCATGGATTCGAACTTTGAACCTTCTGTTAAGCCCACTCAAGTTGAACCTCTATTTCGAATTTGGAACAGTCAGGGATCTTAGCTTTTTCAGGTTAATTAGGTTGTCTCGTTAACTGTCTATGCAACGTTGCTCTGTGTTTGTGTTCGAAATATTGTTTTGTAGACAATTATTGGGAGGCATTACATATATATTAAGGGACCATGGTTATGTTCTCACGCATGTGTGTGGAATTTTGTTTTGTATGTCATAACGTGGAGCGAGAATGGCTGCTATTGGGTTTCCCAGTCTATTATGGATTAGGGAAAAAGCTTGGCATCAAGATTCATTGCTTGGTTGTCACATGCATATTTAAAATGCTAGAAGTTAGGGGTCTATGAATGGGATTTGATTGGTTATTTTATACCCAAGTTGCCCCACCTCTATTAATTGGAAGGAATTTTGGTGATTAGCTTCAAAGTTCGTGAGACCTGAGATTTCCATGTGGCAGTAAATAACATTTGGATTATGAATTTGTTTTCAGGTTCAAATTGTTTGTAATGTCTCTCACGATGAACTCAAACCACTGTCTAAGGTGTCAAGCAGATTCAGAGAAGCTGTAAGGGCACTCCTTTCAATTTTATATTTGACATTTTGATGCTCTAGTTTGTCCATAAGATGTGGGCCTTGGCCAAGCCTGATTGTTTGCTGTTGGGTTAAACAGGTTGTACGTGCTAGACAGATGCACTTTGATTATACTACGCCAGGTCGAGCTAGAGGCCCTAAGCAAGGGGCCAATTCCTTGAAATCTAATGAAAGCTCTGAAAGGTGGGCGGGGTGGGTTTTTTTCATTTGGATGATTTTTTGAGGGATGCTGATTGCAAGGTGTGTATTCTGAATTTTGTTTGTATTGATTGGAGTAGGTCTGAAGGTTTGGAATGTGTGATTAGCCCATCAAAGAGGCCTGCAACACCAAATGCACCCAAGCAAGAAGGCAAATTCCGAAAGTTGCAATTACCTTCTGAAGTCATTAAGGAACTTGGTATACTTCTGTTTCCAGCAGATGCACTATGATTAATGAGGCTACGATACAACAACATATGTGGCTGCTTCTCATGTTTTGTAGTTTGATGAGGATCGCATTCTCATATGGATATGGCTTTCTAGTTTTTGCATGTTTTGGGAAGTTATATTGTACGTAGAGAATCTCACTTCTTGTGAGAGCTCTTGGAAAATTTTCGTTGTGTACATATTGGGTGTAGCAGCCGTCTCGTCATGAATGTGAGAAATTTGTCAAGGATCGAAAAGAGCAGATAGGTGTTGTTATAACATATTCATGGTATATATATATATTTTTGGAGATACAACCCGGGGAGGGTTTTGGGCACAGCAAAGTCCAAAACCATATCAATACATTGTTTCAACAAAATGTGGGATACATGTAGAGGCGGATCTATGGTGACAAAAAGTGACTTTCAAATCTATGGTGACAAAAAGTGACTTTCAAATTTGGGATATGTTGAAATCAGTCTGTTTTATTGGAGTAACTTTGAAACTTCAATGTATGTGACAAATAATTTCTTTAATCTTGCATGCAACTAGGTTAGAGATGGCTAGTTACTTTTTCATGTCCAAAAATAATAACCAGGGTAGAGGAGGTCATGATTTTTCATGTTCAAACAGGGCGAAGGTGATTCAAGTGATTGTCTTTAGAACGGGTTGTAGGAGGACCTAAAGATATTGTTCAAATATTTTAGATAATTTTTATTAATTTTATAAGGGTTTTATTAAGTAAATAAATTTTTATAGTATATTTAAACAATAGTTATCATGATAGTTTACCAGGTTATCCGTTTAAGCTAGTTTACCAGGTTATTCAGAATAATCTGAGGTGCAGCTTAACCGTAGTGTAAAATAAAATAATCTTATTAATTCTTATTATGGATAATAAATTTATTATTTTTGGCTATTTTGTGTAGATTAAAATATCGAGCTGACCATATTACCATATTAAGAAGTATTTTAAAGACAAACACATCGAAACACACCGAGATTTGGTCAATCTCCATCTCATGAGTATTTGGATTGCAACGAAACACGAGTGACATGCTTGTAATGGAACAAAAATGAGATGACTTTAAAAAAATCTTTTTCTGTGTTAGACAACCTAGTAGGATGACTTTGGTATCAGCATGGTGATGTCAAATAATATTTCTTGAACATATCACAGATAATGTTTGAATAATATTTTTTGAATATGAGAGATAATGCATAATAAACATTTTTAATTAGACCCAACTTTGAAGGAATCAATAGTAACTTGTAACAATAATTTAATTATTAAAGATTGGTTTAATTTTAATCATTTACGAGTCCTAAAGACTTATAAAATCGAGCTAAATGCGACTATTTTAAACCAATGGTCATGATCCTCACTTTGATAATAATTTAATACCGTTGGTTTTATTTTGACAAGCGATTATAATTTAATATAATTATTATATTTTATTGAATTAAATTAATATTTTTTTTTTGATAGTTATAAGTGTTTGTATTTATAGCGGGTTTTAACAAGGATCCCAAAACCTGATTACATAAGCAATGGGCCTAGGGCATCAATCCCTTGAAACTGAACACCAAAACAAAAATCCCGCCCAGTGATAACAGTAAGCATGAAACAATCCCTCTTAGCGGGAAACAAACAAATAAGAAATAAAGTAGTTTTGGAGATCCCGCCCAACGGGGAGTAGCCAAAAACCACCATCGAGAAGATCTCGCCCAGCAGGAAGCATAGAAAAACCGTTACAATAAAATCCCGCCTCGCGGAAAGCAGTCAAAACCACCACAAACAGTCCCGCCTAGCGGAAACAATAGGAAAATCCCGCCATCCGGGAAACCAGCAGAAAAGAAAGGATCCCGCCTCGCAGGAAAACCGACGGATTTGGCGGATCCCGCCCTGTGGAGAAACCATCCCGCCCATCGGGAAAACATTCAGTTCAGCGAGAGCCATCCCGCATGAAGCCGACGACCCGGCCACGAGAGAGGATCCAGCCCATCGGGAAGTGACCGGAGAGTTGCACCACAAGGAACCAGCCCGGGAAAACGTAAGAGGATCCCAGCGACGGGGACCAAGAATCCCGTCCAAGCACCGAGCCCGTCGAGGATTCACAAGAAAAAGGGGGAAGCTGTCCAAACCCTAAACCGTCACCTCCGTCGCACCGAGAAACGTAGGGGACCAGATCCACGCGAATAACCTGCAAAAAACCCCAGGGAGAAGCCTGAGGGAAAAAGGGAAGGGATCCCCAACCAAACAGGGATCCCTGGGAAGCACCGATCCGAAAAAACAACCAAGGAAACCCTAGCCGGCCGGGAGGGGCGCAGATAGTGGAGAAGGATCTCCCCCCAGGAGATCATCTGCAAACAACCACTCCCCGGGAGGGATGACCTGGGTTGAGCCAGGGACTGGGCAAGAACCAGGAGCCCGAATTAAATTAATATTTGTTTTTAATTATATAGAAGAGTTGATATTCCGGTCCTGGGTTTGAATTTTGGATCTCCAAATTTTTGTTATGGAAAACCGTTCTTTATATCTTTATTCCACAGGACCTGTTTTATCTAAAGGCATCCTTTAAACTAATTAGGTGTCTTTTTTTATTCGGGCTTAAACCCTGAACTTTTAAAAGATGGAAGAGCTTGCGTATGAAATATCTAATATGAATTTTGAATAAAACTATATATAAATGTTTTAATATAAAGAAAAGCATTATCTAATACTCTTCGTTGAAATATGTAATGCCTTTAATAGTAAATATACATTAGGGTTTGTATTGTTAATAATAGATGGTCCTTTACTTTATTTATAAAATTTAGTATCTATCTTAGCTGAAGTTCTTGGATTTTGTTAAACTTATACGCTAAAAGTTGTGGAATAAGCCCTGTATAACTTGATATCTGAGATCATTTTATCATTTCTGACATTTAATGGTAAGGTTTTATGAAATTATAATAAATATTATGTGTTATAATTATTTGAATTTATTTGAAAAAGATGACAAAGGTCGAGACCTTTAAAGTTTAAGAGCTTAATAATTGACATGCACAAACATGCGGTAGGTTTAAGAAAGATTACAAAAGGATTTGATGGATAATGAGATGGTATATTATCTTATGCAGGAGAACGTTTATAAATTACATTAACAACCACTTTCAAGGGGTTTGAACACTAAATCACTTAAAAAAACCATCATATTAACCACTAAAGCAATTACCTATCGACAATTTAATGTAGTTTAATGTTTTTTAATTGAATATGGTTTTTTATTTATGTAAAAAAAAATTAAACATTGTATTTATAATTTTTTTTTTATCTAATTAGAATAATATCCTTCATATGTATCATAATGCTTTCGACCTTGGATGTTGCCTTGTTTAACTAGCCGAGTTTCTTTTTGCTTGGCTCTTTTGCACATTTTCATTTTGTAGTGTTGCATTTCTAACCTATAAAATTTTTTTATAGTGTTATGAGGTACCATACTCTTTGGGTTTATATGGGTGCTAATGACATTCCTACAGGTAGAGGGTTTGTAATATTTTTTATATTACAATTTTTTTTTGTTATTGAATAATAGGTAAAAGTATGGTATTTTCACATAGTTAAGTGGAATCTATGTTTATTGGTTATAGGTTATTTGTATGACTTTGAAGACCTTAATGAGATTAAATTATATTATTTTGGAGCGAGTGCTAAAATGTAAATTTTAAATATATAAATGTTATTTAGTTTTTTATGTCAATTTTTGTGGTGATTGACACAACTTTGGAGGATCAGATCTCTTTTCAATAAATTTGTGTAAAAAGAGGTATTATAATGATGATTTTAAGCATATAAATTTATTTAGTTTTATTGTATTTATATATTTTTCATTTATTTATTGTTAAAAGTTTTTTTTGAAAGTGAAAATAAATTTTTATATTTAAGCAATTACAAAATTAAAAAAACACATTAAAAATAAAAAATTAGCCCTAGATCTATTTGTTTACTTTCATTTTATATAAAAATTTAGTGATGTTTTATCAAACATTTTATACTCATTGAGTTGAAAGTGAATAATAAAAACCGCGGTGTGTGTCAATGTGTTAAATCCCCTATTGACCTATTGATAAGTTCATCTCTTCCCTTTATGAGAGGTCTACTTTCATTTTATATAAAAATTTACTCATGTTTTATCAAATATTTTATACTCATTGAGTTGAAAGTGAATAATAAAAACCGTGGTGTGTGTGACAATGTGTTAAATCCCCTATTGACCTATTGATAAGTTCATCTCTTCCCTTTATGAGAGGTCATGGTGGGAAACCGTAGTGTGTGTGGCAATGTGTTAAATCCCCTATTGACCTATTGATAATTTCATCTCTTCTCTTTATGAGAGGTCATGGTGGGATGGGCATGCCCAACCTTGAGCGTTGGTTGTAGGGACTTCTCACACTAACCAAATAAAAAAATTAAAATATTTACAACAAGATTATAAAAATTATATTTTGCCCTACATCTATTTATGTAGAATACATATTCATAGAATGTTTTGTCAAAATACTTTGCATCATTTATAAAAAGTTGAAAATTAATGATAGCTTCTACTAAAATACAAAATATGATATCTACATATACACACACCAACATATATACATTAAAACAAAAATTACATTTTTATTTTATACTTCGTTTACAATGGTTTGTTAGTTTGCACTTTCTTCTAACTATCAACTGAAGTAGCACTTATTCCTTGATGAAGGTGATCATATTGCATTTTTCAAGAAATTTTTTTGTCATAAGATAGGCTAAAACTATTTTAGAATACCATAGTTTTACCTTAATGTATTAGCGAGCGGTTTCTTGAGTCTTTTTAGCATTGGGTCTTATTAGTATTGTTGCAATTTATAATAAATACTAGTGCAAGAACAAGCATTTGTACTAACACCTCATTAGAAGTCAACATCAAAGCTTGGATAGTAACATCAATACTATCCTTTTTATATGCCTATGCAATGCCACTCCCATGTCAAAGACACTAACACCAACACTCAGTGCATGCCAACTGTCAATGCTTAGTGTTTGGATGTCAACATTTGAATAAAACCATCTACGTATCATGATGTGTCTATTGCTAGAAGATTTACTTCAATTATTTTTGTGTTGTCATACCATTATTCCACTTAATACCACAAGAGTCGTCTTGCATGATTCATTATAATTATCTTTATCTACTAGAATTTGCCTGGATATTGTAATTGTATTATACATTTTTGTATGTATCTTCGTATTCATTATATATAGCACTCTCTTGAAATTGTTTCAAGTAGTATTCTTCTTGGTCAACAAGGAGTATTATTAGTATTTTGTAGTTACGATTAGGAAAGCTAAGCAGGAATGAATGCTTCACTACTCTTTGCATCGCATGTAACTTAGTATATGCAACCTTTAGCCTAAGCTTTGGTATTATTGTTGAAATGGCTCTTTGAGTACTTTGTATTTGCTCTTCATTTATGTTTAAGTTATTTGTATTAAAAACTTCACATTTATTTACAATTTGTTTTATATATTTTCTTGCATTTGTTGATTGACATCTCTTCTTTGTTCTTCTTTTCCATGTAACACAAAGTGCTTCTTGTGCCCTATTTTACTATACAATTTTGAAGCATAACTCATTTGGCCTCACAAAGTGAGCTAGGGATTTGTCTTCCATGGCATACCTTAACCTCAACAACACAAATGATATGGTATTAGAGATGTGTTTTAAGCTCTTGTCTTTGTATTACTAGATCCTTTCTTGTTGCTTTTGAAGTCCTTTATTGTATTAGAAAGAAGATGTTATGCATAGTTTAATTTTCAAGCATTTTGAAGAACATTTGTTATATGCAAAGATGGTTGGATCTACAAGTTCTTTTGTTATTGATTTCAAGTCCTCATATGTCTAGAAGTTCATTTGGGATGCATCAAAATAATAAAGAACAAAGCAATTTCACTATGCAAGCACTAGCAACCTCTATGTTTATCCTTTTTAGAGTCAAAATTATTTGAGGTGTTGAAGTGTGTAATATTTTATTTATCGTCCACTATTGACATTGTATATTGCATTCATCCGTAACCCCATGTTATATATTGTAAGATGATTCATATGATTTTGAAATAACTAAAATAAATAGGTTTAACATTTATTGGTATATACCTTAAATTAAAGTTATATTTATACATCAATCCGAACTCGTAATATTTGTTGGAGATCATTAATATCTATAGAGATTATTTTTGAGTGAAGGAGATAGTTGATGTCTAAGGGAACCTTCCCAATTTTTTGTTTTTATCTTTCAATTTTTACTCTTTTGCATAATAAAGTAATGTTGATTCTATTTTCTTCATGGTATTAGAGTAGGCATGAATCTCCACTACTTGGTTTTGTTGTATGTTTTGAATTATTTGTAGTAGTGAGTTTAGATATGCGCTTTCAAGGGGCTATTGTGGCAATTTATTTTTGAAATAATTTTTTTAGATTTTTTTCAAAAACCCTAGTCATTTTAAGGCTATAAATTGACTCATCTAGTTTTTTTGACCAAACACAAGTGATTGTCAGGTTTTTATCTAAAAAATGACTCCAAAGCAGTTCTATTTTCTAGAAGAGTGGTTGTGCAACAAGGATTTTTTAATTACAACCTGGAATTGTTTTTTAGAGGGTTTTTTGGGACAAACATTCTATTTTTTAGATTTTTTAAAAACCTTGGTTATTTTAAAGGTTTTATAAAATCCCTAGTTTAATTCATCCAAAGATTCATAAGTATACTAGATTTGTCCTAATAAAGTAGCAAAAAGTTTAGGTATTCTTTTATGATTTTTTTTACAACTCCAAATTCCAAGTATTCTTCTTCAAGAACTATGACAATGACTATCTATTTAAAAAAAAAAATTCTTAATTTTTTATGGATGACCTCAATATATTGACAAGTTCCTAGGCAAAACATTTAGTGCCATAAACTATATGGAGACAAGGAATACTTTATAAGTTCCATCTTCATAGGGATCTAACCAAGGGGGAAGCATTGAGTATTAAATTCTAATAAATAGTATTTATGCATAAATTATATTTTTTTCAAGAAAAGACTTAATTTTAGATCTTATGCATCATATTATTGGGGTTCAAATAAAATGGTTTATTCTATTTTCTTCTTTGGCTTGATTTTTAAGGCCATAGATGAGTTGATCAATATGTCATCCAAAGGAAGAAACTCTTTTTTTTCTCTATTTGAGAAATATATTGCCTAAAATGTAGCACCAAATAATTTTATTTTTATCGTTTCAAAGCAATAACAATAGATGGCAAAGTGTAATTTGTAGTAGGTTACCAAATTTTTAACCAATTGTAATATGCTACATGGTAAGATTAATTTTTTGGAAAGAACAACTATGTTTAATTTTTTTAAAGGCAACACTTAGGGATTGTTTTTAGGATTTTATTATGAAGGCCATTTATTTTCTAAACAAAACTTTGAACATTTTTCTAGCTTGTGGGATCTTTTATATTTTTCATAATGGTGGAAATTATTATTTTTTCCATAGGTGTGAAAACAAGTTGTACAAGAATGTGATGGATCCTATAGTCACTCACTTGAATAGGCAAAATTATTATATTTGGTTTAACCGAATGATTTATCTACTCCAAAGTCAGAATTTGTCAACAATTTTGATTAGAAAAAATACGTTTAAGGGCATATATTAGGACTTTGAGGGACAAATAAAGAATTCTAAATAAAAAATATAGAACCAATAAACCCTTTCTAATAATTTTTTCTTGTATATGATGCTTGAAATTATTTGTCCTTGAATTTGTTATAAGATAATCTTTCAATTCTTGATGATGTTTTGACTCTTTTGATGCATTTTCAAGTAACTCTATGGAATAGTGGTGAGATTCCTATGGAATGAACTCATGTGAAAATGGCATCCAAAATGAGGGAGACCTCAATAAATAAGTCTAAAAGTGGCGAGTCTAAATCATTCAAGATAAAGCAACCCATCTGTGGCTATTTTAAGAAAGGTTATTGATCCAAAAATTGTTTGGCTTATCTTTAGAATATTGAAGCATATTTTAAGAAATCTAGTCTTCATGAAAATATTATAAATCATCCTTAGGTTAATAAGGGATATACTTCTCATCATGCCAATCTTGTGGTGCATTTTGTTTATTAGACATCTTATTCTCAAGAGTGTATTGTTGATTTAAATCCATAACACATATGGCTAACCATCTCCATTTGCTTATAACTATAGCCACTTAGATAACAAAGAGCATGTTGTTATTGGTGATAATTTAGTCTTAGAAGTTTTAGGTAGTGATGGAATTATTGTTGGTGATGTAATATTCAATAAGGTCCTTCATATTATTGGAGTTGGTCCTAACTTTCATTCCATTTATCATGTCACTCGTACCACTTTAGAAGGTTGGATTTTGGCTAGATCAATGTATTATCAAGGCCATGTATAGTAGATTCAATGTTGTTGCTTTAAGATATTATGATGAGATATAATACATGTACAGACTTGGTCATGCTTTATCTTGCTCTAAAATTAAGGGTTTTGTTTTCATGGTGACTAAGATGGATTCTACCAATGAGATTTGGCATAAAAATTAGGGGTATACAAATTTTAAATATGAGGTACATGATTCACCTTCATATTACTCAAAATCTTCCATTTATTGATCCTCTTTTAGTTATTTGTAGGATGTGTGTTGGATAAAACCCAGCAATATTGGTTTCTTAAGGATAAAGCACACCAAGCCTCTTATCCTTTGAAGTTGATTCTTAACAACATTTTTAGTTTTACAACTCTTTAGTCTTTTTTAGGTAATCAATACGTCCTCAACTTCATTAATGTTTTCACTAGATTTTTCTAGGTGTATACCATTAAAACCAAAGATGATGATTAATTTGCAAATTCAAGGATTTTAAATCTATTATAGAGAATCAATAGCAAAGGAGGATCAAATGCTTAAGGATTGACCAAGGTGGCAAGTATGTTACCAATAAGTTAGAGGATTTTTTTTTACTTCTTGTGATATTTTACAACATATCATTTGATATACTTTAGAGCAAAATGGGGTCATTGAGAAAAAAAATAAATCTATCATGAAGAGGGTTTGACATGTGTGAGAAATGAAATGAGGAAGAATTGTGAAAGGTATCTTAGGGGATCCATCATGAAGCTTCCTACTCTTTCCTTACCTTCAGGATAGGGGCAATTTATGAGCTTAAGTCTAAGGTTTAGTGGATTAGTTAGAGAACACCTATGTTTCTCCTAAGATTTCCCTTTGACAAGGTTAACCTTAATCTAGTTCCATGCTAGCTACAAATGCATCAAGCAATGCATCAAACAAGTTCGAATAAACTAAATTGCTTTTTGACACTTAAGAGCAAGGGTTCAAGAAGATAATGCAGTAAGCCCTAATATGATTATGTGCAATTTCACTTTAATGATATGCAAGATTAAGTTGATCCCCTAATAATTAATGTTAATTAGTTTCTTCTTTCACTTTTATATTTAGTGGATAAAAATAGAAATACAAAAACAAAATCAAATATGAAACAAGTAACAAAAAATCCTATGATCTACATGCTCAAAAAAAATGTTTGGAACCTAAAACCTAGTTTTTTTTCATAGAGGCAAAAATTCTATAGTTCTACAAAAGCACTACTAGTATTGTAGAAGCATCATTGACACTACTATTTCCTAGTGATGATTTTATTCATCTAAAAAATATATAAAAATAATAGATGGGTTGGTAGCAAAAGGATCTACGTAAGCTAGAGGAGAGCATGTGGATCCCTTGACCAACATTTAACCCATGTTCAGAGATTAGATAAAAAAATTATCAAATGATACTATAGTGACTAAATTCTTAATGGTAAAAGTGTCACTAGGTGAATGATAGCATTGTCGATGCTTTTGTTGACTAATAGCAATTTTGCTTGTTGTGACTAACTCTATTCTACCATATCAAAAATAGAGACTGAGCACCACTTCAACTACAATACTATAGTGATTATGCCTATGAATACAACATTATAATGATTAGATGAATACATTTAGGATTTTTATAAGTGACACAATGAGGGTCCCTGAACAAGAGATGATGTAGTAAGACAATATTATTGCTTATTGTAGACACCAAAATTCAGCACTCACAAAACCATATTTTTCCACTTCACCACAAAATTCAGCATGATAAAATTATATGCCTAAGTTTTGACTTAAGGATATAAAACTCTACACATTATCCTATTTTACAGATTTATTAAATCTAGAAAATCAGCCTAGGATACCCTACCTACCCACTAGACATGTTTCCTAGACACCGCATCCAACACTCATGCTACATATTATCCACTCTTGTCCTCCTTGTCCCTTCACATGGGGTAGAATACCACATACCACTCCACTTGCAGCCACATCACCCCAGTTAAGTAGGCATATTGAGTGACTCACTATAACTATCCCTCCATTTGGTAGCCCAGAATTGCCACTTGGCAATCCAGACTTGTCATCTTCCATTTCCATCCAAAACCCTAAGGGGCTTATAAAGGTACTCTTACCCCACCAGAAAAAGGGAGCTAAAGTCCTACACCGCCAGCCTACTAAAATTAGTCGAGACCTCTAAGCAAATCATGAGTGACATCACTGACTAGATCTCAGAGATCCATGTTTCAAAGCAACCTATGTTTTAGCCTGAACTACTGGTCTATAGTTCCATAGTCAAAACCACGCGTTCACGGTTTTACAAATGCATGCCCGCGATTTCTAGTCTGCCACCGTGCACCTATATTTTCATAGAGCTGAGAGCACAACACAACATGATCAATAATAATTTGCTTTGTAAGGCTTTTTGTTTTATATGCTTTTGTTATTTGTCTTACATGATTATCTGCTTAGGATTTAGGTTTAACATAAGCTTTAGACTTGGATTTACAAGTGTTATTGATCCTTTTGTTGGTTTTTGTGTGTACGTGATAGGTACTTTGGAGAATCTACTGAAGCTGGAGTGGCCCCACATTGGATACCAAAGCCCACTCACCCTTTGAAGTTGTAGCGGAAGATTAGAAGAACACTGTACATTATTGAAGACCTAGAAGACCCCGTATAGAAGGATTTGTAACATACAAAGAAAGAGCATTATAACATTGCCCCTAAACACATTTGGGAAAATTCAAAATTCATTTGTAATATTGTATCACATTATTAATACAAAATTAATTTTTAGCAATACTTTGTCTCTGTGTATATTTATTTATTTTGTGCTCAGTTCTTTTGTTACATAATTATATCTATAAGTTGATATAAAATTTCAAAATGGTAGGAGCTTAATTGATTGAATACATCAACTTTTAAAACTTACACTAAACACTTACCAAGAGGAGACCTAGGTTCAAACCTTGAGGGTATGCCCAATAAAGGTAAAGGTAGTAGTTTGACTTGAGTCTACTGAGTGTGCGCCAGCTTGATGATGATGGTACCAACCCTGAGCCATCGGGGGTCTCCCTCACTTCGGGCCACATTTACCAAGGAGAGGCAGGGGTTATAAAGGTAACTTCAATGATTTGACCTATGTTCGAAGGTAGAAAACTTGAGGAGAATATCTAACCCTTGTAGCCAGTTGTTAAATATAAAAGTATGTTACTGAATCCCCAAATATTAAAAAAACTTACACTAGGTTCAACTCTTGCCAAATAATATATGCATAATTGTTAAGATGATATAATACTATTGTAATACAATCATAATATAATACAAGTGGAGCCCATTTCATATCTAATATTATAGATAGGTAATGGCATGAGATCGACTAGTTAAAACTCTCTCTCTCTCTCTTTCTATATATATATATATATATATATAAAGAGAGAGAGAGAGAGAGAGAGAGAGAGAGATGTTAAAAACTTGCATAGAGTAGGTTTGAATCTTGTCAAGTAATACATGTGTAATTGTCAAAATGTTGTAATACTATGGTAATATGATCATGATGTAATACACATTAGCCCATTTCAATATCACATAAAAACAAGTGGTTAAAAACTTGGGATCCTACAGTGTAAATCAAAGTTTCAATCTTGTCTAGCAATATATGCATAAGTTCCAAAATGGTTTGTTGTAAAACAACCATGTGCTCCCTTTGAATGATATGTTAATACAAAGGGTTATCTTATCACAATGTCTATCATAAGGAAAGTATTTGAACTCAATTTGTTTGATATAAAGTTTTGAACTTGGGTTTGTGATAATATATGATTATATTTTCTTTATAAAGAATCCCAATGACTTAGGGTCAAACATTGGGGAATGAATACTTTCACACTATAATCCAAGGTTTTAATCCCTTTGATGACCTTTAAATAAAAAATAAGGGGTTTGAAGAAATTGATTAAGAACAATGAGTTTCACATCACATATCAAGGTTCTAATATCATGGATGAACTTTAAAAGTATAAGTCAAAGGGTATGAGCTCAAGTGGTTAAAATATAGACTTTTAAGATGAAGATCCAAATTCAAATCTCACTAGCACAACTTTCACATACAACTATGTGGTTTATTAAAATATTGTAGTAATGCAATCATGATGTAATTGTGAAAATCATGATTTTTCGATGGGGTTCGTTTCAATCCCATATAACTAATTTCAAAAACATTTACAGTGGTAAATTTATCATGATATAATACAAGTGGAGCTAATTTCAATCACATAGCTCATTTCAATCCCATATTTAATCAATTCAAAAAATATTTAAATAGATAAAGTTAGTTTTTATTAGAAATAAAACAAATACATGTAAATATGTTGACAAAGTTAATCACTAACATAAAATTAAATAAAAATAATATTGTTAGAATAACTAATGCTTATTTATAAGTTGTTGATAGAGTTAATAATTGAATTTTAGATGAGACATATGAAGGCATTCATTGTAAAGTAGTAGTTCTCAACATCCTTTTAGGTATTTTATTATTTGTTAATAGAGTGGTTTTATTCAATATTAAATTTCCAATGATATGAAGATCATGTCCAAAATTTCATCATGATATCAAAGCTAGACCTATCAAATAAAGATAAATAATTGTTTGGGATATTAATCTAGAAGAGGCATCATAAGAATTTTTTGGAAGAAAAAGCAAAAGAAGAATAAGAGAGGATAGAATGTTATACTCATCCCAATCTATTTGGAAATTAATGTAAATATAATAAGTTATAACACTTATTTAATATCCTAAAAATTCCAAAGGAGTTTAATAAAAACTATAAAAACTTTATAAAGTATGCTCACCTTTGATGCCTTCAAAAGGTTAAAAACTCAAGTCTGAATTTTTTCTCTATTGTTATGCTTTACATATATAAAAGGTCTACAAAAGACCAAAGATAGAAATTTAGAGAGGGTTTTGCTAAAAACCATTTCATAAATATGCTCCAAAGGCTATAAAAACACATTGTATGGCCTATAAAGGGTTGTGGCAATGTTTGTTTTCATATGATGCTTGTAGGGAAAAAGCTTTATGAAAGTCATTATAAATTGTTCTCATTTAAATTTGATTCATTTAGTTGTTGTAAAGATAAGTGATAGTTAGACCCCTTGTTCTTATGCTTTGTTGATGAACAAGCTAAAGTTAAAATGTACAAAGAATATTCTCATTGTTCACATATTGACAATAATAAGGAGATACGACATAATGTAGTAAGAATAAAATATCCTATAGTCCTAAAACATGGAATCAAAACCTCTTCATCTACTTTCAACTATGACAGAAAATCACATACTTTTTATATTTAAAAAATAAGAGATAATGGGTGAACTAGAATAAGTCCAATATAATTTCATAGAAATACATAACCTTTATAAATACATATATGTGCCCAAAATAGGATAAAAATGGAAGCCCAAGTTAGGGTGTCAAACAACAAAATATTCCATATTATTGAAAGAAAAACACTAAATATGACTCTAAGAAATGGTTTACTAAATATTAACAAGGAAATATCTATTTTTTTACAATTGAAAAAGGAAATCCCTATTTATATAGATGAATCTTCATCATTAAATCCCTACATATGTAGATGAATACTTAAATTAGAATTCTAAAAATTGTGCATTAAACTAAAAAGGAAATATTATCTATGTGAATGAATCCTTATTGTTCCTCCCACCAGTAGTGGATTTGAACTCTAAAGCTTTTAGAAGGTGATACAACTACTAAGATAGTTGTTGATGAGATGTCCAACAAGACTAATGTGGTAGTTGATCCTGTTTGGAAATAAGGTAAGAAGTTATTATTCTTTGACAAGTCTAGCAAGTGTTCATATCAAAGGTATAATAAATAGATAGTTGAAGTTGAATATCAAGAATAATATTGATAGAATGACTAGGTGGTTATTTGGACTACAATATTGACTCATGATAGGGTTTAAGAAGATAACTATTGACAATATAATGAATGGAGAAGTGTGGTGGAATATTAAGTCAAAAGGTATTCTTGGAAACCTATTGAAGGATCACATATGGTCCATATTGAAGAGGCTTAACCATGTTGTAGGACTTATATTTGAAGCACTGCAAGTCCAAGTAATTTCAAACATTGTCCACAATCTAAAATTATGGGAAAGGTACCCAGGTGTTGTAGGTGAGTTGGAGAGGAGAGGGCAATCCTCCAAGGGAGGTCCTAGGTTCAAATATCCACCCTACCAAAAATTTGAAGTGGGTATACAAAATCTAATTGATAATGTTGTTGCGGGCACGGTCGGGTGTGACTCCTGTGTGACTTTGACGGTGTAGAACCCCCTGTTCGCGGTCTCTCAGACCAAGGAGACCCCGAAAGGGGATTTTCACTTAAAAAAAAATATGGGAAAGGTAATAATGATCCATAAGTTACTTTTGATAATATTGAGTCTTTTAAAGGATGGAAATCACCTTAGGTTAAATAGTATTAGATATTGGATGAATGTGTGTGCCTTACCTTGATATTTTTGAAGATGGGATGCATGAGAAGAAGGCAATATTAAGGGTAACTCATGTGGAGCCAAAATCTAAAAACCAAGATAGACCTCAAAGGATAAATAAATAATAGAATAATATACTACTCAATTGTAGGCATGCTCAATATGGGCTAGGCTTAGGTCCCACTTGGTAAGAGTAGTGTGATGGTGTATATTCTAAGACTGCATAAAAGTGCAATTGACAACCTTTGTCTAACCATCAAATAATGGAGGAAAGGCAATGGAAAAATTGGGACTCCCAAAAAATTCCACAAGGAATTCCAAAAGTGATCAACAAACTTGTAAATTATGATTTGACACAATGCTAGTGGGAAGAGTAGAGGATCACCAAACTAGGTCAAAGAATAATTGGGGTAAGTCACTCACAAAACTAGTTTTGTAGCATAGGATAGACTTAGTCATTTTGATGAAGTGATCAACAACCACAAAGACACAATATTGGCATTGAATTTCAATGGAAAAGCATTAACCAAGTCCATGGAAATGCTTTCCCAAGGATATTTGAAAATAGGTAATAGAAAAATCAAACCTAGTTTTTTAGTAGTTGGTTTGGAGTAGCAATAGACTGCATATTGCCTCAAGAAGTGAAGAGCAACATGTTACATTTGTGACTAATAAAAGAAACATTATAAATGATGAAATATATTTTTCTTGCCAAAATGACTACTACATATAGTAGAATGTGCCTCCATGAGAAGAGGTACACAATGATCATGAGGTACACACAACTTATCAAACTTGTGTAACAACCTTTCCTTAATCTAAAAATATTGAAAAGGTGTAAATTTTAAAGAAGATCCATGGATGTTGAAGAATTTGATATATCTAAGCCAAAATCAAGTTCATTAGGATATTGACTAGCCCATGTTTGAAATCCCAAGTGTGAAATATCAATAATTTTCAATGCAAGAGTAGACAAAGGATAACTCAAACAATCATAACAGTGTTGGTTTTTTCCTTTTACTACATGAAATTATTGTAAATAAGAGGCCCACTTCACATGTCAATATTCTTCACTTTTATTTTAGTATTGAAGAAAATATAGAGGCAAATGATCAGTGTGGATAATTGTCTCTTTGGAAAGCAAAGTAGTGTCTCCAGTGTTTAATTGCTTGGACCAATACATATACTTATTTGTCATAATTAGAGTGGTAATTATTTTTTTCTAAGGGATTCTTAGAATGATATGCCATTGGATGACCATTCTATTCAATAATTAGATTGAGTGCAAACAACAAAGCATTTATATTAGTCTCTAAATACTAAGAGAGATTAAGCAATTAGAGGATAGGTGTTGAACAAAGTTCTTATTTCAAGGTGTTGAAAGCTTGAGAATGAGTTACAATCCACTAGAAAGAAACATTGAACTTTTTCAACTAACATAATGGAGAAATAAAGTGGCATTAACTCAACTGGTTAAATTCCTTGACTTTAAAGGAGGAGATAAAGTTTAATTGCTACCAAGTGATACATGCATAATAGTCAAGTTATTGTTATACCACTATGTGGTGATGATATAATACATGTGAGGCCTATTTCAATCCCATTTAACCAACTTACAAAACTAATGTAAAGGGGAATCTATATTGGAGTGAATTAAAGATGAAATCATGATAGGAGCTTACAAAGCCAATAAAACTATAAATCAATGACACTAGGAGTTAGCTACTTGATAAGAATATCCACTTTGGATGGATCCACTTGAACTCCATAGTATCAATCATGAATCCAAGATAGGAGATGAATGTCTAAGAAAAAAAATACTTGGGATGGTTGGAATATAGTTCATTCCTCTAAAGTATGAACTCAATCTAAGTGCTTAAGATGTTGCTTCCAATATTTAGAAAAAACAAGAATATCCTCTAAATATATTATCAAATACTTATTGAGACATTATTTGAAGACATAATTCATCAATCTCATGAATGTGGTAGGTGCATTTTTTAATCCCAAAAGGCATTATGTAAGCTACTCAAAAAGATCCATTTTAGTTATAAAAAATATCCCCCATGAGTCTTTAGCATGAACTTTTACCTAATGATATCCACTCTTGAGATCAACCTTGAAAAATCACATACCTCTAAGCTTCTTAAGCATCTCATAAATATAGGGAAGTGGATATCCATTCTTGTTGGAGACTTTGTTCAATGCTCAAAAAACAATACAAAGGACATGCATCATATTTCTTCAAGATCAACAAGATCTATGAGGCTAAAGGATAAGTACTTGGCTTTATGAAAGCCTTCATCCAAAAAATATGTGATTTGCAATTTTATTTCTCCAACTAAGGTACCAAATTGTGATACAATATAGAATTTGGAAGAGGAACACTTGGAATAAGATGAATTCTATGATTGATTTCATGATTTGGAGGGAGTGTTCCATGTGTCTCAAACACAAAATATCATTCAAATATCCATGTGGTGTAGAAAATATGGAATTTAATGGTAATAAAAATAATTATGGTTGGATGAAAATGGATTCTAGGGAAGCTAAATAACTTTATATGCTTCTCGATATGTGAGCTTCAAATGTATATTATGAAAAGTGGGCTTTGTACTACAAATCAAGTATTTTTATTGCTATTTTTGTATAATATGTATGCATATTGAAAATTATTTGTAGACACCCAAAATTTGCACGTGTCTACCTCTAGGTTATTGTAGACCAGTGTAGACTAGCGTAGATCACTCTAGACCTACATAGACTATTGTAGACCAATGTAGACTAGTGTAGATCACTCTAGACTAGCATAGATCACTCGTAGACCTACGTAGACCACCTCATTGGCTTATAGGTATGAAACCCTAATAAACTACACAATTCATGTCATAACCACATTTCATATATTAGGAGACCACCTATCAGTTCCCTAAGGCAACATAAGACCTTTTTAGACTTAATTAGGCCCCCATGGGGCTATTACTTCCCAAAAGTAATAATTAAGTTAATTTCATTTCTAATTTGAAAGTCACTTCACTTAAATTGTACTTTATGGATTAAAAAGGTTAATTAGGTTCCTAAACCCTAATTAGTCCTAATTATTCCCTCCCACATGTGTGTGCACCAAATTGGTTAGGATATTTTCTAGGAAACCCTAACCTAACCCTAATCTAACCTTGGAGTTGACTAACCTTAGTCAACCCTAATCTCTCCTCACACATGTGTGAGGATGAGATATTTATTTAGGAAATGTAGGAATGACACCTCACAAACCCTAACCTAACCACTATAGGACTTGACCTTAGGGTTTAGTACCTCTAAACACACCCGCTACACCTTAGGTTTATCTATAAATAGTGGACCTAATCCCTCATTATCTCTCTCTCCCCTTTTAGTTAACCTACAAAAACTCTACAATAAAATGATCAAAAGTGCAAGGCAAAATATCTGAACCGTACAAAAAACATAGTAGCATATGAGGAGCCCATCCAGACCAGGATCTCGCATAGAAATCACTTGCAGATCAATTCACCCCCAGCCCACGAATCCAACATCCAATTCACCCCCTAACCTACGAGTTGACCCTACAAAAGGTTTTTCACTCCAAATTAATAATATATACTTAATTTCATGTTTTCATTACATATTTAGTGTTGATTTGTCTTCTTCACCATGGGACCTGACTAAGGCAAGCCCCCAAAAATTCTTACTCCATTTTGTAGGTCTAGCATAGGTGCAAAGAGGAAACAACAACAGTGAAACTACCAGTGGCACACATTACACATGAAGCCCAGTTATATATTATTCAAAGAAAAGAATGGGAATCCTCCCTATTTGTAACCTAAAACATTTATGTTATCAATAAAATCAACATTTTTGAATAATTTATGTTATAGCAAGTTGTTAGATCAAGTGTCTTCTTTTGTACATTTTATTTTGGTATGCCCGATGGAACCACCACAAATATTTGTGCTATACTAGTTTTATAGCAAATCTAACACAATTTACTATTTTTTTTTTGTTGCAAGTACTAAATCTTGATATCATAGAAACCCTGACAACCCCCTCAGGTCATCAGAATAGGATTTTTAGACTTCTAGCTATGATTCACTCCCCGACTTGTGAATATAGATCCAATTCATCCCCTTCCTTGCAAATTTAGCATACAAGCTCCAAAAACCCTCAAAATTGTAGAGGTTAGCAGTAGAAAAGTAGAGCAGACCATCTGGAGCAAAAGAAACTAGGTATTCCCCCCAATTTTTTTTGTTTCTTCATTTATTTGCGAAGAAAAATTTACAGGTATTCCCACCAATTTTTTTTGTTTCTTCGATACATTTGGTAAATATCCTCTTTCTCACGCATCCATCATGCTAAAATATTTAGTTTAGTCTCAAAAACCTGTGCAAAACCAGAAAGTTCAGTTTATTTAATTTTCAAGAAATATTTTGCTTTCTTTTGCAAATCGAATGTCGCATAGGTTTCTCATTTCTTTCTTGTTCTATCACATCAATTTACCTTCAAAACACATTTCAAATTTCAATTCTAAAAGTCACATTTAGAATTAGGGTTTTCCAAATCTCTTTTGCATATTTCTTTAAAGGAATTTTGATTTCTTTTTTGTACAAAAAGCAATATCAAATTTCTTTCATGCACTTAAGAATTAGGATTTTTCATATTTCTTTTCACATGTTTCATTAAAGCAAATTTCAAATTCCTTTTTGCAATTACAAATTTTAGATCCCTTTCTTGTTATTAGATTAGGATTTCCCATTTCTTTCGTAAATCCCCTAGGTAAATTGCAATTATCATATTTCTTTCTATATCTTTAGTTTGAGATTGCCAATTTATTTTTGCACAAATATTTCTTACATTTTTTTATATTTCAAAGTTAGGATTCCACAAACCCCTCTTCTCACATGCTTTACATTGCTTGTTTACACACTTTATAGCATAGGTTCTAGTTTCTTTTCCAAAAAGGCACATAGGACTAGATTTATTTTACAAATGCATCTTACTTTAGCCTTTGCTTTCAAAAAGTGCATCTAAATCTAGACTTTCATTTCAAAAGAGCATTTAGTTAGATTTATTGCATTATACATCATCGTTAGACAACATAAACCTACACACGCATGTGGTATAAAACAAATCGTGATATTGGACTTCATCCCCAATCCATTGTTAGAGACTGGTGTGGCAGGCATTTTACGCTCCACCAGCTCGCTCCCATAGGCACCTAGTAGCCCCACAGGAATGGTTTTCTGGTCTTTATAACTAGAAAACCCCCCACTTTTGAGATTGATCTTCTGGAATTCATCACTAGAAGTAACCTTTAGAGTGGGACATGATTAGACTCCTTTGTTGACAAGGCTTACATAATTAGTGAACATGGTAACTGTTGTTATTGACTAAGCCCACCCGAGGGTGAAGCGAAAGCATGGATATGCTAGTAGTAGGTCTCAAAGTCTAGATAGTCATGCCTCTTCTCATGAGAGGATATATCAAACTCACTTCAACATAGTGAGTTCCCCATCTATAGGTTATCATTTTACTGTGCCTTCCATATAGCTCACCATTCACACATCACGATATTGTTCTATTCAGTGCACCTTTGGGTGTTGTAAGAGGTTCTATACCAATGACACTCCTGATTTTATAGAGTATTAACCCCACTACCTATGATATTACCTAGGAAGTATATTTTTCACATCAAAACACACTCAAACGAATAAAATACTTTCTTTTTTGTATTTAAAACTGATTCCAGTTTCTTGTTGTTTGCATGATCACAATCTGGTTTCAGCACATTACACCACTCAACACTTTGTTGTTCAATTATACACAACTTATAACTAATTTAATTTTATCTTAGATACAATTTTATTCCACACTTCACAGGGTTGATTCAAAACCCCTTTGCACATCACACCCAAAACCATAGATTATAGCTTTTGTGCAGTTCTAAAACTTAATGGCATGATATACACCATCATGCCCGTTGTTACCTGTAGTCGAGCAC
This sequence comes from Wollemia nobilis, assembly GCA_028583015.1. Taxonomy (NCBI): domain Eukaryota; kingdom Viridiplantae; phylum Streptophyta; class Pinopsida; order Araucariales; family Araucariaceae; genus Wollemia; species Wollemia nobilis. Next base: position 2,217,365 of record JAQPPZ010001580.1, on the reverse strand, counting down.
ACAAGTAAGCGTGACATATAGAGGAGGCTCCTAGAACCCCTTTTAGTCAGTTCACCCCTCCTCCTTCACTCACAAAGGGGAAATCCACGTGCACATATGATCTACTCACAAAGTTTGATCCATGCTATACACACATCTTAGGGTGAGACGCCCACTTTGAGTGAAGCTCTTTCCACTTCATTCGAAGAATATCATCCAATCCTTTTCCCTTCATCATTACCTAATCCACTTGCTACGTTATGTGACCATATAATCTACAATGCTTCAAAACACCCTCACCCTTTTTCACTATAGATGAGGAGACCCTACCTACATCCCCTACCTTTGCACACCCTTTCTTTTAGAGTCTATCTCAATCTATCTTTTATAATGACTCCTCCCTATTGAACTACACTTGCCCTGAGATTGCATCATTCACCCCTACCATAGGAATGATTTTAGACCCCTCATATTTCGTGCGAAGTACCCAAATGTTGTCATTTCAAACCATACAACAAAACCCCCCTTGTAGGAGCAACAAGCACCACCTACACCATCATACCCATACACTTATCTAGAGTCCCAACCATCATCTTACCAACAACTATTTTTCCCACCTTTTAAGGACATGTCATAGCCACCTCTTCAAACCCAAACCACACAATACGAACAACAACAACCAATGACCCACACCCAATCTGGAGTGGATACATTCATAATTCCATCTTTCCAAGATCTTACTTTAGAAGCTTACCCTCCTTCATCCTCATCATTTTTGCATGCGTCTTAGATGTCTGGAATGTATGCTACCCAATATTTTGCTCTACCTTCATCTACATTGATCTTTAGGTTACCTCCTCCTTTTTATGGCCCAACAGCTGGTCCTCTTCCCACATACGGATCAAGACCCACATCCTATACCTCTACTTATCTAGGCTAATACTCATAGTTTAGATTTTCCACATCCCATCCCTCGAGCCAGAGACAAGTACCATACTTTGACACCTCATTTTATCCACCTCTCGCACCATCAGTCCCAAAACCTCCACCATTATCTACTGGGCCTACATGATTTATGCCTCTCCATTCTTGGTCATCACCTCCTATGACCCAACCATTATAGTAGGCTCATACCCAGTAGATACCCATGCCACAACCACACATCCCACATTCATAATACTATTACCCCCAAGAAATGCTCATTCCACAACCTAGTGTTCCACTAGCCAGGACACCATACGTCACTCAACAACCACCCTACCAGGATCAATTGCAAAATTCCAATATCCATTGCACTCCTAGGCTAGACTCATATTAGCATAGTTCTCCATGCCCTTAACACCTAAACTTCAACTTTTACAAGATGAAGTAAAGATGTTAAACCTATCCACAACTAGTTATGAACCATAGAAATCAACATATGATAAACTTTGAAATGAGCCAATTTATCCATCAGTTGCCATCCCTCCTTATCCTTATTACTTTGAGATCCCAAAGTTTGATAAGTACAAGGGTAAGGAAGACTCTTGAGAACACATGATTAATTACTGCTTAGCTTACTACTAGCTTCATAGTAGCAACCCCCTCATGTTATGTACCTTATCCATTTCACTTGGGAAACAAGCTTTTGATTGGTACAACATGCTCCCACTCCATAGCCTGTAAAAATTTTAATAGTTGGCCAACTCCTTTCTAGAATATTTCTCCATAAACAATAAAAAGAAAACTAACTTTTCAGACGTCTACGCCCTATGATAGGATAACGACGAACCCATAACTGAGTTTGTGTCAAGATGGAGATCAATCATCCATGACCTCGCCCATAGCCCTCCTACTATCGAGTTAGTGATACTCTTATCCAAGAGTTGCCACAAACACATCTCCACATCCTTGCAACTTCATCAAAGTTGTACTTTTGAAGAAGCCATTGTCCAAGCAAATATCATTGAGGATATCAAGGTCCAATCAGGCAAGATCAAGTTGAGACAGAAACCAACCTACAACTCTAACTTTCATTTCAATAGAAATGCACCTAACCAACCTTTTCCTCGACTACCATAAGCCAACCAAGTGGTAGCTGCTACCTTAGTACCCCTACCGGTTCCACAACCTCCTCTTCCATAGTGACAAATATTTTAAACTAATGCACCTCTTCCTCCTAGACCTTAATAGCCTCACAACATGCACCTGTAGGCCACAACGTAAACTTACACCACTCTTTTAACCTTTTCTAGCCCTCTTCTAGAGATTATATGAGGCAGGTCACATCCTCTTACCCAAAATATGACCATTGGATCCAAACCAACCTAAGACTTGAGGATACAATGAGCAAGCCTTCTACCAATATCATCGACAATGCGACTATGATATCGATTCTTGTCACTCTTTCCATGGTCAAGTCCAAGACCTCATATATAGGGATATCATCCTGGTCTCAAACCCCCTCACCCTACAAAATCAAAACTTAGGGATCTTCCAAAATCCCTTACCTGATCACAAGGGGACTAACCCCCAAATACTGCCATATAATCCTCGAGGGCCACCTTAACAAGTCAATAGTGTCCAATGCAATCCCCCATCATGTAGTGTAGTAGGCATGATTAACCTTACCACTCAAAATCAATGATATTCCTCACACCAAACAACACCTATTGCTTCCCTGCCAATCCCATTCACGTCTCCATAGTCTTCTATGACTCCTAGTGCCACACCAACTCTACCACAAAGTGTCATTACAATCCGTAGTAGTCTTACCCACTAGTTACGTAATGCCCCTATTTGGTTATCCATTTACGACCTCCTATAACAGTCTCAACCCCATCGTAAGGCATTAAATGACATCCTACATTCCATTGATCTTGAGATGCATGATACGAATGCTTTCATGAATTTCATAGGAAACATCCCGCACTGCCTCTAACCCTCTATTAGTTTCTATGATCATGATATCATAGAACTCGTAGGAGAAGAAGAAAATCCCCCTCTTCACATACAAGCAACCATCAACGATATCACCTACAAGCATGTCCTCATTGATATTGGTTCATCCATCAATATTATCTCCACAATAGCGTTACATCATTTGCATATTCCACCAACTCACTTTGCCACTCCATCACTCAATCTACATGCATTTGATGATTCCATGAGACCTACGGTAGGATACATTATCTTATCCATTTGAGTAGATATTTTTACCATCTCCATTCTCTTCCACATAATCCAGAGTAAAATGCAATAGAATATCCTACTTGGTCACCCATGGATTAGAGACATGTAGTGTGTCCCTTCCATGTTACATCATTGTCTCAAATACGTCCATAATACTTATCCATTATGTTCTTGTCGATGGGGATCCATTAAAATATTGCAACATCGTAGACCTCCCACACATACCTTCATCTTATTCCATGCAATTATTTCCCATATTTTCCCATAAATCTATCGAAGCATTGACATCTTCCCCAACATCTACTTCACTACCACAATCCTCATCAAGGACACACACATCGATATCAAAACCATTAGCACCACCCTCTGTAGTACCTAATACTAATACCATACCTTTCTCACCATATTCTTTGTGGTCACCACCATCGACTCAGTGATCATCTTCAAAAAATCCATCCACGGTGTCACGACCATCATCATTACCTCTCTCGCACCCTACCACTCCAGCTCACTCATATTCCCCTATGAAACCTCCTATTCTTCCTACACTTCAAACACCTCCCCTTTCCTTCTACCCATGACCTAGGTTATTCACATCCCCTTGCAGTCCAAAACTAGTACCCAATCATCCTCCTTCACAATTCCCATACGTAGACCACCCTATCCCAACTATTGCAGTTGAATGCCATGAGTTGGAGCATCGAGATTCTCACCTCAACGACTAGTTAATACACCCCTCCGCTACCACTATAAGAGAGTCTTATATCACACTCTTGTCTTTTTATTTGGATTCACCATCCCATTCGTCGTCGTGTACATCATCGCACATTTCCATTTTCATGATAAATTTAGGCCCAGGTGACTACAATGTACACAACGCCTGCGTACATCCACATGCCATCCATTCCATGCGTGACTTTGGCCATACCTCAGTCTTAGTTTTGACCATTGAAACTGTCATACAATTAGGATCTCCTAAAACCACACTAACTTCATCTATGCAGGAGTCGATTCCTCACTCCGGCATGTAGTCCCTCTACCACCACAATCTATTTTTTGTGGTACATTGTACCATATGGCCAACCTCTAGTTTGCCTTATGCTACCTTTGGTTCTTCATTAGCATGAATTTGGATTAGGCCATTATGAACAAGGGTTACGTACACCCATTAATACCCATGTATAATTACCTACGAACAAATTTGGCCTAGGTTATCGCCCCACTACTATCCACACACTTGAGGATGAGCTTTAGAATCTCTCCTTGCAACCATAACCACTTCCAACACACACCTTGGAAGAATACATTGATATGGAAATTATAGAGAAAAACTCATCCCCTCACTCCACCATCACAGTTTCGTGTGACTTCTTCCAAGAAACCCCTTGTTCTGACACCACATCATCATGTTGTTTTGACGAATTGATAAGCCAATTTTCTACCTTGTATTTAAATACTGACTATTCGAAGCATGACAAGACATCTTCCCCACCATCACCAACATATTTAGCCACATCCTTGCCTATCCATTGGTAACTTCACTACTCCTTTATTCGACCATGCTCTCCACTGGTTGTCTTGCACCCTTCGTTGAGCCTCTTACGATGCTCATAGATTATTGAGTTGTCATATCCCAAGAAAAAAATAAGCACGTAGATGTCTTAGCGTCTATCAGATCCAGATACTCCTCGACTGATGACATGATGTAGAAGCCTAAGGTGGTAAGAACCATTTACAGGCCTTATGTGCTTGATAAGGACACCCACTGGCAAGTGTTCTACTATGATGAGAAAATCATCAATTTTTTAGTTCATGAAGTAAGTACTATAGAAGGTAGAGACCCTGATGATGAGGACTATGAGGGATTGATACAATTGAAGAACAACCATATCCCAAAAATGCTGATCACTCTAGAGAGTCTGTTTGATCAAAATGATAGAGCCATATCTCACCGAATCAAGGTAGACACCAAGAAATACAAGGAATTGGAGCTCGAGCCCAAAAAGGTGATCAAGGTTGGAACCGACTACACCCCAGAAGAGTTAAATTAGATTCAAGATTTGTACAAAAGGTACCTAAATATTGTTGCTTGGTGTTATCAAGACCTGAAGGGGTATAAAAAATAAATCAAACAATACACTATAGAATTGGAAGATGGGGTCAAACCCTATAGAAAAAATAGAGACCAGTTAACTCGAAGATAGAGGTTCTAATGAGAGTCAAACTTCTAAAGATGCTAGAGGTAAAAATCATCTACCCTATCAAGCATTCTTCTTGGGTTGCAAATCTAGTCCCTGTTAGAAAGAAGAACGGGGATATCTGCCTGTGTGTTGATTTTCGTAATCTAAATCAGGCCTTGCTGAAGGACTATTACCTGCTCCCATAGATTTATCAGATCCTCCATGTGGTCACAGGAGAACATCACTTCTCTCTCCTAGATGGATTCTCTCTCCTAGATGGCTTCTCTAGGTACAATCATATCTGTGTGAGGGATGAAGATCAATAAAAGACGACGTTCACCACCAAATGGGGAACGTTCGCCTATTAGCGCATGCCTTTCAGCTTATCCAATGCAGGGTCCACCTTCCAAAGGGCCATTGATATAGCATTTGGTGGACTATTAAAAAAAATAATTGTCATCTACTTGGATGATATGACTATGTTTTCACATAAAAGAGAAGAGCATGCTTCACACCTACAAGTGTTTGAAAGATGCTGAGAGTTTGGCATATCCATCAAATCAAAGAAATATGTCTTCACGATGAAGGAAGGGAAGCTGCTAGGCCATGTCATCTTTGAAAAAGGGCTTACCATTGACCCCGATAGGGCAGAGGCTCTCCTTAAACTTTTGCTCCTAGTAAACAAGAAGGGGTTGCAATCCTTCTTTGACTAGATCAATTTTGTAAGAAAGTTCATGCTAGATTTTACCCAAGTCATCAAGCCAATGGCTGAACTTATGAAAAAGAACATCGAGTTTGTCTGGACTGAGGAGAGAAAGAAGGCATTTGAGGATATCAAGGCTAGGATCGCCCAAGCGCCTGTGCTGGTTAACCCGGACTATTCTAAATATTTCATCCTATATGCAATCGTGGAACCTGAAAGCTATGCAGTAGTCCTAACACAGAAAGGATATGACGATGAGGAGCGACCAATAACCTTCTTGAGCCAGGTGATCCAACCATACAAGGAAAGGTAAAAATACATAGATCACCAGGTGTATGCAGTCATGAGGTCCTTGAAGAAGTTTAGGTACTTTAAATCCAAGAGCAGGACGACGGTGTTTGTTGTCCATCTAGATATCGGGAGTTTTATCATCCAGGGAGAACTGGGTAACAAGAGGGTTGACTGGATTACCAAGATACAAGAGTTTGACATAGAGGTTTGACCCACCAAGTTAATCTGAGGTCGGGCACTATACCAAGAGCTAGAAAGGAGTGCTATCGCAAAAGTGATTGTCTGTCAATGGGAGGACCCAATACTAGAAGGCAACTTTATCAATTCTTCGATGGAGGACAACGATTGGACTGATGAGATAGTTTGGTATTTTAGCACTAGGAGATGTCCAAACCGTCTTAATGCCTCACAGAGAAGAATATTCAGGCTCCAATCCCAAAAGTATGTGTTGCACCCCAAGGGGATATTTTTCAAGAATGTTGATGGTGTTCTCTTGCAATGCATCAAGGGAACAGAGAAGGAGAAAATCCTCAACGAATTACATTTCGGGATGTCGGGGGGGCATATTTTAGGAAGGCCTACAAACTTAAAAATGATTAGAGTGGGCTACTATTGGCCCACTATTTTTGTTGATGCTTTTGCAATTTGTCAAAAATACGAGAAATGTTAGAGATTCACTATTCGAAATAAAAACACCCCAATGCCCCTCCAGTCGATCCAAGTTGAAGCTCCCTTCCAGTAATGGGGCTTAGGTTTTATTAGGGTAATGTCACCATGTCTATCAAAATGTCACCATGCACGCTGGTCTACGGGAAGGAGGTAGTTTTACCCATGCATATTGATATGCCTGTGCTGTGGTTGCTAGACGATGAAAAAGAAAAGTTGAATCCCATTGATGCTAGGCTAGCTCAGCTATTGTAGCTTGAAGAAGAATGAGAAAAAGCTTATGAAGCTTTCATGAAGCACACAAAGACTACCCAAAATTGATTTGGGAAAGGGACTATAGCCTGAGTCTTCAAATTTGAAGATCTGATACTGAAATGGGATTCATGGAAAGCAAAACCAAGGAACCACAACAAATTTGATGCCTTCTGGGAAGACCCTTTTCAGGTTGCTCGGGTTAATCAGTTCAATTCATTTGTATTGTGGGACATGGAGGGCCATACTCTCCCCATACCGGTCAACGACCTTCATATGAAGGCCTATCACCATTGAAAAGCATCAGGAAATTCCCCTATGTACATAGTTTTATTTCTACAGTTTTAATTTATCTTTCTAAATGTAAATATGCTTTCCTGTAAATACGTTTTCTTTCTTTAAGTGTTCTACCTTTGATATTTTTTTTCCCAAGAAGTGCAGAGCCAGGTTTCCCCAAATTTTTTTTCCTTAATCAACAGTTGAAGGAGAAAGTCCGTAGAAAAGAGTGAAATCCTGAAAGATATTTGCACTAAGGTTAAGAAAAAGCTAGAGTTTGCTCCAGTCTCCAACGATAATGAGGGTCATCTAGGGTCCGAAGTGAGATTAGGATGCTGGATTAAGCATGAGAGAGATCCATGTAAAGCTAAAGAAAAATAAAAAAATATGTTGTCCCATCATGGTGAAATCTACCGAGGCTCACCCAAGAATAGCTACGATGATGGGGTTCATAGGGATTTTGAATGAACTACGAACATGTTTAGAAGGTCAAGGTCTTCGTCGCACTAGGGTTTGCATGGCCGAAGGTTTGAGTAGCAACCAATGTGCATAAGTTTAAATTTAGGATAAATTTTACTTCGCAATGAAGCAACTTCAAGAATCACCTGGAGTCTTGAGCGAAGCCTGGAATCACCTAACCCCTAAGTGAAGTACATCCAAGCTCAAAGGGATCAAAATTTGGCTAAGTCATGGAGCAGTGCCGAAGTTCGATCCAACCTCAAGTGACCTCGGGACTCACTCGTGGTTGTCGATGATTATGGGGATCGCCCGAATTTTGAGCGAACTGTGAGAATATTAAATGAAGGCCAGGACCAAAAGGGGATGGAGATTGCCCACACATTTTGATGAATATTTGAAGACCCAAAGATGACCCAAGTCAGGGTGTGATGAAGGGGATCATCCTATTTTCAAGCGAGACCCGGCCTAGGGTGAAGGAAGAGCAAAATGCTCTAAGTCGCTCGAATGCCCAAAATCTCTCATCACCCAAGCAAAGACCAGGATCGTCGAGGGGTTTTGGCGATTCCCAGTGCTAAGAATCGAGTAGAATGAGTAAAAATTTCCTAAGTCCCAAAATGAGATACAAAGTTCATTTAGAATCTAGGCGATTCTGGAAGTTGCATAGGGGCTCGGACAAGAACGAGATTCGCTCGACCAGTGGGCGAACTAAAGGAAGTACCAAGAGCCAAGGGTCACTAGTCGTTCAAGCGATAATAGGAATTTATAGCAAGGTTAGGTGACTTCAGGGGCAAAATGTTAAAAATTTTCTAAGTCTCCCAGATGTTGGTCACTCGCCCAAGGAGCACGCACCAAGGATCGCTCAATTTCTGAACGAATCCAAGAGTCACTTAGGGTTTTGAGCGAACTTGAGGCCCACCCATCAACTAGCCGCAACGAACCTCGAGGTGCATGAAATATGGTGGTAGGTTGGAATTCCAAGGTGTACGTTATAAAGGAGGCCATCTACACATATTTCTAAGCAAATTTTTAAGAAAAAAAGAGCAAACCTTGGGATCGACAATCGAGGAGTTGCGCCTCCAAAGAAGATCCTACACACGGCCACCAAGGGATAACGGTTGCGCCCACCAACTCCGTGCTCCCGACATTAAACTCAGGTACTCGCCATTAATGGCTAACCTCATGCCCACTCCCATAAAAAGTGTAGTCACTTAGTTCGCTCTGATAATTCAACCTGAACTCTCTCTGAGCTACACCCGAAGCCAATTACAGAGAAATTCATCTGCGAATCATAGCTCACCAAAATTCTATCGCAATTCATCATGGGAAAGAAAAACATCGAGGAAAAGGACAAGGCACCTAAGAAAGGAGTTGTGGGTACCCCAAAAAATGGGAAGAGAATTGCAGAGAAGGGCAAAGCAAAATAACAGACTCCAAAACTAAAAACAGCAACGACAAAGGTAGTCATTACCTCGTCGATGGAAAATTGGGTAAAATACATAGATGGTACATTCTCTCAAGACATCGAGTAGCTATGGTGCACCATTGATGACAGGCAAGAGAAATTTTCCTCCGCAAGTCCCTACGCTGTAGCATATTAGTCTCACCTATACTAGTTCCTATGCCCTCCCGTGCATAATTTTCCAAAGCTGATAGCAACAATCACCCAATATTACAACCCAAAGACTAGGTAAGTCCGAGATAGAGAGGGAAGCATCATGTTCTCATTGTTTTTTGACATAGTCCATATGGCCTTCGCTCTAAATCAACTACAATACCAATATTACACCATATGGAATATCAATATTGATGAATAGACGGATAAATATGTGGACAATCCTAAGATGTAGCTCTTTATGGAGTCTCAGCTGCAGGAGCAATTGCTGCCCAACTCATGGCTGAAACTACCCATGTCCCTAAGACACTTCAAGAGCACAAGCTTGTACACGATGTTGCCCTGGGTGTTGTACATCGCCACAGACACTATAGATTTCCCCTACTAGGTCACCCTAGTAGAGTGTATTTTATACGAGGAATTTTACGTCGCCAATGCCATGGGGCCAAACACAAAATCAGTGTTCTTCAACTGGTTGGACTGGATAAAGCGTAGTATACATTTACGACTGTAGGACCTGATAGAGGGAAAGTGCCATTCCTTCAGGCAGTGCTCTTTCCTAGCCTGGATTTTCCTCTTCCATATGTACAACAAGTTGAAGATGGTTCATGTTCGAGACATTGATGAGAAAGGCATACGACTGCCAGTATACCAATGGACCCAAGTGCTGCTGAAGAGGGAATCCTACTACAAGTCTAATCAAGCATTCTTGGGCCCTGCCCTAGGGCTCCTTCATGGTTCTTGCCCATGTGTTCACCGTCGGATGAAAGATGATGTGGTGTGGTGAAACATGGATGACACATTCTAATTAACACATGGGTTCATCATCAAAAATTTTGGGTTCACTGGTAAACCCTTCCTCTTGCCATATTATACCACAGAGTACCTATTCGCCATCGAGGTAGCGCGATAGACTAATTACACTGATCAGAACTACACCAAGGTAGGAAGTGGGGACATATTTTTGAGTTCCCATTTAAGTGGGGAGAGATCGAGGTTAACTTCACCGGACATAATGTATTCCTCACTGCCACGCTCCTCATCTTCGGTTTAATTGAGCTTCCCTAGTGTTGGAGATATGATACCCTGGATATAATGAAGAAATTCACAGAGATGAAGAACTTCCATGCCTATCCCCATCTATAAATAATGGGAAAACATAATAACCCGACTAGATAGGACCTTTAATGGCACATTGAGGAGATGTGGTCTTTCTCGCCATGGCATGACTTCTATTACGTAGAGGCAGAATATGACCTTGTTTATAACGAAACCCATAGCCATGAATCCAAAGCCTTCAAAAAGATGTAGCTCAAATTGCAGAAGATGGGTTGGAAGCCAGAGAATATTACGAAATGATGGGTCATGAGGGCCCATACAAATAAGGAGACATCAAAAAAAGTCCTTGTTGGTGACAATCAGTTCTCCATGCTTTACAATGAACACCATGCCACATGGTGGCCTATTATATTCATAGACCTCGTGCCTCGAGGTACCTAGGGCCTAGAAAAGGCACAAGATCTACCAAAATAGCCCAAACAATCATTGGAGCAAGGCAGGGATCTAGAAGTGGAGTAAGGAAGAGTCAGGCAGTTGAACCCAAAGCCCAAAAAGCCTTCGAAAAGTAAGGGGGATCATCCAAACGACCGGTTGAAGCATTGCAGGCGACTCTTATACCTCCTAAAAACAATAAGGTAAAAATTACAATAAAATCACCTAAGGTCATTCCAGAAAAGGCTGTCGGTTCAACCCCAAGTGCATCTGTCCCAGCCTCTATGCAAGAGAAGGAAAATGAATCCATGCCACAAAAAAAATGGAGGCTACGCTACCAAAGGAGAAGAAAATCATGCCAAGAAAATAGGTTGTTCAGCAGGTGGAGGTTGCACCACAAAGAAAGGTTACCCCCATGGTCCCCCTCAAAGAATTTATCACTGTAGAAGAAGACACCCCACTAGAGGAGGACGAGTGGGTGAACTAGATATTCAACATGTCGGATTGAGCTGAACATGCAGGTACGCAATCTTTTTTCCTTCCTCAATCCTTTGAGCTATTGTTAGTAGCATTGTACACTACCCCTGTTGAGACCATACTCACTACCATCCCTTTAGACAACGAACCAACATCCGTTGTTCCCCTTGCTATGTCTCATCCTGTAGTTGAAGAAGCCTAGCCTTCTACCTCTGCCCCATGACTAGAAGGTTTTTAGCCTATTTACCTCCAATCCCAATGCATTCAAAACCCTTGCACCCACCTAGCTAGACGCCACTATCGTAGAGCCATCACGTTCATCCCATCCCTCATCTTCGATGGGTGCATTAGTCAAATATTTGTCCTTAAGTCTTGATAACCCTTCTACGGCCACCCAGATAGCAACCTCCCCAAAAGTGACTGAGTTCTCAAGATCCACCTCCCCTCATATGTTTGTAGAATAATTTTTGCCTAAACAAGATTTTCCCTTGATCAATCCCATGCTTGGAGGAATGAAGCTCATTGAGCAAGAACTAGAAATGGTGGAGGACCCCTCCGCAACAGACAGCTTGGCTCAGGCTGAGCAGAGCTCCTACAGGTGGATCCACAACCTAAATAAGAGAAAGGCCAAAGAACCTGCTGGAATAGAGAAATATGCCTTGTTAAACCTGGAGAAGATGGTGTTGTACATAGAAAAAAGAATTCCTAAGGTTCAAAATCCTCTAAAAGATATGACACTTGAGGACTATACCTATCGTCGGATGACCAAGGACCTGACAACCATTGATGTAGGGGATGAGGCATGGGATATCTAGCTTAAGGTGAGCATAGTTTATGTGCATCATCAAAATCTAAAGGAGTGCTACTATAAAGTAGAAAATGAAAACCAAAAGCTGCAAGAAACCATAGCAAGAATGCAGGCCCAACTGGATGACTCCAAAAATAAATTGAGTAGCTAAAAGAGTGGGTGGAAGCTCTAGAAAAAGAAATAACTAAACATGAGGAAGCTACGAAGCATCATATCAGGGAAAATGAAGAGGTGGAAGCCAAGGTAAGCAAGCTTGAGGCCCAGGCCCAGATAGCACTACAATAGCTGGAAGAGAGGGCGACACAGGTTGAGGTCTTCTCTAGAGACTGAGCCAAGGAGATCCATGCTGGCCTATTAAAAAAAATTGAACCATATTCTCCAGGTTCTTGTCTGTTCTTATGTTTATTTGGGATTCTAAAGAAGTGTCTGCCTAGGGTAAGCCTGTGGTAGAAGAGGCAGATTGCCAAGCAGGGCGTTGGCTCACCTTGGCCATCCAGGTTGAGGTCTACAAGTGCAAAGACCTCGAAGTACTGCCAAAGACTCAAATTGCTCGAGATTGGACCACTACAAGGGTAACCTTACACATTTTCTTTGAAAAATTAGAAAAAGTTAGGAGTGCCAGGAGATTGCTAGACACACTTGAGAAGGAGATAAGCGCTTGCCTAGCACATTTTTAGACCCTCACACTCCTTGGATTCCCCAGCTTCACGGACGATAATAGAAATTGCTTTCCTAGGGAATAATTTAAACTGGCATAAGACACCTTTAAGGAGGGTACCTCAGAGATTGAAAGTTAGGTAGACCCAATTCTGGAGGCACAAGTGACACAACTGATATCCAGGTTCTACCATATTAGCACCTGCCTGGCAGATTTGAGCCAGAGGGTTGACCAGACATATATGATCCAAATAGAGACCCCCATGTGCCTGGTAAAGGATCTCCACGATATCGAGCCCTTCCAGGAGGAAGCTTGGACTCAAGTGCAGGCTACTTATGAACTCATTAGTGATTGCCTTGCTTCCCTAGATACCATTTTGGAACAAGAAGAAGCTGGAGAAGGTGAAGAGCAGTTTGAGGGGGAGATAGAGGAAGGAGAGGAAATAGAGGAAGAATCCACTGATGGTAGTGGTGAAGTAGAACATAAGGTAGAACGTGAAGGAGAGCAACAAGAAGTAGAGACCGAGGGTGACTCTGGGCACAAAGGATGAAGGCATGGGTCCTTGCATTGAGGTGAGCTTGATACCCTGTGAGCCATCAGGAATTTTGTTACATTTTTGCAAAGGGGTAAATTTTTTTTTGAAAAATTACTGTGTTAGCGTACTGTTACTGTATTGTCTTTATTTGACATTTAGTGTACTGTTACAACAGTGTAACAGTTCTGTTTCTCTGTTACGCCGGTGACTATTCCCGGCAATGTAATTGCTATTTAATCACCTGCAGAATAATACTGAGATGTTCCGTATTTTCCTACATGGTACCAGAGCAAGGTTCTACGATTTCCCTGGGCAGAGGAATTTTTGATTGCAGAGATTTATCTTCTAAGTCGCGTGCTGTGGGAGAAGAAAAAAAATATATATATATTTTTTCCAAGACGCAGGGACGCCGCGCGCTCTAAAATTGGCAGGCGCCCCCTATCTCCCTCTTCGCAGACGCAGAGGAGTGCAGTCCCGCAAGCCGTAGGCTGAGCAGACGTATTCGCCCACTCGCGCGCCAACAGTCACGGGCGGACGTCGCAGGAGGGGAGGAGCTGCACGCACCCCCCCCGGTTGAGCGGATAGTCCACTGTGCAGCCCCACAATCCGCAGGCTGAGGGGACTTATCTACCCCCTCGCGTGCCAATAGCCACGTGTGGACGCACGTGCGCACGACAGGGCGTACGTACCTCGCACTGGAGGGGACCGCACGTCCCGCTCAGACCGCAAGCCTTCCCCCCCACGACGCGCTGCGTCGCCCGCCGCGCGCCGTGCAGGGGACGCAGGGCCAAGGGGAGAGAGGGCCAACCCCCCCTGCCCCGTGCCGGACGTGGGAGGAAGGCAGGAGGGAGCGCACGCGGGAATTTTAAAATCCCGCCCGTGCAGTATAAACCCCCCCCCACCCCGTTCGATTTAAAAAATAAAAAATAAAAAATAAAAACAAAATCGGAGGGAGGTGTTGAGCGGACCGCTGCTCGTGGACGCAGAGGGGAGGCCCGTGAATCGGCGAGGTAAAAAAAAAAAAAAAATGAAAGCCGCCCATCCCCGCGCTGAAGAAAAACCAGAGGCGTCCTCCCGGTTGAACGCAGCAGCGGACCAGGCGGAGGCTCGGGAAGCAGAGGACGAAGCAGTGGAGGAGTCAGAAAGAGGGGTTGAAAGAGGAGCAGGTCCATTGATCCTCTCGGATTAGCCCGCTGGCTCACGTGGTCGTGAGCCGTGCGGTAAAGGCTCAGGGAGCCTGCAGGTCGGGGGTTCAAATCCCGCCGACTCCCCCAAGGTATAAATTTTTTTTACAAATGTTTTTTTAATTATTATTGTTTTTAGTTAAATTTTTTAATTTTAATTTATTTTTAATAGTTTTTAAACTTTATAAATTAAAATTTATTTTTAATTTTTTTTTTTTAAGTTTTAAAAACTATATAAATTAAAATTATTTTTTTAACTTTAAATAAATAATAATTATTAAAAATGTTTTGTTAAAGAAAGCCTTTTAAGGGGGGATATTTTTTCAAAAATCAAAGGGGGATAGTGAGTAATTTTTCGAAAAATAGCAATTTGGCAAATTGTAAAAGGTGCATTTTCGGCTGTGACCGACACCTTGAGGGTTATTCTTGTGGGCAGTTTTTTCATGTTGTATGTTGCATATTTCATTTTTGCACTATAAAATTAAAAACTTAAAATCAAAACACTCTCTAAGTCCCCGAAATATAAAACCCATCCGTGCAATTTTATTGCACTGCAGTGTTCGGTATTTGTGATACCTCTGGCCAGCACTTACAGGTAAAGCTGTCGTGATTTGGCTACTGTATCCGCCGCCTAATATAGCTGCTATAACGACATCTGAGCTTGTTCTCTATAAATCATCGGGGAGAAATAAGTACGCCATTTTTGCATTTTTTACTCCATCCACTACCCTTTATCGCACTTGTGTTTAGGCGTAAATCCTGACGAAGTATTCTTCATAGTGTTTAGGGGAAGTTACGCCCCACGCATGAGAAGAATCTTCTATGGTAGGTGCCATCAACAAGGCGATTCCCTTTCAGTACCGCTTATGTTCCACGTATCGTATGATCTCTAAAAATCATCTATAGTCTCCCTCACGTAAGGGCGGGTGATTTTTGTTGATCTTTCAAAATACCTATAGTTTCCCTCATGTAAGGGCGGGTATTTTGTACGGTATATTGGCCTAGCAAAAGGTATATCGAAAGGGGGACCAATTTGGTGATATAAGGAACCTTCACTATGGCCGCTGTTGCAAAATTGATGACTGATCCGCATCAGTTATTGAAAGGTCCAAATTATACACCATGGAAACATAAGATGAAGGCAATTATCCAAATGGAATATTTGTGGGATATTTTTACTGGAGTAGCAACCAGGCCTTCACCAATAGCAGGATCCATAGGTCCTATAGCAGATCATATAGCTTTTGACAAGAAAGACAGTCGAGCAAAGGTGCTCATTTTTTTTGCTGTTTCAGATGAAGTGCAACCTCATATAGCTGACAAAGCAAGTGGTAAAGAGGCATGGGATGCCCTTAGAACCATCTATGAGGGGAAGAATGAATCCACCATTCTTCATATTCAACAACAACTTCATAACCTGAGTTTGAGATAGGGTGAAACAGTTGAACTCTTTCTGTGCAAAGTGTCTGAGTTGAAAGAGAAATTGAGTTCTCTAGGAGATACTGTGGATGAAAAGCTTCTCATTTCACTTGTGATGAGAGATTTACCTTCTTCATTTGATATGTTGATAACCTCCATCCAGGTGTCTCAATGACAAATTACCTACATCGAGTTGGTCAATCTGCTTCAACAACAGGAGGCACGCCAACTTCACAAGGATGATTCTTCCAATACAGCCCTATACACCAATAGGCAGGGTTCTAGGAAGAAAGGTAATGGGCAAAAAGGAGGCAACTTTCAAAAATGAGGAAATTCTCAACAGGATACGAAAGGAAAAGGCAAACAACCTCAACAAAAGAAGAGGTGGTGCAAGATCTGTGAGAAAGACAACCATGACACCAACAAGTGTTGGCATAAGAACAAGCAGAAAGGCCAAAAAAAACCACAAAATAAAAACAAGCAACCCCTGGTGAATGTTGCTGTTGAAGAATCTGACTCAGATTCTGAATGGGCACCCAAGGTGCTCATGACTACCATAGATTCCACACAAAGGGATCCTGTTTAGTACGTCGATTCTGGAGCTAGCAAACATATTACTGGCGACAGATCGTGGTTTGAATCATTTGTGGCCAAGGAGGGCAAACCTGTCACCATTGCTGATGATAAACCTACAGGGTTCAGAGAGAGGGTATAGTTTCAGTCACTCTTCCTGATGGCAAGTGTCAGATTGACAAAGTCCTCTATGTTTCGAGATTGGCCAACAATTTGTTGTCAGTGACACAAATCCTGGACAGAAATATGGTTGTCAAATTTCGTGTTGAGAATGGAAAGAAGTGTTGTACCATTACCAGGAAGGGTAAGCATATTGCAATAGCTTCATATAAGCACGACTTATTTGCACTAGATGCTATCTCTACTCCACATGTTGCCATGATTGTATCTACCAAGGAGGCAACTTCCCTATGGCACAAGAGATATGGGCATCTTAGTTCGGCTACTTACTTGAGCTCAACAAGTATGAGATGGTAAAGGGTCTTCCTTCCCTTTCGCCACATTGCCGAGTGTGCTCGACCGCTAGCGAGAAAGCAACATAGAGTACCATTTGAGAAGAGCTCTACAAGAGCACGAAAACCTCTGGAGTTAATTCACACCGATCTGTGCGGTCCTTTCACACCCAACAGTTGTGGAGGGAAGAGGTATTTTCAGTTATTCGTAGATGACTACTCACAAAATATGTGGGTTTTCTTTCTCCAACTGAAATCTGAAGCTTTTGCATTCTTCCAGCAGTTCAAGAAATCCGTTGAGAAGGAGTCAGGAGCTTCTATTAAAACCCTCCGCTCAGATCGAGGGGGAGAGTTTACCTCTAATGAATTTTTTGCATTCCTAGATAAGCATGGGATCAAGAGACAGTTAACAACTGCCTATACTCCTCAGCAAAATGGAGTTGTTGAGAGAAGGAACCATTATATCATGGAAATGGTTCGTTGTATGCTCACAGGAGCTACTCTTGGGCAACAATATTGGGCAGAAGCTGTCACCATTGCATTGTATCTGTTGAATAGGGCACCCACAAAGGCCATAAAAGGAATGACTCCACAGGAAGCATGGAGTGGTCGAAAACCCTCCATATCTCATCTACGTATTTTCGGATGTCAAGCTTTCATGCACATACCGAAAGAGAAAAGGAAGAAGCTAGATGAGAAAACATTGAGATGTATTTTTCTTGGTTATTCTGAGAACTCTAAAGGATATCGTTTGATAGATCCTTTGACCAAGAAAATTCATATCAGCTAGAGATGTTGTCTTTGATGAAGCTTTCACATCACAGAGCACATCTAAAGTACACCAAGATATTGTGGAAACTAAGGAAGAGAAGATTCCTTCGTCAACACAGACAGGAGGTCCTTCTACATCTTCTTCAACTCCACCGAAGAAGAATCCTAAATGGTGTACAAATACAATCAGAGACGCAAATTTATCCACTCCTCCCAATTTGAATTTGGATAGACCTCATACACGCAATATGGCTCAAAAGGAAAGAGAAGCCAGAGAAACTGGTGAGGTTGATGATCTTTGTCAATATTTTGAGGAACTTTCTGTGACTCCAAGTACAAAAGTAGAGGATATGGATATTGATGATGACAGGGCATTCATGTCTACCATAGATAGTCTTGAACCTGCATCAGTGCAAGATGCTCTCAGTGAGCCTCAATGGAAGGCTGCTATGGATACAGAGTATGAGTCTCTGATGAAAAATAAAACTTGGAAGCTTGTTGATTTGTCGCATGGAAAGAAGCCCATTGGCTACAAATGGGTATATAAAGTCAAGTACAAGGCAGATGGAACAATTGATAACCATAAGGCCCGTCTTGTTGCAAAGGGCTATGCTCAAAAAGAAGGCATTGACTACAAGGAAACTTTTGCACCTACTGCTCGGATGACCACAATTCAGGTTATGTGTGCTATGGCAGCACAATATGGATGGAAAATTCACCAGATGGATGTCAAGAGTGCCTTTCTAAATGGTGATCTCCAAGAAGAAGTCTATATGACTCAGCCTAAAGGATTTGAAGTGGAAGGCCAACAGCAGAAGGTTTGCAAATTGGTCAAATCCTTGTATGGTCTGAAACAAGCTCCTCGAGATTGGTATATAAAAATGGACAATCACCTTATGCAACATGGATTTAAGAGATTTCCGTCAGATGCAAACCTCTATTTCAAGAAACAGGGTTCTGAGATAGTGTTGCTTGTACTTTATGTGGATGATCTGCTCATTACATGGAGTTCGAAACTATGATCTCTACTCGTCAAAAGAAACTTGTGCAAATATTTTGAGATGACGGATCTCGGACTTCTCCATTACTTGTCTTGGTCCGGAATTCAGCCGGAAGGAGCACTCCATCAAAGTGTCTCAGAAAAAGTATGCCAAGACATTGCTCGATAAATATCGCATGATCGACTGCAAGCCAATGGCAACTCCAATGGAGAATGGACTTCGATTATCGCGATATGATGACTCACCTCAGGTAGATGGTACTCTCTATCGACAGTTGATTGGGAGTCTCATATATCTGACCAATACTAGGCCAGATCTCGTATTTGATGTCAACTATCTTTTGAGGTTCATGCAGGAGCCTAAGACCACTCATTGGAAAGCAGAAAAACGTGTTCTTCACTATGTCTATGGTACTATGGAATATGGCCTAGAATACAAGAGGAACAACAAATTCTTCTTGCAAGGATACATGGACTCCGACTATGCCGGATCATTTGATGATCGCAAGTCAACTTCTGGATACATTTTTCATCTAGGATCCGATCCTGTCTCTTAGCACGTAAAGAAGCAACGGTGGTTGCTATTTCATCAACGAGAGGCAAAATATCACGCCGCACGTGAAGCCGTGTGCGAAGTGATATGGTTACGTCGCATTCGACAAGTATGGGCCATCCATCAAAATCTCCAATACACTTGTTTTGCGACAATCGAGGTGTTCTGAACCTCGTCAAGAATCCAGTCCATCATGAAAGAACAAAGCACATTGACACACAATGTCATTTCATTCGAGATGAAGTTCCAAAGCATCGAATTCAGCTTCAAGACATTCCCACCGATGCTCAAGTTGCAGACATTTTCACTAAGGCACTTGGAAGTGTCAAATTTGAATTGTTTCGTGAGCTCACTTTGTATTGCAAAATGATGTAAGGGGATGTTAGTAGTCTAGTATAGCTATTAGTTATTACATTACCCAAATAATGTAATAAAGGGGGATGTTAGCGTACTGTTACTGTATTGTATTTATTTGACATTTAGTGTACTGTTACAACAGTGTAACAGTTCTGTTTCTCTATTACGTCGGTGACTATTCCCGACAATGTAATTGCTATTTAATCACCTGCAAAATAATACTGAGAAGTTTTGTATTTTCCTACATACTGCACATTTCTTAACCAGGTTTTCTCCTTTTCCTCCTTTCCAAGCTTTTCAATCCAAGCAATCCCTAGCATTGTGCTCAAAAGCAGGTTTCAGGGGAAAAAACTTGAAAAATTTGTCTAAGGCAAGAGCACTTCTGGGTCGCTCCACTTTCGAGTGATTCTCGGAGTCGCTCTTCCTTTTGGACGATTCTCATCCTTGCCCTGCCCCTCTGACGATCGTTGTCCTCACCCGAGCCTTTAACAATTAGCAACAGGTTAAGAAAAATAGCTAAGGCATGAGGGAAACTCTCAGGTTCTCCTCCATGTGATTTCTATCATCGCTCTCTAAGCAAGCGAATCTCAGCTTTGCAATAGCTCCAGAGCGACTCTTGGTGTCACCCAAAAATTCAAAAATAAGCTACAGCATAGGGCTCCCAAAGTTCACTCCCCCAACTAGCGAACCCTAGGATCGCTCTGTTTGTTGGACGACTCTCGTCATCACATCACTCCTCAATGAAAAATAGAATGAAAAGTTATAAATATTCTAAGGCATTGGCTCTCATGGGTCGCTTCATTTTAGAGTGATTCTCGGTATCGCCGCAACCCACCAGCGACTCATGTCTTCACCTAGGCCTCCTGCAATCACTGACAGATTCAAAAGTGAAAACTTATCTAAGGCAAAATATATGCTAAATTTTGCTCCCCCCAGGGGTGACTACCGGGATCACTCCTATTTTGGGGCGACGCTCGAGATCGCTCCAGCTAGGAACGACTCCCTGGATCGCTCCTATTTTGGTGTGACTCTCGGGTTCACTCCATCTAAGAGTGACTTCTGTCATCGCTCTAGCAATACAATGAACCTCGACATGATTTTCCTAGAACATAAAGCCCCCCTAAATCGGGCTTCCTCAAATTCGCTCAAGTATTGAGCGATTCTTAGCATCTCTCCTTGGTGTCTACGATTTTCAACTCTAGCATAGGGTTGTGCAACACTTAGTTGATTTTTAAGGGGACTCGAAGGACAGAGGTAGGTGGCCTATCAAACTACATTTATGACACGTCAACTTAGTTTCCAGTCCCAAGACACCATGATAGGTCCTCCAAACATCCCAAGGGGTAAATCGAACCTACAATATTGAAGAGGCATGCCCTCTCAACAACCAGATCTATCTATAACCATACCAAACTTAGGAGAATCATGTTGCAGGTACGCTCACAGCCAGCAAGGATCAAATCTCAACAGCTTTCGTAGTGTTTAGGATCTAAACAAGAATGTAATTTGGGGGGAAAACTCTGCTATAAATAGCAGTCCATTTCAATGTAAAAGGGGGGGAACATATTGCTAAAAGAGCTATTGTAAACAAATATTTGCATCAATACAAAGGATCCTTGGCTCTGACTCTTATCTCTTTCTTGTATGTTTCCTTCTACAAGTATTTCTGATATACATTCATTTATTTTTTTATTGTTGTAATTTTGCATTATGGATTAGAGCATTGGACATTGAGTGAATCTGAAATTCTTACTAAAGGATACATAGGGAAGAGTAGCAGTTTTAGTTTCTGTTACATGCTTTGTTTTGATTGTTGTTGGTTTAGATATTAGTTAGTAAATGTGTTGCTTGTTATTCCCCACCATCGCTGCAATGATATTTACATTTCTTTCTGTAATTTACCAATTTATTTCTAGTTACTTTATCTAAAACCCCATTTAGAATAGGATAGGAGTTGGCCTTCTCTAGAGATTGGCACGAAAGGTGATGAAGCCTGGAAATGCCTTGATCATAGCATGTTTTGAACATTGAAACTACCTAAAAACTCTTGTGTTTAATCTGATATGCTAGTTAAGTTGATTTCATATGTTGTGTATTAACTATTTGCATGATCAATGTGTTAGAAATACTATATTCTAATTTTTACAATTTTTGCATAGTTTTATGTTACTTTGTCATGACTTGCTAAATGAGAAGTATGCTTAGGTTGATAGCAGCACTTCACTAGTTTTTTTTTGATGTGTTTCAAGCATTTATTTATCTAAATATAGAAAATAGTGCAAGCAAACTATTACTGTGCAACAAAAACTGGTTTTCCAATGTAAATTCCAGCCAGCTGCCAATGAATGGCAAGGCATGGAATTCACACATGGAGAGAGATGAAGGCTATTGCAATATGATCTTGAGAGCTAACCCACCTGAGAAATGCAGATGAAATCACTTGAAGAGCACACAGTTGTTCATTCCGAAGATCTTCAGAATGAGCAGACATCTTCGGAATGAGAAATACAGTCTCTTCGGAATGAGCGAACATCTTCGGAATGAGAAATACAGTCTCTTCGAAATGAGCCACTTATCTTCGAAATGAGAACAAAAAGCGTTTTTTGACTTGTTGACTGATTTTTGACGATGGAAAAAAGGAAAGAAGGTTGAAAAGGTTAAAGGAAAATATCTCCCATCTAAATTTGTCTTCTTTGTCATCCAAAGCCATCATTCATGGAAAAGATCAATTTTGATCCTCTTCTAGGATAAACCCAGGAATGTTGCAGCATAATAGGAATAGATCTGTAAGATAGGAATGAGATATTCTCAGTTTGTAAATAGATTTTAGGATATATATAAATAGATAGCTCCTGTCCAGGTTGAGCTAAGAAAGGTAGAGGAAAATAAGCAAGAAGTATAATAATAAGAAAATAGCAAAAAAGTGACTGTTACAGTCTTGTAACAGGGTTTTTAGCAGCAATATTGTAATTATGTTCTTGAATCAATAAAGTGCACTATTTTTATTCATGTTGTTTTGAATGAGTGTGAGTAAGATCTAGAGAGAGAGAAAGAATCATGCCTTCTTCTGGACAAGGAGGTTGGCCACTTCCAGACCTAGGAGGAGGACTAACAACAGGTTTTTATTTTGATTTTGCTGTAGCAGAATAAGTTGTAAAACTTGTCATTTTATTTCCTTGTAAATAGCTAACAGTCTTTGCAAACTTAGTTTATTTCATGATTAGGATGATCTTGTGATTAATGATAGTTTTGGTTGTAATCTCCATTTTTAGCAAGCTTTCAAATTACTATAGATTGTCATTTCCAAAATTTACTATTTTCTGCAATTTACTACATTTTGTGTTTTGTTGTCAACCCCTGCACAGAAGATTGACAACCTTCTGTTACAGAGCATTGACAGGACTTAATTTTCATGTTATAATCAGGTTTCCATTACTGCAAAAGTAAATAGACTTCATTTCTGCAATCATAATTAGATTTCTAATTCTACAACTATAACTAGGGAGTTATTTTTACAACATAATTAGATTTCATTCTATAATTGTAACTAGGATTTCATTTCTACAGTTAGTAATTAGTTTCCATTCCTGCAATTATATTAAAGTTCAATTTATGCAATTTAGAGATAAAAATGTCCTAAATACCCCACACAATTGGTTTCACTAATAAGACCTATTGCTCCCAAATGACCTAAGTTATAGCCCTGTTCACTCCTTTCGCAAATAGCCTTGTACACTGCCCTGGATTGACAAATTCATTGAGAATTAATGATGTGCATAATGACAATGCATAATTTTGGCACCGTTGTTGGGGAATAACGTTGCTAGTAGGTGACAACAGTCCAATAGTTGTTAATTAGACTGAGTTGTGAAAATTTAGGATAAAATCTGAATATAACAGCTGGTTAAAGTAACAACTATTGACCTATAATTTATGTCATTCAAGAGTAAACATGAATGAGTAAGCCTAGGGATGAAACAGGTAGAATTACTCAAAAGGATCCCTGGCTTGTTTCATTAAGAAGATCTTCACGCCTAAGGTGTGAATCACCTATGTTTGAACTACCAGAAAAATTGAAACAAACATCACCAGCTTCATCATCATTAGAACATCCTGAGAAAGAAAAATCATTAGACTCATCATCAACAGAGGATTCTGGACCTCTTAAGAGTGAAATTTGGATAGGTTTAACTGTTCCCAAGGAACAAAAAACTATGGTAGAGAGAGGTAATCTAGATGGGGATGGACAACATGGTTGTGTCCATAATGAAGGAAATGATCAAGATATGCCCCAACCTTCTAGAACATTTGAATATCCTATCCGTTTGAATCCAACACAAAACTCCCCCATGAAAACCATTTCACCTTCAGTACTTCCAACCTTTCGAGGTGTTGTATCTAAAGATCCTGATCAGTTTTTGTTTGAATTCAAAGTAGTATGTCAAACCTATGACTATGTAAATGACAATCATAAACTTAAGGTTTTTCCCTCAACACTCAAGGACTCAACATTACGCTGGTTCATGAGCTTAGAGCCAAATTCCATCCGAACCTGGGATCAAATGGAAACTATGTTTTTAGACAAATATCATGAGTATTGTCGTGTAAGGAATAGGAAATATGAGTTATTCAGGATTAAGCAGGAATATGATGAAACATTAGAAGACTATATTGATAGGTTCTCCTTTGTTCAAAGGAGATGTGGACTTGTAGAACCTGAGTTATGCAAAACCATATTTTTGAGAGGATTATAAGATGAATCCATAGAAGTATTGGATTTTATGGGAAAATGGGATGTAAATACTCTCAGTAATGAGAAAATTGTGGGACTATGCAGGATTTACTCTTGCACTAAGTAGGGAAGAAGAAAAAAGAGTACAAATGGCACTGATGTGAAGGACCTAATAGAGGAACTTGCAAATTTTAAAACTAATATTCTGGGGCAATTGAACACAACTTTGGGAGAAATATCTACAAAAGAAAAAACCACAGAACCTTTGGTAATTTATTATCCAAGATGTAGAAATAAACATGCTTTGCAGGAGTGTCCTTTGAATAAAACGTCTATCTCAGCCATTTGTAGTATATGTTCGAAGAAGCATTTGACTGATAAATGCCACCTGCTACCACAACTCAAAACTATGTTAGAGAGTCAGACTAAGGAACTCAACTATGTTGGACCAAAACAGGGGGAAATTTCTCTCAGTACCAAAATCCCCCTCATTTTTCTACAAATTGGGGGCATAATCCTTGGACTATGCCTTGGGGACAATCAGAACCACTCCAACGTCCTTGGAATTATTCTCAATGGACAAATTCCCAAGAATGGCCACAAATAAGTTGGAGTAATCCAGCCTAAAATCAGAATCAGAATAACCCATCATGGAATCAAAACAACCCACCCTAGAATCAGAATCAAACTAATCCACATTGGATGCAAAATCAACCACAGTGGAGTCAGGAATACCAGTCCTATCCAAGGCAGCAAAGAAATCAAGGTCAAACTCAGCATTTGCTGCCTGCACCTAATCAAAATTTTTAAGAAAAACATAACCAACCATAGCAAACACAATAGGTGAAATAGCCTCAACTTCCAGCTCAACCAGTCACCAATCCAAACAACATGAGACAGGCATCCCCTGTCTATGTGGCTGAAGCTGAAGAAAATGCTGAAATAAATGTTCTTGATTGTAGTAACATCCAACTTCGTTCAAGAAAAGTTGTACCTAAACCTGTTTCAACTAAAATCAAGGAAAATGAAAAGCAAGAACCTTTGGAACCAGTTAGAGTTAAACCAACAACAAAGAAAGAAGAAAAAAAATAGAACCACAAACAGAACAATTACCTTCATCAAGGATAATTCCATATCCTGAAAGATTCAATACCACAATAGAAAATTTTGAGTCAGACCTAGTCAAGGAACTTAGAAAGTTAACTATATCATTTCCCTTATTGCAATCCATTAAGGATATACCAATGATTAAAAGTATTGTCCGAGATTTATGCATTAGAAGAGTAGGAAGAAAAAAGAAAGCATTTCCCAAGACTATTCAGGTTGAAGAAAAGATAGTTGATCTCTTGTCCGAAAAACTAATACCTCCAAAGTATAGTGACCCAGGGAGTCAAGTTATCATAGTTACCATAGGCTCAGTACCAATATCAAATGTCTTAGTAGATCTAGGAGTTGCAATAAATATCATGACCAAGGACATAATGGAACAATTACAACTCAAACATCTCAGTCCCACATTTATAGTTTTATAAATGGTTGATAGGTCAGTTGCAAAACCTGAAGGTATCATTGAATATGTCCCTATAGAAGTCTCTTCTTGGGAATTCCCTGCAGATTTTTTGGTTTTATAGCCATGAAATTCAGCACATGGATATCCCATCATTCTGGGAAGACCTTGGCTTGCAACTGCAGCAGCCTTCATAGACTGCAGATCTAGAAAAATGACCATTTCAAATGGTATTGATCTAAAAAGGATTTCTCTGCATCCTCCTACAAGACCCTCCAACAATTTTTCAGTTCAGTTATGGTTTTTTGACTCAGATGAAGAACCAAAAGAGGTTATTTCCACACTAGCCACCTTGGTAGTAAGGGAACACATAGAAGACCTTCATGACACAGAAAATTTAGAGAATGAAACTATCCTAATGAATGTTCTGCATGAACAAGGGTTAGAAGAGGAAGTAGTAAATATCCATCAGTTGTTAGGGAATGAGAAGAACCAAAATTCTAAAGGTGAGCCATCTATACTATCACATGAAACATTTGTTTCACTACCACATGGGTGACACCATCACCTGATTTTCCCTTCTCACTGTTCCATACAGGATATGATTCCATTAGAAATCAATGAAATAGAAATTTCTTATTTCCTCCCATCTCATCATTGCCATCTTAACTCCCTAATCACCAAGTATGAAGAAGTGAATTCAGTCCTTCCAAATACAAAATAAATAGAAGTCTAGACAGGAAATTTTTTGAACATTAATAGCTGGCTTACTAGGGAAGAGGAAGAAAAATTGATAACTATTTTGTAGAAGCATGTTCATGCTTTTGCTTGGGACTACAAAGATATGTCAGGAATTCACCCTAATATATGCACCCATAGGATTTATACTGAAGAAGTCAAGCCAGTAAGACAACCCCAAAGAAGACTGAATCCTGCCTTGAGGGATATTGTAAAGGAAGAAATTGAAAAACTTTTAGAGGTAGGATTCATTTACCCAATTTTTGATAGCCAGTGGGTCTTTCCATTGGTTATAGTTCCTAAGAAAAATGGAAAAATGAGAGTATGTGTAGACTATAGAGAGCTAAACAAAGTGAAATACAAAGACCATTTTCCATTACCTTTCATAGATCAGGTGTTAGATACCCTTACTGGAAAGAAATACTTTTGTTTTCTTGATGGATTTAGTGGGTATAATCAAATTCAGGTTGCACCTGAAGATCAAGAGAAAACAACCTTTACCTGTCTATGGGGAACATTTGCCTATAGGGTTTTACCTTTTGGTTTGTGTAATGCCCCAACAACATTTCAATGAGCGGTCTTAGCAATTTTTTTTTATCTGAATACCAACAGTGTTGAGATATACATGGATGATTTCACAGTATGTGGACATAATTTTGAATTTATATTAGAAAACCTTGATAGATTTTTAACTCGTTGTGAAACATACCAATTATCCTTGAATCCAGACAAATGTTTTATGATGATGGAGGATGGAATAGTTCTTGGTCATCACATCTCTCTTCAAGGGATCTAGGTTGATCCAAAGAAGGTGGAAATTATCAAGAATCTTCTTCCTCCTAAAACTCATACTGATGTCAAAAGCTTCCTAGGGTTTAGTCCCAGCTTTAGCACAATAGCCAATCCCATGTTTGCCCTATTGACTAAAGATTCTGAATTCTCCTGGACTGCAAGGTGTCAGGAATCATTTGAAGCTCTTAAAGAGAAATTAGTAACTCCACCTGTGTTAAGAGGACCTAATTGGACATTACCATTTCACATACAGGATGATGCTTCCAATACTATAATTGGAGCAGCATTAGGACAAATTGACAATGGTGAACACTATGCCATCTACTACATTAGCAATAATTTGACAGGAGCTGAGAAAAATTATACCACAATTGAGAAGGAATTCTTGGCAGTAATTTATGCCATCAACAAATTTAGGCATTACATCATAGGTTATCAAATATTCATTCACATAGATCACACAACCATTAAGTATTTAATGAATAAGCCTATGGTAAGTGCAAGAATTATTCATTGGTTACTGTTGTTGCAAGAATTTGATATCACAATAATCAACAAACTAGGAAAAGCTAATGTTGTAGAAGATTTCTTGTCCAGGTTGCAGAACACGGAGGAAGGGGAATTAGTTGAGGACACTTTTCTTGATGAAAAATTATTTGCTATATCTGTCCAATCACCTTGGTTTGCAGATATAGCCAATTATTTGGTCACAAGGAAAGTTCCTCCACATTTCACTTCAAAACAGAAAAAACAATTGATCAAACAGAGTTCTTCCTTTGAGTGGATTAAGGGTATACTTTTTAAGTGTAGTCCTGACCATGTGTTACATAGGTGCATCCGAAAGGATGAGGTATATGATATCCTTAGGGCTTTTCATGATGAACCCTCAGGTGGGCACTATTCTATAAAAGCACAATTAGAAAAATTTTAGGGACAAGATATTATTGGCCATATCTTCACAAGGATGTGAAAAAGTACATCAGGCATTATGATGCATGCCAAATAATGGGGAAACCCACTCATACAAATGAAATGCCACTACAGCCTCAATTGGTTTTAGAGCCATTTGAGAGGTGGGGGCTTGATTTTGTAGGACCTATTGATCCACCTTCTCAAGGAAAGATGCATATTCTAGTATGCACTGATTACCTAACAAAGTGGGTAGAGGTGTGTGCTTTCAAACATGATCATGAAGAGAAGGTCATCGATTTCTTGTATACTCAGATTTTTCAGAGATTTGGAGCTCCACGGTCTATCACCACAGACCAAGGACCCCAATTTGCATCTAAATTCATTAAGGCTTTTACAAAATTATATGAAATCAAACATAGGAAATCATTACCTTACCACCCACAAGCAAATGGCCAGGTTGAGGTAACAAACAGGGAACTGGAACGAATCTTGACAAAAAAAAAGCTTTTCATAGGAGAAATTGGCTAGATAAATTACTTGAAGCAGTTTGGGCTTACAATACTACTTGGAAATCCACTATTGGATTCACACCTTATGAACTAGTTTTTGGTAAAAAGCCCCTCCTACCTATTGAATTTGAGCTACTAACATTACGCACAACATTGGAAATTGGGATTGAATTGTCACAGGCATAGACGGACAAGATTCTGTAGCTGAATGCATTGGATGAACTTCGGTTGGATGCTCTACACCAAACTGAAGTAATTCAGGAGCAGAGGAAGCTATGGCATGACAGTCACATTCAACAGAGGAAATTTTAGCAAGGAGATTGGGCTTTGTTGTTTGATTCTCGCTATGAGGACTTCCTTGGAAAGTTGAGAACTAGATGGCTTGGACCTTACCATATTGAAGAGGTATTTGACAATGGAGTAGCTCGTCTATCTCCTATTGATGGGTCACGGAGAAAGTTGGTAGTGAATGGACATCGCCTCGGGGTGTACCATACACCTCTGACTAAAGAGAAATTCTTGCAGCAGCTTGAAAATTTGGATGCACAACAGGTGGAAGAGATTCCCTCTTCCACTTCAATAAAATCAGCATGATCATGGATTTCAAGAAAAGCAGAAAAATAAAAAAAAAGAGAAAACAAAAATATGAATAAATTTTGATTGTGAATTCCTTCATGGGCATGATTTCAGGGAAATCATGAATTCCTTCACGGGCATAATCAGAATCAAAAAAAAAAATAGAGAGAAAAGGAGAGGTAAAAAAAAAAAAAAAAAAAAAAAAGAGAGAAAAATGAATAGCTCAGCAGTGAAAACCTTTCCTAAGGCACTACTGAGTTGGTATGCATGAAAACCAGTTTTCGGCATGCATAACCTTGAAAATTTTTGAATCATCATTGTACAAATTCACCAACTGCACTTGTTTTGAAATATTGCAAAAAATCTCAGTAGAACATCAACAGAAGCAGTCATTCTTCAAAACTTGCATTAACTTGTTTTAATTAGGTATATATTTCTTACATTTCTTCATTGTAAATGATTGGTATGTAGTATATAACAATTAACCATTAGCATAAAAGGTATCCATAATATTTGGCATACTTAAAACATATTTTGAGAATGAGAATATTGGTTTTCGCCTAATATTCGAAATGAGAATGCCAAAAACAGTGCCTGTTATCTTCTTCAGAATGACTACTGTATTGTCTTCGGATTGAAGTTTTCTTCAGATTTACTGTTGTTTTATCTTCGGAATGAAATTGTCTTCAGAATGACTGTTGCACTTTGTCTTTGGAATGAAATTGTCTTCGGAATGATAGCAGAATGAATGTTGCACTTTGTCTTCGAAATGAGGAATTGTCTTCAGAATGAAGCTTTGTCTTCGGAATGAGGAATTGTCTTCGCAATGAAGCATGATCTTCGAAATGAGGACTTGTCTTTGGAATGAAAATTTATCTTCGGAATGAGGAATTATTTTTGTAATGAAGCATAATCTTTGGAATGAGCATTCAACATGATATTTCCATGTGGCATCCAAGGAGGGGGAAATATACGATCAGTAGAATTCTTTGACTGCATATGATAAATGATACGTGTCAGTTAATATGTGATTTGTCTTATCTTGCACCCATTAAGGAAGTACAAAAATCACGGGGAAGTGACCAACAACATACCACCATTGTTCGACGCTGATAACCATGCACGTGAGAATTCTGTAGGCAAAACAGATGAGCTAAAAACAAGTGAGGTGGATCTGATGGCAAAGGACATCTGTGCAATCATTAATGGACAGGTGTTCGGAGTACATAATTGTTAACACAAAATTATTACGAGGTACAGTGCCAATATTTTAGTTCATTCCAAATAAGACAAACAAGGCAATTGAAAACCTAAAAACAAACCTGGCAAGTCTGCAAGAACCAGAAACCAGCGATCCAGGGGAAGAGTAGTAGCAGAGGTGAGCATTTTTTAACATACCAAAATAGGAAAATGGGACGAAAGACAAAGATGGAACCAGTAGATACCACCCACCTTCGAGAAAATCTAGAAGTGTTTAAATTTTTGAAGATGGAGGGCTTATGCCATTTTTGGACAAATTTGATGGGTCCTCTAAAGATTTGGCCGACATGTTCGCTCACACATTCAGAAATAATCGAGCACACATTAACGACATGACAATTAAGGTAACCCCTAAAGTTTTAAGTCAAATTACTGAGCTTCCATTAGAGGGTCTTCAAATTTCTAGAACTGGCAAAAATACACTAGCAAATGTAGTTAGTCAATTTCTGGAAGAAAATGATAGGGAGCTAGAATACTTAATGCACAACAACACATGCAAGGGGGTAAAAAGGGCCAGCCTACAAGAACCCTGGAATGAAGTGGCCACATGGGTAATAAAATTTTTAACCTGTGAAGGGCAGTATGTACTTTTATCAAGGCATCATTTCAAAATTTTGAACCACCTAAGACATGGTAGGCAACAACCAGAAGTTAGGGTAAATCTTCCCTTGTATCTGCACCAGGAGTTGAAAAATATGGTAAAACGATATTAGGAAGGAAAAGGGAGCCCTCACCACCATGGTATTATTAAATTAGTCTACCAAAATCATTTTAGAGGAAACCCTAGAAGCTTTGATAGGTTTTATTCTACTCTAAATGATGTAGTTTTTGGAAGAGAGGATGAGGAGGAAGAAGAAATAGATGCTACCGTAGATGCTATTATAGAGGAGGAAACACACCCAACAGAAGCAACAAAGCACCTTTCTCCAGAACCTTCAACCTCACAAGCTAAGAAACAAAAGAAGAGAGGGCTTGGAATCGACAATCGAAAAGAAAAATAGAAGAAAGTTTGTTTTTTTGAAGATGTTGTTGATCTGTCAGAATAGGGGAGTGAAGTGCCTAGCAAAATAGGGGAAGAGACAACAAGGGAAACATAAGTACTCCCACCAGAATTTGAAATTGTCCCCACAACCCCTACTGTCACCAGAAAATAGGGCAAGAAGAAAAAATTTGCATCAGGAACTAGGAGGTCTACAAGACTCCACTTGAGAGAAATAGAAGAATAGGTGATAGAAGAAGAAGGTGGACAAGGCAGTCCGGATGTTACAGAAGTGCAACTAGCCCCTAAAGATTTTTTAGAATTCCCTGAACAAATGATTAAGGAAGAGACTGGGCAAGACAGTTTTGAAGTTGCTACAGTTCAACAAGCCACAAAAGATGTGGATGCTATCATAAATAGTTTTATGGAACCTCCTGAACAAGAGTAGACAACTAAAGTAGAAGATGAGATAGTTGTTGAGCAACCAACTGCAGATGATTTATCTGCATTAAATTGTGAATTCAAAACAGAGGAGGTGGACATCATAGAACAGCTAAGAGCAGCAAAAAGTGTTATCAAAACACAAACTAAATGGATTGAAGAAAAAGAAAATATCATTGAAATATAGGAAAAGAAGATTGCAGAATTACAGCAGGAAGTGGCAGAATTGAGGAAGAGGTTGTCACAGTCTGAAGAACAACCAACTGTATCTATTGATGAAGATAATTTGGCTCAGTTACTTATGGGATTATCTAGGGCATATGAGTCTTTTACTTTGATTGAGGCATCTAAAACTTTGACTAAAGACATAGGTGCTCATTCTGAAGCAGCACCCTTTCATTCTGAAGAAGTGTCCTTCCATTCTAAAGCATTACCTTCTCATTTCGAAGATGCTTCAAATTGATAAAAAGCATTGAAAAGAATATTGGAGATGAGTTACAGCAGGAAATACCAGCACAGGAGCAGTTTAAATAGCAACATGAAATTGTTCAAGTAAGTACTCCTTCAAATGATATTTTTGTATTTAAAACTGTTATACCTTTAATAAAAGTAGAGGATAAGGGGGTATAAGTAGAATTGTTGTCTGATGACCAACCAGTGGAAATAGCAGAAAAAGGGATACAAGTAGAATTATTATTAGATGACCAACCAGTGGAAGTAGTAGAAAAAGGGGTTCAGGTAGATCTGCTACCCATATTTCCACCTGTAGTTAGACCACCCAATATTGTATCTCTAGAGCAATATAATACATACATAGCTAGTTGGGTGATCAGATATGAAAAATTTGCCACTAAAGTTGAAAATTTTAAATTGGAAGGTAAACAGTCAGAAGCAAAAGAAACATAAATCAAGGCATTGAATGAAAAAGTGACCGATTTATATTAGATTGTTGAGTTTTTGGTCCAATTCAGACGATCGACCAGATTTTACAGTCTCATTCTAAAGGATAAATATCTCAGATGGTAGGTCATGAGGATTAGCTCAGGTCTCCCATACAAATTGGACACAACTGCATATTTCTTAGAAGCCTATTTTGATAGCCCTGTAGAACAGAAAAACCTCTTATGTGAATTATTTTTACACAGCTTCTTTATTCCATAAGAGGTAGAGTTTCACCCTCAAATTTACATAGGAGATGTTCAACTGAGAGCATTCATGTCCACTTTACAAAATCGGTTTTACTAGGACCAGGAGAAAAGACAAAATAAAGAAATTGAATTAAGAGTTGAATTGTTAGTCAGAGCAGTTCAGCCAAATCATCCACTTATCACCAGACAACATTTAACCATGATGAACAGGGAAGATGTAAAAAATATGTACTTGAGCAATTTGAGGGACTGTGTGACCAAATTCTAAAATTTTTGTAATAATAGTTTTGTTCCAGCATTATCATTTTGCAAAAACAGATGGGTAGAACTTTCCATTTCTTTATATAAAATGGAACCTATCTCCCCCATTAACCTAGAATGGTCTAGAAGAAGGGAAGAAGTGATACAGTTGATTGAAATCATGCAACATCATTGGATAGGTCTCAGATTTAGGCCTCCAACCATCATTTCTCCAGTTCCCTTCTATTTTGAAGAAGATTCTCAACCTGATGATCAGTTTGAAGAATGGCTCAAAAACCTTTAGGAGAACAGGGGATATTATATAGGCACCAAATTGTTCTACAGATCATGGAATTTGAATATGGATATATGTGATTCTATAGCCCAACAGAATGCATGAGGACATGCATTAATATAAGTTGGGGGGAAATTATGAGGCCTAGAAATACCTCAATCATAGCATGTTTTGAACATTGAAATTGCCTAAAAACTCTTGTGTTTAATCTGATATGCTAGTTACGTTGATTTAATATGTTGTGTATTAACTGTTTTCATAATCAATGTGTTAGAAATACTATATTATGATTTTTACAGTTTTTGCATAATTTTATGTTACTTTGTCATGACTTGCTAAATGAGAAGTATGCTTAGGTTGATAGCAGCACTTCACTAGTTTTGTTTTGATGTGTTTCAAGAATTTATTTATCTAAATCTAGCAAATAGTGCAAGCAAATTGTTACTGTGCAGCAAAAACTGGTTTTCCAATGTAAATTCTAGCCAAATGCCAATGAATGGCAAGGCATAGAATTCACACATGGAGAGAGATAAAGGCTATTGCAATCTGATCCTGAGAGCCAACCCACCTGAGAAATGTAGATGAAATCACTTGAAGAGCACACAGTTGTTCATTTCGAAGATCTTCGAAATGAGTAGACATCTTCGGAATGAGAAATACAGTCTCTTCGAAATGAGCGGACATCTTTGGAATGAGAAATACAGTCTCTTCGGAATGAGCCACTTATCTTCGAAATGAGAACAAATTGACTTGTTGACTGATTTCTGATGATGGAAAAAGGGAAAGAAGGTTGAAAATGTTAAAGGAAAATATCTCCCATCTAACTTTGCCATCCTTGTCGTCCAAAACCATCATTCATGGAAAAGATCAATTTTGATCCTCTTCTAGGATAAACCCAGGAATGCTGCAGCATAATAGGAATAAATTTGTAAGATAGGAATGAGATATTCTCAGTTTGTAAATATATTTTAGGATATCTATAAATAGATAGCTCCCGTCTAAGTTGAGCTAAAAAAGGTAGAGGAAAATAAGCAAGAAGTATAATAATAAGAAAATAGCAGAAAAGTGACTATTACAGTCTTATAACAGGGTTTTTAGTAGCAATACTGTAATTATGTTCTTGAATCAATAAAGTGCACTATTTTTTTTCATGTTGTTGTGAATGAGTGTGAGTAAGATCTAGAGAGAGATAAATACTCATACCTTCTTTTGGACAAAGAGGCTAGCCACTTCCAGACCTAGGAGGAGGACTAACAGTAGGTTTTTATTCTGATTTTGTTGCAGCAGAATAAGTTGTAAAACTTGTCATTTCATTTCCTTGTAAACAACTAACAGTCTTTGCAATATTAGTTTATTTCATGATTAGGATGATCTTGTGATTAATGATAGGTTTGGTTGTAATCTCCATTTTTAGCAAGCTTTCAAATTACTGCAGATTGTCATTTCCAAAATTTATTGTTTTCTGCAATTTACTGCATTTTGTGTTTTGTTGTCAACCCCTGCATAGAATATTGACAACCTTCTATTACAGAGCATTGACGGGACTTAATTTCCATGTTATAATTAGGTTTCCATTACTGCAAAAGTAAATAGACTTCCTTTCTGCAATCATAATTAGATTTCTAATTTTGCAACTATAACTAGGGAGTTATTTCTGCAACATAATTAGATTTCATTCTATAATTGTAACTAGGATTTCATTTATGCAGTTAGTAATTAGTTTTCATTCCTGTAATTAGATTAAAGTTCAATTTATGCAATTTAGAGATAAAAATGTCCTAAATCCCCCACACAATCGGTTTCACCAATAAGACATGTTGCTCCCAAATGACCTAAGTTATAGCCCTGTTCACTCCTTCCGCAAATAGCCTTGTACATTGCCCTGTATTGACAAATTCATTGAGAATTAATGATGTGTATAACGACAACGCATCAGAAGGCATCTCTTCCTTCCGGCCTCTTAATCTGTTGGGTGGGTCTAGGGCACACAGATAGATCAAACCCTTTCCTAGTGGCAAATTCATAACCAACAATCCCATCTTGAAGGAAGTTTGTAAAAGCAATTTCGTCATAGACAATATGGAGGAAAATATGAAAGATGCATCACCAAGCAAAACTTGTTCACTTGAGTTATTTTATCCTAAATTTGAGAAGGTAAATGTGAGCTTAGATGAACACCCTGTACTTGATGAAAAGGACAATAAAGAGGATAGTGAAGAGATACTTATATTAAAAATAAGAAAACACAATCTTGATGGAAGTGTAAAATAAGGTTCAGGTTTGACGTTGATGCCGAAAGTTGAAGCAAGAAATACAATCCTAAATCAAGAAGAAAAGCAGGTCCATGCTCAGTACCGACAATTAAAATTGAACAAAAATTGCATAAGACAGTTTAAGGGAGACACCAGCAATTTAGTGGATTAATGTGGTGTCTCATATCTTTAAGTTATTTTTTCTTGTTTCTTCAATATTTGAAATTTAGCACTTATAGGTAAATGAGACCTTGATGGAAAAATGAAGGATGTTCCCATCTTGGAGAAAGTTGGTAAAAGCAGTTTTGTCACAGATCATATAAAGGAGGAAAACATGAAAGATGCATTACCAGCCATTACTCGTTCACTTGAATCATTTTATCCCAAATTGGAGAAGGTAAATGTGAGCATAGATGAACACCCTTTGGTTGATGAAAAGGAAAGTAAATAGGATAGTGAAGAGATACTTATCTACAAAAGAAGAAACCACAATCCTGATCAAAGTGTAAAAGAAGGTTTAGGTTCAACGTTGACGCTGAAAGTTGAAGAAAGAAGAAAACATAATCCTGAAGCAAGAAGAAAAGCAAATCCAAGCTCAATACTGACACCTAAAATTGAACAAAAATTGCATAAGATAGTTGAAGGGAGACACCAGCAATTGGATCATGTTGATGGTTGTGGTTCTGTTGAGTATGATTTCAATGTCATTTTGAACACCCTCTCCAAAGAAACATCGCTACCAGTGATATGGAGGTTGATACATCCTGTAATTCGGGGAGAGCTGCAATGTTTAGCTACTTTCGATCTAAAAGTACGGTTAAAGAGAAGACTATAACATCTAACATGGTGGAGAGCAAGGAGATGCCACACAAGGTTCTGGATTTGGAGCTAAAGGACATGATACGTACTGATTTAACTGAACTAGATGAAACAGATGTAGATGCTATCTCTCTCAGGGTGCAATCAATAGGGCATGAGACAGGTTTGTCAAGTAGGCAACTCTGCAGTAAATTGTTTGGGACTCCTAAAGGGGATTGTCTTGCGTTAAAGAAGAGGAATTCCTGTGTTGAAATCTCTGATGGTGAATCAAAGTAATATTTTCCTGAGAACACAGATTTCAGCAATGGACTTAGGAAAAAGAGGGTTAGAAAATTTCTCTACTTGAATGGACAATCTAAGAGAGAACAAGAGGAGAGAAGGCAAGGGCAGGTTGACAAACCTCAAGATGGTGGTAATTTTATTGCTTTTTTTGTGTTTTTGTTTTGAGATTTTAGGTCAGTATATGTATCTATGATGAACTGGAATGCATTTTTTTAAGTACCAACATGCACATTGTGATAATGCTAAGTCCAAGGTTTTGTTTTATCCCGAGACCTCACTGTGGAGGGATGATATCCCTTTGTTATGTTTATTAAATATGATGTTACTATCCTACCAACTTTTCTCCTAATTTATGCTATTTGCCATGTGAGATTTTCAAGCATCTCATATTTACATTAGTATGTTAGGGTGAGGGTGAAATTAAAATTATATTATTATAGGATTAACAGTGAAAAATAAATTAGAAATTACTACACATTAATATTATTTATTTAATAAACTTGGGTGGAAAGTTGAGAGTCCAATGATAGATCAAAAAGTACAATGTCGTTGTTATGGTTTCAAGTGAAGCAAAAGTCATTGGTGTCCAAGGAAGCAAGTGAAGGATGTCTTTTGGTAAAGCATTTTACCGAAGACGTTGCTTCTGTGACAAGGCCATACATTTAATATATTCAGTTGAATATAGAATAGCTTAAAAAAAGCATTGTGTTGTTTCTAATTAAACAATCAAATGAATGTTTTGATGAAACTGCAAGTCATGCTGGATGTTAAATAAAAGAAATTCCATGTTTATGTTTATATATTGTTCTCTTTGGAGTTAACATATGTTCAAAGACAAAGAATTCCTTTACAAGCATTCGCATGTAGCATACTTCCTTACATATTACGGACATGCGATTAACCCTTTGTCACACCTTGTGTAAGGATGAGATGATCACCTCCAAACCTTCCATATTGGAGCACCCCATTCACATGGTCGTTGCACTCCCATTTGTTTAGAATTCAAATCAATTATTTATGGCTCCATACATCCCATCTCTTGCATGGGCACAAAAACTTTTTTGTTGAATAGTTGTGGTGCATGAAACTTCTCCCTTCTAATGCCATATATACATATATACAGCAGAGCTGATCACTGGAAAGAATATTTAAAAAAAAAAAAAAATTCATATCAAAACTCATATTGGTTATTTTTGTTTTTGGAAACTGGAGGGTCAAAGGCATGTAACATGCTCATATACAATACTTTTTGAAGCTCAATAATTGCAAATTCTTTAATAAAGACTGATGTCAACTACAAGTGCAATCTAGCCACATTCCTTTCTTTCCAAAGGCTTTTTTCTTTGTTTGTGATTCTTTGGGATCCATCGTGCATAGCTTGACATTTTGAGATAGAGTTATGTGTCTTGTCATTAGGAGAGAGAAAATCTTATAGGGTTCTGTCCTTTTTGGTTTTTTTGGGTTTCCTAGTTACTACGTGCAAAATGCACTTTGAGCTAGTTGTACCCCTTGGGGTTAAATGTGGTTAAGGTAAAAGAAGAGGAAATGATTATTGTAATTCTTGATAAAATGGAAAGTCAAGCGATTATTTGTGCGCTATGATTGTTCCTTGGAGTATTGTTTAATTTAAGTCAACATAGTTTATTCTCCAGTGGTTTATTGGTGTGGGGGTTTCTTTAGAAGGTGGTGAATTAGTCCTATTGCTTGAGCAAATTGAAAGTATTTGTGCGATATATCATTTTAAAGCTTTTTTGTTTATAGTTTATACTAGTAAAATTCAACTTTTAGCTTTAATATGCTATAATTTTGATCGAAACTTATTTCTCTATAACTTCCTGATGCAATTTTTAATTCTATCTATCTATCTATATCTTCGTGTGTGGAGTTTGGAATGGTTTCTTGTGAAATGACTTTTGGACTTGTTAAAGTGAGTTAAATGTTGCTGCTATAGAAAATTCTAGAGATAATCCTTCAAGGTATTAAACTTTATTTTTTTGTTTTCTTAATTCAAGATTTTTCCTATAATGTTGAACATCCTAGACTTAATTCATAACTTTAATAGTTATATGCAAGTAGCAGAAGAAGCTGTACTGGAACTGCGTACAATTTTATAGCCACATCATATTTCCGTTCAGCACTACTTCATTAACAAATGGACCAGCATAAGAAAACCAAGATAGTAGAAGATAACTCACTAAAGAAAACACTGCTCAATTGGTTTTTTGAATAAATATTTGGGTGACCATTAATTTTATTGCTTTAATCGAATAATTTTATTGATTTGTTGGTTTCCCAATGATGTTTATTAACATCTTGTCTTGTGATTCCTTGTTAAATCTAAGTAATGGCTACAAGTCATTGTCAAAATGAGAAGAACTTTATGGGAGTTGGAATGCAGGTGGCATCAAATATTTTTCACTTAATGAACTGGGAATAATTGCATGATTACAAAGTAACCATTTTGGGATGTTGTGCTGAACAAGGATTTCTGCTCCATGTTCGACATGTGGCAAAGTCCTTGAAGGATTATTTAGGGAAGAGAACTTCAACCAAAGGTTCAATGCCCACCTTTATCGCTGTATTGGATCTTCAACTTTAGTTTGTATTTGATCCAGCAATAGATGCATTACCTTTGATATACTGAACTTCCAGAGCAATTGAATAGAGTCTATTGTTACCATTTGTCCAAATTATTGAAAGACTGATAATTCTCCAAGTCTGCACAAATTTCATTGCAGCTACTCAGCAATTTCATTTCAGTCTTTCAAGAATTTGGAAAAACGTCAATGGAAAACTCTATTCAATTGCTCTAGAAGTTCAGTAAATCAAACAGTAGTGCATCTATTGCTGGATCAAATACAAACTACTCAAGTTAAAGATCCAATACAGTAGTCAAGGTGATTGAACCATTGGTTGAAGTTCTCTTTGCCGAAATATCCTTCAAGACTTTGCCAAGTATTCAAGATGAACAAGCATTGTTAAGGGAGCATTTTTCAAATAAAAGTAATTCAAGATGAGTCGAAATTATAAAAAATAAAAAATAAAAATAATATGGCTCTCATATTATATTCATTTTTATTATGTGTGACTCATCTTGAATACCAGGTTGAATAAAACAGTAGAAAATGGACTTCTTGATGTGCAAAATCTGTTGTGCAATCACTGGCATTGGCATAATGACGTTTAAAAAGTTCATGATTTTGAATCAAGTACATGTTTTCAATTCTATGTATTGACTGCATTTTGAAAGTCAGACTGTAATGTGCATGATTCTCTCACTTGATTGTCTTACTATTCTTGAATCAGAAGATGCTAATGACATATGTTGCTTGATTAAAAACAAGCACCAGATTATTCGTCATTAAGTTTAAGCAATAGAAATATGATTTTCCAATATTTAAAATTAAATAGTTAAATATATTCATATATTCAATATTTGTAGAATATTTTTATGTTGTTTGATGTCTATGTTACTCGGGTTTGAGCACCCCAACACACACAAGGCCTAGGGTTCAAACCCAGTTCCTTTTTGTGACAAGCTCATTATAGTTGAAATTTTTTTTATTAGGGTGGAAGAAGGGTTTTGAAATGGGCCCTTAACCTTTTACAAGAAAACACTTACAAATCTACTAACAATATTAAAATTGAGACATCACAAACAAGACCACAAAGTGAAATGGTCTCCTAGGACCAAACTGAACAGGAACCCAAAAGAGCAAAACACCCATAAGAAACTGGATTAAAATCCCATAACACCATAGAGGATAGGCAAATCTCTGTTCTCAGACTCAACATGGCCTGCATTATCATCTTTTTCCTCCTACCTTGTTTGCCTTTTTACTTCCTCTGTCCAAAGCTATTCCTGTTTGGATTCCATTGGCAATATCTGTCTTTGGTTTTTGGAGTTTGGGCCAACTTTTTCTAGATAAGGTAAATTTCCTAGGTTCTTTTTATTTGATCTACCCACTTTTTCAAAGCTATTTGGTTTTGCTCATCTTCATCTTCCTCATTTTCTAACTAAATATTTTCATCATCCACCTTTTCCAAGAGGTCATTACCTTCATCTCCAAAAGTAATCTCTTGAAGCATATCAAAGGAATTTGGAGAAAGAACAATATTCATTTGTGAGGAGGGTAAAGTATCACATACCTTCATCTTATGTGTCATAACTTGATTCTCAAAGGAAGAATCCTTCTACATTTAAGCTTTACTTCATTTTCATATTAACATTACTAAATTTATTTTTAGGGATATCAGCTTCCAAGATATATTCCTTTCTAGAACCCTCTAAGGATGAGGTCTTCTGCTTTTCACTCTCAGGGTTTTCAAATTCCAAAATATCTTTCTTCCTAGAATCTTCTTCTTCAATTTGTTTTTGTTGCTAGAATTTATGACCTTGGGAAGGAGGCTTTTGGTTTGGGCATGCCTAAGTCAAGTCTTATTGACCTTGGAAAGGAGGCTTTTGGTTTGGGCATGTCTGATTCAAGTGCCCTAATTTCTTATAAACCTCATATTTAACAGGGAATTCTCATATTCTAAAGGTTGATTCCAAACACCCAATCTTAAAACTAACCAAATCAAATCTGGCACCTTTTCCTCCAACTCCACATTAACACATATTCTAGCATAGACAAGGCATATTTGAACTTCGTGGACGGATCCACAATAATTAGATGACCCATTTCCCTAGAAATACTAGCAAAAACCTCCTCGTTCTAGTAGTGAAAGGGGAGATTTGGTAATCTCACCCTAACTGGGGCCTACAAATTTTTTTGGGTCTTCGGATTGAAATCAGGTCCCCATCTCCTCAAGAAAAGGCCACACCTTCCAAAGAATGAGGTTCCCCCATAAAATTCTCTTTGAATTAGCAAAATAGTTTAGCTTCACCATAAAAAACCTAAAGAGGGCAACAATCTCCATATGACTATTTGGCCTCCACTTAGCAGAATCACATTTTCTAATCGAATCCAGGTCTAACCCCCATAAATATGCCTACCAAGTGATGGGAACCTTGTTCAATGGCCATATTAACTAGGTCATTCAAAATAAAAAGCTATCCCTTTTCGAAAGCAGATCAAACTTGGTCTTTGGGGACTTAGGCTTACCCAACACCACTTGAGACCAAGATCATTTTCCCTTATCTTTTGGGCCCAAAACATCAACATCCTAAAGAATTTTTGCACTATATGACTCCACCTTGCCATTCCTAACGCCATTGAAATTGCAACTGCTACCAATTTCTCATTGGCTTGTTCTTCAAAAGAAGCAACTATAGCCTGAGTTTGATCCACTGTATATTGCAATATTTCCTTGTGCACTTCAGGCTCCAGATAATCAAATTATTTTTTACTTTTCTTTTGAAAGGATTTTTTTCACCATCTTCTCCAATTCATAAATTAAAAATAAAATAAAGGGCGGTGGGCTATGATTTAGGAGCAGAGATATATTTTATTTAAAACAATGGAGAGAATTGTTCTATGGAGATAGAAACTATTAAAAATCTAGTGTGAGTTAGGCATTAGCCTATCAATAAAGAGGTTTTGAAGAATATTAACAATGTTCTAGGGGAGCTCATATAGGAGGGATAATGACTAAGGAGATAAAACATGTATATACTTGGATATGTGTTGTTGTGGAAGTTTCAAAACAAAA
Organism: Wollemia nobilis; assembly: GCA_028583015.1. Lineage (NCBI taxonomy): Eukaryota > Viridiplantae > Streptophyta > Pinopsida > Araucariales > Araucariaceae > Wollemia > Wollemia nobilis. The sequence goes on along the minus strand of JAQPPZ010001580.1, from coordinate 2,174,364 downwards.
GCCACAATTTATTAAGATTAAATATGAATTAAGAGAATGGGATCAACAAGTAGATTATGAAAACATTACATTTTATGTTGCAAAAATTATGAGATTACACACATGGCAAGAGATTACATGAAAATGATGGATGAGATAAATTTTTGGATATGAGATAAACTTTGGGAGGAAGTAAGGAGATTATATTGTAGTAGAAGCTAGATTAGATAAAGGATTTTCAACTTACAAAAAATGATAAGGAAGGTTATGTGTACTATCAAATGTCGAAGGCCATCATGGTTCACTCAACTCAACCATTAGAAGAATACAAGGGATGAGGAAGTACAATAGCAAGTTCAAATTTAGATGGAATCAAAGATGCAAAGGAAGACATAAAGGTTAGATTCAAGTAAGTCATCTTCATTTTTCTCAAGTAGTATACAATCCTCTCCTTGAAATAAAAATCATAGTGTAGACTTTATCCCTTGCACTTTCATATTTTAAGAACAACATAATGAAAAGATGCATATGGCATATCCGTGATAATTCAAGGTTTTGGACAACATACGAAATTAATTACTTTAAAGGATCACCTTGCACTTTAGGATTTCTCGGGAAACATAAAAAAGAAAGTGGTTTTTAGGATATTTCTTTTACTTAAAATTTTTTAAGGTTACATAAATCTATAAAGGATAAGTCTTGTAAGCAATTTGAAAAAATCAAAGATATTGATGAAGATGACAAGATGACAGTGTTAATAGGAATGAAAAAGGAGAGGAAGAACCTTAAAGTAAGAATAATGAGAAAATAAACTGAAAGGGATATCACTCTAAGAAAACAAGAGTGATTAGGGAATTAAGAGGTTGTTATAGTCTTAAGTTTATTTTAATACAAGAAATAAAATAAGCATTAAGGAATATAAGTATGAATTCAAAAAGGTTTAGAAGATTGGGGATTGTCTAGCATTTTCTATTAGAGGATCTTTAAAAGATATTATAACCATAGTTGAGAAAATCATCAATGGACTCCCATTTTTTGTCGATTTTTTCCATCGGGAATGCAATTGATAAATTATTGGTGAAGCATCGATTCTTTGCCATTTTTTGCTGATTTTTCCATAGGGGATGCAATCGGTAAAGTATTGGCGATGCACAGAGTTTATTTTTTGTTTGCAAGAGGTCAGGAGAAACAATGAAAAAGAAAAATTTATTTTTTTCTTTTCATCGGTTGGAGCCTCTACCTACGTGGGTATGACCGATTTTTTAAAAAATCGACATTGGAGATTTTTTGTTGATTTTTTCACAAAATCGGTCGTACCCGCATGGGTAGAGGCTCCAATCGATGAAAAGAAAAAAATAACTTTTTCTTTTTCATTGTTTCTCCTGACCTCTTGCAAACAAAAAATAAACTTCCTAGTACGGTTGTATGGACGACCAAAATTTTGGGTCAGGAACAGAGCCCTTGAACCCCCGAGCAAAGGGGGAACTAGCGAGAAAGGGGGAACCTGGTTGGTTCCCCCCTGCGACCCTCCTCAGTGCACTTGGTGCATACATACAGCGTGTAGGGGAGGATCACTATAAATTGCACCACCATACACCTCTTTTCTAAATAACATTGGAGATCTTAGGACTTGATTGTTATTTGTGGCATTGTATGTGTGATTACTATACAATTGCTGCCATACAAAGTGATGAGGATTTTCCCATAAGAGTTGTATTGTATCGTACGATAAATTAATAGTACAAAGGATTAGATTGTACAAGAAACTAACTAGACAATAGGTTGTATTGTATGACTGTTGTGTTGTACGATTGATTGGACCGTACAATGTTAATTTCATATAGCTAAGACTATACAATCTGAAGCTATGTCATACAATAATATTTTTAGATTTATGACCATAGCATTTTTTAGTTCTTTAATTTGTTGCCATCCTATTACTAGAAATACCGCAACTTACATTATATTTGGCATCATGTTCATTGCTAGAACAAGGTTCAACTAAGGATTAGTACGTATGAGAAGAGGAAGGTGGATGACATATACATTTCTGTGAGGATGTGGAAGACGAGGATATAGAGAGGATCAATTATCATTAGGAGGATCACAAGGATTTTTCAAAGAAGGAACTTAATGAATTAGGTACTACAATTGAGAGAAATAGAGAAACCAATATTTGAACGAGTTTGAAGTCCTGAAGAGGAGGATAACGAAAGGTGGGAGACATTGTTGTTAACAACGAAAGATAAAGTACCTCAAATAGCTAAAGAAAATATTTTTGTAAGTGGAGATACCAACATGGAAAGTCTACAAAGAGAAAAAGCATGGATAGTAACACCCAGCCAAGAGGGAAGGAGTTTTTGGAGGGGTGCAGATGACGATATTAAGGCACCAAAGCAAGTGTGTTTGGGTGAGTAGACCAGAACCACAATTCGTATATTTGTAAAAAATATCATGAAATGGAAGTGCACCAAACCTTGGAAGGAGACTATTTCAAGTAAACATAGAGGGTCATGAGAAACCACGAGTGGACAAGGTTGCTAGGATTGAAATACTAGAAACAAAATATCCAGTAGAGCCACCTATGATGGGAAGACATTGGGAAAAATATCACTAGAGACATCATCTAATGACAAGGAAATGGAAGAGGATAACCACTTACCAATGGTAAATGCTGCAAATAGAGTGGGCAAGAAAAAATGGCCACCCTTCACAAGAGAAATGAAAGAAGATCCTACAAGGCATATAGGCACTTGCACAACCATTTGGAAATCAAAAGGAGTGATAACACAAGAAGAGTGATTACAATTATTTACTGTTACATTGCAAGGAATGGTGATTTATTGGTATTTAAATAGAGAAAGTACACAACCCTTTACCTCTTGGAATACATTGGTAGACAAATTCAAAATAAAATTCATACCTTTAAGGGAAGATATAGAGATAATAACTAAAATATATTCTACCAAACATAAGAAGGATGAGAATATTAAAACTTATAACAGAAGATTAAAGCAACTAATAAATAATATGGAGTTATCGCTAGTTGATGGTATGGTCAAAAGATGGTTTATCAATGGATTGTTACCTCGATATAAAAAGAATATGAAGATCATACCAAATTCGACATATGTAGAAGCCTATGAAAGGGATAATTTTTTTGAAAGTAAGGCCAAGCATACGACACTTGGAATTGAAGGTCATATCTAAAGTGACAACTTAATGATAGAGGATAAGGCATAGAATGCCATCCAATCCATGAGGAATGAATTTAATAAAATGATCAAAGAAGTTAAGGGTGAAGTGAAGAAGATAGAAATGATATATGGTGTTCAAACTACATGTTTGAAGGACACACTAATGTGAATTATTTCAAGAGTAAATATTGCAATATATGCAAGGTACTGGGACATGCTATCAATGATTGTCCATTCAATCTAAAGGAGTAAGGCACCAAACCATGATGATGCAAGAGGAAGAAGAAAAACCGTATACCTCGAGGAATGGATAAGGCATGACTAGTGGTGGCTATAGGAATAACCGTCGAGGAGGAAAAAAATACCGACAAGTAAATACACAAGGAGGTCATAGTTGATTGCAATATGATTCAAACAAAAGATAAATTATACAATGTCATAATTTACGATAATGGAGACTCTTTGCAAAACATTTCCCCACTCCTCAAGCAAGAGAGCAACAGAGAATTACATTCCACAAATGTATCAATGGTGTGGATTAAGAAATCATAAGGAGATAAATTTTTAGAAGAAAACGAGTGCAAGTAACTCGTAAAATGTTAATTTTCTTGACATAGAAGAACCTCCTATGGAAAAGAATCCAACAAAGAATGATGTGCTTGTTGTTACAAGGGGTCAAGTGAAAAAGGATCAATACCCCAAAATTACCATAGAAAAGGAAATATGGTAGGAAGCACAAAAAGTAATACAAGAAGAGGTAGAAAAGGCTAAGAAAGAAAGGCTAGTGGAACAAAATAAGCTGAAGAAGCCATCAGACTTAGAAGGAAAAGCATTAACTTAGGAATTGGTAGAGCAAGTGTTGAACACAATGGTAGAAGTGAAAGTGGCAAGTTTGCTTAGTACCATACCAATGTTGCATGCAATTATAGGAAATGAACTACAACCACATAAGGTCATGTAACTTCCAAGCCAACCAAAAATAGTCAAGAGGATTAGTTCATCGATCCAACAATATTGATGATCATTGTTGGGAAATTACGAGTATTGATTCGTATTGAAGTACTAGACCATAAGTTGACACAAGTCATTATTGATGGTGGGTCAAGTGTGAATGTGCTCCTAGATAAGACATGGAAGGAGATTAGGAATCTATTTTTGTGGTTGCAAAATCAAGTAATATGGAGCAAATTAGTATGGTATTGAAATGCAGTCTTAATAGCTCAAACGGTGAAAATTGCATAATAGGAATTCATCATGGATTTTGTTTTGAGTACAATGCAAAAACCAGCATATGATGTATTGTTATGAAGAGGATGGTTAAGGATGGCCAAGGTTAATCACAACTAGGAAAAGGATCAGTTAACATTTAAGAGAGGACAACACAGATATATGATTAATTTGAAGAATCAAATTGTCAACAAGTATTTGGCAACAACTCATGAGTTGGGAAGTTCTTCAGATGAAGTATGAGCTAAACAAAGGAGTGTTGAATCTTGAAGAATGTAGTGAAAATGAGAATCAATTAGATAGTGGACTTATTCATTGGTGAATGGAGTATGAAATATTTCAGCCCACTTGCCTCTATAAAAATCCAAAGGAGATTAGGGAACAATGAAGGAGAGAGAAGGAGGATCCAGTGAAAGGATCCACGTGATGAAATGCAGGAAAGGATCTGTCCTGTCGACATGAGGTAGGAATACCAGCGAGGTGGATGGAGGTCAGAGGGGATCCAACGGTGATAAATTAGTGCACCCGACAACATAAGGTCAACAGGATGGATCGAAGAAGAAATACAAGGATCCCCCAGACAAAGGAGGCCAAAGGGGGGGCCCCAACCCTAATGCGAGAGGATCCTATGCCCACATGGTGGCGAACCATGCAACCCCAGACAATTGATTTACCCAGGAACTATTTCCATCTAGCGAGGATTTGGACATCCCCAGTGAGGTCCTGAATAGTTTTTTGGAATTCGAAAAGTTTACCCTAATTGGCAAGTTCATAGGAGGACGCCCATACATGGAATCCATCTGCAAATGGGCTCTCTCCAAGTGGTGAATCTTTGGAAATATGGATATTGTGGCACTAACTCGGGGTTTCTTTGCCATCATCCTAAACAACTGGGAGGATTACTGCAAAATCCTAGCGGGAGGACCATGGTTCCTAGGGCGCAGGAGCCTCTTTCTTCGGAAGTGGGGAAACGACTTCAACCCGGATACCCAAAACATCAACATTGCTCCGATTTGGGTAAGGCTTCCCAGCCTTTCTCTTCACTGTTGGCATGAAAATGTTATTAGAGGGATATCATGGTCCATTGTAGAATTGGTCTCCATTGATACCCCCACTAAAGCCCGATCCAGACTAACCCAAGCTCGATTCTATGTGCTAGCGGACCTGGACTCCAAGCTCCCCTCCTTCATCAACCTGTGGTCAGGATCAACCTTCATCAAGAGATAGGCCATCGAGTATGAGAACAGACCCATCTTTTGTTCTCACTGTCGCACTCAGGGGCACCTCCAAACTCAGTGTCCAGCTGCTAAGGGCCAACGAGCGGAGGAGTTGACCAAAGGATCCACATACCCTCGAGACTTGTAGCTGGAAATGGGGGAGAAACATAAGAGTAATCCTCCTCCCATTGACCAACTCCCAGTGAAGCCCAAACTTGACTCGAAAAGACAACAAGCTCAAGAGGAGGAACATGACGGGTCTGTCAAGCAGCCGAAGTAAGGTTCGCAGCAAGGAGGAAACTCCCTTCAGGAAAAGGAGCACCGAGAGGCGGGTTCAAGCCTTCCACCCCAAGATGAAGCAGAGGAACCAAATTCCTAGGTACAAATCTCTCCCGTCACTAACTCCCTGCAATCCCTCATGGAAGATTATTTGCTAGGCAATAAGAAAACCTCACCCCATCCAAAAAAGGGGGAGTTTCCTTCTCATCATCATGAAAAAGGGGATCCTCCCTATCAGGAAGGGTCAGCCCTAGGAACACCAGAAGCAGGAAACAATTGGTGGATTTTGGCAATGAGAGAAAAATAGGAAGACCTCCTAGCAAATATCATAGAGACAAAGAAATAGCAGAGGATGTGGCGAATGGGACCCAACTATTGCTATTTTTGGATGATTTGGACACTCAGTGGGATGAAGCACAAGGAACCAAACCCCCCTTCTAGATGGTGAAGGGAGGCAAGAAAACCTCCAAATCATCAAGATGAAGGTTCTCTCATGGAATGTGAGAGGACTGACCTGAGTATCCAAGCATAGGATGGTTATGGACCTCCGTAAATGATCAAATCCCTCTATCCTTATCCTCCAATAGACCAAGGTTGATGTGGTATCTACTAAAAAAGCAATGAAATCTATTTGGGCCAAAGCAAAGCTCCTGTTCAGTCCAGCTCAAGGATCTTCAGGTGGGCTCATGGTCTTATGGAACCTGACCCTTGTAGAAGTAAGTATGCTTTCTTCATCTAGTAGGATTCTCAATATCCTCTTTCATTCTAAGATAGGAAATCGGTCGTGGATCCTGTCCAACATCTACACCCCCAACTCGATCATTGAGAGGGCTGAGATGTGGAAGATCATCACCTATATGCGAAGGAATTTCAATTCCCTCCCCTGGATAATAGGGGGACTTCAACTGCCCTTCACATCCTTACAAAAAAAAGGGAGGATCTGATATTGGTTCCAGAAGCATAGAAGACTTTAGATATTTTGTCGACACCAATGAGCTAGTTGACATAGAGCTCAAAGGTTCATATTTTACCTGAAGCAACATGAGAACAGGGAGTAGGCTTATCCAGGTCAAGCTAGACAGGTTCCTTATCTCCTAGGAGGCTATTCCCTTATTGGGGTATGCGACCCTCCTAGCCAGGATAGGATCAGACCACAACCCCATCCTTCTTAAATTGGGTGAAGGGCCTAGTTTCAAAACACCCTTTAGGTTCAAATCCATGTGGATCAATCATAAATATTTTAGAGCGCAGGTAGCGGGATGGTGGAAGCAGGAGGCAAAAGGATCCACCTCAAAATGCCTAGCCATGAAGCTTAAATCTATCAAATAAAACCTCAAGATTTGGAATAAGGAGGTCTTCGGCAACATCTTCAAATCTAAGAAAGCCATATCCGAAAGCCTCAAAAACTTGGAAAGAAGGTTGGAGGCAGGTGTCTTCAGTGAATCTAATAGAAACGAAGAAAGAATCCTCCTGGTAGACTTTCACACTATCCTGGCAAAGGAAGAGACCTTCTGGAGACATAAATCTAGAGATCTATGGTTGAAGGAAGGAGACTCCAACACCGGGTTTTTCATGCTTCTACCCTCCGACATAGAGGTTCCAACAAAATTAGGGAACTTTGGTGAAGTGATGGTATGACTACCAAGGACATTGTTGAGATAAGAACTAAAGAGATCTTTTGGTGAAAATCCCCTCTCTGGTACCCCAGGAGGCTAGCCTCAGGCTCCTGGATCCTTTTTCTTCTTTCGAGATCAAGGAGGCCTTGTTTTCTATGCAACCTGACAAAACCTTGGGTCTAGATGGGTTTCCTCCTCGCTTTTTCCAAACCATGTGGGAGGTTGTGGGGAATGATTTTTGTGATGCAATTCGTGAGATCCAAGCCTCTGAATCCATCCACCCCAGTCTGAATGCCATCTTCTTAGCTCTTATTCTGAAAACCTCTACCTACAGGACCTTCTCAAACTATAGACCCATCAGCCTTTGCAATGTTTTCTACAAGATCCTGACCAAAGTCTTAGCTAACATGTTGAAGCCCATATTGCCTTTGCACATTGACCCTTGCCAAGGCAGCTCTGTGAAAGGCAGAAACATCCTTGATGGTGTCATTTCTATCCATGAAACTCTCCACTCTGCGTCCTTGTCTAATAAGGTTTCCCTCTTTCTCAAGCTTGACATGAACAAAGCCTTCGACAGGTTGGATAGGGGTTCCTCTACGTTGTTCTCCTGAAGTTTGGTTTCCCTCCCTCTTGGATCGACCTCGTCCAAAGTTGCATATCCACCCCATACTTCTCTGTCCTAATAAATGGATCCCTCGCAAGCTACTTCTAGAGTGCCATAGGGCTCAGGCAAGGAGACCCCCTGTCCCCCATTCTCTTCATCATCCTGGTAGAGGTTCTGAGTAGAACCCTCAAGGAGAGCCTCTGGAGACAGAGGATTTTAGGCATCATCCCCATATCTAGAGTGGAAGCAGTCACCCACCAGCAGTTTATGGATGACACCCTATTGTCTACTATCGCCTCTGTGTCCCAGGCCAGACACATCAAGAGGATCCTTTCCATTTACGAGCGAGCTGCGGGCCAGAAAGTAAACTACACCAAGAGCAAGATTTTCTTCCTAAATACTCCCTAGGGGTGGTAGATCCACATTGCCAGAATCCTAGGATGCACGATCGAATCCCTCCCTACCACCTACCTCGGGCTGCCCCTCTTCTGTAGCAATAGGGCCAAGGACAGCATGTGGAATATGGTGGTGGAGCGAATTCATAGGAAGTTGGCCTCTTGGAAAGGCAAGTTTCTATCCCAGGCAGGTAAGGCTACCCTCACCAAAGCTTACCTCTAAGGGATCCTGACCTACTTCATGTCAGTCTTCAGCCTCCCAATGTCTGTCCACCGCAAGATCGAACAGATTTAGAGGAACTTTCTATGGTTTGGGAACGAAGATAAATCTAGTATCCCTTTGGTGGTGTGGGAAAATGTGTATAAAAGTGAAGACCAAGGTGGGCTTGGGCTAAGGAGAACTAGTCTAATGAACCTGGCCCTAGTGGCCAAGCATGCTTGGAGGATCCTGACCAACGAGCTTATGGAGTGGGTCAAAATTGTCAAGAATAAATACCTTGCCAATTGCTCCTTCCTGGATGTTGATGTCCCCTCTGGCAGATCCACTTTCTGGAAAGCAAACCTTCAAGCCAGGTAGTTGCTCAGCAAGGGATTTTGATGGAGTTTAGGAGATGGGCAAAAAATCAACTTCTGGAAGGACAGATGGGCCAAAGAAGATCCTCTATCTCAGAAGGCTAAAATTTCCCTCCTCAAATCCTTGGTGGACCCAAACTCCCAACATAAGGTAGAAGACTACATTGTGAGGAAGGATGGCAGCCCTGAGTGGAACATCTTGACCCTCACCGGTTATGAAGTTGAAGTCTCCTATCTAGATAAGATCCTCCAAGGCATTACCATCCCTACTGCCAGAAGATTCGACAAGATGATATGGACGGGCACTGACATTGGTGTCTTATCGATTAGGATAGCCTACGAGATCCTTTCCAAGGAGGCTGAGGGGGATTTCCCATGGCAAATAGTCTGGCATAAAGGAGTGATCCTGAAGGTAAATTTCTTTGCTTGGATTATTTTTCATAATAAAGCTCTAACCTTGGAAAACCTCCACAAAAGAGGGTTTGCCTTCCCTAGTAGGTGTTATTTGTGCATGGCAGATTGTGAATTCGTAGATCATCTCTTCCTTCACTACCCGTTCACCACCACAGTGTTCGGTATGATCCTCTCCTCCTTTCAGGTCCCCTGGAGCCCTCCCAGGACAATCAAGGAAGCCTTTGCTTAATGGCCAAACCCGTTCAAAAATCCTAAGATTCGGTTCCTTTTCAATGCGTCCTTCCATCACATCCTTTGGCAAATTTGGCTAGAGAGGAATAGAAGAGTCTTTGGTAATCCTCCAAGAGACCTCCCTTCCACAGCCTTCAGAGCTCTTACCTTTGTAGTAGAAAATTCAAAATTCACTCCTAGTCCCCTCCCTAGGATCCGATCGGAGGAAACTGTGTTTAAAAGGATGAACCTCAAGGAGGATCCATACCACCCTAACATATTTTTTCCCAGGCTCAAGGTTAAATGGAGAAACCCCCCGGAGGGTTGGCATAAGTTGAACTTTGATGGTGCTGCTCGTGGCAACCTAGGGCCAGCAGCTACAGGAGGGGTGGTCAGAGATCACAAGGGGAGTATTGTCCTCACCTTATGTGAGAACTTAGGTATCCAATCTAATCACAGTGCGGAGGCCAAGGGTATCCTTAGAGGGCTTCAGCTCCTCTTAGAGGATCCCTCGCCCTTTGGTCATCGAAGGTGACTCTCTGAATATCATAAGGTATATGTCGAATGGCAAAGATCCTTCATGGAAATTTTTCAATATTGTCTCTAAGGCAAGGATCCTCCTATCTAGACAGATCGATGCCCAAATCAATCACATCTATCGAAAGGGTAATAGGCTAGCATATTACATGGCTAATAAAGGTCTTTTGACCTCTATGTTGGTAGTATGGAGGTCATCCTTTTCGGATGAGGTGGAGAAGATGGCCAGATCAAAGTTTCCTCATGAAGACACATAAGCATAAAGGGAAGGCGCTCGGAGGTGGGGCATCCTCTCGACCACCAATTATTTGATCAAGATGTTGACCAGGATCAAGGAGCAGAACGTTAAGGATGACCAGGAGGATCTGAAGTAGCAGAGGATTCGAGGCTACCTTTTGTATCGCTCCAAATTTTTCACACCCTTACCTTCAGGCTATAGGATCCGCGCCCGAAAGGGGGATGTGAAAAGGATGGGACAATACCTCGGACTGAGAGGCCTTTCGAAGGTCCCGCCTCTCGGGGGAGGTGTATAAAGGTGATTTTTTGATGGATGGTGGGGTTCACCAGGAAACGTTTAGTGGCAGTTTCCACGCCTAGGTTGGGAATGTGTTTTATGTGTTCAATTTTATCTTTAAACATTCAAATCCTAGGTTTGGCCAAATGAATCTAAGTTATTCTATATGAAATGCAGATTTAAATACAAAAAATAGATTTAATAAAAAACACAGAGAACAAACTAAGTGAAGAAATCCATACCTGTTTCGGATGTCTGATGGAGGTTCTAATTTTTGAAGCAGTCCAGATCATCTGGAATTTGATAGGATCGTCTCCTATCTGACAGGATCGTCTGAGATCTGACGAATTCATCAGACGAATTCGTCAGAGACCTGCAAACAGAGAAATAGATACAAAATACCAAAATTGCAACTATTCTGATAAAGGAAAATGATATGAAACAATAATAAGGATGTTAATAAGATAATCCTGAATGGAAATGCAAATAAATTACGATACTTTAATAGCTAATCATGATCTTATTATGCAATTAAACTACATGGGTGAACTCCAAGATGCAAGATAACAGGAAATAATAATAAAACTGACTAAATGCAGAATAAAATAATAGCAAAGTATAGAAAAAGTGCAAACTCTGGGCACTGATTGCCCCAATGCAGACTGCAATACGAAATCATCTCGAATTGGACAGGATCGTCTGCGACGATCTGAGCTTGCTCCGGCTGAAGAATGACAAGGTTCCTACAACAAAATTTGGAAAGTACAAATGCAGATGGTAATCCTGGGTATTCTAATGCGTGTAAAGGTCAAGTTACAGGAAATTTCAGCCAGGGGAAAGTCAAGGGGGTTCCTAAGGTTTAAATAGGCTTAGGAGGGAAGTTGGGAGGTTGGAGATCATCCTAATTTGGAAGATCTCCAACAGGGGAGGTCTCTAGCGACGCAGACACGCTTCTGCCCAACTTAGAGACGCCGTTGAAACAGAGGCTAATTATGAAAAATTAGTTTTGGGACAAGATCGTCTGGACGTCCTAGTCCAGACGAAATCGTCCAATCTGAGGCGATATCGTCTGATCGACGACGATATCGTCAAACGGTCAAAACAAACTCTAAAAATGGCACGAGAAATGAGGAAACGGGTTAAACGATGGTTTTGGAGCGGTTTTGGGGTTGAATTTGAATTTGAATTATTACTAAGGTAATTTTAATTATTGCTAAGGTTTTATTGCGCCAATTTTAGGGTGCTACATTTTGCCCCCTCTTTAGCAAATTTTTTGAAGAAAATGCGTTAAAGATGAGTTCTTCTCGATCTACGAGAAAGCAAAAATTATTCCCATTTTTAGGCGACGATTCTAGGTCGAATCGTACGACAACTTACTATGGTGCCCCCTCCGTGTTTTTACCCAAATCGACGTTTGAGGTAAAAACGCGAAAAAGCAAAATTTTAAAAAAGTTGTTAAGTGTTTTTGAATAAAATTAAGAAAAATAGGGAAAAACCCTAATTCATTGTTACTGTTCATTTTTACTGTTTTCTAGAGCTCTACAGACAAGATGGTCGAAACAGTGCATAGATCGACAGAGGTCCGGCGCGGGCTACGGGTAAGGGTCTAAACTGAATTTAGAGTGCTTTAATTTAGAATTTCATGCTTTTTAGATTATATTTGATTGATTTTTGAGCATCACGGCTGATTTTGGGCCGTCGACGTCGTCGGGACGAAATCGTCTCGATATCGCCGATTTCGTCCAAGGGCGAAATCGATGATATGGGGACGATTTCATCCAATAAGGGATGATTCCCTCATGCAAAATCGGAGATGAATTTGCTCAAATTTGGGACGATATCACCCAATGGTGGACGATATCATCATTTGTGAAAGTGAACTTATTTTACTTGCATTTTGATTAATGATTTAATGATTTTTATTGTTGATTTTTTATTGTTTATGTTGTTTATGTTGCAGAGAGGATTACTAAAGAGCCAAGAATGGAAATACGATGGACTAAGGGATGACTTGGCCACTCTATCTCAGGCAGAGCGAGATCAGCTAGCTCAGGTAGGCTTGCAGCACGTGGCAGATATGCCACAAGTGTCTACAGACATGGGGCTATTGACAGCCCTAGCAGAGAGGTGGTATCCGGGTTCTTCTTGTTTTCGGTTATCGATAGGGGAGATGACTCCCACATTGGAGGATGTATGGAGGATCTTGAGGATCCCCATACAAGGATGGTTGATCACTCCTACGGCCAATCAGGGCCACGCTATGATGAGACTATGCAGAGATCCGAGCTTCACCCTAGAGAAGGGCGGAGTGAACATCGAGTCTCTACGCCAGATGCCTGGGGCATCTAGGCTGACACAAGTTTTGGCTGGGGTGGTAGGTGGTCTATTGCTATGCCATCATAGTGGATGCAGGCTGCCATGGCTATTGATAGATGTGGTCTGCGACATGAGAGACCATGGATACAGGTTTGCTTGGGGGAGCTTTGTACTATGCCGATTGTATAGGATCCTGTATGGGGTCGTATACAAGGGCGACCGATGTCTGGTCATGACATCACTACTACAAGTTTGGTGCTGGGAGCACATCATGGTGCAGAGGCCGGTAGGGCTCCCACTGATAGGGATTGATGGGGAGAGGCCCCGAGTTTTCTACTGGTGGCTCCGAAGAGGGTCACAATGGCGAGTAGATCTGCCAGTGTCCCGAAGACTACTTGACGACCTTGTCTCCGACCAGATCACCTGGAGGCCTTGGAGAGATCATCCAGGGTGGGCCGAGGATGGATAGGAGCTAGCTCACATCAAGCGAGTCTATTGGCTGAGGATGGAGAGGGGAGAGGTGGAGCTCCATCGATACGACCGAGTTTTGAGGCAGTTCGGTCTATAATAGGGGATCCCATCTCTCAGAGACTACGAGTTTTCCTAGACCATCCGGGATAACACTACAGTTAGCGAGGCTCCAGATATGCAATGATTCTAGAGTCAGGATGTGGATGATGCCCCCATCCAGCCAGTGGATGGGGATGACGTAGGGGTAGCCGACGGCTACGATGCCTGGTACGTAGGCATCCGCCCTCCTCGGATGACGAGGGCTCAGGGTCCGATTCATGTAGTTGTGCATCGGATAGGGAGGCGGTGCCAGGTGGCCATTGAGGTGGCATAGGGTCATGATGGGAGAGAGTAGAGGAGGCCACAGGCTCAGCAGAGGCCACGACAACGAGAGAGGAGGGAGGAGAGACCCCCTTCTCCATAGAGAGAGAGACCACCATCGCCCGATAAGGGCAAGGGTGTCGAGGTAGGAGAGAGTAGCGAGATGGCTACTCTCCGGGTGGAGACTGTCCGTCTCCAGGCATAGGTGCAGACTTTACAGGATGAGGCTACACGTCACCGAGCGGAGGCTACACAGCTCAGAGATGAGGTTGCACGCCTCAGAGCACGGAGCGGAGGAGCGAGCACTCAGGAGCTGGCACGGTCGATTGCTCAGACCGCGTTCTACCAGGGTATCTACTTCCAATGGTGCCAGAGGGCCAGAGGGTACAGCTGCCAGTCGGCATTGCGGATCCGATCAGGGTTGGGTCATCGAGGACTTCATCCCGATCGACAACTAGGACTCGTAGTACCACACATACTGCGATGGGGCCACCTCGTCCACCTCAGGGTGGGGGAGGAGATGAGGCTGAGAGCTCGAGGGGTTCTCGAGGCTAGGCTACTGCACTGCACAGATGGGATATATGATTGAGAGGATTGAGTATGCCAAGATGTAGATTGTGGCATACCAATCTAGTTTTGATATGATGTACATACATTGTTGAGATATATATATATATATATATATATATATATATATATATGATATTTTTGATCATATGACTTGTCTTATGTATGGTGCTTTAATGTTTTTGATGTGATTGATTTGATGATTCATGTAATTATGTTGTTTGAAAATATTATAGTTTGAATGTCATGCTTTAAAATTTAAATGAAATAATCTGATGTAAACAAATTGGTTGTTGAGATGATAATTTGATAAAAATAAAAGGGACTGTTAACAATAATTTCAAAGGACATTGTCGCTATTATAGACCATTTCATGGAGTCGCCGCTCACTCGGTCGTCAAGCTAATCCCGGTATAGAAATATTGTTAAAAGTAAAAAGAGTGCTTAAGAGACTGCCTTAAGACTTTGTTGTGATGATAGAAATGATGATGGTTTGATGGTAATTTGTTTTCAGATTTTCATAAAAATGATATGCATGAAATATTTTAAAATGATTTTTGCTAGGCATAAATTCCTAAGTGTGATAAAATTTTGAATAATTCCTTAGAAATTATACCATGGTTGCAAAATTGAATTTGAACATAATGACATGAAAAATAGAATAAGTTGCATTCTGTTTGAAAGCATAATTGTGGAACATAATGATTTAAGTCATATGTTGGAATAAATGGGAAATAAAATTAGTTCGATGGTTTGCGCTAGGCATAGAATATTTAGGTATAGACTTATACCATCATCGCGAAATCCAAAAGAAGAAAATAAATAGTTTTATTGCATGGTTGATTTTTAATTTTTGAAAATAAACAGAAAATATGAAGATGAGGACTTGTGCTAGGCATAAAATTCCAATTTTGGTTTTGGAACTATACCATCGTCACGAAAGTCAAAAATTATATGTAACTTTATTGCATGTTTTTGAAAATGATTTTGATTTGTTGGTAATGCATGTAGTTGTCTTTATACTAAACAACTGTTCTCAGAGAAGAAAATGAAATTATTCCAGACAATTTGCAAAAATATTTCAAAGTATCTTAAAGACAAAAGTTAGATTTATAAGGAATCCCATGTGCATATGTGAGTTCATTTCCAATCTTGATTTATCATAATGATACACAAAATCTCTCAAATACAAATGTGTGTGCGATTGTATTGTTCATTCACCAGGTTTGAGCAAGATACTATGATACAAGTGATTTAAATTAACCAAATAAGTGTTCATTAACCATGATTTAGATGCATATAACCATACCAGACTACTATGTAAGTCGGATTATCAAGAGCTAGCTAATCCATAAGCAGACATAGGTCTGTACAAAAGAAGGTCGCTAATGTGACAGACATATCACCACGCTAGGAGTTACCCAAGGCCAAGCGGGTTGGGCACAAACCACTTGTTATGGGGCTTACCTCACAGTTTTCGAATAATTGAGAATTCCAGGGATTCAAGCTCATCAACCCTTCTTTTCTTTTTAAGGGGTAGGGAAAGGATTTTATTGCTTTTGCTTTTGCTCATTTTGTTGTCTTTCTTTCTTTGCTTTCTCTCTCTTTTTTTTTTTGTATCTTTTGCTTTGATATTTGAGATAATGCTGAAATAGTGGTAAATGATTTTGCTTGATTTTTCCTTTTCTTTTGCTTCCTATTCTAGGGATACTTGCTCGGATTAGCTGTAGAGCAAGGGATTTTTATTCCGGGTAGGGGTGAGCTTGTCCTTTTGCCAATTCTCAAAGATTCTAGACCATGTGCATGATAGGATAGCAGGGGAAACTTTTCGCTCAAGAAACCACTTCTACTATGTAGGATAGCATGGACATTACAAATATAATCATTTTATTGTGAAAGGATATGTTTGGCTTAAGTAAATAACAAGATCAATTCTCTATGCTCAAAACTTTATTTAATTGAATTTTGTGGACTTTGATATAAGAGAGATTAGTAATCATACCAAATAAATCAAGATATTTATTCATGTGAGTGTGAAAGTGCGGGATTCCAAATAAATGCTAATTTATCCAAAATAATTTGAAAATATAACTGCAATGCGTCACAATGTGAGAAGTACAAAAATAAAAGATGTTTTTGATGATTTTGAATGTTTTTTAGATTTTTAAGTTTATAAATTGAAAGAAATACAAGATAGTGATTTTTTTGAAATATTTTAAACAAATATATACAATGATGAAATGACAAATTTTGTTATGCATAGTAACGTTTAAGATGTAAAATGTTCATGGGTTCTTTAAGTTCTTTACCATCTAAGGTAGATAATTTGTATGCTCCCGATTCAAATTTAGCAAGTGATAATATATGGTCCAAGCCAGCTTGGGCTCAAATTTACCTTTAAGGTCTTTAGTTGCATTAGTATTTTTTTGATTTTCTTTTAAAACAAGGTCACCGACCACAAAGGATCGATGACGAACTTTCTTAGCATATGATCTTTTAAGCTTGTTTTGGTAGGCACGAAGATGCTCCAAAGCATTGATGCGCTTTTCATCTAGGAGCTCCAGCTGACTGAGTCTGCCAGCTCGATATTCATCTCCTACTTCGGTATCTTGAAGTAGTAGAGCCAAAGAAGGAACTTCTAATTCAAAGGGAAAAATGGCTTCAACACCATAAACCAAAACAAAAGGTGAAGTTCCAGTGGGGGTTCGAACACTAGTTCGATAAGCCCACAAAGCTGGATATAATTGAATGTGCCAGTCGCGGCCAATTTATTGACCAATATTTTGAGAATTTTGATTAAGGTTTTGTTTGAAGCTTCGCTTGGCCATTACCCCGAGGATAATAGGGAGTGGACCAGCGATGTTGAATCTTATATTTTTGGCATAATTTTTTAACATCTTTATTTTTGAAACAAGTTCCATTGTCCGAGATGAGATTTGCAGGAATTCCGAACCTACAAATGATTTGATTAAAAATAAATTTAGAGACTTGTGTCCCAGTGCAGGAAGCTAAAGGCATAGCTTCAACCCACTTCATGAAATACTCAGTGGCGGTTATGATGAATTTGTGTCCATCAGATGACACAGGATTAATTTTGCCAATAATGTCTAAGCCCCATTTTGAAAAGGGCCAAGGAGATGAAATAGCCTGCAGTTCTTGTGCAGGGGCATGGACAAGGTCAACATGTTTCTGGCACTTGTCGCAATGGCGCACATAATCATGTGCATCATTCTCCATGGTAGGCCAAAAGTATCCTATCCTAAGGAGCTTTTTAGCAATGACACTACCACTGAAGTGTCCTCCACAAGATCCATCGTGGGCTTCACTCAAAGCTGATCTGGATTCTTCTAAATTCAAACATCTCAATAGGATACCTTCAAAAGATCTCCTATATAAAGTATTGCCAATTATTACAAATCGACTTGCTCGTCTACGTAATAACCGATGTCGGTTTCTATTAGAATTGGCAGGGAAAGTCCCATTGTGAAGAAAATCAAATATATCCGTATACCAAGGTTCAGGAGTAGTTTCATTGATTAGAAACACATCCAAAGGTTCTAAGCATGACTTATTTGAAGTGGGTTCCTGGAGTCGACGAATAATGATGGTGGCATATTCGTCATCTAACTCCAAGGGCAGAAGAGATGCAACTGCGGCCATAGCGTCAGCCGCACGGTTGCTAGTTCGAGGAATAGCTTCCAAGGTAACTTGATCAAATAGAGACATTAATTGTAAAACATATGCTTTATATGGATGCAATTTATCATCTCTGGTCTGATAAACTTCATTAATTTGGTTTATAACAAGTTGAGAATCACCAAAAACTAATAGATTTTTAATTTTTAGCGCCAAGGCAGCTCGTAATCCAAGGATTAGAGCTTCATACTCAGCAGTATTATTAGTGCAAGCAAATGTTAATTTAAAGGACAAAGGTATAATGTGCTTTTGTGGAGATATTAAAATAATACCTGCACCAGCCCCACTCATGCATCGGGCTCCATCAAAGTATAAGGACCATTGTTCAACATGGTCTGCCTCTAATTGAAGGCATTCATCAGGAAACTCAATGATGAGGGGATGGGTAGACTCTAAGGGTGCAAGCAACTAATTGATCTGCTATGATTTGACCCTTAACAGACTTCTGTCCTATAAACATGAGTTCAAACTCGCTTAGAGCAAGAACCCACTTGGCTGTGCGACCCGATAAATAAGGTCGACTCATGAGATACCGCAAAGGATCATATTTAGCAATGACATACGTTTTTTGACTAAGCATATAATGTCATAATTTTTGCATAGAAAATATGACTGCTAGACATAGTTTTTCTAATGCTGTGTAGCGGGTTTCATAACTAATTAAAGTTCGGCTAATATAATAATTAGCACGTTCTCTCTTCTCATCATCAAGTTGAGCTAACATAGCTCCTAAAGCAAAATCTGAAGCCGAAATATACAGGATAAATGGGCGGTCAGGTCTAGGCGGTGAAAGCACAGGTGGGTTAAGGAGGTATTGTTTAAGAAGTTCAAAAGCTTCCTTACATTCATCGTCCCAATTAAAAGGGATATCCTTCTTAAGGAGCTTAAGAAAGGGACCGGTTTTGTCCGCCAGCTTATCGATGAAGCGACGGATGGCTTGAAGTTTACCTTGTAAACTTCGTAACTCAGATATATTGGTAGGTGCGGGCATATCAGTGATAGCCACAATCTTGAGAGGGTCGATTTTGATGCCACGTAAAGAAACTATAACCCCTAATAGTTTACCGGACTTAACTCCAAATATGCATTTAGCTGGATTTAATCGAATAAGGTATTCTCTTAACCGATTAAATACTTTTCTCAAATCATCTAAATGATCATCTTCTTTAATAGAGCGAGCTATAATATCATCTACATAATCATGTAGGATATCATGCATCATGTCATGAAAGATATAAGTCATAGCTCGTTGATATGTTGCACCTACATTCTTTAAACCGAATGGCATCACTTTCCAACAAAAGGTACCCCAGGGGGTAATAAAGGCTATTTTAGCCTGATCTTCAGGAGCTATCCTGATCTGATTATAGCCGGAGAATCCATCCATTAGGGACATCATCCCACTCCCAGCAATAAAATCAATGATTTGATCCATGTTTGGAAGAGGAAAATCATCTTTAGGGCATGCAACGTTAATATCTCTAAAATCTGTGCAAACCCTAACTTTGGTAGCTTCTTTCTTGGTGACTGGAACTACATTCGAGATCCATTCAAGCATAATCAATAGCTTGTATAAAAACAACATTCAGGAGTTTTTCTAACTCCCCTTTGACTAGCAAAGCCACTTTAGGATGCATTTTTCTAAGTTTCTGTTTAACAGGTTTAGCATCCGGATGGACTACTAGGTGATGCATGACTACATAAGGGTCTAAACCTGGCATATCTTCATATGTCCAAGCGAAGACATCTTCATATTCTTTAAGGAATGGAATGTATTGCTCTTGTTTTTCTTGACTTAATTCTGACCCAATATTGATTATGTGAGGATTATCCTAAGCTCCCATGTTAACTTTAATGACGTTTTCTACTTCCATGTGTAGATCTCTTTCAAAATTAGGTGGGGCGTGTGAGACGCCCAATTCTTGTAATTCTTTTAAGGTTAACTTAGATAAGTCATTTTGAGGAGTAGTGGCCTCAAGCTTGAGCTATAGTTGGTATAGAACCATCAAAATAAAACCCATTGTGTAACATCTCTTCAACGGAGACATCATGGAAAATATCACCTTCCAACTCATCATCGGATCCAGCAATCATTTCAGGATAAGCTATGGATAGCATATTGCATGTAAATGGCTGATTTTGTAGAGGCAAATCATCACGCCTATCCAAATAATCTTGATAACATATGAGTTGATCATCATGTTCAAAAGGGAAGGGTTGACCCTTACTAGGAAATAGGCCCACACCACATCGAGCGGGCCATGGTTCTACCTCGAAAGGTTCTTTCATACCATTTTGGAAAGGTCCCAAGCCTTTCCCTTTATATCCCATTTTAAGCATTATAGGTTTAGCTTTAATATACTCATTAGTAAAATAACATCGAGCATATCCCTCATGATGAGTTTTGATGTTCCTGGGTATTCTTCCCCACTCATATCCCTTATAAATGAAGGCACAACTCCCGACTTGGTAAGTACTTCCCATAGGTTGTGGGAGGCCCAAAGTACGAGGAGATGGCGGCAAATTACTTAAGATAATGGAATTTTGCATAGAAGCATTTGTTTTTTTTTATATAAGAATTTTAGATAAATCAGGTAAGAGTTCATCATAAAGAGCATAAGATGTAGAAGGATCATTCCCTATATCTTTAGATGTGGAAGGTATGATAGATGTAGATAATGTAGAGGTGTTAATAGATGGGTCTATAGGTTTTGAAATTATAGGGATAGAACATGAAGGATTGGTTGTAGATCTAAGATCTTTTTGAGGTTCTAGTGTGGTTTGTTCAGAAGATGGTTGAGTTAAATGTATAGGTGTAGTTGATGGGGTAGATGATGTTATGTGTGTGTGTTTCACACGTTTAGATGAAAAATAAGAATTAGGATGTGTGGATGACAAAGCAGGGCAAAATTGCACTCCAACAAGTTCTGCCAAAGCACACATATCAAAGGGTCTAGGATCACCATGGATAGTGACCAACTGATTTTTAAATTCAAATTTAACACATTGATGTAAAGTGGAAGGAACCGCTCGCATCGCATTGATCCAAGGGCGACCCAAAAGTATATTGTATGATGCAGGGCAATGTACAATAAACACGGTTGTATCTAGGGTTCTAGGACCAACTTGCAAGGGTATAGTAATGACTCCACACGTTTCTTGTGTCTCGTCATTGAAAGCTTTGATAATCATGTCAGTTTTTTTCATTTCATCACTTCTAAAGCCAAATATTTGGTAGAAGTCAAAAGTGCAAATGTTTAGAGATGAACCATTATCGATCAAGACTCTTTTAACAACTACATCTCCAATTAGAGCAATAATATATAAGGGATTATCCTTATGTAAACTATGTTGTGGTATATCTTTATCTCGAAAGTCAATACAATCAACTTCTCTAGTGATGATAGTATTGGCCATGGCTTCGGGTTGAATATTTTGAGGTACCATCATTTGGCTTAATGTAAGCATCAATTCATCCCTATGGGTAGGAGAAGATCTTAACAAGTCCAAAAGGGAAATTCTGGTTGTAGTATTGGATAATTGCTCATTAATATTGTAAGGGGGTTTAGGTTGAACATTAGGAGCATGATTCCCTTTATTGGGATTTCTCAAAACAAATGGAGTTGATCCATCATTCTGATTTGGTTCTTGTTGAGAATTTTGAGCCTGTTGTCTGGTAACGACTCCGATGGTACCTACAATGTTATATTGAAGATGCTGAACTAGTCTCGGTTGAGCGTTTATGGCTTGTTCATTAGGAAGGAATTGATTAGAAGAGGGTCGAGTAGTAACTCTTCTAGGAAATGGTTCTTCTGGGAACCATAGCATCCGTGATGGGTTGAATAGGATCTGATTCATTTTCAGAACTATTCGATTGATTTGAGGTGATGTCTACTTCACTTTCAGTATCCGATTCTACATCACTAGGATCGGGAGTTTGAATATTATGTAGGGGCCTGGTCGTGACCATGGATAAAGTTGTGCCAAATATTTGAGGATCCTGAATAGATAATTGTCCGCTAATAGTCCCTACATATCGGGTAGGAGGGGGAACATTATGATGTTCGATTTGATTGGCCACTTCTTTACCATGTTTTGGTAAAGGATGTTGAAATATATCTAATGATTGATTAGCATTTTGATTCTGATTTTGGGGAATGGTCTTTTGAGCATTATTAGGAGCATTTTGTTTAGGCTGGAAAGCTTGCACCTCCATCTCATTATTATCAATCAGATCTTGTATTTTATGTTTTAACCTTTTACAAGAGTTGGTAGAGTGTCCAGGCCCTCTATGGAAATCACAAGTGTAAGTCAGCTCTGTATCCGGGTATGGTTGGATCAGGTTCCTGGATAGCTGGTAATTGAATCAAACCTCTTTCGAGTAATTGGGGTAAAATAGTTGATAATGGTTGATTCAATCTAGTAAACTCTCGAGGAGGTTTATCAGGAGGTTTCAATATAAATTTTTCTGTTGTCTTGGTTGTATTGATATTAGCAATGTTTCTACTATCAGTGACTCCGTCACCTACAACTTGTTTATTTTTGTACTGATTTCTGGATGTTTTCTCATCATCTTTCTTTTTGAGCTGACCTCTCCTAATGAGAGCATCTTCCACCCTTCGAGCTAAGTCTATAGCTTGATCGAAGGTGGTCAAGGTAGCAATTGATAACTCATAGGATATTTGTTCTTGCAAATTATTAATAAAAATATCCAACATTTCCCTATAAGGTAGCACAAAGTGCAGTTTTCCTGTCAACTGCCTCCATCTAGCTAAGAAATCAGCAAAACATTCATCTTTATCTTGTTTTAAGTTGTATAAATCTTTAATGGTGACATGCCTCTCGATATAGGCACTAAATTGATGCACAAAAGATTCAGCAGTTTCTTCAAAATTTCTCAAAGAATGAGTGGGCAATTGATAGTACCACTCTAATGCCATTCCTCCTAAACTTTTCGGGAACATTTTTAGTAATAGCAAGTCATCATGTGATATATCATGACATGCTATCCTAAACATGCGAAGATGCTCTATGGGATCTTCAGTTCCTTTATATATAGGCAGAACGGGCATGGGAAAGTGTTTAGGGTATGGTTGTGCTACAACCATAGGATCTAGAGGTTGACTACATATCTCTCGATAATTGTACGAGGGATGGTAGGGATCTATCTGGTCCATGCGGGAAGCTAACTGTTTCACCATGGCTTCCAGATTACTGGTTTGCCCACCATATTGGTTCGGTAGGGCATTAATATGAGATTTGTGAGCATATGATGGAGGGACATGCATATTAGATGCTATATTGCTATTGTGTAAATTGTTGGTAGGAAGGGTGTTATGAAGAAGTTTTGAAGTTGTATTATGTTGTATCCCGATTGTTGAAAATTGGTGTTTGGCTTCATTTTAGGTTTTTGTTGATTTGAAGCATATTGATTAATAGTTTGGCGAAATAAAGCAGTGAATGAAGGTCTCTTTTGTGTGGGAATGATTTTAGGCTCAATAACAGGTTCCTTAGGGGGTTGGGTAACCTGTTGTTTTTGCATGTTCTGAATCATAGTGACCATATCTCTATTGGATGGTCCAGCTTTATCACTTTCTTGATCAATGAAAGACAAGGGATTAGTGTGTATGTCAAACATATGTTCCATGGCTGCTTGAGTGTCACTAATTTGTCCTCTATCAATACGAACTGCCATATTAAGAGCACCAATGTTATTATTGAAAAATTTCTAGAAATGATCTAAGTTATCAAAAGCAATAGTTCCATCTGGAGCTATTCTAGGGGATGAGGATCCTTCCTCTTTAAGATTTTCTTGTTGTTCATTTTCTTCAGCTAACTCATCTTCTGGCTGTTCTAGAGTTTCTTCTTCCGGAATTGATTCCTCAGAAGGACATTTGGGTTTTTTGTTTTGTCTCCTAACCAATCTTCTCCTTCTTCTTCAGTTTGTTTACCATTCCTAAGTCTAGGCATTGTGCTTAAATTTAGATTTCAGCAAATATATATATATATATATATATGCAACAAGCTTAAGAGGTATATATTTTAATTATATACCTACTATAATATTTGAAATAAAATGTTTTTGGTTTTGTTATGTTTTTGGTTTTTCTTGTTTTTGTAACAATATTATAAAGATAACAAACAACACTCAAAATGCAAGAAATAATAATAATGAAAGCAATGATCTAGTTTTCTATAAACAATTTATAAATATCATTAATGGGCTCGAGTTCTTCAGGAGTCATGAAGTGTTCTTCTTCAAATTGAAAATTTTCTTTCAAGAATTTGACAAAAAGTGCTATAGTGATATTATCTGTCTCAGATTCTGGTTGGTAGAAATAAAGTTCATGGCAATATTCTCGATATAACACAGCTCTAGGAACTCTATTCCATATTTCTCTATCCGTAAGAACGACCTCTTGGTCTTCTACATGACCTAGGAATTGGTGTATAATGGCTGCGTTCTCGAGGTATTCCTCAAAGGTGAACAATTCTGAAGACACAAGAGCTCTCCTATAAGCTAACCACCTATGGCAGGCTCTCTAAAGTTCATGATAAAAAATGAGTTGATGAGGATCCAGGATTCTATCTAGGACAAGCCTCTTGATTTGTTTAAGTTCTGTTGACCTAGATGAAATGACACCTAGTCTTCTATCAAGTTCGTCCCACAAAAGTTGGTTTCTATCTGTTTCAGGCACACTAAGCACATAATTAATTTCTAAGGCTGCTAATTGGTTTTCAACATTTATAATAACTGCTAGTCTTTTCTTAGGAGCTACCATCTAAACATGATATGCAACTTAGTAATTTTCTAATGATTTTAAATGCATCTATTTTTTTTTTGTTTTTGTTTTCGTTTTCAAAAGGTTTTAGTTTCACGTCGGGTTCACCAAAATGTATCGCTCCAAATTTTTCACACCCTTACCTTCAGGCTATAGGATCCACGCCCGAAAGGGGGATGTGAAAAGGATGGGACAATACCTCGGACTGAGAGGCCTTTCGAAGGTCCCGCCTCTCGGGGGAGGTGTATAAAGGTGATTTTTCGACGGATGGTGGGGTTCACCAGGAAACGTTTAGTGGCAGTTTCCACGCCTAGGTTGGGAATGTGTTTTATGTGTTCAATTTTATCTTTAAACATTCAAATCCTAGGTTTGGCCAAATGAATCTAAGTTATTCTATATGAAATGCAGATTTAAATACAGAAAATAGATTTAACAGAAAACACAGAGAACAAACTAAGTGAAGAAATCCATACCTGGTTTCGGATGTCTGATGGAGGTTCTAATTTTTGAAGCAGTCCAGATCGTCTGGAATTTGACAGGATCGTCTCCTATCTGACAGGATCGTCTGAGATCTAACGAATTCATCTGAGACCTGCAAACAGAGAAATAGATACAAAATACCAAAATTGCAACTATTCTGATAAAGGAAAATGATATGAAACAATAATAAGGATGTTAATAAGATAATCCCGAATGGAAATGCAAATAAATTACGATACTTTAATAGCTAATCATGATCTTATTATGCAATTAAACTACATGGGTGAACTCCAAGATGCAAGATAACAGGAAATAATAATAAAACTGACTAAATGCAGAATAAAATAACAGCAAAGTATAGAAAAAGCGCAAACTCTGGGCACTGATTGCCCCAATGCAGACTGCAGTCGAAATCATCTCGGATTGATACGAAATCATCTCGAATTGGACAGGATCGTCTGCGACGATCTGAGCTTGCTTCGACTGAAGAATGACAAGGTTCCTGCAACAAAATTTGGAAAGTACAAATGCAGATGGTAATCCCGGGTATTCTAATGCGTGTAAAGGTCAAGTTACAGGAAATTTCAGCCAGGGGAAAGTCAAGGGGGTTCCTAAGGTTTAAATAGGCTTAGGAGGGAAGTTGGGAGGTTGGAGATCATCCTAATTTGGAAGATCTCCAACAGGGGAGGTCTCTAGCGACGCAGACACGCTTCTGCCCAACTTAGAGACGCCGTTGAAACAGAGGCTAATTATGAAAAATCAGTTTTGGGACAAGATCGTCTGGACGTCCTAGTCCAGACGAAATCGTCCAATCTGAGGCGATATCGTCTGATCGGCGACGATATCGTCAAACGGTCAAAACAAACTCTAAAAATGGCATGAGAAATGAGGAAACGGGTTAAACGACGGTTTTGGAGCGGTTTTGGGGTTGAATTTGAATTTGAATTATTACTAAGGTAATTTTAATTATTGCTAAGGTTTTACTGCGCCAATTTTAGGGTGCTACACCTTGTGGTTTTTTCTTGTTTTTCCCATGGTTTTTTGTTGCTTTCATTTTAGTTTGCTTTAGATTGGTTTTTTTCTATAGATCCTCTCATAGAGAAGCCCCTTTGTAAGCCCTGTGGACAATTTTCAATCAGGTTTAGTTAGATTTTGCAAGTCTATTTGATCCTAGCCCTTGAGGCCTGTAAGGACAGAATGGGCTCAGCCCTATTTTTGTACATAAGGTTTTGGGATCCTCTATAAAAACCCACTATTAATACAATCAATCTACCAAAAAAAAAAAGCCAAAGGAGACAAAGGAAACTAGTGATGAGAAAGTTGAAAGCAGTAAGAATATTATGCATAAGGAAGAGGATGAAGAAAAATGAATATTCCCTAAGAATTTTATAGAGTATACAGTTGGTAATATCAAAACCAACACACCCAAAAAATGTGCAAGAGTAACAGACAAACAAAATAATATAAAGTATGAAGGACGAAATATAGTGGAAGTAAATTTGGGAATAAAAAAGGAGCATAAGATAATTCATTTTTGAGATGATTGAGATCTAGTGTTGAAATTTAAAGACAATGCTTGTTATAGATAATGGAATTTATGCTTATAATAAGATGTCATTCAGGCTATGTAACGTCTCGACCACATGTCAAAGAATTATTTTGTATATATTTGATCAGATGTCAACAAGAAAGTTCAAAGCTTTCTTGGATGATTGGTTGATATATGCATGAATATCCACTATCTTTGAACCTAGCAAAATGTTTCTTGATGATGCCATATGACAAGCCATAGTTACGAAAATCATGATTTAATCCTATCTAATTCATTTTTTTTCTAAATCAGAAGGGTTGTCGATTCAAATGGCATCGAAATCCAAAATTTTGCTGATTTTTCTAAAAAATCAATGATGTTTACTCATTTTTTCCAAAAAAAATGTGATATGCATGAAAATATATTTTTTCCAATGTAAAATTGCATTTTCTTCGAGTCTTTAATCCAATTCTTTGTTGATTTTTTCTTTTTTTTCCAATTCCTAATTATTCCCAATTATTTTTCCATGCAAATTCTGATATGATTCTAATTTTCTCAACTACGGGGTAAGCTATTAGGACACGATTTGTAAAGGAGGGCTAAAGATAGATCCTAATAAGATTTGCATCATTCTAAACATGGAAGAACCACATGACATGAGTTCATTGAAGACCTTCCTAGGATATTAGAGAAGGTTTATCAAGAATTTTGCCCATGTGTCCTACCCATTGGATTCACTGACAAAGAATATTATTCCCTATAGGTGGACGAAGGAACATCAAGGAGCCTTCGAGGAGTTGAAGGTAAAGCTTGTATGTAGTCTCATTCTAGTATTTCTAGATTGGGATAAGGAATTTCATGTCCATGTAGATGCATCCAATTTTGCAAATGGATATGCATTGGCCCAAGAAGGACAGTTTAGGCTAAACCAACCTATTTATTTTATGAGTCAATTGCTATCTCTAGTAAAAAGGAATTACAACATGACATAATGAGAGGCTTTGGGAATGGTGTATGCAGTGTAAAAGTTTAGATACTACTTTTTGGCCAACCCATTTGTGTTCTACATTGACCAATAAGATTTGTTGTACTTGATTAATAATTCAACCATATACAAACAAATTAGTAGGTGGCTCATCATGTTACAGGATTTCATGTTTTGGATAGTGGTCAAACTTGAAAAGAAGCATGTGATAGCGAATCAACTATCAAGGATTCTCTAAGGAGAGCTTGCAAGAGCAAGAGTAGTAGATGAGTTCCCTGACACTCAATTATTTACCATTAGTGCTACATCATCATGGTATAAGTCTATAGGAGAGTACCTATCCATAGGGGAGTTGCCAAAGGAGATGTCAATAGCAGAAGGGAGAAAGGTGATTATAAAGTTAGCACTTTTCTAATTAATAACAGGATAACTGCACAAGATGGGACTAGATGGAATACTAAGAAGATGTGTAATTGAATAAGTAAGGCTAACACTAAAGTAAACTCACAAGCAATTGGTCTAAGGGCATATGGTACCAGATGTGACCGTGAGGAAAGTGCTTCTGGTAGGGCTATGGTGTCCATCCTCTATCATGATGCGAAGGAGTATGTGCAAGCATGTGATATGTGCTAACAAGTTGGGAAGCCTTTGCATAGTGAATTCATGTCATTATATTCATCCCAACCATAGGAACTATTTGAGATATGGGGCTTAGACTTTGTGGGTCCTTTTAGGACAAGTCAGAAAAGGAAGTGTCGATACATCATAGTGGCGACTAAATACCTGACAAAATAGGTAGAGGCAAGGGCACTACTAAAAAATTCAATAAAGAGTACAACCTGATTCTTGTATGAGCAGTAATCATGAGGTTTATGATTTTTTTGCAATTGACAAGTGATAGAAGAGGTCAAGGTGTGAAAGAAGTTATTAAGAAGCTAACAACAAAGTTCAAGATTTTACATTTATTGTCAACTTTGTACTTCCCTAGAGCAAGTGGATATGCAGAGGGGATCTACACTCTACAAAACCTATGGAATAGGAGTAGATTGGGAGGAGAAATTGCCATTAGTCCTATGCACATATAGGACAACTTTTAAGCCAACAACGAATCATACACCATTCTAGTTGATGTATGGCCAAGAGGTAGTAGTACGAGTAGAATTCATGGTACCCAGTTTAAGGGTAGCGACAAAAAACAAATTGGAAGACTAAGACAACCAAGGGGAGGCTTATGGCATTGATTCGACTGGATGAGAAAAGAGTTATGGCACAATGGGCAATAGAAGTGGCACATTGAAGGAAGTTGTGGCACAAAAAGCACCTTAGGAAGCTGGACTTGAAATTCATCAAGAGGATAAAGAAGATAAGGAGTTGAGAAGGTTGTTTGCAAAAGGAGAGGAATCATAGCCAGTTATAAAACAACAAGAGTTAGCACCTTATCTCAAAGAAAGAAGAGTACAGGTGTAGGTACAATTTTTGGATAGAACAAAAGAATATGAGCAGGATTTACCTATTCTTGAAGATACAAGACAAGTCCAGAATGAGAAATTGCCAATATTAAGTTTGTTAGCTCGAGTAGGATTCATACAACAAATGTGAAAGCACAATATATAATAAAACAATAGGAATTAGCACCTCATCGAAATGAAATAATAATACAAGTGTACATACGATTCCTTTAGAACAAAGGTATATGAGAAAAAAATATTGACTCCTACAAAAGGATGAGTTAGCACCAAAGAATTGGTAGGGTATAGCCCCTTAGCTCAAATTAGACTTGTAAAGCAAAGAATGTGGGAACAAATGTAAAATTTGTAAGAAGAGTAGGAGATCTTGCATAGGAATAATGCAAGAATGAGAGCACAAATCATCTAGAAGTTGGATGATACTATACAAATAATGGATGAACGAGCAACTAGAATACAACAAGAACAAGAGGTAGAACTTGAACAAAGAAGAATAGTTGAAGAGAGTGCAAGGCAATAAGGAAGGTCACAAGAGGAATTTGAGGATCCAACACAATATCGGCTAAGTAGGGAAGACATTGTCGAGATATTATGGAGAGATATTAAGGAAGCACCAACATTGCCAGAATATGGAGAAAGGAACTGGGTGATTGACTCAAGTAGTGATGGCATTCCCCTAGTTCAAATAGGAAGCAACAGTTCAAATAGTAGTTTTGACCTCTTATGAAGATTTGAAGAACCACAAATACATCCTAAGGTACAATAGTACTTAGATGTAAATAGAAAACTAAGAATACAAATGAAATCAAAAGGTATAGGAGATACTTCGAGGAAGTGCTTGAAAGAATCCAAGGAGAAAGAGAAGGTGAGGGGAATAATTCAAGTATTGACTCTAACTTCTCAACATAGTATAAAAAAACACTAATTTAGTCTACAACATAGAGATATTGGGAAGAAGAAATATAGACTCAAATATTATTGGCTATGGATAAAATATTAAGAAGATTGAGAGAATTATCTCCAAGTAGTTAAAATAGAGAAGAATCCAATAGGTTGCAAAAAAGGAACAAGCGGGTAACTTAGCCAACTCAAGGAGAAAATCAAGTCCTCATGGGGGCCTAAGGCAACCTGGCCAAGGGAGGAGTTTTATTGACCTCCATGCTAGTGGCTCAAGGGGAATAAATTTCCCTCCTACCCCTAGGATGTAGGATCAATGTAAAGGGTTGCAAGGACCATTCATTTATCAGGAAAGAAACAATCAAGTTGGGCATGAACTTTAGGTTGGACCATTTAGATCACCTCGAGGACCATGTTCAAATTGAAGAAGTCATCCACAATGGCTGAGGGATTGGATGGATCTCGGACAACCTAGATATGGGAGAGGATAGTTCCAAGCTAGAGATATTTACCCAATGATTATAAGAAGGGCCATGGCACAAATGCGTGGTCATAGAAGAAATCAACTTAGGAATGAGAGAGAGCAAGTTTGCATAATGTGAGCATGATTTCAACAAGTCCACGAAGGAGTTAGAAGATAAACTTGGTCACCAAGTTTGGAAGTAAACTTAGCTCAAGGAAATCCAAGTAGGAGCCATACAAATGAAGGATATTATATGATATATCATCATACAAATGAGCACAAGATGGTAAGAAGTAGTGGAAAGGATGACCATACAACGCAAGATCAAGAAAGAGACTATACAACAAAGCAAGACCAAGAGGAGCAGCAAAGGGACTATATGATAGGGTGTCATATAAGTCAAGTGCATAGGGAGGATCGTATGGCTGACCATCATACAAGTCCGAAGTAAGGGAATTGTATGATGGAGAATGTGAAGAATGAGGATCATATGAATTATATGATGAAAGAACTAATGGAAAAATAGGATGACATATCCGTAGGGGATGTCATGCAAGTCCAGGTCTACATGGTCATACGACTTGTATGACAACCCTAACATGTCATCAAAAAGTCACATGTATATATATGTACATTAAAAAAAATTGTAGGTGTACAGGAGGTTGTATAGTAATACTAAAAACCAACAGGAGGAGAAATTGAAACTAATACAAATAAGGAGACATACCATACAGAGTTGGAAAAAGATGATTTATTTTCTTTTACAAAAACCCCTATATTAAAATTGTACAAGGAGGGGAACCTACTATTCAAAGTAATTCAAGGCAAGTTGCAATGAAGGGTTTGAAAAATTGTGCAAGGGAAAGGTAGAAGAAAGTTGTCATACAAACAAAGTGCATCAAGGGGGAAAGTAGGCCAATGAGGAAATCATCGTACAAGAGCATTGAAGGAAAGACTGCAAAGAGAAAAAGACTGCAAATTGAAGAAAGTGTCATACAAAAATTGTTGTGAAATTATCATATGAGGGAAGGAAGGCTACCATACGACACAGGGAAGTTGTCATATGAAGAGAGAAAAAGTGATCATGTGACATAGAGATGTCACCACACAGAAGAAGAAAAATGCTACCATATGATAAAATAAGGTCATCGTACAAAGGACAAAGACTACTGTATGACAAAGGAGCATTGTACAAATTGAAAGAAGTGTCATACAATCACAAGGAGTGTCATACAAGTACAATTGATTGGCCATATAGATGATGAAAAACTAACTAAATAGTCAATGTACAACAAAAATAAAGAATGTACGACATATGAAGTATGAGTGAGAGAATAGATTTTGGTGAGTGCTTATGAAGAATAGAAGCACAAAGGATTACATGCTTGCCTGACCCATTGCATAGAAGAGAATACCCAAGGAGAGAAGAAGAAGTTAGACTCGATGCAAGACAAGAGTTGCTAGAGTACACACAAGGAAGAAGACATTACATGGAGCAGGAGACATAGTCTCAGAGATGGCAAGGTGATTCACTGGCAAAAGAGAAGGAGAAAATAACTCTAAAGCAAATAATATAGACTCAACCAGTTGGATAATTTTTTGGAAGTGGTGGTAAGAGAATCCACCAAATGATAAGTTGAAAGTTGCATTGATGCAAGTAGAAGTAAGATGCATTGCACAGGTTCAAGTATTTGATTAAGAAATTTTTTAAGGAATATTTGTTGCAAATGCTCGAGACTTATGATGCAAACAAGAACATAAGCATTATGAATATTGGAAATCGAGACATCAGGGTGATGTTTTAGAAAATAATTTTTGGTAGATGTTTGGGTTGCCAAAATAGGAAATTCCAATGAGGAAGGAGGTCTTAGATGTAGAATAATGGAATAGGATAATTTGAGATATAACAACTATTAAACCTAACAATGCCAATAAGATTTTTGGTTTAAGAAGTCATGGGATTAAATAGAGCCAAATGAAGAATGATGAGTTACGATGTGTTATAAATATCATCATGTCCAAACTAACCAACAAAACCAGATCATCAGAGATGCCTATGTGGCTAGCATAGTGTGTGCAAGGCATGGTGGAAGATATACAATATGATTGGGCATTGTAATTATACAAAATCAAGAATTTCTTGAGATGAAAAACTAAGAATTTTTTGATGGCATTCCATGCCATTGGAATAATGTTGAATGTAGTGTCATATGCCAAGATAGAAATACCTAGATTAATAGCTCCAATGAAGCTTGCCTAAGAATGAATGCATAATTTTGAGATGGGTAAAAGTGGTGCCAATAACAAAGACTACTCCGGTTAAGGTTTGGACCAAGAATATTATTCAAAGAGCAAACCTCTTTGATGAAGATTATAACGAATATTCAAAGAAGGAGGTGGCACCATGATGAATTAAGAATATAATATTAGAGCTCAAATTGTAGCAAGAAATTGAAGAAGTGACTATGGGAGTCACCTAGGAAGAACAACAAGTTGAAGAAAGAAGGGAGAAGGAACGATCGTAAATAAGCCATGTTCGAACATGGAGATAACATGAGCAAGAGAGGTTAATATTGCAAGAATGAAAATCTTTAGAAGAGATTGTGCAATAGGAAGAAGTGAGGGCATAGTCAATTGAAGAGGTTCAAGAAGAACCAGTAGTGACAGGCAATGTGGAGGAAGAATTGCCAAGACTTGCTAAATGGGCACAAGTGAATTTTTGTGCATCACCAACCATGCCGACTATAGAACAATTTGAGATCTTAGAAAGAGTCCAATATCTATTGAAAGAATTAGTGGTGCCAAGAGAAACAAGAGTTAAAGATCTAGAAAGGGACAAGCAGGTTTAGATCGTACTCAAATCTCAAAAAAGAGAAATAAAATTAGAAGTATTAGGAGAGGTGGTAGTAGCCAAAGATTAGCCAGTGAAGAAAGTCTATCAAATTTTTAGGAATAAACTATAGTACAACCTGATCAAATGGAAGAGAATAGAGAAGCACAACAAAAAGAGAATAAAGAAGCACAACCTAAAGAGAATAAAGAAGTGCAACTAGAAGAGAATAGAGAAGTACAACCAAAAGAAACTAGAGTAGAATTAAATATGGAACAGGAGGAGGAAGAGATATTCTAAGTATTGGAGAAGCATTTCATTATTGAAGTGCCTAATTTCAAATGGTTTGAGGAAGAAGGAATGCAAGTTGATGATTAGGTGGATGAATTTTTTGGAAATATGATGGAGGTTTTTGACTCTACAAGACTAAAATTTAGGATGGATTGTGTAGGATAACTAAGGCAATGGAAATCCATGGTTTACAATGAAATAGAGAAAGCAATACAATGGGCCCAAGAGTATGTGAAGACAAAGAAGCTCACTGAAATCCATGAAAAAGAACCATAGGAGTTACAAGTTGAAGTGAAAAATATGATTGGAATGAAGGAGCTACCAAAGGGTATGTCAACTAACTATAGGGTACCAAGGAGAGTGTACATAGATTAGGTACCTTGCAATATTTCCCAATAGACACAACTAAGGTGGAGTATAGGAATATTCCACCAAAAGTAGCACTAGTATATAACTAAATTAAATTTTTGACTCATTGGATAGATTGGTTAATAGTTGGGTTGGAAAATATTCACTAATCCTAGGAGAAGTAAGTTAACCAATATAAGGAAGAGATGGAAATGACGAGAGAAAAAATTGAAGCTATGAAGGAAGAAGCTGAGAAGATGAAAAGGAAAGTAGAGACAATGAAGAAGGAAGTTGCAGCAAAGACTATTAGTCTAAGGAAGAATAATGAGGATCAATTAAAGGCCAAAGACAAATAGTTTAAGGACAAGGATGAACAGTTGAAGGCCAAGGATGACAAATTTGCTTCAACTAAGAGAGATATGGAGAGGTGCAATGAGATCATTATAAGCTATAAGGCAAAAAATGAAAATAAAGTCATAGTTTCATGAGGCTTAAGAAAAAGAGTTAGAGCATAAGGATCAACTCATTGTTGAAAGGGATGAACAATTGGCTATTGCAACCAAGACTGAGGCTAAGCTAAAATAAAGAATGCAAAAGAGTGCTACTGAGTGAGAAAAGGAGTTGATAGTGCAATTAGCCAAAATGGAGAAGAAAGCTAATCACTATGGACTGTAGTTTCTCCATTTTAGTATATATGTAGAGAGATTGAAGGATGAATGAGAAGCTTTGCGACTCCAAATAATAGAGATGGATGGAGCATCTATGGCCAAATCTTAGCAAAAACAAACATATACAAAAAAGCAACAAGCATCGATGAGGATGCCGACTAATTTAAAAGGAGAGGACAAATGTAGGCGGTAAAACTGCTTCCTAGATAAAGAAAAAATAAAAGGTTGTACAAAGTTTTGCTTGCAATTTTGTTAAAATGAAATTGGATGGAATGTATTTGATATTAGCATAAATAAAATCAAATGAAATTAAAAGTGAAATTAGGTGAAATGAAGATGAAATGTAAATGAAATTAGAGATTAATGAAAAGTGACTTTAGACTTTAGGAAATGGTAAAATTCATGCAACGTCGGATTTAGGGATGGTGGTTGTAAATGTTGCACTATCTAGGAATTGCTTGGAACTACCTAGGCAGGCTTCAATAAGGTCCCCCTTCCTTCATTTTGGATCAAAGTTAGTTCTAGGAAGTCTCCATTAAGTCTAGTTATGCTTTGGTTATGTTATGCAGCATATGAGAGCAAGTTGCTTGGGCAAATAGAGAATATTGCTATTGTTGTTAAACTATTGAGGCCATTGTCATTGTTGGCCATAACAGCCATTGTAATCACTTTATACTATTATTATATAATCAATAAATGATAATATAAATCAGCCATTCTATTTTTTCAATCCTTGTTAATCTTTGGTTATTTTAATGTTTATATTTTTTATAACTTGTTATAAATCATTCTTTGTGATAGGAATACTAGCACTTTCATTCCATAGGATTGTAGCATTTACATGTAGAAATAATTGTAGGATTATCGTACATAGGTAGATTCTATAGGTCAATAGTTAAGATTTTATTCAACAATCGTAGGTTCATGACCAACAAGCTATATGATGGTGGAATTGTATGAAGGCAAAAATATAGGAGTGTTGCCAACTTAGGACTTAATCATTATTTTCATTGTACATTGACTACCTACAATTCTTCATATAGATTTGAGGATTTTTATAATGTCTTTACTATTTTATAGAGATAAACTGTACAAAGGATTAGATTTATGAGATATTATCATACAATAGCTATATTATATATTTTTTTTACAACTTTGACCATACAATTCAACATCGTATAGTTGAGACCTACAATCTCAACTATTTTATTTTTTACAATTTCATGACTATAACATTATTCACTTCTTGAATCTGTCATCATCCTATTACTGGGAATACTGCCACTTGTGTTATAGATGCAAAACCTAAAATTTGAAGAACTAAATTATACCATGCATGTAGTAATATTGAGGTTGTCTATAAATGAGCCTTGGTATACCCAATTGGCTCATACTATACATGGAGGGTATCATGGCTAGAGTGAAATATGATTGGGAATTTTTTATTAATACATATAATTTTTTTTTTCAATTCACAAAAATTTCTCTATTTTTCATTCCATTACATTACTTCTAAATGTGGTAATTACAATAATATTCGTTTCAAGACTAGGTCTACCACAAGTTTTAGTGACATCCACTATTTTTTGTTGGATTTTTGTAGCCCCACTAACAAATATGGGACCAATGGAAAAAGTAGCAAAGGTTAGAAAAAAAGAACCACAATGACAAATAGGAGGAAGGTGATGACATTGATGCATTGGCTAAGGAGGAATCAAATTCAAATGGGACCAAGGAGTGGTTACTGGCTATAGAGGAATTGAAGAGAGGAGAAGAGGTAGAAACAACATATGGGGTAGAAGTTGCAACATCAGCCTTCATCTCTATAACAAAATCCGCAATACTAGCCATTACACTAGAAGACCAAATTTATTCCACCAAAGGGACCAACAAAAATTGTTACACTAGTTGGAACAACTAGAGGAGGTGCAAAAGGACTAGTGGAAGGCCAACACTATTAGTAATGAGGGATGACTTATGTTGTGATGTAATTGAACACTCTGGAAAATTTGGGAGGCTAGATTGTGTAAGGAGGTACCATAGGTGACACTGCAAGTACTAGGGAAGAAGGCTTCATAATAGACTATAAGAAGATTACAGTGGCCAGAGCAAACAAAATAATTTTTGTAGGAAGTAACACATGTGGAGGAAACAATGGAGCAACCAAGAAGAAGAGGAGAAATTGTGTAGGCTACACCAATAGTAGTGTATGTCAACAAGGTGTAAACTACAATGGACACAATGGATACTTCACCATCATTTTAGGGATTCAAGAGGAGAATGTAGAGATTTGATCTAGGGACACTCATATTAGATAGATATGGAATCATGATGAGCACCCAACTTTATAGTAGGAAATATTTTCTATAACACCATTACGATAGTTTGTAGAGAAATTTGAAAGGTATGATTTACCAACTTTAAATGAGGAGACATGAGTAGAGGTCATGTCTACCATAGCGCAAGTGATAACACCAACTTTATCAGTGTTTAGAGAAAAAGGAAAGTTACCTACATCAGAGCATGTGTGGTGGCAGAATGGGTAAATTAGCCAACTACTAGCAAAGAAATTGGTAAAAGGGAAAGACATAAGGGATATCATAGGAAAGCACGTTGATGTAGGACAAATTGAGGTGGAGAGGATGGACTGGTAAATTTAGGAAGGAAAGCCACCAAAGCCATGATCAACCTAAAGGGCCATGGTGGGGAGGATATTGAAGAAACCACCACTGGTGATAATGAAACCAAGCATGAACTTGAGCCTAGGGAGGAAGGAGAAAAGAACAAGTACTTCCTCATTGAAGTGCCAAATTTGAAGCAACCCCCAATTCATGGTGTAAGGATAAATGACCAAGTAGATAGGATTTTTGAGAAGGTGAGTGGGTTGTTTGATTGGGTACAAATTGTGTTTAGAGTGGGTTGCCTTGGATAATGGTGACTATGGTAATTGTAGGTGGATTTTGAGTTGGGAGGATTATAAAGTTGGTCCCAATATGAGGAGAGGAAACAATTTGAAGAAATTTGTTAGCCTGGGACTTGTAGATAATGTGCAATCAATGATTGGAGAGATGGAGCTACTTGAAGGAACTCCAATGTTATATTGGCACCCACTTTAGATG
Source organism: Wollemia nobilis (assembly GCA_028583015.1). Lineage (NCBI taxonomy): Eukaryota > Viridiplantae > Streptophyta > Pinopsida > Araucariales > Araucariaceae > Wollemia > Wollemia nobilis. The sequence goes on along the minus strand of JAQPPZ010001580.1, from coordinate 2,136,332 downwards.
TACATTGGTAAAGGTAAACTTGATGAGCTTCTTGAATCACTAGGGTTCAAGAAAACCAAGCTAGTACTTGAGTTGGAGAAAGCCTATGTAAGAATAAATTTCTTGGCTTATTTGATACAATGGCTAGTAGTTGGTTTAGAGATATTTCAAGATATGTAATAGCCTAAAATTGGAGTAAGAATTATCTAACCACATGTGGGAGTAATGAGGACAACTTTGAAAGTGCAGCAAGAGGTAGAACAAATTCCAAAAGTATAGGAGGAGCAATACCATCCAAATGAGCAACTAAATTTGGAGTGTGTGGGGAGGTAGCAAGCCATTCAAGCCAAATTTTAGGAGATCACTCATCATGATCAATTGATTGCAAATCAGGATGAGTAATTTACAAAATCTACAAGAAGGGAAGAAAAATTTAGATAATCAAGGGGTGGTCCTAGTTTATCAATTTTTTCCATTTCATCTCATCACTTTTTTGCATTTTATTTTCCCTCCATTTTAAATAATTTAATAATATTCTAAGTAAAAGAAAAATTTGAAGATGCAAAACCAAGTGCTAGAGGGAACGAGTTAGAGCATAAACTAGGGTTTTATTGGAGCAAAATCAATTTATGGAGGAAACATCGGTAGAAACCCAATGACAGTGAATTTCATTGTAGAAGAGGATTTGGGGCATATACCCATGGTGGGAGAGAGGGTTTTGAAGAAAATCCATGTAAATTCTAGATAAAAATTGAAGTCATGTAAGAATTTGAAGATTGGGGACTTGCCCTAGGAGAAGCATAAGAAAAAGAATCCCTAGTTAATCAGAGAAATGAAACCCTAACCAACACTTTTGGGGTTGGATTTGCTAGAGAAATTTCTAGTTGGAAGTGAGAAATGCCCAAGGAAGTCATTCTAAGGTAAGAAAATATTGTTTTGGCCTTGAAAGGAGTTGTTAGGTGGATGGTGGTGCCCATTCAAATGAAAGAGAAGGTCCTTTCGGCCATCCAAAAAAAGGAAATGAGGATCGAACAACACAAGTCCATACAAGGACTATCTAAATTAAGATTGTCAAAGTGGAAAGGCACTCAACCAATCCAAAAAGGGATGATAGTTGTTTAGAAGAGCTTGCAAGTTGCTCAAAAGCTAGAAATCATGTTGGGAAAATATTAGTCGTTTGTGAGATTTGGGTCATCCAAGGCCAAGGGATGGCTATTTAAACTAAAAATCAAGTCATATGAGGCTTGGTCATGGCCATCTAGAACCAATATGTTTGGTGGTAGTTGGCCATCTAGAACAAAGAGTGGGTTGTCCAACTTATGGTGGAGGTTGACCAATCGATAGAAGTCACTAATCTTGTGTGAGAGGTTATCCAATGACAAAGTTGCTTAAAGCTTGGTCAAGGTCATCTGGTGGATGGTAGAGAGTATGACCTGATTGGTTATGTTCAACAAAAGCATTGTATAGGGTAAACCATGACAAATACTACAAATAGTTGGTATTTTTGGATTCATTGCAAAAAAAAATTCTTTTGGAGGGGCCTAGTTGATCACTTTTTTCCATTTTGTCTTTAGGTAACTATTTTTCTACATTAAAAGTTTGTTTTCTTCCCTCCATTTAAAATTAAAATTTAGATAATATTCTAAGGGAGAAGAAAAGGGTGCACGTGTTGGGCACATGGTTCAAGAGTGGCACATGCCTACATCAATAGAACGTATGGTCACACAAAAGAAGGTGGGTATTTCATGAAGGAGGAACCTTCCCTTTAGCCTATGTGTGGTTGCTTTTTGCATTCTAACGAGTGCCCTAGCCAAGGGGGGCTAGGGGAGTCTCCCTTAAGGCTTAGGGCTCTTCAGATCTATGGTTTAAATCCCATTTACCCAATTTTTTTGTTGAAGATTGTGACATCATCTCGTTGACTGAGGATGTGGCACATCTTAATACATGGCACTATATGATGATTTTACCCCTTCTTGCTTATGCATATTGACATGGCTCCCTATGATAACATACCACTTAATGATGACATAGCACCTAACGATAACGTGGCACCATATCATGACATGGTATCGAATTATGACATGTCAATCAATGATGATGTGATAACCAATGATGATGTGATAGTTAATGACATGTCAGGTGATGTGGCATGTAATGACATTGAAAATATTGATATGTCAAGGGTCAACATGTCAAAGGCTGACATGGAAGACAAAGTGTTGTAGCACGAGTGGTAAGCATTCCATAAATAGAGGAATAGGATGACAACACTCTTGGCAGTTCCACTTGTACTATGTTCTGGACTGCAACTCCCACGTTCCATGTTCAGTCTACAACTATGATCTCTACACACAAAGAATCCAATATACACTAAAACTACTAATGGTAAACACATTGAATACAGATTACACTCAACATAGGTAGAATACAAGTCAATTACATTACTTATGGTATAGCATTATAGAATACTGCACAATGCATATACAATCTAGATTCATACTACAATGTCTACACTTATAGGTTGCCAATATATGGCTCTATTTTCTCCCTAGACACACTAGATGTCCTCAATACACACAGATGAATAGTCTCACCATCATCTCGAATGAAGAAGGGAGGTCTATTAAAGCTTTGTCTTGGTCGTTGCCAACAACGACTTCCTAGGACAACACACCACCCAACTGTCTCCATATTCGACGTTCTCACATTACCCTTAATGCACTATAGTCTATTTGATGTTCCAACATATGATTATTTTTTTGCAAAGAATAGACCCTAGAGTTAAAAAGTAATCAATGTCATAATATAATAAAATAATAATATTAAACACTATTATTATAAATAATTAAATAATAATATTAAAAATAAATAAATAAAGTAAAAAGAAAAAATCCTTAGGTACTCACTCCTCACAATGAGTTTTAGGGAAGAAATTGCTGGCCCAGATACTTCCCTCAGTTCAACCAAAAATATATATTAAAATTATTTAATTAAAATAATATAATATACTTATTATAGTTATTAAAAAGAAACAAGCATCTAGGGAGCCATTGATCTGAATTCTACTTAATATAATATAATCTTACTTTTTATAACCTGATCTGAATTCTACTTAATAATAAAAAATATCATAAAAAAAGTCTAACATTAGTCAAGAATTTTCCACTCAGGAGCCATGTACCTTGGGCCTAGAACACCCAAGTGTCGAGGGAGCCATTGAACATATGTACTCATAGACTTTAGCATCTTTTTCTTGTTCTCAACACGGTAGTCCCGTAGCTACAACTGATTGTGGTGGTATAACATCCCTATCCCTATGATGATGATGGACACCTCGATACACAACTCACTCATAAACATTGGCAAACTCCGAAGCATAACTGCAGGAACATCTCTTCTATACAAGTTCGTCACACACGAGCACCTGTTCCAAGAAAAATCTTTGCATTCTTCCATGGTGTGATGTTTACCAACTATTGATGCTTCCAACAAGATCAAGATCAATAGAAAAAGATAAAATGAATGGCAATGGCAACGACAAGCCTCTTCCAAGTCCATCCCAAATCCCAAACTACTTCTACAAAAATAATAAGAAACAAGCATTGCTAATACTCCCCAAAAATAATGTCAAACAACGTTAATTTCCAACCATCCTAGATCCTAATCATCATAGCAACACTAGGCAAAATAAACCATTGAAAATATAGAATCCCCGACAACACAAATATTTTTAAGCCTTCAAATCTACCCTACACACACTAAACCCTAATCATTCTAGAAAAAAAGCCATAGGAAATTACAAGACTCATCCCTAACACCAAAAATCCTAATCCCTCAAACCCCATCCAACCTATCACCCCAAATTCCCACCCCATTTCCACAAAACCAATCCACCCCATCCCAGCCCCAATGTCATCCCAAACCACCTAAAAAGCATCCAATTCAAAACTCCTACCAGAGCACAACCCAAAACTCATCTGAAACAACCTTAAATTCCAACCAACATAAATCATAATCACCACAACACCAATAAAAACAAACCATTGGAAACAGGGCATCCCTAGCAAAACAAACCCCCCCAATATGACATGAAAAGGATCCAATCCAAAACTCTTCTCAAACAACCTTAAATTCCAACCATCCCATATCCTATTTACAACATCACCAAGTAAAACAAACAATTGAAAACATGGCACCCCCACCAAAACGTACCCTCCCAAACAAACCAAAAAATATCAATCCAAAAGTCATCTCAAACAACCTTAACTTCCAACCAACCCAAATCCTAATCACCACAACACCCACCAAAACAAAAGCATTGAAAACTGAGCATCCCCACCAAAACAAACCCTCCCAAAATGAACTAAAAGGTATCCCACCCAAAACTCCCATCAGAGCACAACCAAAAGTCCTAAAACAAGAACCCAAAATATCACGTACTTGCACATGATCTTGTCCCCCACTAATAACCTTATGCAGGTAATGGAAAGAATCAGCCCTGGAAGGCCCATTGCACATACATTTAAAAATACTCTTTCAATCTTAATTTTTATAACCTGATCTGAACTCTACTTAGTAATGAAATATATGATAAAAAAAAATCTAACATTAAAAACTACTCTTTCAATCTTAATTTATAACATATATATTTAAAAACTATTCTTTTAATATTACTTTTTATAATCTAATCTGAACTCTACTTAATAATAAAAAATATGATAAAAAAATCTAACATTAAAAATTACTCTTTCAATAACATATACATTTAAAAACTCTACTTAATAACCCTGATGTGAACTCTACTTGATGGTAAAAAAAATCTAACTTTTATAACACATTAAAAACTACCTTAGTTCAGATTGACCTTATTTAAAAAAATCTTACCACCATCGAAGTCGAAGTCGAAACCTCCACCCCATGTCTCAGGGCTAACCCTTGTAATTGTCGCCCTCTAAATTGGCAGTAAATTTAGATGCAGTGTCTGCATCGTTGTTGCTTCTAATGGTAACGGTGGATTTGATGAGCATCCATTGCTTGTTCTCGGCACAGTAGATCCCCACCACATCGTGATCTTCATCCATGTCGCCCAGGGCAAGAGGGAGCCATTGAACATATGTACTCGTAGACTTGAGCATCCTTTGCTTGTTCTCGGTATAGTAGCCCCACAGCTGTAGTAGATTGTTGTGGTATAACATCCCTATATGTATGATGATGATGGACACCTTGGTACACAACTCACTCATAGACATTGGCAAACTTCAAAGTCTAACTGCAAGAACATCTCTGCTATACAAGGTCGCCACACACAAGCACCTGTTCCAGCAAATATCTCTGCATTCTTCCTTGGTGTGATGTTTGCCAACTGTTGACGCTTCCAAAAATATCAAGATCAGTGGAAGAAGATAAAATGAATGGCAATGGCAATGGCAGGACTCTTCCAAGTCCACCCCAAATCCCACTCCTTGAAAAATTCTCCTTCTCAAATTTAGCACTCCTTGCCAAATTTTTCTTCTCTTGGGCTTGTTGAATTATGATAATTGTCCCAAGTCCTTCACTATCAAGGGATTCTCCTTGGTAGTGGATTTCTCCAATGAGTTCTTCTTTGATGATTTCTTTAGTAAGGCTCTACTAGCCTTTTATTGGATGCTCGTTGAGACCTTCCCAAGGTCTTTGATCTTGTAGCTTTTGTTGGTCTTCCTTGAGACCCTCTCTTCAACCTTCTGCTTTTGGAAGTGTTGGTGGTGATATCTTCTTCTTGATTTTTGATTTCCCTGCTTCTAAATGTGAGAAAGACTCTCCTAGTCCTTCTTCTTATTCCAATACTAAAATTTCTTCAATGAGATCTTCTCCTGATCTCTTCATTTTTCTTTAGGTGTTGAGTTGATTCTGAAGAAGATAATCTTCCTAACTTTCTTGTAGGAAATTTTCCAACTCTCCTAGTCCTTCTTAATCTTCCAAGACTAGAATTTATTCAATGAGATCTTCTCCTGATCTCTTCATTTTTTCTTTGGGTGATGAGCTTATTCTTAAGAAGATACTCTTCCTAACTTTCTTGTAGGAAGTTTCCCAACTCACTGAATCTTCTTTCCCTGCAACAAAAATATTAGTACTAAAATTTTAATCTACTTCTAAATCACATATTCTTTTCAAATTCTTATTCAATATCAAGGCTTCTAAAGCCTTTTTCAGTATCTAGGCTTTTGTGGCCTTTTTAGTATCAAGGCTTCTACGGTATTTTTAGTATGAAGGCTTCTATGGCATTTTCAATATCAAGGCTTTTGTGGCATTTTTAGTATCAAGGCTTCTGTGGCCTTTTTAGTATCAAGGCTTCTATGGTATTTTCAGTATCAATACTTATGTGGCTTCTTCTCCAAGGATTTTATGGCCTTTTCTTCAAGTTTTCTATGGCTTTTTTGTATCAAGGCTTCTATGGTCTGTTCTTCAACTATGAAGTTCTTCAATCCAGCAATGGATATCTTCAGTATCCTGACTTCACCACGAATCTTCACTAGAAGTCTTCTTCTACAATATTCTTCTCTTGTACAAGGAACTAATCTCTGCACTATGAAGGTACGCTAACCTTCGAGCAATAAAGTTGGAGTCTCCTAGCTTTCTATTGTAGGAGTCCCAATCCTTTAAGAATTAATTTTTTGCAACAAAATAAACTTTAGGCAATAGTTAGCAAATTCCAAATATCTTGGATGATATTCACTAGATGATTTATCAATATAGTGGATTGAATGTTTAGTCCTAGTCTTCACGAGTTTTTCTTGCAACTCTGTGGAAAATACTCTTTTAAAATATAATCTTAGTATTTTTGGAACTGAGATTTCTTTCAGTCCTCACTTGGGCTCTCTCTAATTCTACCACCTAGACTCTTTTGAGATATTTTGATAGTGGTTGGTCCAGCAGTGCATCAGGTTGACAAAAAACTTAGGGTCAATAATAATGGTGGTTTTCCTATCGACCTACTATAGCTAGATCTACCATGGCTTGGATACCACTATTAGCTTTTTATGTAACGAGCACTAGGAGATAGCAATCACAAGATGTAAAATAATATGAAAGAAATTAAATTTTCTAGATGACTAAAATATGCTATAAATAGAAATGACATAAAATAATACAATGTAGTTATGGAGGAAATGAACACTCCATTAATAAATTTATTGAACTACATTACATCCATCACCAATGGATGGTGAACTACACAAAATTATACTATGCTCTAATCTACACTATCTAACTATGTCCCCTGAATCTATATTTGTATTATAATGAGGTCTTTCTTAAATAGTAAAATAGGTTCCTTGGCCAATACTCTACCTAGTTGTGCAAGGGACAACTTGCACATATACAACTTGCACATTGACACTTGTGCATTTATTACATTGCATAAAGTAACTAGATAACTTTCCCCTAAAGTAATCTAATGTCCTAATTATGTACCTCGGAAGACACATTTACATGACCCAAATCATGTAATATACTCTATTTCTAACAGAATTCACAATATTTTCTAGAAATAAACAAAATCAATCCATCCACTCAAATCTATACAAAAAACATAAAAGGACAAATGAAATTAAAAAAAAAAGATAAAAATTTTTGGGTGCTTTTTTTTTTTGGTAAGTAGATATTTTATATACAAAATGGGTTTTTTAAGAGGATCCCAAAACCTTATAACATGAGAGGCCGCAACCCTTAGTAACAAAAGGAGCCCCTTGGGCTAGTACAGTAGAAACCATAGTAAACCTTACCAAAAAAAAACATAGTAATGCCTAGGAGGGCTACATCAGAAACCTCAAACTAGAGGTAAAACATGCTGAAAAAACAACAAAAAGAAATAGATGCATCCATTCTAAAAACTCGAATATCCTCTCCCCGCTCCCCATGCCCGTCCGCCCAAGCCCGATCCTCTCTTCTTGCTTATGTGGAATCATTAGCGATATCCTGGTTGGCGACCTTCTCCACGTCCATCGAAAACAACTGCCGCCACACCACGAGACATGTGGACAGTAATCCCTTATTTTCCAAGTGGTCGGCTAAACCATTGCCCTCCCTGTAGGTGTGCTTGACTTGGACCAGGTTCCTCCGGAGGAGGAGGTTCCTGGCCTCAAAAATGACATTGAAAACCTTCCACGCCAGATCCTGGGAATTCATCATGTAGTTAATGATGTTCAGTGAGTCCCCTTCAACTACCAAGGGTCGGGGATCCTCCGAAATGAGCTCGAGTCCTCTCAAAAGTCCTCTGGCCTCCACAACATGATTGGTTTGAAACCCCAAGTTTTCATAGAAATCCAGGATGAGCTGTCCATTATGGTCTCTAACTGATCCACCCACAATGGCCGCCCCTAGGTTACCCCGAGAGGCCCCATCAAAATTTAACTTCAACCATCCTTGAGGAGGCCTGACCCACCTGACGTCCTTCCTGGATAACCGTGGATCCTCCCGCTCCTTGATCTCCCCTGATAACTTCAAGGATTTGAACAAACCCTCTTCAAACACATGCTTGGGCCATGGGCTGGGGATAAGCTTGGAGTTCTCAATGGCAAAGGTGATGGCCCTATGAGCGACTGAGGGAGGATCCCTGGGAGGATTACCGAAGACCCGACCATTGCGTTCCAACCATATCTACCACAAAAAATGGTGGAAGCAAGCATTCCACAGGAAACAGAGCTTGGGATTTTTAAAAGGATTGGGCCATTGGAAGAAAGCCTCCTTAATGGTCTTGGGGGGAATCCATTGGATCTGAAAGGTAGAGAGGATGGAGCCAAGGACCGACCCAGTGAAAATGCAGTGCAAGAATAGGTGGTCAGAGGACTCATAGGCAGACTCACACAGATAGCACCTATTGGGAATAGCAAACCCCCTCTTGTGAAGATTGTCAATTGTGAGAGCTTTATTCTAAAAGGCAATCCATGAGAAGAAATTTACCTTTGGGATCAAACATTTCCTCCAGACCACGTTGCAAGGAAAGTCCGATTTCAGCCCTTTGCATTGGAATTCATAGGTAGATTTGATAGAGAATCCACCATCATCGGTCCCCCTCCAAATCATTCGATCCGGACCTCTACTGGTGGGTATGATGATGTCCTTAAGGATGGAGGATAGGAAGTCAGCCTCAGTCTCTAGCCCCTCTGCATCAATGACTTTCCACTATAGGGAGCCATTTCTCCATTCAATGAAATTGGCCACCCTCTACCCAAAGTTGTTATCAAGAAAATTTTTAAGGTGAACCAACCCGGTCTGCTCAGAGAGAGGGTCCTCTAGGGCCCACCTATCCTTCCAAAAATCTATGCTCCGGCCATCCCCAAGGATCCACCTGATGCCATCTTGGATCAGCTTCCTGGATTGGACAATGGCTTTCCAAAAAGTCGACCCCCTAGTGGGAATCCCATCCTCAAGAAAGGAAGTGTTAGTGAGGTATTTCCTCCTGACAATTCTAACCCATTCTACCGGTTCATCTTCTAGGATCCTCCAGGTGTGTTTGGCAATGAGCGCTAGGTTCATCTTGGCCATTCTCCTGAACCCTAATCCTCCTTGCTTCTTGCTTCTACAAACTTTGTCCCAGGCCACCAAAGGAAACCTGGACTTGTCTTCATTGCCTGACCAAAGAAAGTTCCATTGGGTCTGCTCAATCTTGTGAAGAACCGAGGTAGGCAATCTAAAAATAGACATGAAAAAGGTCAAAATCCCTTGGAGGCACGCCATAGTGAGGGTTGCCTTGGCAGCTTGGGATAAGAACTTGCCTTTCCATGATGCCAACTTTTTGTGGATTCTCTCGAGCACCATGTTCCACATCCCTTCCTTAGCACACCCACAGAAGAGAGGGAGGCCAAGATAGGTAGTGGGGAGGGAGTCAATAGAGCACCCCAGGATCCTTGCAATCTAAACTTGATGCCTGACAGGGGTGTTGAGAAAAAATATCTTGCTTTTGATGTAGTTAACTTTTTGATCGACAACACTCTCATAGAGTCCTAGGATTCATTTGATGGATCTGGCTTGAGCTACTGATGCTATGGTGGATAGGAGCGTGTCATCCACAAACTGTTGATGGGTGATCGCCTCAATCCCCGAGGTAGGGAGGATGTCGGTCACCTTCTTCCATTGTTGGGCATCCTTGAGGGCTCTTCCCAAAGCTTCTATGAGGATGATGAAAAGGATGGGGGATAGAGGATCCCCTTGACGCAGACCTCTTGAGCTCTAAAAGAAACTAGCAGGAGAGCCATTGACTAAGATAGAGAACCAGGGGGAGGAAATGCAGCCCTGGATGAGGTCAACCCATAGGGGATGGAAGCCAAACTTGAGGAGGATCTCCCGAAGGAAACCTCTGTCAACCCTATCGAAGGCCTTGTTCATATCAAGCTTGAGGAAAAGGGCAGCCTTCTTGGTCATTGAGGTAGAATGCAGGGTTTCATGGATCGAGATGACCCCATCCAGGATGTTCCTCCCTTTCACCGAACTGCCTTGAGACTGATCAATGATAAGGGGGAGAATGGGCTTCAGCCTGTTGGCCATAACCTTGGTCAACACTTTGTAGATGACGTTGCATAGGCTGATAGGCCTATAATCAGAGATGGATTTGCAGTCAGAGGCTTTCGGGATGAGGGCCAAGAAGGTGGAGTTGAAACTACGAGGGACAACTTTGGTTGATTGGATCTCTCTAATGGCCTCACAGACATCATTCCCCACCACATCCCATAGGGTTTGGAAAAACCTCGGAGAGAAACCATCCGACCCAGGGGCTTTATCAGGTTGCATTGAAAACAAGGCCTCCTTAATCTCATCATGGGAGAAAGGTTCCACCAGTCTGAGGTTCGCATCCTGAGGAACGATGCAAGGAATATTTGATAGGAGAGTATCCTGAGCTTGGTTGTCACCCTCCGGGGCACTTCCCAAGAGGTTCTAGAAAAAGGACACCGCTTCAGCCCTGATCTCAACTATGTCCTTGGTGGATGATCCATTGCTGCACACAATCTCCCTGATCTTGTTGGATGCCCTGTGCCGCATAGTGGAGGCATGAAAGAACCTGGTGTTAGCATCGCCTTCCTTGACCCACAGGTCTCTTGACTTCTACCTCTAGAAGGTTTCCTCTCTAGCCAGGATGTTATGGAACTCTGCTAGGAGGTTCCTTTCCTCCTCCCTAGTGGGGCTATTGTGGTCCCCAGCTTTGATTCTCCTTTCCATCTCCTGAAGTTTCTCAGTAATGGCCTTTTTATTGGCGAAAAGGTTGCCAAAAACCTCCCTGTTCTAGATTTTCAAGTTTTCTTTGACCATATTCAGTTTTTGAGCCAGCCGAGAAGTGGCGGATCCTCCAAAATTTTGATGCCACCATGAGGACACTTGATCTTTGAAATCCTTGTGGAGAGTCCACATGGCTTCGAAATGGAAAGGAGTTTTGAAGGAGGGAGGCCTACCAGTTTCAAGGAGGATGGGACTATGGTCTGATCCGATCCGAGGTAAGGCCAACAGGGTGGCATCACCAAATAGAGGGATAGCTTCTTGAGAGATGAGGAACCTATCCAGCTTCACCTGGATGAGCCCGCTATCAATCCTCCTATTGCTCCAAGTGAAAGAGGACCCCTTGAGCTTAACATCCATGAGCTCATTGGTATTGACAAAACCTCTGAAATCCTCCATGCTTCTACTGAAAGAGTCGTTACCTCCTTTCTTCTCAGATGGATGCAATGGGCTATTGAAGTCTCCTCCTATGATCCATGGAAAGGTGTTGAAGGTGGTCCTCATTTGAGTTATAGTTTCCCATATTTTGGCCCGCTCGATGGGGGAATTTGGAGCGTAAATGTTGGATAGGATCCAAGACTGATTGCTGGTCTTGGAGTGAAACAAAATGTTTAGGATCTTGCTCAAGGATGACAAAAGCCTTCCTTCAACCAGGGTAGGGTCCCAAAGGCACATGAGCCCACCTGACGTGCCTTGAGCTGGACTGATAAGGCACTCTCCTTTGGCCCAAATGGCCTTGGCAGACTTTCGAGAAGAGAGCTCATCGATTTTGGTTTCTTGCATAATGAATATGGAAGGATTGATCCTTTTCCTTAGGTCAGCCACCAGCCACTGCTTGGCTGCCCCATTGAGGCCCCTCACATTCCATGAGAGGACCTTCATTTCGAGGGTTTAGGGTTTTTCCTACCTCCCTTCACCAACTGGAAGGGGGGTTTGGTTCCTTGCTTGTCATTCTGGTTGTCGAAATCATCAGAGAAAAGTGTCAACTGGGTTCCATTTGTGATGTCCTCCATCGTTTCCTTGTTTCTCTTCTCATTGTTAGAGGGTCTCCCTCTTTTCCTTTCGCTGCCATAGTCAATGGCCTGTTTCCTGCTCTTGGTGTTTCTGGGGCTGATTCTCCCAGAGACGGATGGGCCTTCTTTTTTAGAGAAAGGAGAAAGGGGTACCTCACCCCTATTCGAGCGGTTTGGGGATTTCCTATTGCCCGCCAGGTACTCATCCATAAAATAATTTGGAACAACAATTTTGGGAAGGGTCTGTACCTGGGTAACTGGATCCTCTATGCTAGGACTGGTGTGAAGCGGGGATTTTGAGAGCACCTCCTGCTCCTTTTGGGCTGATGGGGAGGCTTCTCCTCACTCACGGTTTTGCTTGCCTTGATCTGGAACATCACTCTGACCTTCCTCCTGAGGTGCTTGGTGGGTGGGATTACGCATGATGTGTTTTGGGCCTAGCATCGACTCCTTGTTGAGAGGGGGAATACCCTAGTTCCTCTGCATGCCCTTGTTCGGACCTATCGCCTTTTGATTCTGGGCCCTCAAGATAGGGCACTGATTCAGGAGGTGACCTTGAGTGCGATAGTGAGTACAAAAGGTTGGCTTGTTTTCGTACTCGATGGGCTGCCTCTTGATGATGCGTGATCCTCTATACAAGTTTATGAAAGTGGGTAACTCTATTTCCAGGTTAGCGGAGACACAAAAGTAGGCATGGACCATCCTGGATCGGACCTTGGTGGAAGAATCAATGGCAACGAGCTCACCTATGGACCGGGCTATCCCTTTGATGACATTCTCATGCCAACATTGGAAAGGGAGGTTGGGCAACCTAACCCACAGAGGAGCTACATTTATGTTTTGGGTTTCAGGGTTGAAATCCTCTCCCCACTTTCGAAGAAAAAGGCTCCTGCACCCTAGGAACCATGGTCCCCCGACCAAGATGTTGCAACAGTCCTCCTGAGTGTTGAGCCTGATGGCAAAAACCCCCGAGAGAGGGCAACAATTTCCATGTTGCCGCTGGTCTTCCACTTGGAAAAATCCCATTTTCGAATGGTCTCCATGTCTGGTCGCCCTCCTACGAACTTGCCAATCAGAGTGAAACGCTCAAGCTCCAGGTAGTTGTCCATTAGGTCTTCAGGGATGACCAAATCTGCTCCACAAGGAAGCAGTTCCTGGGTGGGTTGCTTTGTTGGGGATCCTGGACTTAGTACCTGGGCGTAGGATCCTTTTTGGTTTAGGTTTACCCCACCTCTTGGTCCCTCCTTGTCAGGAGGGTCTTTTTTGCTCCTGTCCGACCCATCCGCCTGGGCCCTTGCTGCATCGGGCCCTGCCCCATCATCACTGCCATGGCTTGTCCCTCCAGGACCCTCGCCTGACCATCCTGCCTCCTTTCTGCCGCATCCTCCCGGTCGCTCTCCATCCGCCACTCGCTCGCCTGCATTCCCGCTCTCCATCCTTCTAGAACCATTAATGTAGCAGGAGCCTGGTTCTTTTGGAGTTGAGACTTTGTCACCTATGCTAGCTACCCATGCAAAAAATTTATAGTCAAAATTATTGGGTGCTTTTAGGCACCTAAATAATCATTGTATTATCTATGGATAAGAATCACAATACTCTAATACAATGGATAGATTGGTTGGGGTATTTATACCAATACCTAATACCAAAAAATACATTAATGAGTTTAACCTAAGTTAACATAACAAGAGGACTTTAAGGTTAATTAAAAGTTATAATATGGGTTTAATCATAACAAGGTTAATCGCAGCCCATAGAGATTACATAATAAAATATTATAATAAATTAAACACATTGTATAATGATTTCCCTTATGCTTATACAATATTACATCATACAATATAGGCCTTGGTCATTAATTATAATACACTTTCAACAACCCCTTATAATATAAACAGAGGGGCCAAGGAGAGAAGACATTAGTGATAATGATATCTTCCTCCATACTAGTGGGTCTCTATAGTTGAGGCAGATCCTTTTGAATCCCCCTCATAATTTGAAGATGTTCATCCATATTTAGAAATTTAGTTTTAATCCTTTGCAATTTTAGCAAACAATTCTTCATTGGTAGTCCTACCCTCTTACAATATCTATAAATGCAAAATGATTTTTTTGAAGATTTAGCCTAGCCCTTGGGCCCCTAGGTCTTATTCTCCTTAGGTTTGAATTTATTTTTGTAAGCCTATATTTGAGAAGTACCACAATAATTCCTTACTCCCACTAAAAATGAACTAGTAAAGAAAAAATTTGATCAAGAATAAGAGTTTTTGAGATTCTAAAACCATAGAAATCATATGAACCATAAGGTTCAATATTTAAGAAGAAGAAGAGATATTAGAAAGGACAATCTTCACACATTTTACATCATCTTTCTTTGTGCCTTCAAAAGATGCAATATTTGATCTTGATACCTTAAATATTGCAATATAGTCCTTAATGTTATCAAACTCAACCAATTTGGAAGAAGAATGCTCTAATTCCAAGTGATTTACTTTAGTTGCATTTATTTTCCCAAATAATTCATGTAATATTGAGCATACCTTGATAGATTCACTTTCTTCTTTGATATGGAAAAGCAATTTTGGTTCAATCAACAAGGAGAACAAGCCAAGAGTTTCTTCTTCCTTATGCTAACATGTTTCTTCATCAATGGTTGTTGCTTTATCTTCTTGAAATATGCACCATAGGTTATTATGACATAATATAACAATCATTTTGGTTTAACATATATTATAATTTCATCAATTGAGGCAAGTAACTAGGGCTTGACAATCCATCTTACATAATCTAATCCCTAACATTATAGTAGGTCATTGAACTGATGTGAATAGTGCATAGAGCTTGAAGATTATGCAATTTGAAAAAAGAGCTCAAAACACTTCTATATGCAAAAGTCATGGCCTTTAAAATTTTTGCCCTAATGGACCTAAATAATGCAAAAAATAAATTTCCAAACCTTAGAGATGCAAGACCCGATCTTGACCAACCACTTCGTGATTTTTGATTTATTGATATACTCCAATCCTTTTTTTCCAAATCAGCTTCTTTGATTCAACCAATCTTTGATACTTTGTTTTTATTTGATTGTTTGAGTGGGTTATTATGTATAAAAAAATGGGTAAGTGGCATACTTGTATGCCACATCAATCACCTTGTCATCCAAATCTCCATTCCATCAATTATAGTTTGAAGTTACAAAATTAAAACTTAAACCTGGATCTCCCAAGTGCTAGGCACTTTGGGCTAATCAAGGAGCTCAATGTATTTTTGTTAATGGAATGTACTCCTCAAATTCAAGAACCCTCCACTATGATGTTGAGATGAAAACCAACATGAGGAAAACGCTTTCTTACTGTGGTTTGGCCTTAGGTCTCTGAGGTCATGAATGTTATTTATCAAGGTAAAAAACACTTGGGCTATGTACCTCATTGATCTAAACCAATGATGTCTATGTATAGAATATATCCTACGCCGACTAAGGAGACTTTTGAACAAAAGTGAGGTTCAAACCTTAAACCTCATGCATAAAATGACTAACCTCCTATTAATTTATCCAACTAGCCACTCCACCCAATTGTGACATGTCACTAAATCCCTTAATAATATATAATTGTGCCCTATCTCAAAAATGAATGGTAATATGGAGATTCAATCATTCAACCTTCTATTTTAGAATCCCTTACTCCCTTCATGCTAGTCAAATTGGTGTCCATATGATGTTGTCCAAACCATACCTATTTTTTGTAAATTATGGTGTGCATGTCATAAATCCTACCAAGGGTAGTTGTAGTTAGGATGTGCTTAAGAAAGACATGTGCTAAAGTTTAGCAGCAAAAATTAAATTTAAATGCATGCCCTCTTTGATCATTTATCTTGTAGATGTCATAGAAAATCTAAGATGTCTCAAAAAAAACTTAAAATATGAATTTAATTTTTTTACAAGAAAATTTGAGAATACTTCAATAATAACAAAGCAAACACAAAAAGTCCAAAAAAATGAAGTATGAATAAATAACTATGGAAATAAGTTTCTTCTTTACTTCTTACAATAAAGATGTTTATGAAGCTTCAAAGAGTAATTCGTCTAAAACGTTGGAAGAAGGATCAAAGGCTCTGAATATACTTTTTACATGACCAAGCAATGTTGCTCCATACCCGCTCTAATATCATTTTGTAATTCATAATATTTTTCATAAATGAACAAAGCAATCCATCCACTCAAATATTACACAAAAAGCATAAAAGGACAAATGATAGAAAAGAGATATAAAAAATATTTGGATGCATGTAGGCACCATAAATAATCATTGTATTATTCATGGATAAGAATCACAATTATGGGGGTATTTATACCAATGCCTAATCCCTAAAATACATAAATGAGCTTAAACTAAGTCGTGTTGGTCAAATATCTACCTAATAAACAAATCTACGTTTGTGCACCCTAGACACGCCCAACATTTAAATACCAAACCCTAGACATGACCAACATTGAAATACCAAAGGAAAGAAATGTCCCCCGTGTCAATCTCCAGAGAGGGTTGGTTCCCAATCTAATTCTAAAATTGTTAAGATAATATTTACAGGAAAGAAATTGTAAAATTACAAAAAGAAATGGGAAATATGGCCACAGGCCGACTATGTAGGATGGGAATAGGCTAGTAACAGGAGTTTACACCAAGTTGAAAATAGCATGCAATAGATGAAAAGACAATAGAATTTACGTATAAATTTGCACATGTAATCCTCAGATCAACACTCTAGCACTCACTCTCTCAGTTGCAATATTTAAATTCATATTTGTAGAATTTAAATTTTACAACAAATAATAAAGCTAATTGTGTAAATGAAATGAATAATGTAGAAGACAACAATGCACCAAGTCATTTGCAAATCCAAATGTTTTGAATTCACTATTACTACAGAGAACTCAAAGATTTTTCTCGTAGAATGTCTATTTTTTCAACCCCTTACAATGAAATTTTGCTTAGTATTTATAGAGGTTTGCACCTCTTTCATTAAATACATGAAAAGACCCAATGTCCATAGATTAAAATATAATGAGTCATCATTTCTTGGAAATATTCTTTTGATAGACATGATCCTGGAAACGATTTGAGATAATAGCATTCAAGCACCACAACATTAAATTTAGGTCACCTCCATATTCTCGAAAATCAAACATGTGCTTTGATAATTTAATCCATATTAAATTTGCTTTGGAGAGGGATTAAAACCTTCGAGATGATGTTCTTGAAAATAACACAAATATCTTCCACTTCCTCACCAACATTAAATTGCAGCAATTACTTGAAGTAAATCTTCAACTGAACAAATCAAACTTTAAAATTACCGAAGATGAGAGCAATTAATGATTAAATCTCACCTTATTTAATTTAACACATGCTTATGCTCATATTTTATCTTTGGGCACCAAAAGAAATTGAACTCATTCGCTTTCGTGATAAAAACAAATAATATTTGCCTTTGAAACATCTTTACTGCAATTGCAATGACATCCGCTCCTTCCACCTAAGTGTAAGGGCGAAAACCATTTTAAAAAATTTTGTCACCCGAACTGCATTCTTCCATGTCATTCACTCCCAAAAAGGTGAACGGATCTGTTACCGACACTTCAAGGTGACTACAATGCATATTTAAAATCGTGTTTGCCCAAATGAGAGGTAAACACGACATTCACCCCACTTGAGGGGCGAACGTGATTGTGTTCTCTTTAAAAACTTTAACACTCATCTTTCTTTGGGTGAATTAACCCTTGGGACACGTTTACCACTCCAATGGGGTGAACACAATGTTCACCCTTCCAATGGGGTGAACACGACGTTCACCCCTCCAATGGAGCGAACACGACCGCGTCCCTTTTCTTTTCTTTTTTTCATTCCTCTCGGCTTATTTGGGGATGCGTTCATCCAACCAAGAGGCGAACGTGACATTCACCCCTTCAATGGGGTGAACGCATTTGCATTCTAACACTTACCTTATTTTTTTGATTTGCCAATCTTTGTTTTCTTCTCTCTTTGATGTTGCTTCTTTTCTGGGGTGAAATCAATTTATTTCATCTTTCAATTTCTTCTGTGGATGATTCAACCAAGTGAATTGGAAGTGGATTTCCAAGTTATGATTGGGGTTAATTTATTTTTCTAAATGAAAAATACATAAAGAAAATGAAAGGATTGTAATGTTTTTTATTTTTTAATTGAGTTAAAAAAACTCATCACAAATATCGTTACATTACAATCAAAAACCCAATGTGGCATATTATAAAAATACCAACATTTTTGGTGGCTCTCGGGGTATCCAACTCGCATGGATGCAAATGATCCTAGGCCTTAGTCCATTGGGTGATCATGAGTCTTCTTACCAGCTTCTCTGGTTGGTGTCTTTGACATAGATACCTTCCAGTTCTTCTCTTCTTATGCTTTCTTGGTGGCTTTAGCTTCAACTGCAACACAGAGTACTTTAGCTCTCTTTGCTTCTTTAGTCGCTTTCATTGTTGCTTCTTTTTATGTTGCTGCTTGTTCCTCTTGTTCTTTGAGGCTCTCAGAAGTAACCTCATACACTACAACTCCTGCTTCCCAAGCTTCAATAGTCCACAATGAAGGAGTTCTCAATGACTCATGTACAAAGTGCAAATTATGAATATCATCCAAATTGAGGCACCTCACTCATTGGGCTAACTCAAAAATAGAAATCTCCATGTGAGTGTACTTTTGCATGAATGGTAGGACTTGAATATCTATGATTGGATACTCCCATGCATCAATCTCTGAAGTGTCTTCAATGAACTACTTCCAAACGGCTTCCAATTATTCTTATGAAATAGGCTCACCCCATTGGTTGATAGAGTCTGGAAAACCCATATTCCTCATAGCTTCAAAGTGAGTCATATAAACTGTGTGTTCTCGTTCTATGGTACTAAGAATATTTCAACCTTCCCGCACTAGATCCATCTACTAAAAATAGCAGCACAATGTGACTTTAGCAACGTACCAAGAATGATCCATCTCACTCAAGGGCTTGATATACATGGTGGAATTAGCCAGAGCTTGAATTTTTACTGCCATATCCATATGGGGTGCGAGCATTTCCTATGTGGTATCGATGATTTGTCACCCAATCTGAATCTGGATATTGGTTTCCCATAGATAATGCAAAATTCAAACTGCTTCTAGATCCAACTTCACACAATTATGTGCAGAGTGAAGATGCATTTCCTTGATGCTTTCACAAGAAAATCCGACAACTTGAACAACTTTCTCTACCAACTATGTTTGGATAGTCTTTAACTTTTGGCTAAGGTTGTGCATCTCAATACATGTTACATCTCTTTCCTCCAAGTGCATGCCTACCTATCATCGTAAATGTTCATTTTTTATGGTAGTCCTTTCCTCCTATGCTTTACTCTTAGCCAAGGTGGTTTCGAGCTCAATGATCCTATCAGTTTGATAAAAATATTTATGTTTATAGTTCTCAATATGAAGGTAAACTAAACTCATGTCCACCTGAATATTGTCAATCTTTTCCATAGGATCAATCCTTGTGAGATATTCTGTGATGGTCTTAGAAATAAGATTGTCTGGTAATAATTCTCCCTGAGGTTTCTGAACCAACGGAGTGATCTTGGTGATATGAGCCTCCATCGCAATAGGATCAAAAGCTACCCTCTTAAGAGGACATGCTGGTGAAAAAGCCTCCTTTTACCATTTACTTTTTAGCCATTAGGATGAACTCAAGTGGGCTCGATTGATTTTCTCTACATCAGATTGCTTGGATGTCACATGAATGTCAGGTAAAGCTTGCAATTCAAAAAATAGAGTGAAGGAAATGAGGGCTTCAAAATGGTTAGGCTATGAAACTGATGTGGTGGTTAGAAGTGATGGAATAGAAATGGTGGAATGGATGGGTAAATTGGTTTTAACGGTTGTTATGCTCACCCTAGAAGGAGCTTGCATACTTTTGAGTGGTATTTTCACCCGATTGTGAAAACACACTCTCCAATAGGATTTGGGTTCCAAATCCCCTCTTGCAAAGAAATTAAACAAGTAACTTCTCCAAGGTCTCCGCTATGTTAGCATTTTGCACAAATAATATTGTTCAATTTGAATGCTTGGAATACCTTAGTGATTGCAAGTAACTAGTAAACAAGGGGCACAATTGGTTTATTTTATTTGACACTTCAATGATTGTTCGTTTGATCCGAATGAATTCGATGTGAATATATTAATGATAAAACTATTTTGTTTTTAGATTTTGGTAGATTTTCAATTGTTTATTTGAATGACTATAATTAAAATAAAATTAAATTTCCTGTGAAATAATAATGCAAAAAAATAAAGAAGTGAAAATAAAATGCAAAGAGAATGGAACTAAAATACATTCAGAATGCGGCAATCCTATTCGACAAAACCGAAGATATGAGGTTTTCTGCATACAACCTAACCTATTGAACCTGCAAACATGCACAATCCAGATAAGCTAAGTGCTGGTTTCTAGGGTTTTAACTACGGTTTCCAGATTTAGACATTCGCATGAAGCAACCAAGACAACTTGCATTAAACTCCATCTATAAGCCTAAAACTAGAAAGGGGAAAGATAAACATTCAATATTGCATGCAGAGAATAACTCCTTCTTTCTTGCCAATGAGATGCAACTCTCTGTAATTTTTGTATTAAAAATATGTCAGTTTACAACAACAGAAGCTTCCAGTTTATCAAAACTAGAACAAATGAAGGAAAACGCTCCTAAGCAGGCCCAGAATGGCCTATCACCTTCAGCTCTGCAACTCTGCCCGCAGTGGTTTTCGACCCTTGTACCAATCTGTGCTTCTGCTTTTAAACTTTATGGCCATGCTCTCTATTTCACTCTGTGACGCTTCGTTTCATTTCCCAAGTCCCGTCATTTCATCTTCCTCGCCTCTTCATCATTTTTGACTTTCTGCTCGACGTCGAAACGTTTGATCTTCTCTGTGAACTATAACTATCGATCCTGAAGCGTTATCATAGCCTTGACATCTTCATGCCACGTGTTCTATGCCTTTTTGCATGTTCTATAATGGCCCGCCATGAATCATGACAAAAATAGCATGTCACGATATCGTGACATTTTCTATCTGTAGCTTTGCTCTTCTACCTGTATCGCGAAAACAAGACATGTCGCGATGTTTTTATATCATAGCTTTTTCGTCCTTCATGCACCGAAAAATGAGACATGTCACGATATCATGACATTTTTCTATCGACAGCCTTGTTCGCCTTCATGCATCACGAAAATGAGACATGTCACGATATCACGACATTTTTCTCCTTCGCCTTGGATGCAACTTCGTGAAATCACGACATTTTTCCTTCCTATGTTTTGTTGTACTTAGAAAATGCGACATGTCATGAAATCATGACACTTTTCTTTCTTTCTGAAATCGTGACACTTTTCATTTCCATCATCTTGCTTTCCATGAAATCGTGACACTTTTCTTCTCCATCTCTCTCGTTTTTTTTCTTCTTCACTTTGTCGAAATCCGACATGTCGCGATATCGCGACACTTTTCCTCTATGTTCACTTTGTCGCTCTAGGTCGCGATACTCCGACATGTCGCGATATCGCGACATTTTTCTCCTTTCATCTCGTCTTGATCGTGAAAACATGACATGTCGCGATATCATGACAACTTTAGTGCCTTGCCTTGTTTGACTAGTTTGACTCAGATTTTATGACATGTCGCGATATCGTGACATTTTTTATTTTGTCTTCTCTCTCCTCTTTGCCCGTGATTTCATGACATGTCGTGATATCATGACAATTTTTCACAAACTTCTTCTTTGACCATAGATTTTACGATATGTCGTCGATATCATGACATTTTCTCATCATGCATTCTGTTGCTCTTAGCCGCGAAAACGCAACATGTCGCGATATCGCGACAATTTTCATTTTTGATCGCGACGGAGCAACATGTCGCGATATCATGACAACTTTTCATTTTTGGTCGCGACGGAGCAACATGTCGTGATATCATGACAACTTTTCATTTTTGGTCGCGACGGAGCAACATGTCATGATATCACAACAACTTTTCATTTTGGTCGCGATGGAGCAACATGTCGCGATATCGTGACAACTTTTCATTTTTGCTTTTCTTTGCTCTTTTAACATCTGGGCCACTGCAATCTTCTTGGAAAGTGTGCAAAAAATGGGGGTCCCCAATTTTGGGGTGTGTTGTGGAGCAGCCACAACAAATGGTGACTCTGTTGGGAAATGCTCCTAAGCATTTTGGTGAGAACCTAACCTAAAATACACAAGCTTAGATACAAGCGTCAACACATAAAAAACAAATGTCGATAGATCAGAAATACATGAACCATTAGAATCATTAAGTATCAGCTCGGTGTGTGCAATGTGTTCCATTCTTTATCGTTTGAAATTGATCCACATTCCATTGTCAGTTTTACATGAATGCATATGTGAGGTTGTGAATGATTTGCATAGCCTAATTAATGGGCTAGAGATATAACTATCTGCTTTATCAAGGCTTTAAACCTTCTAATATCATATACAAATATTTAAAATTATCAAACCCTCTTAGGATCAACTATATGTATAATGAATTGATTTATTAGATCCCAAAGTTGGTTATGAGTCACTACTATCTTGAACCCATGTGCAAGTGAAAGTGAAATCAAAGCTTTGGGGAATCGGACTCCCAACCTAAGCGAGATGGGAGCTTAACCCTATCCTTACTACTCTGATCTGGAATTCATTACCTCACTTTGAACAAAATAATTTAACCAGTTATGGATGAAATGGTCGGGCTAGTCTATCCGTTTGAACAATCAGTGGTCTTGTTTTAGACAAGACATGCTGCCACGCATGGGCATACTTAACCCCATAATCCATGATTTGGCTTCATTCATTCTCTTTTTTTTTTCTTGGACCTTTGGGATGACTACCCATCCTTGCGAGGGACATGTAGTACGATCCTTCCAATCCAATATTAAGATGAAATGGGAAATATTAATTTTTTATTTCTTGGACCTTGGGGATGACTACCCATCCTTTGCAGAGGACATGTAGTACGATCCTTCCAATCCAATATTTATGATGAAATGAGACATAGGAGCTTTGGGGAATCAGATTCTCAACCTAGGCGAGATGAGAATTATGCCCTATCCTTACTACTCCATGTAGGTCAAATCAGAGCTTTGGGGAGTTGGATCCTCAACCTAAGTTCGATGAGGATTTAACTTGATTTTAGGCTTTAAGCTTTATGGAAGTGGTAAAAACCACTGTTTTAAGGATCATGTTGCATAATAGGATAGACATGAAATACTTCTTTCGCCTGACCTTTTCTTCCAAGCAAGGTTTTGATCATTTTGCTCAAGATCCTTTTTAATGTGTATAAAATGTGCTTGGTTCTAGATATCTCGGGCCTCAGTTCCCAACCTTAGGATTTTTTTCTTATTTATGTTATAGCATAACCCTAAGAGGATTTGACACACTTTAATGATTTGTATCTGAAATGCATATGCAACTAAGATGGCATGTATATGCAAAGTGAGATGTAATATGAATGCATTGCCCTTTGAATTGCAGATGGAGTATTGCCATAAAAAATAACTGACAACTTCATGCATCACAAGATTCAAACGATATTATTTAAAATGTTTGTGTTACTTGTGGAGCTTTCTACAACACAATTCCAATGTTTCATATTCTCCTGATCTTAGGCATAAGTTGACATCTCAATTTTTCTTTTTTTTTTTTTTTTTTTTTTTTTTTATATATAGACCAACCAAACATATCCAGAGGACCAATACACAACTTAAATCCAAACCCAAATAGCAATCCCAAAAATGAAACTTGAAAACACAAACCCAAAAATCGAAACCAAAATCTATATACAATATAGTACAAGATGATGCAAAGCTTGGACTATTACTTTCCTGGATCCCAAACATGATTAGAACATTTCAACAAAAATATAACATGATACGCATGCCAAATGTTGTAGGAATCCAACCAACACAAGATTAGACCGCACCATGCAACAACTTTTAACTTACCTTGCTCACCCCACCAATTAGATTTAATTCTATTAGTATTCTCATAGGTGAGCGTCAAATTACTAAAATGATTAGACAATAAATGATATTCAATTTTATCTTGTCTATTCTTGAAAATATCCATTTCATAATTCGATTCATGATTTAAAATCAGGCCTTCCTTTTCAAATATGAGATGTCGCAAACAAAAGCCTATTTCTAAAAGTCTTGACTTCAAATCATTTTTCAAGATTTTAAAGCAATGAAAATCATTTAAAACTTGACAAGCATCAACAAAATTTGACATTTCCTCATTAATGATATTAGCATCCACAGGGACATCATGTAACCTATCACTTAAAATTTTTGCAGCTACTACCAAAGGTAAAGATTTCACCTTGTCATCCATACTCAACCCATCATGGTTAGAATTTACCACAACTTGATGAGTGTTAGTAGCTTTTTCTTTTTCTCATTGTCTTCTTCATCATCCAACACCTGTTCAAAAACACCAAAGTTAGGCACCCAATCAAACATGCGTCCATATTTTTCAAAACAAGAGCCTAGTTTTTCAAGATATGTGTCGCGTGACACCTTTCCATGATCAATGGCTTGAGTTGCCTCAAAATCCATATTTTCATTAGGATCATCAATAGTATCAAACCCACACCACTTAGGTTTTGTAATTTCATCATTTTGAGATGGCATAGACATTGTAGAAACAATAGGTGGATCAAGATTTTTGATTTCTTGCCCCTCAAGGGGAACAAAATCAATTGATTCTCCTTCTTCATCCATGGTAGTAGAATCATTATCCTTCTCCAACCTTTGATGAGATTCCAACCCTTCTTCCAAAACATTCTCAGATTGCACAGGACTTGTAATATCCTCATATGAAAGGGCAATTGTATTATCCTGTATATCAATAGGCACACAAAATTCATTAGAAGGTTTGGAGTGAGCATACTCTTCCCAAGAATCATAATGATCATCTTTCAAAATCAAATTGTGATGCTCAACTATTTCTTCATCATCTTTTAATTCATCAACATGTTTCTCATCAAATTTATCTTCACCTTCCTTAGATGGTTCAATTACTTCCAAAATTGGGTTATTGCTTGTATTCAAATTGATAAGGCTATCATAATCCACATGTGTAACCCATGATTCACGTTTAACATAATTTGGAAGGTGTGAATTTTCTGGGCCATTACTTTCAACAATGTCATCCAATGTGTCATCTGAAATAGATTCATCCTCATAGAATTCATCTTTTGGTGAGTCAAGGGTTCCCAATCTATCACATGTTTCAATACTAGTTGGATCTAGTACTCCTCCCTTGCCTAAAATCATATTCTTATGAAAATCATTGAAATTGATTTTAGAAACATCTTTTGAATCAAGATGAGTATTTTGAAGTTGATTCATACTTAAGAAAGATGGTTGATCTTGCATAGTAGGTTGAGGATTTTGAAATTGATTGAAGCTTGGGAATGATTGTTGATTCTGAAATTGATTCAAACTTGAACTTGGTTGAGGTGGATAAATCATTGGGTGGGTAAGGGAGGTATTAAATGATTGAAGATTATATGATCCAAAACCCACACCATAATTTTGATAACTCAATTGTTGCTCAATTGCCATTGCTTGAGTATAGGCTTGTGACAAAGATGTGATTTGAGGCATCCCTCGCAAATATGTGGAAATGAGTGGGTCAAGAGCATTGACGTATATTTGGAGAGCCACTTCTTTTGAAAGAGCATAAAATGTCACTAATTGAGTATATAATCCAAAGAACCTTTCAGAAAATGACTTCACATTTTCACTTGGTCCTTTTTTAATAGTGAAAAACTGCTCATACATGCGGATTGGGTCAACTCGCTCTCTGTTGAATTGATTAAGAAATGTTGCCTCTAGCTGAGCCCAAGAAGTGATAGACCCTAAGGGCAGACTTGTAAACCAATCATATGCCACTTTGTCCAAGGTGTAAGGGAACATTTTACAAACAACATCATCATACCAAATTGTTAAGTGATTCACAACAAATTTGAATGCTTGAATATGTTCTTCTACAGTATTTGTCCCATTAGACAAAAATCGAGGAAGACATCTCTCAAAACCAACGGGCAAATAATGTTGAACTCCTGGTATGTTCAATGGGCTACCTGTCATCCACGGTGTAAACATAGCCATTAGTGAATCTTAAAGAATATAACTTTAATACCCAAAAATTCTTTTTTTTTTAAATCAAATCAAATCACATTATTCCTGTATGAACAATCAAAGCGTTAGAAAAGTGCATAGCAATTCATGTCCTCCTTTTAACAGTACAAAGTTGTATTGTTAAAAGGGGGCTAAAAATAATAACCAATAGGGCATGAAATATTCAAAATTGAAATCCCTGTAGCACTTAAATCACACTGAAATAAACCAATTCAGGCCCTCCTTCTAGCGCCAATCTGTTGAGTGGTGTTAGAAGACTAAAGATAACAATCAGTAGGGCATGAAATATACAAAAATTTTAAATCTCACTAAAATAAACCCATCCAGCCCTCCTTCTAGCGCCAATCTGTTGAGTGGTATTTTCACCCGATTGTGAAAACACACTCTCCAATAGGATTTGGGTTCCAAATCCCCTCTTGCAAAGAAATTAAACAAGTAACTTCTCCAAGGTCTCCGCTATGTTAGCATTTTGCACAAATAATATTGTTCAATTTGAATGCTTGGAATACCTTAGTGATTGCAAGTAACTCGTAAACAAGGGGCACAACTGGTTTATTTTATTTGACACTTCAATGATTGTTCGTTTGATCCGAATGAATTCGATGTGAAATGATAAAACTATTTTGTTTTCAGATTTTGGTAGATTTTCAATTGTTTATTTGAATGACTATAATTAAAATAAAATTAAATTTCCTGTGAAATAATAATGCAAAAAAATAAAGAAGTGAAAATAAAATGCAAAGAGAATGGAACTAAAATACATTCAGAATGCGGCAATCCTATTCGACAAAACCGAAGATATGAGGTTTTCTGCATACAACCTAACCTATTGAACCTGCAAACATGCACAATCCAGATAAGCTAAGTGTTGGTTTCTAGGGTTTTAACTACGGTTTCCAGATTTAGACATTCGCATGAAGCAACCAAGACAACTTGCATTAAACTCCATCTATAAGCCTAAAACCGAAAAGGGAAAAGATAAACATTCAATCTTGCATGCAGAGAATAACTCCTTCTTTCTTGCCAATGAGATGCAACTCTCTGTAATTTTTGTATTAAAAATATGTCATTTTACAACAATAGAAGCTTCCAGTTTATCAAAACCAGAACAAATGAAGGAAAACGCTCCTAAGCAGGCCCAGAATGGCCTATCACCTTCAGCTCTGCAACTCTGCCCGCAGTGGTTTTTGACCCTTGTACCAATCTGTGCTTCTGCTTTTAAAATTTCTAGCCATGCTCTCTGTTTCACTCTATGACGCTTCGTTTCATTTCCCAAGTCCCGTCATTTCATCTTCCCCGCCTCTTCGTCGTTTTTGACTTTCTGCTCGACGTCGAAACGTTTGATCTTCTCTGTGAACTGTAACTATCGATCCTAAAGTGCTATCATAGCCCTAACATCTTCATGCCACGTGTTATGCACTTTTTTGCATGTTCTATAATGGCCCGCCATGAATCATGACAAAAATAGCATGTCGCGATATCGCGACATTTTCTATCTGTAGCTTTGCTCCTCCACCTATATCGCAAAAACAAGACATGTCACGATATCGCAACATTTTTATACCCGCAGCTTTATTCGCCTTCATGCACCGCAAAAATGAGACATGTCGCGATATCGCGACATTTTTCTATCAGCAGCCTTGTTCGCCTTCATGCACCATGAAAATGAGACATGTCGCGATATCATGACATTTTTCTCCTTCGGGCCACGTGGATGCAACCTGTCGCGAAATCGTGACATTTTTTCCTTCGCTATGTTTTGTTGTACTTAGCCACGAAAATGCGACATGTCACGAAATCATGACACCTTTTCATTCTGTACCATCTCGCTGCTTTCTGTCGTGAAATCGTGACACTTTTTCATTTCGTACCATCTCGCTGCTTTCTATCGTGAAATCGTGACACTTTTTCATTCTGTACCATCTCGCTGCTTTTCTCTTTCGTTGCGATGCAATCTGTCACGAAATCATGACGTTTTTCTCTTTAGCTCTATATTTTTGCCTTTGGTCGTGAAAATCCAACATGTCGCGATATCACGACACTTTTCCTCTATGTTCACTTTGGCTGCTCCAGGTCGCGAAACTTCGACATGTCGCGATATCACGACGTTTTTTCTGTTTGCCCTTCATCTCGTCTTCAGATCGCGAAAACATGACATGTCGTGATATCGTGACAACTTTAGTGCCTTGCCTTGTTTGACTGGTTTGACCATGATTTTGTGACATGTCGCGATATCGCGACATTTTTTTATTTTGTCTTCTCTCTCCTCTTTGACCTGCGATTTCACGACATGTCGCGATATCGCGACAATTTTCTGTCAACACTTCTTCCTACTTGCTTTGACCATGATTTTATGACATGTCGTGATATCGCGACATTTTCTCATCATGTTGCATTTTGTTGCTCTTAGCCACGAAAACGTGACATGTCGCGATATCGCGACAACTTTTCATTTTTGGTCGCGACGAAGCAACATGTCGCGATATCGCGACAACTTTTCATTTCTGGTCGCGACGGAGCAACATGTCACGATATCGCGACAACTTTTCATTTTTGGTTTTCTTTGCTCTTTTAACATCTGGGCCACTGCAATCTTCTTGGAAAGTGTGCAAAAAAGGGGGATCCCCAATTTTGGGGTGTGTTGTGGAGCAACCACAACATGTACTCATAGCTTTGGTGGAAATGGTAGTGGTAATAGATAGGGATGGACATGAAAATGGGTTCGGTCTTGATGCATATGAACTAAAATAAAGGAAGGATGAATAAAAGGGAAGAGATGAAGGAGCAGCAGTGACTTCGGGAAGGGAAGGTGGAGGAAGTGAAAGGGATACTAAGGGAATATCGAAAGGTGGAGAAATGGACACAGAAACTAACGGAAGTGATTATGACATAGTCACTACTTACTCCAAAAGAGAAGAAGAAGAAAGGAAAGAAGATGTACCTTCGAGCGCAAGCACCATGTGAGGTGGTGATAGAGGGGGTTGTGCAAAATCTTCTTCTTGTTGCTCTAGTGCTACCTCCTCAATATTTATTTGGGTCTCCTTGACCTTCTATTGGAGCGGTTCTAATGGTTGGTCTTCCTATCATCCTTGGACCATTGGAAATATTTGTGCCACCTCTGTCAGAACCTCAGTTGCCATGGGAGCACTAACAACTATCACCAAAATAATGGTAGTTATAGCAGCCATAGTAACTGCAATATCACCTATAGAGATGGTGATGGCACTAGTCCTTGGTTTCTTCGTCACCTTGGAAAATGGTGGCACCTATTGTACATCAGGCTTTTTTGTCTTTGGTGCCTCTTCAACCTTTTGCTTTGTCAATTGAGATCTTTGTTAAAACACATATCGTTGCTCATCTTATTCAGGATTTTTTTCTACAATCAATGGGTGTTGCTCTTCTAACTTGCTTTCACCACTTTCTGACTATTGAAAACTGTATGACAAAATATTTGTGAAAGCAAATGGTGGGTATGAAACGAGATACTCATCATAGATTGCCAAAAAGGACTCATCAAGCTTGAGACCATAAATAGTTGTAGGTTTTCTGTGGTGAACTCTCATTATCCACTAGTTAATTATCTTTTATTCGGACCATTCAGGCTCACTAGCTTTCACTTGGTCAAAAAAACCTGGTGGAGGATCTTGACACCTATACTCTACCTCATTCTCATAGAAATCATGTTAAGGGGGAAGTGTAGCCATTTTCTCAATATGCCAATTCATATCAGGGCCATCAAAATTATTTTGATTGCGCTCAATGTCCGACTGAGGGCAACAATAAAATAATTTCATCTTGACAAGTTCTTTACATTTCCCTAAAGGATCATACCTTCAACACTATGGTAATTCTATCAGCCCCAGATCTTGCAATGCAACAATGAGAAGTCGATTCTATCCAATTTGACTCACTACTATGCCATCAAATTTGAATGGCATATTGCATGTAGTATTTTTCCTGCGCTCAACTCCATATACATCATTCACGTAATCTGACTGGTGCACTACTTCCATAGCAAAAATATACTTTGTAGCAAAATATGGTAATAAAAATGGCTTACCTGTGAAACCAAAAATTCTCACAACCACACCTTGGGTAAGAAAAAAAATGTCACCCTTTTCTTGAGTAACCACTATATCTCTTAACTCTCGCGACACTCTTTCACATGTACCACACAACAATTCAATTTATAGTCCCAAAAAGAAACTATTAAAGATATAAAAGACTCTCTTTTCAATAAAATAGAAGTCCACTTATAACCGATAAGGCTCATCCTTTTCATTTGTAGTTGAAACGATAATAAAAGGAAAATGATGTTGGAATTGAAAGAAGAAAAACCATATCAAGAAAGAAGTATGCATGAAATATTTATCTACTCCAGCCTGCAACTTCTCCAATTATGAATTCAATCTCCATGAAATGTAATCAGCCCAATCAAAGAAAATTAGATTGGTGCCCTATTTCATGGTTGAAGGAGAATAAAATTCTACACAAAAAATACATTGTGCCATAGCTTCTTGCCACTTGTAAACTGTATCATCTGAGGGCAAACCCACAACCCATGCTAGCATGGAATAAATATCCAAGATCTTAAAATATTTCAACGGTCTGGGCAGGTTCAGGAGTTGTCCCATTGGTGGCTCTTTAATCATCTGAGTCTCCATGAATTGATGCATTGCCATAGTGGAAACGTATCTATCTTCATGTTCATCAGTGTGCAGCTTCTTATGGACACCATAGTTGGTAGGTTGTAACCCATAGGCAAAGGCTTCTTGAACTTCATTAGAAGTGATGGTAAAAAGAATTTCTCTCTTCGCATTCCTTACAACCTTGGTTGAAGGATCATAATATCTAGCAATGAGCAACACAAGCTCGGGATAAGGATGTACTTGAGGGCACAAATACCAGAAAAGTAGTAAATAATATGGTACTATTAACTAGCTTTCTGATGTCAAACCCTACTGTACTACAAACTCAACATCTTGCCATAGTTTTTCTACTCCTTTGTGAGTAATGACGCAGTCACAAATCTCAGCCATTGAATCTTCGTACAAGTCCAAATCAACATAATCATTTTTTTGAGCCTTCTTGGACCTCGTAGTCGCTTCTTTTCTCTTTGAATTCCTTAGTTTCGAATATTTTGAGACTTTTTGGGCTTCCTTGCTACGTCTTCCCATTTAAAAAAAAAACTCGAGCAAATATCCTAAACACTTTTTTAGCACTCTGCAACAATCTATTGAACCACATGGCAGAAAAAATTAAAAAAAATAACTACAAGTGTTTACCTTGTCTTGTTTATATAGAGCTTCTCCTCAACCGTTGTAATAAATGTTGGACTATTATGGATCCCATTTAAAAAATGTGAGCCTTGATGCACTTGCCTAGCACTTCTCTTGAGAATATCCACTACCAAATTGTACTTTGAGAAGTGTGCCCTTCTTGCCATATCATTTTGTCGTAAACCATGCCCTGGCTGCTAAAGTTTGTCTTGAAAAAATAAATTGGCTGCTCAAAACCAATTAAATGTCGTCTAGTGACCGTTTTAAAAAAATCTCCACCAACTTGCATGCTTCCTAATGACTTCCGCGTGTACAAAGCACGAATTCAAATAAAATCTCCACTCTTCAACTCTCTTATTTTTAGGGCGCCTTCAAATTGCTTGAGAAATAAAGGGCGAATAACTCCCTTTTATATTTTTCCTCTTGCCATTCGATCTATGCTTGGAAGCACTAATTTTTTAAAGAAAAACCCAAAAAAAATCCTCCTTTTCTTCTTCAAAGAGGCTTTTCTCTTTTTAGAGCACCCTCTAAAAAGAAACATCGAATGCATCACTGTTCTTTTTCCCTTTTTTTATTTTGCTTCTCAAAAATTTCAAAGTTTTTTTTATTTTATTTTCTTTATGGCTTCATATGACGTATTTTCCCAAAGGATGGTACAAATGGTCGGTTCACCCCACACTTAAGGTGAACACAATTTAATTTAGTTTAGCACCCTAACTAGGTGCTTGGGCCTTTTGAATATATATTTTTTATTATTTCACTGAAGATGTGGGGCGAACGTAAGGTTCACCCCATCTTAGGGCGAAACATTTTTTTTTTTAAATGTATTCGTATTCGCCCCAAAGGGGAGCGAACGGAGTGTTCGCCCATCCCTTTGGGCAAACGTATTTTTATATTATATATATATTTTTTTCTCTTTTTTTTAAATATATTTGCCTATATATATATATATATATATATATTTATATATATATTTGCCCAAAGGGATGGGCGAACACTCTGTTCGCCCCCCCTTTGGGGAAACTATATATTATTTTAAATTGGATTGCCCCAAAGGGGGGCGAATGGGACTTTTGCCCAACCCTTTGGGCGAACCAACTTTATATTTTTTTTATATATATAGTGTGGGTTCGCCTCCATAGAGGGGTGAATGTAATGTTCGCCCCATTCTATGGGCAAAACATTTTCTAATGGGGGAACGAAGATACTGTTTGCCCCCTTTAAATTTTTATTTATATTTTTTATGTTATTTATTATTTATTTTTATTTTATTTTATTTATTTTTATATTATGTGTTATTGCATGCTTTCGCCTAACTAAAGGGCGAATAGGATTTTTTTTTATATCGACCCTTTTTTTTTTTTAAACACACATTTTTTTTTCTTTTCTAAATTTTACTAAAAAAAAAAAATCTTTTTCGAATACATATATCTTGGTGAATGAAATAAACAACCATTTTTCTTTGAGAGACGAAATATCAAAACTTATTCAATGCTTTCATCACAGCATACACTTGTTTTTTAATAAAATTATATTTCTCTTGATGTGGGGCAATAACCTGGCTCAATAAAGCGATTGTATTCTCATCTCCATCCCCTTGCTTCCAAGTTAGAACCGCAACATAGCTTTCTTGTTCACCAACTGCATGAAGAATGAAATCTTTAGAATAATCAGGATTAACCAATACTGGAGCTTAATTAATCCTCTCTTTGATTTCCTTGAAAGACAGTCTTCTCATGTTAGTCCATTTGAACTCCACATATTTCTTTAAAATCTCGATCATAGGTTTCACAACCTGAGAAAAATCAACAATAAACTTGTGAATGAAATTTATTTGGCCAAAGAAATATTGCAAATATTTTTTTTGGTTGGCAATGGTAACCTCAGGAGTGCTTTAGCTCTCACAGGATCAATTGCCAATCCTTCCTATGAAATGACATGATCCAACCTCCTTGACAGCAAAGATTTATTTCTTCAGGTCAATTGAAATCCTGAATTCTTGGCATTTTTCAAACACTTGCCTTAGATACGAAATATGGTCCTTCTTGTGATGTGAAAATATAGTCATGTCATCAAGATAGATCACAATGATCTTATTCAACAACTCACCAAAGGTGAGATCCATTGCTCTCTAAAATGTAGCACCAGCGTTTGAGAGGCCAAATGGCATCCTCTGATAGGAGAATGTGCCCCATTTGGTAGTGAACACAATCTTGTATTGGTCTTCATATTTGACCTAAATTTTATTGTATCCAGAAAAACCATCTAACAAAGAAAATCTTTGTGCACCTATAACTACATGTAGGATCTCATCAATTTGTGGTAGAGGATAATGTTCCTTTAACAACGCTTGATTTAAATTGTGGAAATCAACACACGATCGTATGTCTCCATTATTCTTACGTATAGGAACCAAGTTTGCCCATGTTGAGTGTTTAATTGGATAAATAATTTTGGCTTCCAACATCTTCAACAATTTGGCCTTCATTAGGACTTCAATCTTAGGATTGATGAGCCATTATTTTTGCCAAAAATTCTTCACTCCCACTTGTAGTTTTATGGTGTGTTGGATCACTCCTTTTTCATATCCTTTTAAATTGTGGTAGTTGCAAGCTACAATATATGGATACTCAAAACACAGTTTCTTAATATCATCCAACTCTTCTAGGATGCAATCAATCCCAACCTTAATGATCTTCTTAGGTTCCAAATGCATTTCCTTAAATTCTTTATCATCTACTTTGATCTTGTGCTTCTCATCTCGATAATTTGGTCGAACAGGCTCTCCAATATAATCAGTCCTATAAAGATATGATTATTTTTCAATTGAATCATCCCCTCTCTCTTTTCTTCGACAAGAAATCTATCATTTGCACCTATAGTCTCTTTGAGAAAAAAATTAACTAGATGTTCATCATTGTCAAACACTTTCTAGTAGAGATTCTTTTCAGGGACTAAGGGTCTATAAATAATTCTTACTATTTTGTGCCTTCTAACTACATGCTCAACGGGGGAGTAGTTAGCACCAAGAGAAGCTAAAATGTTAGCATGTTTATTCAGTTCTCTCAATATTGCGTGAATGTTCAAAGCAATAAAATATTCAAGCAAGTCCCACACCTTGTTGAGGTAGGCCTTCAGGTAGTGTTGCTTTGCCACACACTTGTTGGTAACTTGATTTACCACCAGCTCAGAATCTCCAAAGATTTGCAGTTGCTTAATACCCAATTTTTCTGCCTTCTTCAATCCAAGGCACAATGCTTCATATTCAGCTGCATTTTTGGTGCAACTCCAAGTTATTCTATATGGATACATCTTTAGCAATCTAGTGGGGGAGACTAACACCATGCCAGATACTACACTATTCTTGCATCTGACCCATCAAAATACAACTTCCATAGCTTATATGACATAGGATCCAGAGAATCAATATTGTCTTTGTCATTTTTCTTAGGCTTGGCTATTGTGTAGCAACCAATATTGGTTTCAATAATAGCATTGAATTCCATGAGTGAAAAATCATCTTAAAGATATAATTCTTCCAGTGTTTCTTCTATCAGACCAACTTCTTGAGATTCTTTGATCACCATGTTGACTGCGCTTGAAGATTTTTCCTCCTCTTCTTCCAATTTCTCAATATGGAAAGGAGAAGGTCTCTCATTGTAGATGCAGATTTTCCATCCTTTGAACGGGACTTCCAAATGGTAGTAGTCCAAAGAAAGGCACCCTCCAAGTTTTTTTGTGAATTCTCTTGAGAGACACATACTGAAGTAAGGCTCCGAGTCAACCATAACCACTTCTTGAATAACCATGATTTGTGGCATACTATGTAAGACGATGGTAATATCCTTAATTACACCTACTATATTGACTTGAGTGCCATCCAATTGCAACACCCCAAGATTACTTCTCGTGTATTCCATTCTCATAGCTTCACAAACTGCTCTTGGCATAACAGTGGTTGCGATATCGAAGTCAATTATACAATTGTGAATGATCAACCCCTCCATTCTAAGTGACAAGTAGTACATGGGTGGTCTATTTTTCCCATTTGCTAAGGTAGGAAGCACTTGTGCCAACACTATTTGAGATTGAGTGTTTTCTTTTATTTCATAGATCTAAGAGATTCTTATAGTAAATCAATTTGTCCATGCAATTTCAAAGCATTGTATAAACTTATAATTACTGGTGTTTTCTTCATTTCCTCAACAATATCATATTCAGAAACAATAGGCGCTCTTCCATCTACCACTCGCTCATATTTATCTTGATACTATTGAGTAACTTCTACTCACTATTGCTTGGTTAGAAATGGATATTTGAGGTGCTCCTTAGCCTGTTATTTTTCTTGATATAATATTCGAGGTACTGCAAGTTGTGTCGTTGACGCCTTAGTGTACATCTTACCTTTAGTTTATTTGGGCAAAAAATATTTTAACACAACTGAGTCTTGCAACTTTGGGGTTACACTAGGAGATTTTTCTAGAGGCTATCCTTTCTCATTTTGTGTTCTCGGATCAATAGTGACCTTCAATGGTTATAGTTTTGCTGGATCTATAGTCATTGGCTTCTTTCCAGATATCGTAAGAACTGAAACTTGCTCTTCGAAAGGAACCATAAAATTTTGATCTATTTCCATTATCATGTTTACCTGGCCACCTCCTGAACTCATTTCTAGTGTTTGCACATAATTCAAATGAACCATACAAGTATCTTCTCCATGTGGATCATTACACATTGAACACTAGTATGCTTTATCTGATGAAATAGATTCTTCCATTGCCAAAACCATTGGGCTCCTTTTAGGATCCCTACTAGTAGATGCTTGATCTCTCATGATAGGTGGAGTCTAAAATATTCTTATCTGAAACTCATCTTTCACTTGTTTCTTCCTTACTGTAGAGAGCTTGTTGGAGATCGTCCTCAACACCAAATTATTTGACTGCACCTCTTATAACAACTTTAGATAAGGATTTGGGTTTTCTGGATCAGAAGGTGCAGGCAAAGCTAGTGGTGTTGATGCAGTTGGGGGTGGCACTAAAGGTGATGACGTTGGAAGTTCCATAAAAGGAGTGGGGGTAGGCAATTGATAAATTTTTGAAGCTAGTAATTATGGAGGACTTTGAGTAGGTAATTGCAGGATAGGCACTGAAGTGACTTGAGATGAACTCACGCTCCAAGAAGGAACAGGGTGCATGGATGACATAGACTACGAGAATACACTGGAATACAAATATTATGGAAGATCAAGAAAAATAGGAATAGTCATCTTTGGTGGAAGCTTGCCTATAGCAATCAAGTCAGATTCAGCTTTTTGCATATGCGTGTACAAGTCTAGGAATGTATTTACATTGGCTTGTCATACGACCATACCAATATTAGTACTAAATGCTCTGAGATAGTAAAATACAGCTTTCTCCTATGAATGTCAGAGACCTTGAGTAACTTGTTGCCAAGTTTGAATGAACCTGACGTTGAAATCCATAATCTCTTCCTAAGGGTGCCTTTGGATATTCATGAACTGATGAAGCAACAAAAATTGATTAGCTATTTCATGAAAATTCTTGATCAATAATCTACTCAACTTATCCTAGGTAGTTATCATCCTAGGTTGCAATGATCAGTACCAGTATAAGAGCTTCCCTCTTAGTGATAAAATGAGCAGTCTCACCATGATATCTTCATCCGTAATGCCATGCATCATAGCTAGAGAGGCTACATCTTGTATGTGTTCATAGGCAGTCTTACATGTACCATCATAGGTGGGTAAGGCCTTCAAAGAGACTTGTGGAATTGGATTTTGGGCTTGCAAGTTCAAATCCCCAGGGTTGTTCCATGCTAGGAATTCACTAGGAGGAGGGATCTTAGGGAATACTAGTCATGGTGCTAACTAGACTTATGGAGGCATAAGAGATACTGGCTAATTGCGAGGATATCATGGGTGATGTGTGGGATGAATGAGACGCAGATTATGGGTGAGGTGGAGTGACCAATTGAGGATGCTCTCCTAGTCTTGAGATATCAAGTTCATAGAACTCAATAGGATTTTTAGAATTTTTGGCCTTCGATCTTGTATTCATGAAGCGCAACGTTCACTGCTTTCACATTTGGAGATTCTGTGAAAGAATCGAGTTGGAAGATATTCTAATTGTTCTACACAAAGGCAAACATCAAACCTTTATACTACTTAACAATGGAATCTTTTGAGGTCCCACTCGGCGTGCCAAAAACTGTTGTTCAAATATCTACCTAATAAACAAATCTACGTTTGTACACCCTAGAAATAGCCAACATTGAAAGACCATAGGAAATAAATGTCCCCCATGTCAAGCTCTAGAGAGGGTTGATTCCCAATCTAATTTTAAAATGATTAAGATAAGAGTTACAAGAAAGAACTGGTAAAATTGCAAAAAGAAATGGAAAATATGGCCACAGGGTGACTATGTAGGATGGGAATAGACTGGTAGCAAGAGTTTACACCAAGCTGAAAATAGCATGCAATAGATGAAAATACAATAGAATCTACTAATAACTTTGCACATGTAATCCTTATATCAACACTCCAGCACTCACTCTCTCACTCGCAATATTTAAATTCAGATTTGCAGAATTTAAATTTTACAGCAAATAATAAAGCTAATTGTGTAAAAGAAATGAATAATGTAGAAGACAACAATGCACCAAGTCATTTTCAAATCCAAATGTTTTGAATTCACTATTACTATAGAGAACTCGAAGAATTTTCTCACAGAATCTCTATTTTTTCCAATCCCTTACAATGAATTTTTGCTTAGTATTTATAGAGGTTTGTGCCTCTTTCATTACATACATGAAAAGATCCAATATCTATAGATTAAAACATAATGAGTCATCATTTCTTGGAAATATTCTTTTGATAGCCACGATCTTGGAAACAGTTTGAGATGATAGCATTCAAGCACCACAACATTAAATTTGGGTCACCTCCATCTTCTTGAAAATCAAACATGTGCTTCAATAATTTAATCCATATTAAATTTGCTTTGGAGAGGGAGGAAAACCTTCAAGAAGATGTTTTTGAAAATAGCACAAATATCTTCCACTTCGTCACCAACATTAAGTTGCAGCAATTACTTGAAGCAAATCTTCAACTGAAAAAATCAAACTTTAAAATTACTGAAGATGAGGGAAATTAATGATTAAATCTTGCCTCATTTAATTTGACACATGCTTCTGCTCATATTTTATCTTTGGGTGCCACAAGAAATTGAACTCATTCGCTTTCGTGATAAAAACAAATAATATTTACCTTTAAAACATCTTTGCCGCAATTGCAATGACATTCGCTCCTTCCACAAGGGTGAACACCATTTAAAAAAAAAAATTCACCCAAACCACATTCGTCCATGTCGTTCGCCCCTCAAAAAGGCGAACGGATCCGTTACTGACACTTCAAGGCGACTGCAACACATTTAAAATCGTGTTCGCCCAAATGAGAGGTGAACATGATGTTCGCTCCACTTAAGGGGTGAACGCGATTGCATTCTCCTTAAAAAATTTGGAACTCATATTTCTTTGGGTGCATTCATCCTTGGGGCACGTTCGCCCCTCCAATGGGGTGAACACGACGTTTGCTCCTCCAATGGGGCGAATGCGACCGCATCCCTTTTTTTTCTTTTTTTTTCATTCCTCTCGGTTTATTTGGGGACGCGTTCGTCCAACCAATGGGTGAACGTGACATTCGCCCCTCCAAAGGGGTAAATGTGTTTGCATTTTAACACTTAGCTGATTTTTTTTTATTTGCCAATCTTCATTTTCTTCTCTCTTTGTTGTCGCTTCTTTTCTGGGGCGAAATCAATTTATTTCGTCTTTCAATTTATGTTGTGGATGATTCAACCAAGTCAATTAAAAGTGGATTTCCAAGTTATGATTGGGGTTAATTTATTTTTTAAGATGAAAAATTACATAAAGAAAATGAAAGGAGTATAATGTTTTTTTTTTAATTGAGTTAAAAAACTCATCACAAATGTCTTTACATTACAATAAAAAATCCAATGTAGCATATTGCAAAAATACCAACAAGTCGATATAACAAGAAGCCTTTAAGGTTAATTACAAATTATAAGATGGGTTTAACCATAACAAGGTTAATTGTGGCCCATAGAACTTACATAATAAAATATTACAATAAATTAAATACATTGTACAACAATTGCCCTTAGGCCTATACAAGGTTATATCATAAAATGTCAATCTTAACCATGAATCAGCTTACACTTTCAACACCCCTCATAATCTAAACTAAGGGGCCAAGGACAAGGATATTAGCGATAATAATATATTCCCCCATAATGGATGCTATGGTGACCTTTGTAGTTGAGGTAGATCCTTTTAAATCCCTCTTATTATTTGGAATATGCCCATCCATATTTAGAAATTTAGCTTCAATCCTCTAAAATTTAAGCAAACAATTACTCATTAGATGTTCTTCCCTCTTATAGTATCCAATTATAAGGTATAAGAAAAATTTAACCGTAACAAGGTTAATTGTAGCCCATGGGGCTTACATAAAAAAATATTACAATAAATTAAATACATTGTATAATGATTGTCCTTAAACCTAACAAGATTACATCATAAAATGTCAGTCTTGGTCCTCAATCAGATTACACTTTCACATTACTTACATTATATACTTTGTCAAAATTTTAACCAAAAATACAACCATGTCTATTCTCCATTGTTACAACCAAATTGTTAAAAAGGAATATTCGTGCTACCTCATTGTGTCTGATATTTGTGAAGGATCTTCATTTAAACTTGATATTATTTAGGTAAAAAAGGACATAAAAAACACACTATTTTTTTGTGAAATATATCTATTTGTAACAAAATAATATTGGTTTTGCTTTAATGCATCTCTTACACTTATTATTAATAATAATTTAATAGTTTTTCTTAAGTAATAATTCAAGCTATTTTTTTGATAGTATGTGAACTCGGAGTGAGTGTGATCCAGGATTGAGCCTCATTAATTTCTTGTTATAGATATAAAGTGTTATAGGTGTGAGCAAGAAGCATGGGTAGGAATCAAATTGTGATCAGAGAGTGAGAGCTACTTCTTCTTATTCCAAATATTATAATAAACTCAAAAACTTAAAGATCCATGTGAAGAAATGGTAAGAAAATTATTTTAAAAGTCCTTACTAGAAGTAAGGATGTCCTAGTTGGTAGTATAAATGCCCTAGTTGAAAGTATAGATGCCCTAGTTAGCAATAAGTGGAATAGTGAATCTATGGAAAATCCTTTCTATGTAGTAGATCACTAGAAGTGATTATGAAGGATGATATGATTGAGCATGATATAATGGTTCTTAAAAGCAAAGGGTTAAATGTAAATTCCATGGTTACTAGCCATGGAAATTTAAAATTTGATTAAGTGGAAGTGAGGATTGAATTAAAATTATTCCATTAATTATCTTTCAAAAGGATTTTTTCTCATTATCTTCTCTAGTTTAGAAATAAAGGATAAAATAATGGATGGTGGCCCTTGGTTTAGGGGTATATATCCACTGTATTTAATACCATGGTGGGAGATGTTTCATGGAGATAGAGATTATTGAAACACTTCGAATATAGATTAGGTTTTTGTACTTCCTTATCATATCATTAGTAAGGTGGTTTTGAAGAATATTGGAAATGCTCTAGAGGAGTTCATCTAGGAGGAACCAACTACTAAGGAGAGAAGGTATGTTGTATACACTTGAATATGTGTTACCATGGATATTTTAAAACCTTTACCACAATCCATTAGGATTAAATATGAATCAAGAGAATGAGATCAACAAATGGATTATAAAAAATAGTATTCTAATGAGATCAGACACATGGCAAGATGTTGCAAAGTTAAAATAATGGAAAAATAGATAGAAAATTAGGCATGAGATAAACTTTAATATGAAACAAGATCCTATCATAGTAGAATTTGGGTCAAATCAAGGATAATCCACTCCTAAAAAAGTGGCAAAAAATACCCTTTGAATTATAAAATGACAAAGGCCTTTAAAGTTTACTTAAATTAACCATAAAAAAAAATGGCACAATGGATGAGGAAGTACAATGCACAAGTTGACATAAATAAGGAGTTAAAGGTACAAAGAAATATGGGGTGGTGGATTTTAAATTAAATGAGGTGAAGGATGTCAAGATTAATCCAAGTAAATCATCTTTATTTTTATAAAGTAGCATAAAATTCTTTTCTTGCAATAAAAATGAGTGTACATAATTTATATATTGCACTTTAGGGTTTCAAGAATAACGTAATAGAGAAATATATATGGAGGATATCCATAGGAATTTAGGGTTTCCCAAGGTAACATAAGAAAGTAACTACTATGTAGTATTATCCTTGCACGTTAGGGTTATTTATGCAACATAAAGAAAAAATTGTTAATAAGGCTATTTGTTGTATTTGAGATTCTTTGGGACAACATAAATCTAATGGAATTCATAATATTTTATAGAAGCATCCAAAAAACATTCACCACAATTATATGCAAAAAAATAAGAGTAAAAATATGAAAAAGGAGAAAGAGATAAACAATGCGAAAGGAAAGAAAGAATAAGGGGTGACCAACCACAGACATCTAATATCTCACATATCACAAAATGATACAATAAATTAGTCATTGGAGGGTACTTATAGTGATACCAAAACCTTGATTAATAGTTAACCTCAAGTCAATATTAACTTGACTTTGAGGTTAAATTACAATAATATAATAATAAATTACACCCTTTAATCAAGGTTATCCATAAAGGTGGATTAACCAATATCACTAAGGGTGAATATATGAAGAGTGCTCTCGGGCTTACATGAAGATGCCCATTGACTAACACATAGATGCCTATAGTATTACATAGAAGAATTCACATAGGCTTACATATAGAATACTTGATGGTTTACGTAGCACTTGTCATAGGCTATATTAAGAGCACCTATAGCTACTTCATCATTGTCAACCTTGACCTAATAAGGTAAAATTACAATTATTTCAATACCCCCCTCATAATTTGAGCTAAGAGGCTAAGGAGAGAAGGCATTAGAGATTATAAATCTCTCCCCATAATGAATTATTGTATAACCCAGTGGATCCTTTTATCTTCTCTTATCAAATGTACATGAATTGGATCAACCTCTATCTAAACATGAATCCATAACTCTACCTCCTAGATCAAGATGTTAAGCTTCTCATGAGAAGATATTTAACATACACTATGGTGATCACAATTTGTCCTCCAGTCTGAAGAGAAGGTAGCTAAATCATGAAGCAATAGGAATATCACTAAATAATCAACTCTAATCACTTTCAAAAACGACTTTCTTGCCATGTTACCTAGATTTTCTTCACATGAATCCTCTAAAGTTTATCTTAAAATCTAGCATAAAAAGTGACACTTGTTCCTTAATCACACTTTGCTTTCCATTTCTTACATTTTGCTCACACTTCCTCTACTTGCTCTTGGCTCACACAAACTTACACTTTTTTAAATTATTATTTAAATTATAATATATTTTAGTTTATACCAAAGCTATAATAACCAACTTGAAATCAAACAATAAATACAATGAGTTTAGAAGCTCAAATACATCAACTAAGATTGATTTTTTTTATAACTCTTAATTATTAAGATATTATCACACTATAATAACACAATCTTAATATAATATAAATGAGACTTATTTAATTCTATATAATTAATATATTAAAAAAAACAAAGTACAACTGAGGCCCACCTCAAGGGGCACAATGGGGACTACCCTCTGCTGATTTAAACATAAATATCAAGAATAAGAGTCCAACAATATACCAATATAATGTTGAGACAAAACAACTAATATCATTTTCAACCACTCAAACTCAC
The DNA here is from genome assembly GCA_028583015.1 of Wollemia nobilis. Taxonomy (NCBI): domain Eukaryota; kingdom Viridiplantae; phylum Streptophyta; class Pinopsida; order Araucariales; family Araucariaceae; genus Wollemia; species Wollemia nobilis. The sequence goes on along the minus strand of JAQPPZ010001580.1, from coordinate 2,092,637 downwards.
TTAAAACATAAGTTAGCCATATATCCACATATGATAACTAATAACTAATAATTAATGTGAGATTATTTAAAAACAAGTTTTGATTCTATAAACCAATAACAAACAAACTATATAGTTATTGCAGGACAATGCAACTCGACAGACCCAAATTATTGATTCTATACGGAAAACATTAAAATTTTACAAATAACAAACAGACTATATAATTCCTAAAAACAATACAATAATTAAAAACTTCCTTTAAAAATCCAAATTCTAACCTTTAAACTTTCTTTAAAGATCCAGATTCTATTGAAAACCCAAATTCTAAGGTCTTTGGACTCTCTCTTTAGAGGTCCAAATTTTATCCACAACAGGTTATGTGTAATTATGTATGCAAGTTTAAAAACATAAAAATAAATAAACTATATAAATTTTTTATAACACCCCTCTTAATTTGCCACTTAAATCAACATTCTTCTTTCGAGGCGGGGGAATCGTCATCTAACGCCTTTCTCCGGTTCAGCAAACCCTAGAGCACCAATATATTAAAACCCTAATCCTTCCATGTTCTAGGTCGCAGGCACGTCAGTTTCGCAAACCCTAGAGCACCAATATATTAAAACCCTAATCCTTCCATGTTCTAGGTCGCAGGCACGTCAGTTCCGCAAACCCTAGAGCACCAATATTTTGCCATAACCCTACCATTTTCTAGATCGCAGGCACGTCAGCTCCGCAAACCCTAGAGCACCAATACTTTGCCATAACCCTAATCTGTCCGGTCTATAAAACGCTAGGCTCGTTAGCGAAACATTTCAAGAATAGCAGGTGCTCAGGTTTGGTTGCTGGAGGATGTGCTGCTCACGTCGCAGAAAAGTTCTTCGAGAGCAGATATATCTGGTGCATGAATTTGGCTTCAATGCGGATATCCTTTTTTCAGTTAAAATGGGACCTCAGTTTGACTTTATAACCAATACCAGTGGCTCTAGAGATAGAGGCTACCCGAAATTTGTTTCATCTTTGTCACTTTGTCGGCTAGATTGTTTTGGTGTATCTGGCTGATCATTTTTGGATGAAACAGCCATACGATCCTCAGGCAATGCTATTATCTTTTGAAAGCAAGCGACAAATATAAGGGAGTGAGAAGTTTGGCTCTATGGCGAATATTTATCATGCCATTGAGATGAATAGGGCTCCCGAGATTAATTTCATCTTTCTCAGTCTATCAACTGGATTCACATTTTTGTTCCAGATTGATTATATGTGGATGGTATACCTGAATATCTTTTTTTAATCCTGCGTGGCAAGAGTTTCAGAATGCTTAGGATTTTCTTCAGGGCTTTTTTATTTTTCTTAAGGGGTTTTTGAACACAGGTTTTTTTTGGTTTTTTAATTTTCGGGTTTATATTACCTACATAAGCCTGCTATTTTATTTATTTATTTGGGTTATAGTAGGAGATCAAGGGGTTTCTCAACACTCAGGTTTTTTTTTGGTTTTTTAATTTTCCCTTAGTAAGGGGTTTATATTACCTACATAAGCCTGCTATTTTATTTATTTATTTGGGTTATAGTAGGAGATCTGCCAAAGAGGTTTATATGTCGCCTGCTATTTTGTTTATTTTGTGTTATTCTACCGTTATAGAAAGGAGGGTTACATTTGAAGATCTACCTGATGGTATACTATTTTGTTTATTTATTTTGTGTTTTTTACTCATCTTTCTCTAGTCGGGATTCCGTCGCATAAAATAGAAGCTCATATTTTGTTGGAACATTATTTTACATGTGTTCAGCAATTTTTAAATTTGAACAAGAAAATCTGAAGATGGAAGGTGGTTGACTTCCATTACTTAATAATTTTGTAGGTAAAATACATCGTCAAAGTCACAACATTACTTATAATCGAGTATCTATTTTTTTTCTTTTGCATTTGAAACTTACTATTCAAATCTTATTAACAATTTTTTTTTTTTTTTCCATTTGAAACTTACTATTCAAATCTTATAACGAAGTATCTATTTTTATTTTTTTTGCATTTGAAACTTACTATTCAATTCTTATAACCAAGTATCTATATATATTTTTAAGAGTAAGTTGTGTAGAGTAGAAAAACAGATGGAGGTTGTGCGTAGGTTATAGAGATGGATGTTGTGGGTTGAAGCCACTTCTTTGAAGAGTAAATGAAATTCTGGAAAAAAGCAGATGGAGGGTGTGTTAGTGAAATTCTGAAAAAAGTAGATGGAGGTTGTGTGTAGATGGAAGGTGTGAGTGAAATGCTGAAAAAAAAAAGTAGATAGGGAGTAGAATCATATCCCTATGGCTTTGGGTTAAATTATTTTTAATAAGCTGAAGCATAAGTTACAAAACAATTCCTTAGACAACAATTCCTAAATTATGGATATAGAAGGTGAAATTATGGGTCAAGACAATCCTGTGTTGGGCATACCATGCACTTTAAAAATTAAATGAACTTATCCCAATGAAATTTCAAATAGTTTTTTGGTGAATGTAAGGTCACACCCATGACAATCCTGTCTTGGTTATACCAGATTGTCTTGGGCATACCATGCACTTAAAAAAATAAAATGAAGGTATGCCAATGCAATAGTCTTGGACATACCAGATTGTCTTGGGCATACCATGCACTTCAAAAATAAAATAAAGGTATGCCAATGCAATTTCGAAATAGTTTTCAATGTAGATAAGTCACATTGCTCGTCAATGTAGAACATAGAAATAAGCAACACAGATCCTCAATGAAATCCATGGAAAGGGTTAACACTTTTTTCCTTGTCTTGACATATCTTACATTTAATCATAATAGATCTTGATATAAGCTTTTTAATATTTTTCATAAAAAAAATTGTTTCATCTGTTGACATTTTCAAGTATTTATTTAGACTGTTTAGTTGAAAGAAATACATGTAAGTTTTGGAGGACACCTCTTAACAAAACAAGGATTAAAGAAGATAAATGGGATCCATTTTTACTGAGAATCCCATCAAATGTAGAAAAGGAAGGCAGATAAATAAAGATCCATCTTACCAAAACAAGGATTAAAGAAGATAAATGGGATCCATTTTCACTGAGAATCCCATCAAATGTAGAAAAGGAAGGTAGATAAATAAGATCTATCTTACCAGGAATCCCATCAACATGAGGAAAAGAAAAAGGAAGGCAAGGAGGAGTTGGATACTACTTCCTTTCAACATGTAGGAAAGGAAGACATTGGGGAGTTGGATTACATCAAATGTAGAAAAAGAAGGCAGATAATTGGATCCATCTTACCAGGAATCCCATCAACATGAGGAAAAGAAAAAGGAAGGTAAGGAGGAGTTGGATACTACTTCCTGTCAATATGTGGGAAAGGAAGACATTGGGGAGTCGGATTCCACTTTCTGTCAACATGTCGGAAAGGAAGACATTGGGGAGTTGGATTCCACTTTCTATCAACACAACTTTCTGTCAACATGTCGGAAAGGAAGACATTGGGGAGTTGGATTCCACTTTCTATCAACACGAGATTCCACTTTGGGAGGTTTGCATGAAAACTTAGTGATTTTGGCCCCAACGAATGGAGTTTCATTATCCGTAACAATTGAGTCTGGGACACCGAAACAAGTAATAATTCCTTCCAGGAAGGAGATGATTGTTGCTTGATCTACTTTTTTAGTAGGTACAGCCTCCATCCATTTGGTAAAATAATCAGTTGCCATAAATATATACTTGTGCTCTGCTGAAGAGTGTGGGTCAATAACTCCCATGAAGTCAAGACCCCATTGCTGAAAAGGCGCTTCCACTTGAATTAGGCGAAGAGGCATTGCTTTTTTCCTAATTCTACCAACATATCGTTGACAACTGTCGCAATGTGTACTCACCTTATGTGCATCGACAAAAAGAGTAGGCCAAAAATAACCTGCTCGAATGATTTTTAAGTCCATAGGCCTTCTTGCATAATGACCTCGAAATAGTCCAAAATAAAATTCCTCCAAAATTTTCTCTTTCTTAGACTCCTTCACGTATCTAAGGAGAACTCCATCAATGTTCTGATGAAATAGCCCATTAGGCAATATGACATACTTGAGAGCCTGCAATTGGAACCTTCGACGCTGTGAAGCATCAAGATGTGATGGACATTTACCCAAAGTAAATAATTAATCAGCTCCTCAGTCCAATCGCGATTGTTCATGGTATGGTTCGCATAAATATTTCCATTATTTTCTTCCTACTGCATAGGATCCGATAATTTAGATACTGCACTTTTGGCTAATTTCTAGCATAAATCTCTTCCGCAAATTAGTTTTGTTGATCGGATTTCTACATCATATTCCTGAATATTTGAAATCCAACCTTCTCTCTTGTCACCTAGATCTCCTTGGAGAATGAAGTTTCGAACATCTGGGTGTATGACGTAAACAACCATTTTGCTTTGAGAGACGAAATGTCAAAATTTCTTCAACGCTTTCATCACAGCATACACTTGTTTTTCAATAAAATTATATTTCTCTTGATGTGAGGTAATAATCTGGCTCAAGAAATCGATTGGCTTCTCATCTTCATCCCCTTGCTTCTGAGTTAGAACCGCAACATAGCTTTCTTGTTTACCAACTGCATAGAGAATAAAATCTTTAGAATAGTTAGGATTAACCAAGAGCTTTAGTAATCCTCTCCTTGATTTCCTTGAAAGCTTGTCCTCTTGTGTCAGTCCATTTGAACTCCACATCTTTCTTTAAAAGCTCGATCATGGGTTTCACAACCTGAGCGAAATCAACAATAAAATTGCGAATAAAATTTATTTGGCCAAAGAAAGACTGTAAATATTTTTTATTGGTCGACAATGGTAACCTCAAGAATGCTTCAGCTCTTGCAGGATCGATTGCCAATCCTTCCTGTAAAATGACATGACCCAACAATTTTTCCTCTTTGACAGCGAATATTGATTTCTTCGGGTTAATTAAAATCCTGAATTCTTAGCACTTTTCAAATGCTTGCCTTAGATGGGAAATATGATCTTTTTTGTGATGTGAAAATACGGTCATGTCATCAATATAGATTACAATGATCTTATTCAACAACTCACCAAAGGTGATATCCATTGCTCTTTGAAATGTAGCACCATCATTCAAGAGGCCAAATGACATCCTCTAATAGGTTATGTGCCCTATTTGGTAGTGAATGTAGTCTTGTATTGGTTTTCATATTTGACCCAAATTTGATTGTATTCATAAAAACCATCTAACAAAGAAATTTTTTGTGCTCCTGCAACTACATGTAGGATATGATCAATTTGTGGTAGAAGATAGTGGTCCTTTAATGACGCCTTATTTAAATTCTGAGAATCAACACACAGTCGTATGTCTCCATTCTTCTTAAGTATAGGAACCAAGTTTGCCACCCATGTTGAGTGTTTAATTGGATAAATAATTTTGGCTTCCAACATCTTCAACAATTTAGCCTTCATGAGGACTTCAATCTTAGGATTGACGGGCCGTTGTTTCTTCTGAAAAGGTTTCACTCCCTCTTGCAGTTCGATGGTATGCTAGATCACTCCTTTGTCATATCCTTTTAAATTGTGATAGCTCCATGCAACAATATCAGGATACTCGAAACACAATCTCTTGATGTCATCCAACTCTTTTGGAATACAATCAATTCCAACCTTAATGATCTTTTCAGGTTCCAAATGTAGTTCCTTACATTCTTTAGCATCTACTTTGATCCTGTGCTTCTCAACTCGATCATTTTGGTCAAACAAATTCTCTAGTGTAATCAGTCCTATGGGGATATGATTATTTTTCAATTGGATCATTCCCTCTCTCTTATTCAATAAGAAAATTGTCATCTACACTTGTAGTCTCTTTGAGCAAAAAATTGACTATATGCTCATCATTGTCAAACACTTGCCAGTAGAGATTTTTTTCAGTGATTGAGGGTCTGTAAATAATCCTTACTATTTTGGGCCTTCTAAATACTTGCTCAACAAGAGAGTAGTTAGCACCGAGAGAGGCTAAAATGTTAGCATGTTTATTCAATTCTCTTGATATTACTCGAATGTCAAAGAAATAAAATATTCAAGTAAGTCCCATACCTTTTTGCGATAGGCCTTTAGGTACTATTGCTTTGCCACACACTTGTTTGTAATTTAATTTACCACCAAATCAGAGTCCCAAAATATTTGTAGCTGCTTAGTGCCCAATTTTTCTACCTTCTTCAATCCAAGGTACAATGATTCATATTTAGCTGCATTGTTGGTGCAACTCCAAGTTAGTCTGTATGAATACATCTTCTGCAGTTCGATGGGGGAGACTAACACCATGCCAGCTCCTACACCATTCTTGCATCTGGCTTTGTCAAAATATAATTTCCATAGCTGATCTAACATAAGATCCAAAGAATCAGGACTGTCTACGTCGTTTTTATCATGCTTGGCTATTGTCCATGAGTGAAAACTCATCTTCAAGATGTAATTCTTCCAGTGTTTCTTCTATCAAACCAACCTCTTGAGATTCTTCGGTCACCATGTTGACTGCGCTTGAATATATTTCATCCTATTCTTCCAATTTCTCAATATGGAAAGGAGAAGGTCTCTCATTGTAGATGCGGATTTTCCATCCTTTGAACGAGACTTCCAAATTGGAGTAGTCCAAAGAAATATACCCTCCAAGTTTTGTTGTGAAGTCTCTTGAGAGACACATACTGAAGTAAGGCTCCAAGTCAATCACAACCACTTCTTGAATAACCATGATTTGTGGAATACTATGTAAGACAATGGAAATATCCTTAATTACACCTACTGTCTTGACTGGAGTGCCATCCAATTGCAACACCCTGGGATTACTTCTCGTGTATTCCATTCCCATAACTTCACAAATTGCACTTGGCATAACAGTGGTTGCGACACTGAAGTCAATCATATAGTTGTGAATGATCCACCCCTCCATTTTAAGTGACAAGTAGCATAGGGTTGGTCTACTTTTCCAATTGCTGAGGTGGGAAGCACTTGTGCCAACACTGTTTGATATTGAGTTTTTTTCTTTTCTTTCACAGAACCGAGAGATTCTTGCAATAAATCAATTTGTCCAGGCAATTTCAAAGCATTGTATAAACTTATCCTTATTGGGTTTTTCTTCGTTTCCTCAACAATATCATATTCAGAAACAATAGGTGCTCTTCCCTCCACCACTCACTCATATGTATCTCGATATTGCTAAGTAACTTCTACTTGTTATTGCTTGGTAAGCGATGGATATTTGAGGTATTCCTTAGCCTGTTCTTTTTCCTGATCTCATATTCGAGGTAATGCAGGTTGCGCAGCTGGCACCTTAGTATATTTCTTACCTTGAGTAGATTTGGGCAATAAATCCTTCAACAAGATTGAATCTTGTGACTTTGGGGTTACACCATACGCTTTTGCTGGCAGCTACCCTTTCTCATTTTGTGTTCTCGAGTCGACAGGGACCTTTAATGGTTCCAATTATATTGGATGTACAGTCATTGGCTTCTTTCCAGATCTTGTAAGAACTGAAACTTGCTCTTCGAAAGGAACCATCAAATTGTGATCCGTCTCCATTATCATGTTTATTTGGCCACCTCTTGAACTCGATGCAGGTGTTTGCACATAATTCAAATGAACCATGCAAGTATATTCTCCATGTGGATCATTACATGTCGAACACCAATATGCTTTCTCTGATGAACTAGCTTATTCCATTGCCAGAACCTTTGGGCTCCTTTCAGGACCCCTACTAGTAAATGCTTGATCTCTCATGATAGGTGGGGTCTGGAATCTTCTTAACCAAAATTTAGCTTTTGCTAGTTTCTTCCTTACTACAGCAAGGTCGTTGGAGATTATCCTCAACACCGAATTGTTTAACTGCACCTTTTGTAATAGCTTAGGATAAAGATCTGAGTTTGCTGGAGCTGGGGGTGTCGGCAAAGCCAATGGTGCTGATGCAGCAAGGGGTGGCACTAAATGTGATGGTTCTGGAAGTGCTGGAAAAGGAGTGGGGGTAGGAAATTGAGGAATTACCAGAGCTGGTAACTGTGGAGGACTTTGAGTGCGTAATTATGGGATAAGTACTGAAGTGACTTGAGAAGAACTCGAGCTCCATGAAGGAACAAGGTACATGGATGGCATAGGCTATGAAAATGCATTGGAATACAAGTATTGTTGAAGATTAAGAAAAATAGGAATAGTCATATTTGGTGGAAGCTTACCTATAGCAATCAAGTTAGATTCAACTTTTTGTGTCTGCGTGTACAAGTCTGGAAACGTATTCACATTGGCTTGTCGTATAGCCATACCAATATCAGTACTAAATGCTCTGAGATAGTAAAACATGGCTTGCTCCTGTGAAGAGCGGAGACCTTGAGGAATTTTTTGCAAATTCGAGCTAACCTGACATTGAAGCCCATGATCTCTTCTTGGGGGTGCCTTTGGATATTCATGAACTGATGAAGCAGTGAAAATGGATCAGCTATTTCATGAAAATTCTTGATCAACAATCCACCCAACTGATCCCAAGTGTTTATCTGGCCACCTCCTGAACTCGATGCAGGTGTTTGCACATAATTCAAATGAACCATGCAAGTATATTATCCATGTGGATCATTACATGTCGAACACCAATATGCTTTCTCTGATGAACTAGCTTATTCCATTGCCAGAACCGTTGGGCTCCTTTCAGGACCCCTACTAGTAAATGCTTGATCTCTCATGATAGGTGGGGTCTGGAATCTTCTTAACCAAAATTTAGCTTTTGCTAGTTTCTTCCTTACTACAGCAAGGTCGTTGGAGATTATCCTCAACACCGAATTGTTTAACTGCACCTTTTGTAACAGCTTAAGATAAAGATCTGAGTTTTCTGGAGCTGGGGGTGTCAGCAAAGCCAATGGTGCTGATGCAGCAAGGGGTGGCACTAAATGTGATGGTTCTGGAAGTGCTGGAAAAGGAGTGGGGGTAGGAAATTGAGGAATTACTAGAGCTGGTAACTGTAGAGGACTTTGAGTGCATAATTATGGGATAGGTACTGAAGTGACTTGAGAAGAACTCGAGCTCCATGAAGGAACAGGGTACATGGATGGCATAGGCTATGAAAATGCACTGGAATACAAGTATTGTTGAAGATCAAGAAAAATAGGAATAGTCATATTTGGTGGAAGCTTACCTATAGCAATCAAGTTAGATTCAAATTTTTGTGTCTGCTTGTACAAGTCTGGAAACGTATTCACATTGGCTTGTCGTATAGCCATACCAATATCAGTACTAAATGCTCTGAGATAGTAAAACATGGCTTGCTCCTGTGAAGAGCAGAGACCTTGAGGAACTTTTTGCAAATTCAAGCTAACCTGACATTGAAGCTCATGATCTCTTCCTGGGGGTGCCTTTGGATATTCATGAACTGATGAAGCAATGAAAATGGATCAGCTATTTCATGAAAATTCTTGATCAACAATCCACCCAACTGATCCCAGGTGTTTATCTGGCCACCTCCTGAACTCGATGTAGGTGTTTGCACATAATTCAAATGAACCATGCAAGTATATTCTCCATGTGGATCATTACATGTCAAACACCAATATGCTTTCTCTGATGAACTAGCTTATTCCATTGCCAGAACCGTTGGGCTCCTTTCAGGACCCCTACTAGTAAATGCTTGATCTCTCATGATAGGTGGGGTCTGGAATCTTCTTAACCAAAATTTAGCTTTTGCTTGTTTCTTCCTTACTACAGCAAGGTCGTTGGAGATTATCCTCAACACCGAATTGTTTAACTGCACCTTTTGTAACAGCTTAGGATAAAGATCTGAGTTTGCTGGAGCTGGGGGTGTCGGCAAAGCCAATGGTGCTGATGCAGCAAGGGGTGGCACTAAATGTGATGGTTTTGGAAGTGCTGGAAAAGGAGTGGGGGTAGGAAATTGAGGAATTACCAGAGCTGGTAACTGTGGAGGACTTTGAGTGCGTAATTATGGGATAAGTACTGAAGTGACTTGAGAAGAACTCAAGCTCCATGAAGGAACAGGGTACATGGATGGCATAGGCTATGAAAATGCACTGGAATACAAGTATTGTTGAAGATCAAGAAAAATAGGAATAGTCATATTTGGTGGAAGCTTACCTATAGCAATCAAGTTAGATTCAACTTTTTGTGTTTGCGTGTACAAGTCTGGAAACGTATTCACATTGGCTTGTCGTATAGCCATACCAATATCAGTACTAAATGCTCTGAGATAGTAAAACATGGCTTGCTCCTGTGAAGAGCGGAGACCTTGAGGAACTTTTTGCAAATTCGAGCTAACCTGACATTGAAGCCCATGATCTCTTCTTGGGGGTGCCTTTGGATATTCATGAACTGATGAAGCAGTGAAAATGGATCAGCTATTTCATGAAAATTCTTGATCAACAATCCACCCAACTGATCCCAAGTGTTTATCTAGCCACCTCCTGAACTCGATGCAGGTGTTTGCACATAATTCAAATGAACCATTCAAGTATATTCTCCATGTGGATCATTACATGTCGAACACCAATATGCTTTCTCGGATGAACTAGCTTATTCCATTGCCAGAACCGTTGGGCTCCTTTCAGGACCCCTACTAGTAAATGCTTGATCTCTCATGATAGGTGGGGTCTGGAATCTTCTTAACCAAAATTTAGCTTTTGCTAGTTTCTTCCTTACTACAGCAAGGTCGTTGGAGATTATCCTCAACACCGAATTGTTTAACTGCACCTTTTGTAACAACTTAAGATAAATATCTGAGTTTTCTGGAGCTGGGGGTGTCGGCAAAGCCAATGGTGCTGATGCAGCAAGGGGTGGCACTAAATGTGATGGTTCTGGAAGTGCTGGAAAAGGAGTGGGGTAGGAAATTGAGGAATTACTAGAGCTGGTAACTGTAGAGGACTTTGAGTGCGTAATTATGGGATAGGTACTGAAGTGACTTGAGAAGAACTCGAGCTCCATGAAGGAACAGGGTACATGGATGGCATAGGCTATGAAAATGCACTGGAATACATGTATTGTTGAAGATCAAGAAAAATAGGAATAGTCATATTTGGTGGAAGCTTACCTATAGCAATCAAGTTAGATTCAAATTTTTGTGTCTGCTTGTACAAGTCTGGAAACGTATTCACATTGGCTTGTCGTATAGCCATACCAATATCAGTACTAAATGCTCTGAGATAGTAAAACATGGCTTGCTCCTGTGAAGAGCGGAGACCTTGAGGAACTTTTTGCAAATTCGAGCTAACTTGACATTGAAGCTCATGATCTCTTCCTGGGGGTGCCTTTGGATATTCATGAACTGATGAAGCAATGAAAATGGATCAGCTATTTCATGAAAATTCTTGATCAACAATCCACCCAACTGATCCCAGGTGTTTATCTGGCCACCTCCTGAACTCGATGCAGGTGTTTGCACATAATTCAAATGAACCATGCAAGTATATTCTCCATGTGGATCATTACATGTCAAACACCAATATGCTTTCTCTGATGAACTAGCTTATTCCATTGCCAGAACCGTTGGGCTCCTTTCAGGACCCCTACTAGTAAATGCTTGATCTCTCATGATAGGTGGGGTCTGGAATCTTCTTAACCAAAATTTAGCTTTTGCTAGTTTCTTCCTTACTATAGCAAGGTCGTTGGAGATTATCCTCAACACCAAATTGTTTAACTGCACCTTTTGTACCAGCTTAAGATAAATATCTGAGTTTGCTGGAGCTGGGGGTGTCGGCAAAGCCAATGGTGCTGATGCAGCAAGGGGTGGCACTAAATGTGATGGTTCTGGAAGTGCTGGAAAAGGAGTGGGGATAGGAAATTGAGGAATTACCAGAGCTGGTAACTGTGGAGGACTTTGAGTGCGTAATTATGGGATAGGTACTGAAGTGACTTGAGAAGAACTCGAGCTCCATGAAGGAACAGGGTACATGGATGGCATAGGCTATGAAAATGCACTGGAATACAAGTATTGTTGAAGATCAAGAAAAATAGGAATAGTCATATTTTGTGGAAGCTTACCTATAGCAATCAAGTTAGATTCAAATTTTTGTGTCTGCGTGTACAAGTCTGGAAACGTATTCACATTGGCTTGTCATATAGCCATACCAATATCAGTACTAAATGCTCTAAGATAGTAAAACATGGCTTGCTCCTGTGAAGAGCGGAGACCTTGAGGAACTTTTTGCAAATTTGAGCTAACTTGACATTGAAGCCCATGATCTCTTCCTGGGGGTGCCTTTGGATATTCATGAACTGATGAAGCAGTGAAAATGGATCAGCTATTTCATGAAAATTCTTGATCAACAATCCACCCAACTGATCCCAGGCTACAATGATCAGTACCAGTATAAGATCTTTCCTCTTAGTGATATAACCAGTAGCCTCACCATGATATCTTTATTTGTAACGCCATGCATCATGGCCAAAGAGGCTACATCTTGTATGTGTTCATAGGCGGTTTTACCTGTACCATCATAGGTGAGCAAGGCCTTCAAAGCAGCTCGTGGAACTGGATTTTGCACTTGCAAGTTCAAAGCCCTAGGGTTGTTCCATGTAGGGAATTCCCTTGGGGATTGTGGTGGATTCTGAGCCATATGAAGTGGTGTGGAGAGTGAATATTGAGGAATGCTAGTCACAGTGCTAACCAGACTTATGGAGGCAAAAGAGAGACCATCTAATCGTCAAGATGTCATGGGTGATGTGTGGTATGAATGAGACACGAATGATGAGCAAGGTGAAGTGACTAGTTGAGTATGCTCTCCTAGTCTCGAGATATCAAGTTCATAGAACTCAATGGGATTTTCAAAAATTTTGGCCTTCGATCTTGTATTCATGAAGCACAATGTCTGCTGCTTTCACATTTGGATATTCTGGGAAAGAATCGAGTCACCAGATGTTCTAATTATTCAGCACGAAGACAAACATCAAACCTTTATACTACTTAATAATGGAACTTTCGAGGTCCCATCGAGTGTGCCAAAAACCATTGGCACATGTGGGTTTATCAACTTGGGATAATACTTGTTCCACCGACTATGGATCTTACTAGGACAAAGACTATCTGTCCCATCGGGTGTGCCAAAAATTGTTGGTCAAATATTTACCTAATCAACAAATTTATGTTTGTGCACCCTAGACACAACCAACATTGAAAAACCGAAGGAAATAATTGTCCCCCATGTCAATCTCCAGAGAGGGCTGGTTCCCAATCTAATTCTAAAATTGGTGAGAAAAAAGTTGCAGGAAAAATATTTAAAATATGCAAAAATAAATGGGAAATATGGCCAGATACTGGCTATGTAGGATGGGAATAGACTAGTTGTAGGAATTTACACCAAGCTGAAACTAGCATGCAATAGATGAAAAGACAATAAAATTTACGTATGGCTTTGCACATGTAACCCTCAAATCAATATTCTAGCACTCACTCTCTCACTTGCAATATTTAAACAACACGCAGAATTTAAATTTAACTACAAATAATAAAGCTAATTTTGTAAAAGAAATGTGTAATGTAGAAGACAATAATGCACCAAGTCATTTGCAAATCCAAATGTTTTGAATTCACTATTACTGTAGAGAACTTGGAGAATTTTCTCGTAGAATATCTATTTTTTCCAACCCCTTACAATGAAATTTTGCTTAGTATTTATAGAGGTTTTCGCCTCTTTCATTAAATACATGAAAGGACCCAATGTCCACAGATCAGAGACATAATTAATCATTATTTCTTCAAACCCCTCTGATAGCCACGATCTTGAAAACAATTCAAAATAATAAGGCATACCGTGTATCACAACATTAAATTTGGGTCAACTATGTCTTCTCGAAAATCAAACATGAGCTTCATTAATTTACTCTGTATTGAATTTGCCTTGGAGAGTGAGTAAAAATTTCAAGAAAATTTTCTTGAAAATGATGCAAATACTTTCCACTTCGTCACCAACATTAAATTGTGAAAATATTTTGAAGCAAATCTTCAACTGAAAAATCAAACTTTAATATTGCCGAAGATATTGGCAATTAATGATCAAATCTTGCATCATTTAATTCAGCACATGCCTTTGCTCCTTAATAATTTATCTTCAGGCATCACAAGAAACCAAACTTATTCGCCTTCACCATGAAAGATGCGCACATCAAAAAAATCTATTAAAATTCTCTTCGCCTGCACTTTGAGAATTTTAATAATATTCATTAAAAATAACCCTGCCTGAAATTTCCTTTTAAATTCACATTCGCCCGAATACGAATTTCAATACGCATTTGCCTCATTGTGATCCCCTTTGAAACGTTTTTGCCCATAATAAAATTTTAATACGCATTCACCCCAAGAAAGGGTGAATCATGTATTTACTTGGGCACAAAAGCAAAATTATTCTTGACCTTTTTTATTGTTATTGTTGCTCGACCACATGCTTCAAGACCTTTCACCCCCAAAAAGGGCGAACGTAATAGTCACGAAAGGGATGATAGTGCGGCATAATCTCCAATCGTGTCCGCCCGCTGAAAGGGCGAACGCAACGTTCGCCCATATTAAGGGACAAATGCGACTGCATTCCAATATTCGGTGCCCAGTGCTCTTTAAATTACGTTTTTCCCTCTTATGGGGCGAATGCTCCGTTCGCCCCTCTTTTGGGGCGAACGTGAATGCATTTGATTTTGTTTCGTGCGTTCGAATTTTGATTTGTGCATTCATTTTTCTAATTACGTTCGTCCCTCTTATGGGGCGAACGCGTTGTTTGCCCTTCTTTTGGGCGAACACGAATGCATTCAATATTTTGGTCAAACTCTGACATTTTTCATTTTATTCTTCTTTTTCTTTTGCTACTACTCTTATACCACGACTTCTAAGGTGAAATGATTTTTTCTCCATCTTTTCAATTTCTTCAGTGGGCGATTCAACTAAATTGATTCAAAGTCAATTTTCGAGCCATGCTCAAAGTTAGATTTTTTTTATTCTTCAAATGAAAATATTGCATAATAGAAAAAGTGAAATATTGTAATGTTTTTTAGAAATTAGAAAAAAATACCACATCGCGAATGCTTTTATATTACAATCAATTGTTTATTAAACCCAATGTGGCATATTGCAAAACTTCCAACACCACACATTAGTTTGAATAAAGAAGAATGAATGTGTAATTCATTCTTTGAAGGAATTATGGGGTTCCCTCTTGTTTTTTTTAGTTTTTAAGCGAAAAACCCTTTGCAGGGTCACCTTGGTTTGAGAGACCACGACCAGGGGGTTTTACACTATCAAAGTCACCCAAGAGTCGTGCCTGGCCCTGTTCGCACCAGCATTATCAAATGGATTTTGGGTACCCAATTCAAATTTTTGGTAGGGTGGAGATTCGAACCTGGGACCTTCCTTGGAGGATTGCCCTCTCCTTTCCAACTCACCTACAACACCTGGGTGGTTCCCTCTTGGTTTTAATTGAAAGAAATGTTGGATAATATATATTTCATGTTGGTTAAATTACGTTTGAAATGTATTAAGGACAATACATTTCATGTTCGGTAAATTAGGTTTGAAATGTATTTTCCTTAATACAATACATTGATTGATAATTTACCCAACATGAAATATATTATCCTTAATACATTTCAAACATAATCTAACCAACATGAAATATATTATCCTTAATACATTTCAAACATAAATTATCCAACATTTCTTTGAATTAAAACCAAGAGGGAACCCCATAATTCCCTCAAAGAATGAATTCCTCATTCATTTTTTCTTTATTCAAACTAGGAGATTGCTTTTTAAAGTAATATTCGCACATTGTTTTTATTGAGAAAACAAATGGAAAAGTATGTTGTGTGGATATTACTTTAAAAAGCAATATCCTAGTTTGAATAAAGAAAGAATGAATGTGGAATTTATTCTTTGAAGGAATTAAGGGGTTCCCTCTTGGTTTTAATTGAAAGAAATGTTGGATAATGTATATTTCATGTTGGTTAAATTATGTTTGAAATGTATTAAGAACAATACATTTCATGTTGGGTAAATTAGGTTTGAAATGTATTGTCCTTAATACAATACATTGATTGATAATTTACACAACATTAAATATATTATCCTTAATACATTTCAAACATAATTTAATCAACATGAAATATATTATCCTTAACACATTTCGAACATAAATTATCCAACATTTCTTTAAATTAAAACCAAGAGGGAACCCCATAATTCACTCAAATAATGAATTCCGTATTCAATCTTTCTTTATTCAAACTAAGAAGTTGCTTTTTTAAGTAATATTCACACATTGTTTTCATTGAGAAAACATTCACTAAAAGAATGGATTCGGCATTCATTCTTTCTTTATTCAAACTATTTTTAAGTAATATTCACACATTGATTTTCTTGAGAAAACGAATGGAAAACTATGTTGTGTGGATATTACTTTAAAAAACAATCTCCTAGTTTGAATAAATAAGAATGTATGTGAATTCTTTTAAGGAATTATGTGAATTCTTTTAAGGAATTATGGGTTCCCTATTGTTTTAATTGAAAGAAATGTTGGATAATTTATATATCATGTTGGTTAAATTATGTTTGAAATGTATTAAGGTAATACATTTCATTTTGGTAAATTAAGTTTGAAATGTATTGTCCTTAATACAATATATTGATTCACAATTTACCTAACATGAAATATATTATCCTTAATACATTTCAAACATAATTTAACCAACATGAAATATATTATCCTTAATATATTTCGAATATAAATTATCCAAAATTTCTTTAAATTAAAACCAAGAGGGAATCCCATAATTCACTCAAAGAATGAATTTCGTATTCATTCTTTCTCTATTCAAACTAAGTTACTTTTCAAGTAATGTAGACACCAAAATCTAGCCACTTGTCGTCCATCCATAACTTCCTACCACAATTATCCATTATTTGTATATATTTATATATAATTGTTAAATATATATTTAAATATTAATGTTTTATATATTTATATTTAATATATATGTATGAATTAATCTCAACCGTCCATCAATGTTTTAATCCTAGCCATTCATCTATCTTAATCCGTTCCATTTACCTAGATTTTTTTAATTGAAATTGCTGCCAAATTCATATTAGCCAAAATCTTAAGAGAATAATTACAATATAGAGGCAGACCATATTTTGGCTGCCTACATCCAGGCTTGAACACCTAACAACATCGAAACCATGATAGAATTCCCTCTATTAGGGATAAAACAAACATAGGTGCATTCATAGGGCCACACAAGGTACCCAACACTAGAAATAAGCACATCGGAGACCATACACAGACCCCCTACTATTGTATTACAATATGAGGTCATGAAGGACCAACACAAAGGAAAACTAAGAAAGATTATGACAATTAGGACACCCTACTACAAGCATTGGAAGTGAATAACCACACAAATGATCCCCTAGTGACCCATGTTAGAAAATAAGATATCCCCAGTGGCTATTATCAGGATGAAAAGCATGTCATCACCAAGACTCTAAAAATATGCGCTGACATGAAACTAAATGACTAGAGACTATTGAGTTACTCCATCTAATGGAACCTACACACTATATGTTGAGAAGAGACTGCTACACTGCCAAAACAAAAAATTGCAAGGGAGCTGCCATGCTGGGAAAACATTTGCTTAAGGATATGAGTCTAAGTGAGCCTGATCCACCTCATGCTGTGATGGAAGCCTAATATGAGGACTAGAATGAGTGTTTTTGGCTTCTAATTCCACTTGACCCAAATTCTTCATCAAGTATGTCTGATTATACATCACCAAGCTATGTTGCTCAATTATTTCATCGACCACATTTTGTAATCTGTAAATACCATCTAATCTATGAGCTAAGGTCTCATAGATACATCTATTAAGAGCTATAATTTATTTTTGGAGTGCTTTCTCCTTACATATGCAACCTGTTAACTCAACCTACAATTGGCATTTTACAATAGCAAATATGTTAGCTACTGAGATATCAGGGATATCTTCTTGATCAGTTTCAAAAATAGATTTGCATTGAGTCTTCCATATATGAAAGATGACAACTGCCCTAGTAATGGAGAGAAGAATTTTTTTATTAGGCATCAAATTGATCCCTAATAAGGCTTGATCCTTTGTCATAGGCAGTGGTAAGGGATAAAGCAACTCATGCGCTTCACACCAAAAATAGTGGGCACGAGCACAGTTCCAAAACAAAAGTTGTACTGTCTCTTCCAAACCATAAAAAGGGTAGTCACCTTACCCTTGGCCCATTTTTTTAGCCTACTCCGAGTAGGTAGACATTGAAGGACTACATTCCAAAGAAGAATCTAGAGCTTTTCTTGAATTGGGGTGTAGAGGGGGAAAACTGCCCTACCACGTATAATTCCCAAACAAAAGGGTTGGATCTACAAGGAGGGAACCCTTCTGTGGGGTTAACCATGGGGGTATGTTGTACTCTGCACTCGATGCTAGGGGGAAGGGTTCACCAAGAATGGTTTAAGGACTCACTCCAAGTCCTTAGAATATTCAGGATTGTTTTATGTATTCAAATTCAGGCAATCACCTAAGTTTGGCCTTTCTAGGTATAAACTAGGAAAGATAAAGTACAATGTAGAAAACAGAATGCAGGCATACAAGAGCTATCCTGGAATGATTCTTTCTTTTGAATGCTCGCTAACCTAGGGTTTGTTTTAGAAAACCTTGTAAAGTAAAGATATATATACAAGATAAATACACAAGAATTATCCTTGAAATCAAACTAAATGTTTTTCACTTTCAAATGCCTAGAAATCAATAATGAAATCAAATTTTCAGCCAATAAGATTGATAAAACACTTATCTAGACTGGTGTTTGATTTAACCTCTTATGTCTCTTGTCCAATGATATCAAAGATTCTTGTTCCTGCAAGATCACTTATGAAACACTAAAAAATATAATTAGTATTAGGGGTCCTGCATAGGCCATTGTATGATAGATCTAGCAGCAATCAAGCCCCCTAGGTCCTTTTAGATGACCTTTTAATACAAAAGTGAAAATTGACCTTTGGATAATTAATCATAAATTAGAAATATAGTAGCAAATAATAGAAATAAAAGTATAACAATTTGATCTAGAGATAGAATGGAATACAACAGTAAAAATAGAATCTTAAAATTACCCCTAGTGTGTCATAGGGCAAAATCGCATCTCGCCTAAAGCAGATGCGATATCATAGTAGAAAAGTTGCATCGTGTCTGGATGGGACACGATTTTGCTTCTACAAATAACTCTACCCTAATTAGGGCAAGCGAAGTCATACCTTACTAATGCAAGGCATGATTTCATTGCAGACTAAAGAAAAATAAAAGCAAAATGTAGAATATGAAATAAATGCCAAAACAAAGTGAGTAAACCCTTGATGAACATCGTAAAAGCAGGTTGTAGAGAACCAAACATCCAATTGGGCACTCTATCTCTTCGAGCTATACCACAGATCCACCAAGCCACACAAAAAGTCAATCCCAATTCATGTCATAGAAGATCAATCCAAAATTCACACTTCGTGGGTTAGCTTGTAGCAGAGAGAAAATAAGAGAAGAAGAAAGAATGAGTTGGAGCTTAATAAATTTAACAGTTTGCATTATTCGCATATCACATTCATTCGCATCTTATTGCCTTCATTATTATGATTTGGCAAAAACACTCTTCCTTTTATAGATAAAATTGGAGGAAGAAAGCAGGCACAAATAAACTCACAGTCGATGCCAAAACATGCGAGAGGGTTTAAACCTGGGTCTAAGCAGGCTTAAAAATAAAATAAAATACATTAAAAAAACTAGGTTAAACAGCGAAGTCGTGCCCCGTCCTGATGGAGCACGAAGTCGCGCCTTGTCCTAACAGGACACGAAGTTGCACCTCATAAAGACAAGGTGCGATTTCACTAAAAAGTAAACAAATTAAAAAATGGAGGGACAGAGGCCTTCCCTTGCTCTCGGCAAGAGGTGAGGGCCTCTTAGGGGCACTAAGGAAGATTGCCCACTCAAAGTGGATCAATTTTCCATGTCTACATGGGAAAGAGTTGATAAGCTTGAAGGTACCTACCCAAGGGGCCCAATTGAGCTTTAAGTTCCATTTTTAATTGAGCATATCTGCAAACTGTTGACAGATCATAGGAATCAGGGCTTGGTACCAAAACTTCAAGACTGGCTGCTCAAAGTCATGATTTTCAAACCATTTTCAATGAGACCAATGGGGACTAGCTTCTAGTGGAGAAGATAGAGGCTGGGGTGCCTGGGAGGTGATGGAAAGGATCTACATAATCATTGCTTTATAGTAGGATAGAGGCCAAATTCTGACTAGATTTGCTTCCAATTTTTCTATGATGACTAAGAAAACTCCCAAATGTTACCTACCATAATTAATCCCCTTTTGAAGAGCCGCCTAGCAAGAAACCAAGAATTCATGCCAAGAGGTTGTGCATCAATGGTGAGGAGGGACCACCATAAGTTGTGCTAGAGGAAATCTACGGGGCCTTGCTTTGGAGGTGTCTGCCATGAAATAAATTGATGCACTTGTTGCCAGGATTTCCAAATCCCTTTGAGAATATTACAACCTTCTATAGAGAAATAAGGGGCTTGTAAAAGAACATCAGTGTATGACATATTTACCCAAATTTTACCATCCATCTAGGGGTTTTTCAAATGCTCCCTGACCAACACCTTCCATGGATCATTCCCTATGATCACCCTTTGCATCCATTTAGCTACGAGTGCATAGCCTTGTGCTTGAATTCTAGGAATTTCTAGCCCACTGCATGAAACTAATCTGCAACAATTGCTCCATGAGACCATTGGGAGGCCTCGTTTGGTTAGGTTTTTTGCCCAAAAAACTCTTGAAGCATATTGTTCATCTTATTATACCCAGCCTTTCTAGGATACAAAAGAGAAGAGAAGTAAACATGGAAGGGGCCAAAATTGTTTTCATTAATTTGGATTTTAGCTGCTTTAGACATTTCTAGAGATTTCCAGTATTCTAGTTTTTTAGCAAATTTGTCCATACACCAATTCCACATAGATTTGGGTGAAAGATCAACATCAAAAGGAAATCCCAAATACGTAGAGATTTATCCTCTTTGTACCCACTTCCATTTTGTGGGTATCCAATTTGGCTCATCATCAAATCCAAATGGAATAACAGAGTTCTTAGATTCTTGTATTATTTCACCAAAGGCCCTACAGAAGGTGTGAACTGTCTCAAGGATGTTTGCAAGATTTTGTTGATCTGCCAAAGAAAAAATCATAGAATCATTTACAAAGTGAGAGTTGATAAGCTAGGAGCCATCTGGAAGGGGAATACCTTTTATCCTACCCTCTTTAATTGTAGATTCTAATAGATAACCAAGGGCATCAGCTACAATTACAAATAGATAGGGGGCCAATGGACAACCTTGCCTAACTGATCTCTCCACTAGAATGTTATTAGATAATTTTGTATTAATAACCACTCTTGTATCAGCATTTGTAAAAATGGAAGCTACCATATCGATGAATCTATTGTGAAAACCAAGCCTATGGATCATGCTTAAGATGAAGGACCACTCTAATCGATCATAAGCTTTATCAAAATCAACCTTAAGGTAAAGTCCCTTGAGCCCTTATGCTCGAGCCCACTCCATCCCTTCCCAAGCTGTAAGAAGATTATCCAAAATATAGCGACCTTTAAGGAATCATGATGTAGGAACAATAGTATGAAGCTATATTATTCATCATAATGCAAGTATATATAGGATTACATAGGAATCTCATGTAGGTTAAGTGGTTGCAACAATCTCCCAAACATGGCCAACCACTTAACTACTAGTTAACCAAATGCTAACTATGGATGTCCACTAATTGCTAGAAGACAAACAAGATCTCTAACAGTTAACTAACATCTAACAACATGCTAACAACCTATTTCTAACATGGGCATACTATGCCTCATGTGAATACAAAGTGCAAGAAATAGGAATAATAATAAAATAATATATTAACTTAGGCTTAAGTGAATAAGCCTAAGTTATCCTCAACACTCCTCCCAACCATATAAGCATTGGACCCCAATGCTCTCAAAAAATGTGGAAAGTCATGGGCCATCTCATGGTGAGGAATCCAACGAGCCATGTGTGGAAAGTGACCACGACGAGCGACAAGGTAAGTAGTGGAAGAACCCTATCCCGTGTGATGAGTCTTCATCTCAAAAACTCTATCTGAAATGAGCGGAAGCTGACGATCAGGTGCCACTACTGCTGTAGGACTAAAAATAGGATCAGGTACCAAAAGAGGGTCCTGAAATGGTGTCTCTAGAAAGTGGCGCTCATCCAAAGGAACCCAAACTCTGCCTCCAACCTATGGTGAGTGAGGATTGTGATGCTTTCGCACCACTCCCTGTGGAGTCTCCTGCAAGTCCTGTGGTATCTTGCCTAGAAGGCTCTGTCGGTGCTCAGTAAGGGAAGTAACCTTAGCTTGCTCCTCCATGTGTGCAATGGTGGGAGTGGGCAAAGCCAAAGGTAACTTCTGTGGAACAAGTGGTTCAGTAGTTGTAGGTGTACCCAAAATTATACCAATGGAATCAATGGTATCTTTCTCATGAGTGAGAATGGTGGGTTCCTTAACCACTTGCTCTTGTGATTGTTCATCATGTGGGAGTGAAACTTCTTCCTTTGCATGTTCCTTAGGTGGTGCTTTTTCTTCATTTTGTGTGGGACAAATGCTAGTAGGATCTAAAATAAGTGCTTGAATCAATGGCTTCCTTACTTGCCTACAACTTAACATCAAATTGGAAGTAGGTGTAGTGCTTTGTATCAAGTAGTTTTTACCATGCAACTCCAATGTGTAGGTGTTATTTTTAGCATGATAAATAGCATTCCTATCAAATTGATAGGGTTTACCTAGCAAGAGTCCACAACAATCCATATCTGTGACATCACACCTAACTTTGTCCACAAAATTGTCACCAAAAGCAAAAGTCAAGGTGCAAGTATGGGTGATGTTGGATGTGGAGTCTACATCTTTCCACCCAAGTGCATAAGGTTGGTGATGTGGTTTGATGGGAAGTTTCAACTTCTCCACAACGGACTTCGCAATGAGGTTCTTTTGTGATCCGTTATCAATGATACAATCAACATAGAAATCATGTGTCAAGTGGGCTCTAGTGACAAACAAATGATCACGCCCCCCTTGAGCAAACACATTGGACATTAGGGTAACTTTGTTCAGTTTACCCTTTAAAGCAGGATATTCTTCTTCTGTCCCTGTAGCCAAAATGGGACCATCTTGTGGTTCCTCATGTGTAGGTTGTACAATTAGGGATTTCTTCTTCTTAAACTTCTCAAAAGTATAGCATTTGGATTTTACATGTCCATGCTTTTTACAAAAGTCACAATACAATGAAGAAGAAGAATCTTTAGCATGAAAGGAAGAAGAATGTGCTTTAGGAGAAGTGGGAGGAGAAGAAGAATGAGGGGAATATTGAGAATTGTTCTTCACCTTATGTTGATGTTGATTCCCGCCTTTGGAAGAGCCCTCCTGTGATGAACGAGACTTTTGATATGCACCAACTTTCTCCTCTACAAGAATGGCATGATTGAATGCCACATCCAAGGTGAGGAAGACATTGAATTTGATCTCCCTAAAAATATGATCTTGCAAGCCATGAGTGAATTTATTAATCAAATCATCTTTTGAATCTTTCACACCAAGCAATACCCTCAACCTATTAAATTGGAAAATGAAATCAGAAACTGACATTCCATAGGTTTGCCTCAATCTATACCACTTGGTAGTGAGGTCACTTTGGTAGTTTGGTGGAAAGAAGGTGTTTTTCAGAATTTGAGTTAATTCTTTCCAAGTCATGGTGGCATTATGACTTTGTCTTTCTACAATGAGAACTTTTGCTAAACCTGTGAGTTTTAGTGTAGCAAATGTGGCTTTTTCATCCTCTGGAATTTCAGCATAAGCAAACCAAGTTTGCATATCCAAAATCCATGCAGATAAGACATCGGGATCCCTAGATCCATCATACATTTTAACCTCACATTTGGCTTTGTTTGCATGATTATGGTGGATTTTGAGTTCACCAGGATTAAACTGCACAACAATGTCTCTCACTTTTTCTGCCAAAATGTCTACTGCTTCAGTGAGGTTTTCCATGTTTGTTCTGAGATCATGAGCCATATTTTGCCTAGTATATGCCAGACTAGGAGGATTACAAAATGGTCTTGCAGAATCTTAATCTAGGCTTAGGAACAATTTCAGTTTCCTATGCAGCCAAATTGCCTAGATTTTACAAATTTTGCTCTCCAAAATAGGCTATTTTAGTGCTTTTACAAAATGGATTTCAATTTTGCAATTACAAAGATAGCACTAAAAATGCTGAAAATTTAGCCCTTTTACAATGCCAAAATTTGGTTAGGAGGAAAAATTAACAATCTTCAGAAAATTTGCAACACAATGCAAAAAATTTGGTCAAAAATGGACCAATAATGAGGAAGATATCACCTCTTGAAGTTGCTCTCCTTTGTTGCAGTTTTGGCGCCAAAATTTTGAAAATTTGAATTTTCAAATTATCCCTCCTGTTTTGTGTTTCCCGCCAATTTTCTTTGCCCAAAAAATTTCTCACAAAAAAAAATATATATATATTTTTTAAGCGCGATCAACAACGCTGCACAAGTCAGTCAACTACCTGCACGATGTGGCAGTCAACGAGCTAACAGTCAGCATATGACACACGAAAGTGCGTTGTTGTCCACTGGCACCTCCAGTCGTGTGGCAGAGTGTTTAGCAAAAGCTAGACACTCTACGCTATGGCCTTTGGGCTTATAAGGCCCACTTGGTCTCCCAACGGGACCAATATGGGATAAAATACCCGAAACCTTTGGTGCTTCCCACCTTTCGACGGTGACCGCAAAATTTGTCGGCGATCGCTAAAATCTTACGTTTTCAAAAAATAAACTTTCGCTACTGCGTCGGAGAAACCAGGACTCGCTGAAAAAAAAAATTTGATGCCAAAAAATGACTGCAACTCTCAAAAATTGTAAAAATGTGAGGTTTTAAGCTCACTTCAGCGCTAGCCGAGCTCCGATGGTCAAGGGTCAGCGTTGGCCGATGAAGGGCCCGTAGGCTCTCGCTGTCGATGTTCGGCACTGGTCGTGCGGTGGCAGCCAGTTGCTTGGCCAGTGGGTGTTATCTGTCGTAAGGTGGCACCGACAGCTGTCGCTGGCAGTCGAGCTACCGAATCTCGATGGTGGTCGATGCCTACTGTGGGCTATCATCGGTAGGGCTGGTGGCCGCCGGTGGGTGGAGCCACCGAGACCGGTGGCCGGCCGGGCTGCCTGGTCTTCGCTGTCGGCTACTGCCATGTGGCCCACCAATTCATGGCCACTATCACAAAAAAAATTGCCATCGCGAGCTTCCTTTTTTTTTTGATAAAATATTAATATTTTTAAAAAATATTTTTATGCAATTTTTTTTTTAATAAAATATTAATAAGAATATTAATATTTTATTTGCATGAAAGATTCTTTCACAATAAAAGAAATTTTTCAATTTTGCATGAAATTGTAAACCAATATTTTGCTCCACTTCAATCTGTTTTTGGTAGATCTACAATGTCCACCTCCACAATTTGACTTCTAACTGGTGCAACTGATAGTCAACACCTGGTGCAGGGGTAATTTCTGCCCTCTGTCACCTCAGCTTCACTTGGTGTTGTAGGTGACTTCAAGTCAACTCCACTCAACACCCTCCTAGGATCTAGCAGTAAAGTGGTTGCTTGCCTTTCCTCCTGCAAAAAATTATCCTTCGGCTCTGATTACCAATGATGTAGGAACAATAGTATGAAGCTATATTATTCATCATAATGCAAGTATATATAGAATTACATAGGAATCTCACGTAGGTTAAGTGGTTGCAACAATCTGCCAAACATGGCCAACCACTTAACTACTAGTTAACCAAATGCTAACTATGGACATGGCCAACCACTTAACTACTAGTTAACCAAATGCTAACTATGGATGTCCACTAACTCCTAGAATACAAACAAGATCTCTAACAGTTAACTAACATCTAACAACATGCTAACAACATGCTAACAACCTATTTCTAACATGGGCATACTATGCCTCACATGAATACAAAGGGAATAATAATAAATAATATATTAACTTAGGCTTAAGTGAATAAGCCTAAGTTATCCTCAACAAATCATGTTTGCTCTGGGCGAACATTTTTGTAGCCACTGGGTGGAGTCTTCTGGCCAGAGCCTTGGCCAAAATTTTATAAGAGGAATTGAGTAAAATAATGGGATGCCAATCCAAAAGCAAATTTGGCTTATGTTTTTGAGAATGATCTTGATTATTCCTTTATTAGTGGTCTCCCCAAGGCCTCCAATAGTAATAACCTCCTCACACATATGCAAAAAATCAGCTCCTATAGTCTCCCACATGGTCTTAAAAAATTTACTGGAAAGCCCATCAATGCCTGGTGCTTTTTCATTTTCCAAAGAGAGGAGGATAGAATGAAGTTCATCCTATGAAAGAGGTTTATCCAACAATGCTCTATCTTCTTCAAATACTTTGGGAGATATGCACTGTTTGCAACATTCTCTAAAAAACTCAACTTTTGTGTTGGGCCCTTCACTTTTGAAAAGGGCTGCAAAATGCTCTTAGATGAAGGATGGGAGGTTGTCCAAAAAAATTTGTAGGCTATATATAGGATTTTTAATAACCTTTGTCCTCTTTGATCTATTCTTCTTCTTATTGGCATTAAATAAAATTTTTAAACTTTTATCACCCTCACGAATCCACTGAAGACGTGCCCTAATTTGTGTCCCATGGGTCTTATAGGCTTGGATTTGCCTTAAATTTGTCTATTTTTCACCCAACTACTTTTGAGAAGTGATGCTAATCATAATCTGACTAAGGTGGTGGCTGAGTTGGTCAACTTCTTGCTCCAATTCTTTCTCTTTTTTCCTACAAAGAGAGGCTATGATTTTTCCAAAACCTCGAAGGTAATCCACTATTCTTTTTATGGCTTCCTCCCATAACATAATCCACCATATATCTCCTAAGGGCATTGGCAAGAGATTCCACACTTTCTTTATTTCATTAACATAATATTTGATCTTGAGAAAGGAAGTGTTTAACTTGAAAGATAAAGTATTTTTGGGTTTTCTTATGGGAGGATGCCCAATAATCAAGGTAATGGGGAGATGATCTGAAGTTACCACTGAATAGATTATATGAGAGAAATAATTTTGAAGTATACCAATATTTTTTGCTACATAGAAGCAGTCCAATATTACCATTCTAATAGCATCCCCACATCATGCATTGCTCCAAGTAAACCAAGCCCCGTGATTTTTAGCACTCTTGTTCCAATTGGGATCATAAAAATTCTAGGCCCTTCTAAACCTAGACCATGATCTAGCCTCTTCTGGCTATTTGAGTGGAGTGCCACCCCCCAATCTATCTCCCTCACACTCTACCATATCGAAGTCCCCTCCAATTATCTAATCTTCTTCAAGAAAATTGAAGCACATCCAATCTCAGAGGGTTGCCCTTCGAGCTGCATCATTGGATGCATAAGTAGATGTAATACCCAATTTTTTGCCACCAAACATTACTATACACAACACTAATATATGCAGTTGATCCTCTCTTGATAACAAAATAGAGTCCCACAACTCCTGAGAGAGGCATAGGATAGCCCCCCTCCCTTCGTCATGACTCGTACACAAGGCCCCCCCAACCCCCCATAGGGTCTTAAGGGCATTTTTTAGTCTGAAACCTAAAATTTTGACTTCTTGCAACAATAAAATCTGAAAACCTCTTGATGATTTTCCAAATAGTTAAAATGTCGCTCGCGCAACGTGATGCCATGCACTTTCTCAGACATGATTCTTGCAGACATCAATCTAACATATTGTTAGCTAAAGCACCATAGGCATTTTGGGTGGGTAAAAATTACATATAATCATGCAAAGTACATGTTCCCTTAGACTAACGTATGGCTAAGGAGGTATTATTGGAGTAATATTTGGTGGGCTTATGGCTCCATTCCTTACATCCTAGGTGTTGGTCTTTTGGGACACCTTTATAATGAGGGGAGAGGCATAGTGTGATGAGTTGCATATGTGTTTCTTGTTATGTTGGGTTACCCAACCCTCCTTAATTGTTTCATGAGGAGTTTGCTCCATAGGAGCCTCAAAATATGGAAGGGGATGAAGGGAGATGTGCGTAACTACTAAGTTAGAAGCTTGGGGCACTGCCAGGAAAAGAGCTCACATCATGAGAACTATAAGGTTGTAAAGGATGAACATGAGGTACTATTTTGCTTGCATATTGAGTAGCAGTAGTAGGAGTACTAGTAGACTAGTTTTGTTGTTTGGGAGGTCTCATCGGACAATTTTTAATCATATGGCCTTGTTGTCTATAGTAGAAATATGATTTTGGAAAATTTATATAATTAATCCATTTTTCAAACTGGATACTAGGGGCTCTAAATAAGATCTTACTCGGGAGGTCCTTCGAGACATCAGTCTCCACCAAGATGTGCAGGTGGGAACGCATGAATTGTGATGACTCGAATGGGAGAAATAATGGCCTTCCAAACCTAGCAGCAATCTAAGGTAAATACTTTGTGCATGTCAAGTTTAAGAAAGGGAGTTCAATCCAAAGGGGTTATTTCATGTTTGACACATTTTTAGGATCAAATTGGAATGCTCAATGTTGAAGAAAGACCAGTTGACCAAAAATCATCCAAGTGTCGAGTCTTAGGGCTTTTATGCAAGAGTCTTTGGAGGTGAAAGTGACTAAAAAAAGGATTGACCAAGGCAACAATGAGAGGCAATCATCCAACCCTTAGATTTCTAGACTTTGATAAACCACCAATTGAGCTCTTCATCAAGGGGGGTTCTTCTGGAAAAAAATAAAACAACAGTTCGCTCTTCTAATTCTTTTATATCTTCAATAAAATCATATTTTAATTCAAACTCAAAGGTACATGACTCTTTTTCTTGCTGAATTTCTTGTTCAGAGCTTTTATTTTCTTCTACGTGTCCAAATTCGAGGGTTCCCTCTTTTGGTACATGTTGGTCACCACCTCCTTGTTCGGATCCTCTAGGTCCATGGACTGAGGGTTACGGTCACCATTATTCTATCTTATTTTAGAAATAAGGTCCTCCAATTGAGTTGTTTGGGATGCTTAAGAATTGCTACCATTGAAATTCAAGTTTTTGAGCAACACATGGGCATAAGAGGAGCTAGCATTGACTCCTCCCTACAACTTGGAATCGAATCTTGTGGGGAATCTTGAATGGGAGCATGGGTTACTACCTTTAGAAATATCACCTCTATAATATTTCTCTCCTAGAGTTGCACTATTTTGCATGTCACAGTAGCGGTATAGCTTATATCTGGAAGAAAATCCATGAGTGGGACTAGAGACTCGCTTAGGCCCCAAATGATCATCCTCCCATTGTAGTTGTTGGGTTGATTTCTTCCTAAACTTAAATAGGGGGTCTAGTAGCATATTTCTGAAAGGTGAAATGAAGATCTCCTCATCCTATGACTTGTCCTCTCTATGGGGGTGAGATATAGAACTAGAAATTGGTGGCCCAAGCTCATTCTCTTTATTGTTGAGTGAAATTGTATGAATCCCACTATACCTAGCATGAAATACATATTTTGAAGAGAAAAACCCTAATTCAAATACTTTTTTAGACTCTTTGGCATGAAATGACAATGTTGCAATCTCTGTCTTGGGTAAATGGTCACTTGCAGCACCCAATGATGAATTTCCATCATTTGACAAAGATCTTGGAGAGACATTGTTCACATCAATCTCCATGCTTCACCCCTTGGAGAGCTCTCTTTCTACACAAAAAAAGCCCTAGCTTCTCATTAATAGACTTTCAAACTTTCAAATTAGAAAATATCATTTACCTAGATTTAATCTCCACCCTTCCTCATGTTCTAATCTTGACCACACATCTCGTGTCGTTGGAACCCTAACATGTCTAAGGGAAAGTTATAAATAGGAGTCATTTTGATGACTCAACCCCTAACAACCTTTGTGTTCCTAAGTCTACTTAGAATTTTGAGGTCCTAATCTACCCAAGCCCTAATTCCCCTTCGCATCCTCACCA